>JASJET010000114.1:695000-1895000 GCA_034092305.1 Diaprepes abbreviatus
TATTGTGCATTGGTCTTCTACCGTCTCACACACATTTCAAAAATGGATTAATGTGGATATAAGTAACACAGTCGTATCATTAAAAGCCAATGTCTAACTATTGTGAAATTAAAAATGTTACATTAAAACCCCTGTTAGTGATCACTCGTATAAATTCTCACAATATCTAAATAGAAATTCCATTCTTTTGTTATTTTGGTATATATTACATCATCTCGGGCATTCTAGATTAACATCAATATTAAAAACACCCCCAATAAAGAGCAATAAAATGTAAACAAGGTGCAAATTAGATAATGGAAGACGGGTCCATAAAATTTATTTCCTAACCTCATAAAATCAGGTTTTAACATTACTTTTATTTTCAACTTTTACCTGTTAATCCGAGTAGCGTATTACTGGTTGAATTTTTCACATTGATACGTAATCGGAGTTGAATATTATTGGGTTTGTGTGTGGTTTTCGTGTATTGTTTTGGGTCTAACATGGCAAGAAAAAGGAATGTCTTTCTATCAAAGAAAAAATAACTACAACCGACAAAACTGAAAAAATTAGTTTACGTACCAGAAAATTGGCTGAAAAATTTATTGTGGTGTCTCAAGTGACTTTGTTGCTACAAAAAAAAGAAGCTCGAAAATTGTTTCAGTAAGATGGCCACGTTGAATAACAAGGAAAATTTCTTAAAGCACCATAATTATAGCAAAAGCTCCTGAAGTTACACAAAGCCTAGGACAAGATAGGTTAGACTAGATATATGGCCAATCTGCCAATATTACCATGGAAACATGGAAAGATAAGCTCTAGGCCATTTTAAAGGATTTTGCCCCAAAGGATGTGTTTGATGCGGACGAGATGAGTACCATCATGCATGTGCGAGAAGAACAACTGCAAAACCACGCATTAGAATTTTGTTCTGTTTAAATATTGATGGTGGGACTATTTATCAGAGGAGAGAGAAACAGAAACATTTTTGCTAATATGAATAATTTTGACATGGTTACAAATATTTCTCAGCTATTATTAATAAAATCTGAATCTAAGTGTCTAACTGAAAAATATGAAGCAGTCTTTCCTTTTATTTTAAAAATTAGGAATTTCAATATGTACTTACATATGTACATTCATACACTCACACTATGTATATATATATATATATATATATATATATATATATATATATATATATATATATATATATATATATATATATATATATATATATATTTATATATACCACTTTAGCGACCAACTTTTGATTCCTCGAGAATGGACATTATTGGACGATTTAGTTGTAAATCATATTCGCCATTTCTTCTTACTACATATAAGAACCTGATATTTGGTGCTTTCCATATTTAGCTATTTACAGAAAAATATATAATTCAGTTTATGCAAAATTCCTGCTTAAGAAAATATTAACATATCTCGCATAGACTAGGGAAGTTCGGCTGGTTAAGCGTAAAATCGGGATGTTGACTATTTTTGGGAAAGTGTTTAAAACCATGCATAAGTATTTAATGTAGCCCAATATATAAATTTTTTTCGTAATTTTTGTGATATAAGATTAGTTTTAAGTTATTTTAAGTATTGTGCGGTGCCCCAGTGTACAAGTACTATAATTAAAACAACTGAAAATTATTAATTTATGTTCCACATTCGGAAAATAATGGGAAAATGTCGCTTGAGCTAGCCTTGCATTACTTGCTTAGTTTTGAGCGTATAAATACCGATTATTACCATTATGTATTCATTATCGATTCCGGAAATAATAATTCTTAATAAATTGCATACATGGAGGTCTTCATATTTCTAAATGTAGCAGAGCAGAAGTTACTGTTTGTTGCGAAGAAATTGGCCATCATAAAACAATCAATTCTCGTCAAATTTGAACTATTTGCCTTAATAAATCCACTTTCGTTCATGGGAAAATTTCTTAGAATCGTTTTCAGAGGGAAAAGTAAGCAAATTTCGAAGAAATTACATGAAAATGACTATAAAATATGAACTAGGCAACCCTAGCCCTTGACAGCGATCATGACTATGATCCAAAAAACCAAAATTTATATGTCAAGTTCGTGACAGTGATGACGGCTGTATTCTGCGGAGTAATTATCTAATAATCAAATTGAAAAAAGTGAAACTGATTACTATGTTCTTTTGAACATACATTTACCAGTTATTAGGTCGAAGTGTTTATGATTAATTCAAGTGGTAGAACTGAAAGTAATAATGACTCAAAAGAATAACCGCTTCACTTTGGTATTCTTTATCACGTGACTCGAAGGAGATTTAGTTACATTTCTATTATTAAAAAAAAATTAAATTCATTAAAAATAAAAAAAAAATTGTATTTTTAACAGACTTCTAAAAGAAGGAGGTTCTCAATTCGTTGAGTATGTATGTTTTTTTATGTATGTACACCGATTACTCAGGAACGGCGGCACTGATTTTAATGAATATTTTTACGTTATGTTCAGAAAGTTGCTGCGGTAGTCCCATATTTTTTTAGACGAAATTGGTGCAATAAAATCCAAGATGGCGCTGACAGTATAGCGGCAAAAAAAAATAATTTTGTCCGATTTTCTCCAAAATTCGTATGGGGGAATTTTCGAGGTCGCACATAACGAATCTGAAATTATTTACAAAAAAATAAATATGGCGAATCCAAGATGACGGATTAAAGATTCTACATCTCCCTATTTTGTCTAAAATCAGTGTTAGAGTATTTTTGTTAGTGTTAATTATGAATTTAAAATATTTTTTTAAAAACTCAATCTGGCAGATTCAATATGGTGTCCTAAAAATTTTACATTTTTCGATTTTCTCCCAAACTGATATAGGGGGTCCTTGAGGGTATCAATTATAAATTTAAAAGTATTTTTTCAGGATTCAATATAGCCAATTCAATGTAGCGGACTAAAAATTTTACATTTTTCGATTTTGTTCAAAGGTGGGACTGAATCGTTTTTGAGGATGTAAATAGCGAATATAAGCCTAGAAATTTTAAATTTCCGGATTTCATCCAAAATTGGTACTAGGGAGCTTTGAAGGTTTTAGATTTAGATTAGATTAGGACTTAAAATAACTTATTTGAAATTCAATATAGCGGATGCAATATGGTGGATTGAAAATTTTACCTTATTTGCATTTTTCAGATTTGGTATTAGAGGGTTTTCAGGGTCATGTATTATGAATATGAACCAAATTTTTTACAACTATTAGGTTGATACGATACAATATGAGGGACAGAAAATTTTACATATTCCGATTTTATCTAAAATTGATATCGTGGGGTTCTTGAGGCATATACAAACTCAATATGCAGTATAAAATCTATCGAGTTAAGAAATTTACATCTCATGTCATTTCAATATCGATATTGGAAGGTTTTGGGGCCTATGTTACCAATCAAAAATTAATTCGAAATTTAAGATAGTGGATTTACTATGACAGACTAAATATTTGTTTGACATAATTTTACTGGTATTCGGAGAACTCTAAGAACCAAAGAATTTTTAGTCGTTCATTTTAGGGTGATTTACAACTTGCGAGGTACACTAATCTCGATTAGTATTTAGTTCAAATATTTCATAGATATCATAATGAATTATAAAACTAAAACTAAAAAAATAAAATTTTTATTAAAAAATTGAACCGACATCTAAAAGTGCGCGAAAAAGTGAAAAATAACTATAAATTTTTATGTGAAATTGAACTTTTTGAAGTTGGCGTTAAAGTATGTCTAAATAAAATAATTAACTACTAATATATACAAATTATGGTATGAAAGCAATTACAAATAAGGTATTTTTATTCTGTTTATGCAAATCACATTTTGTCAGGTATTAGTTTGGCGCCGACTTCAAAAATTTCAATTTCACATAAAATTTATAGTTATTTTTCACTTTTTAGCGCACTTTAGGCTCATTTTTTTTATAAAAATTTTATTTATGGTTTCTATTGTGAACACTAACGTTTCGCGGCAAAATTATATTTTTATTTGAATATAGTCAATATACCAATTCAGCTTGGTTTTTGTCAATTGATATAATTAGGTTTTTGGATCTCGAGATGTGGCTGTGACTCAGGTTCAATGATTTATTTCTAAGAATACTCGAGATATCGATCAGCTATTTCCTGTTATGATACCATCTGCAGATCGGCATGCTGCTGTTTATTCTAGTTAGTTACTAGTTAACAAATAATATCTTTGCAGGCAACACACTAGAAAACCCTAGGATGCGGTTTTTGGGAGCACACCAAATTGAAGAAGGGGAGCTACCCACATAGGACTGGAGGACCTGCTCTACCGATAAGGTAACTCTTACGACTGGGCAAGAGTAGGAGGGTACAATAGATCTACCAGGTCGCAGTGTACAGACTACTCTACGTATATACATACATACTAGTTAACAAATAATATATAATTAAGTAGCATATTACAGAAAATGCATTAATAAAGCATAGAAGACGCAGCTTCTATTTATTTATGACAGGATTTTTATGGAAAGTAATAAAAAATTGAAATAATTACTCACACCTTTTGGTTACTAAATTTAAAATAATTCATCAGTTACTAAGACATTTTTATAATATTGTAACAAACTATCAAGACTGGGCCAGAACTATACAAAGAACAGCGATTTAAAACTTTTCCTTTAAAAATTTTAAATTTTGTATATGATATCATCCTACTGAAAATGTCAAGACAGCACACGTTTCATTGGCAAAATGCAAACCAAGTTTTAGGTGAAATAATTTAACAATTGAACCTTTTTTAAAATATTATAGGGGACATTTTCTGGAGAATTAGACTGTCATGTTACATTATGTTATTTTGTTTTTCATGACTAGGAACTACTAAGAGAAAACTTTTTCGCTTCGCAAATATTCTTTCCAAGGACCTCTTTAGGTAAACGCCTTGTAAGGTGAGAGACAGGCGCCTGTTAATTTCATAACACCAACTTTTTGTAACTATTTCAATATTATGTCAGTATATGAATGATCCAATTTTCATGAATTATAATTCGGAAAGGGTAAGGGAGAAAGGATTATAGCTGAGATTATTAATCATTTTATCTCTTAGGCAAATATGTCCTCAATATATAATGACATCAGTCAGGAATAAGACGTAGTTCACTAAACAATAACGAACTAATTTCCTAAATTAGAGGGTGATTTCAATATCTATAGTTACCAAATAATTATTATCATATTTCCTTAGCATTCCTTTCTATTTCTGGATGATACACATTGACCATGACGAGTTATAGGCATGAATAATCATAATAATCTGAAATTAATTTTCAATATCTATTTTAAATATATTCCTATACCTCCAGATATTTTGCAATATTTTAAGAAACATAAGGTTTCTTCATTTTTGTGCCAACGATTATTGATGATGATTATTTTCCTACCATTTTTAATTCAACAAAAGGGAAGATGTACCTAAAAGAAATGAGAGACCTATTAAAAAAAAATAAGACGCATGTGGTATAAAATCAGAACCTTCGCTGGCCATACTATACTTAAATATTGGAACACAGCCCCACGAGAGAGAAATACAATATATTAAACAAGGTTCGATTTGTGAGTACCAGAATGTGCTTATAGTTGAAAGTAGTTCTGATTGCTCTCTATGGAATGCCACTAAATGACTTAAAAGAATCATCATACAAAATCGTTTGATCAAGAAAGCTGATAAACGTTGGATCCGAAATAACGAACCAAAGTGTAATCGTTATGGCGAGTATTTCGAAAACATTTTCCAGTCAAATACTAACCTTGCGGAGTAGAATAAAATTGACCAGGATATTATGAAAATTAAATCTACCCTTCCTGAAGAAGAATAAGGGAACAAAACAAAATATTGATTTTAAGAAAGCTTCAAGCTTCGATCTGATTACCGACAAATCAAAAACTGACATGTTAGAAGTGGCGGACGTCACAATAATGGAAGAGCCAAGTAAATTCTGATCTTATTATTCCCGAAACTGCACGAACAGATCAACTTTAAAATGTTATCATTATAGTACAAGGAAATAAGTATACGTAAGATACATATAAAGCAGGATTTGCCGATTAAAATAAATAGATTCTGGCAAGTACCAGGACATGCGTCTAGACGCATAACTTCATTGGAGAGTCCATATAAAGAGAAAATGAGTAAAACTTGGGAAAAGATGCAAAAAATTATACTTGATGCTTAGTGGAAACTTTAAGCTCTCCAAAAAAAACCAACTTTTGATATACAAACAAATAGTTTAACTATTATAAACTTCTGATGTTCAACTTGGATAATGGCCACTTAAAACAATATACACCAACAATGAATACAATATATTTGTAGTTATATATATATATATATATATATATATATATATATATATATATATATATATATATATATATATATATATATATATATATATATATATATATATATATATTAATATTGATATTAGAGAACCTATTTTACTTCTAACTAATGGAAATACTCTTATGCTATAAGGTCAGTGCACGGAAATACCAGGAAATGTGGAAGCCACTCACATGGCGGTGAACTGCCCCATGCAATCCGGTCTCAAACTCACTGATTCTTATCTGTACAGGCTAAGCAGGTGCTCCGAAACGTGAGAAAAGCGAATTATTTAAGCTTATTATATCAGATCCCTTTCCTGGTATTTTCATACAATCGGAGATAGTGCTTTGCCTCTATCCAGTCTTCTCTTATAGTATAAAGTTTTTTTAGTTGGTTGGGAACCAAAGCAGTTTCTCTAATATAAATGTATTTATGCTCCCAACTGGAAGCAAATTGTATGCTCCGTTGAAATATAGTATATAGATCTATACGAGATTAAACATTTAGATGGCTTAAAATGCTGGGGGATGGTGCTAGTTGTATTAGATTTGAAAATTGTATTCTCCGTTGAAAAATAGTATATAGATCTATACGAGATTAAACATTTAGATTGCTTAAAATGCTGGGGGATGGTGCTAGTTGTATTAGATTTGATATTTTGTCTGGTATAAGTTGCTTAAAGGATTCACTTTCCTTATATTTAGGTTCGCTTGCCTACCCTGTACTGCAAGAACCGATGAGTTCGAAACCGGTTTACAGGTAGCGATGCACTACCATAGGGGAGGTTTCCTTCCTCCTGGTATTTTCGCAATTTGTATTCCTTTGTCTCTAACCGTGTTGGAACAGAGTATATATACCCTAATAATATAAAGTTTTTTCAATAGGTTGAAAACAAAAATATGTTAGTTTTTCTAATATAGATTTAAACAATATCCTGAATATTTATCGTCTCCAGAATTAGGTTCTGAGAAACATTCCTAATTCTTTTTGACACGTATATATACCGAGATTTTGGAATATGGAGACTGACGTGTAGATCGTAACTAAGTCTGGTAGGAATCACAAATAACGATTTAATAACTGTATATACCGAGATTTTGGAATATGGAGACTGACGTGTAGATCGTAACTAAGTCTGGTAGGAATCACAAATAACGATTTAATGACTAGTATAAAAGTGCGGCTAAGTGTACTATAAGTAAGACAGATTTTTGGCATGCACTGTAAAGTTTTTTTTCTTTAAATAGAAACCCTCAATTTTTATTTCATTTGGATATAAGTTCTGCGCGACACTAACATGATATATTGCAAATACATTCTTCCTAGTCTATCTCTTCAGGTGTCCTTTTTGATAAAGGAGATCTGAGTACATTTCTAAATTTATAAATTATTAAGATAACGTTAACTAAAATTGATGAAATTTGTTTTTTACTTTCCTAATATATATATATATATATATATATATATATATATATATATATATATATATATATATATATATATATATATATATGAATTTCTTCTTGTAAAATATCATTGTTGTAAAAACGTTATATAATACTTGAAAACTGATATTACAACCTAGCTGAAATTGTTGTCAATGAACGGTCATTGTTTCAGGATATATTGTTTTTTGTTTTCAAAAACACGGTACATTGTCGATGCTGGATATAAAAGTGCAAACTTTTAAATTAAAAAATAAAAAAAACTACCTCTCGAATATGAAATTTTGTATTTAGTGTTTTAACGAATTTCATAAAAATGTTTGATATAATTTTCACTATACTTGTATATATCTATAAACAATATTTATATAGGAAAATTGGGAGTAAGCCTTGAAATCATTAAGAAAAATCATCATTTTTCGAAAATAGCAAGAGTTTTTCATTTTTTGCCCGTTTGGTAATAATAAAAATTATTATGTTATGTATTTTTTTTTCTATTATTATGGTTCAAAATTTGGTTGGTTAATTTTTGTAAATAAAACCCTTTATTGTGAGCTTTCAAAAAGGATACTTTTTTGAGAATTTATATTAAAGTGTCAGAAAGATATTTTTATTTAATTCATAAGTACATTATTATGTCTACATAAGATATTGAACAAAAATATTGGGATCCAGAGGAGATATAGCTGTCAGCGCAAGAGCGGATCCAGTTCTTCTTTTTTTTTGGGGGAGGGGGAGGTGATATCATAAAATTACAGTTTGCTAAGCGAAAGCAAGTTCTCGACGGGGGGGATTGGGGACGTCAGCAGCATTCACATTTCTAATGAAGAAGACAGAATCGGTTCAATTTCTGTGAATTTTAAGGTCATTGGGGGGGGGGGGGGCGATTGCAAGCGAAAGCGATTTGTCGACGAGTGTCCTAGTATAAGTGGCAAAATCAGGTCTATTTTCCTGAATTCGAAATTTTGTGTCAGCGTAGGGTAGCCGCACGATTAACAGCAAGAGTGGGAACAAAATTTACCTTTTTTTTCATAACTAAATTATTTATTTCAAATTTGTAAAAACGATATGTTATTAAGCACATATTAAACATGTAATATATTAATTTAAAAAAAAATAACAAAGTTATAAAAGTATATTTTAGCTTTTTCCTAAAAAAAGTTTTTTTAACAAAACAATAGTGTTTAAAAATTATATTTACAAGATTTTCACATATTACTTTATTTATTTTCGGAGACTCAAAAATTGCTAAATTTGAAAAGTAAAAAAAAAACACAACAACCTTACCAGACGCAATTATAAAAAACGAACAATTGTAGCCATAGTTATCTTTCCTACCGTGTTGGGAAAAGTTATTTCGTGAAAAGCGCTATCGAGACTTTAAGAAAAGTTTGTTATATTTACTAAACTTTATCGCTTCTAGATTCATAAGACGGAATCCTTCTGCCATTATTTTCCTCGTTGTAGCAACGGACCGTCAAATATAGTATAGAATTCTGACGTTTAGCAGGTACTACTTCGCTATCTTTTCGATTTTTGACATGTATACTTTCAGAATATGCATTAAAAATAAATAAAATGAAAATAATATTTTATGTTATCCCTTAAATCGATGTAGGAATATCTGCATATTTAGTATTTATATCAAGGTCGTTTGTCCTTGAACGAAACTTATTAATGTTGTTTGTGGCAAAATGGCTGCCATTTTAGTCAAAATAATGAATTGTCCGGAAAAAATTCAATACTCATTTTTTTGGCTATAAAATTCAAAGTACTGGTCGAAATTAAAAATCCTTCAATCGAATGCACATAAATAATATTAAAAAAGCTGATTAGTTAAATAATTTTTGTAAAATTGTACCCATCGCATTTGAAAACATGGTTTCGAGTAAATCGCGTTTAAAGTTGAACGTATGATTTATACGTAAATACTATTTGTTTCTAACTTTATACAGTGTCGTGAGAAAGAAAGAGAGAGAGAGAGAAACTATTGGCAGTTATTCTGCTTTGACTAGCAACACATCGATAACTCCTCGATGGATCACCCCAGAGACATGTAACTCTAAGAATTTTCGTTGAATCCCGTTGAAATTTTAACGCAATTATTTTAGAATGTTCTACTCTAATAAAATAAAAGGAGCCAAAAATCGATTTTTTGCAAATTACAACTGCACCTGTCCGTTAATTTGTTGAACTATTCATAAGCAAAAATATTGATTATTAACAGAAAAGTCAAATAAACTCTATATTTCACGTTAGTTTGGAATATGTCGTAGGGAATTATTGTTTCAAATAAAAAATAAATGTATTGCAATATCATAATCTATCATCATTTCCATGTTCTCGTCTAATCAATTTTAACAGTTTTTCCTTTTTTAGCGTAGAAAGAGGAAATACATCGTTGAAACCATAGTCCTTTATTATTTTTTTGTAGGTGTATTTTTTTACATGGCAAGTAAAGTGAGCCAAAAAGGCTTAATTTATTTGGGTTTACACTTACTTTTCCCATTAGGGCTTATTAAGGGAGATTAATGATGTAAGGTAAACTTGTTGTGTCACTACACTGGTTTTTGAAGAGGAAGAGAGCTGTAATTCGTGACAAAATTTACATGTGAAACCTGTTTTGTGAGTTTAATTGGAAAGAAGAGATACATACTAAAAATTTTGTTAACCTAAGGAAAGGCTAATACTTAAAAAAAAGTTCGCCAACATTATGACAATTTATGAAAAATTATTTTTCTGATATAGTTGTAGCTACAAGACGTTAACTAGTAAAGAAAGGCTACAGAATATGTATTCGAACCACAAGTTTATATTGAGAGTATTGTAAATATTCATATAAATATTAAGTATTTATTAACATCATCAGCATCTCCTGAATTAGTTAAAACTTACAGAAATTTCTAGATTTACTTAAATAGAAAGGGTATACGAAAAAAAGGACAAGTGCGTGACAGATATTAATTACGCTAGGAATTGGTATTTCTCCGTTTCTTTTATTTGTGTTATATTACAAGGGCGGATCCAGGGGGGTATGGACTCCCCAATATATATACATGTGCAAAAAAATACTGGAAATCTTATACCCAAGCATCCTTCATCAGCATAAATATATATATATATATATATATATATATATATATATATATATATACATATATATATATATAAATATATATATATATATATATATATATATATATATATATATATATATATATATATATAAAATTTCAATTTCAAATTGAAATTTATAGTTATATTTCACTTTTTACTGCACATTTAGAAGTCGGTTCTATTTTTTTCTATAAAAATTTTATTTATTTCAGAATCAGAAAGGGCATATTTGTTTACATACGACAAAGTAAATATCGGTGTTGGTTGCATAAGGAAATTATCAAAAGAAATTTTTGTAAAACTTTAAAATATGTGACAAAAAATTGATAATATCCAAACTAAATGTTTAAACTGGGCCCCGTTAATAATCTGAAAATAGTCAAGTCAGTTAATAAATTCTGTCGATCACATCTGCGGTTATGTTTGGTACTTATGGGCTTATTTGAACGTTCTGAACTTTTAGAACTTTTTTTCCAACAAGATGGAGCGCTGCCCCTATTCGTACTTATTTGGATGAGGTTTTTCTGAATCATTGGATGGGCAGAAGAGAAACAGTTGAGTAGCCAGCCAGATCACCAGATTTGACCATCTTGATTATTTCTGGAAATACTTAAAAAGTAAAGTATACTTGTCTCAGCTCGACAACTTAGAAGCACCAACAATTGTGGAGAAAATATAGTTCTTTATAGGTTTCAAAATATCGAACTTCGTACTGGGAAAAGACATTTTGCGAAGAAGTTTAGTCACCTTCTGTTTTTTAAAGAAAACAGCTGCTGGAAGTTAGCGATTATGGAAGCTTACGGTGTTAATGCTTTAACCTAAAAAGCTTGTGAACCATCATTGAAATGCTTCTAAAGAAACGATTTTGATGTAAAAGACAAGGAGCAACCAGATCAGCCGAAAAAGTTCGAAGATGAAGATTTGCAAAAATTATTGGATAAAGATACAACTCAAATGTTCAAACAATCCGCAGCATTATTGAATATTAACTAATCCACTATTTCCGAACTTCTACACGCAAGATCCTGAAAGAAGGAAAATGGGTCCTCTATGACCTGAGGGAAAGGAACATTGAAAGACGAATAAACACATTAAACTTTTCTTGCCAGAAAAAAAAGAAAATGGATTTTCCTTCGAGTTGTGACAGGTGATGAACAGTGGATCTATGTTGACAACCTGAAGCGTAGAATATCATAGGTAGATCAAGGCGCGCTTTTAACATCAAAACCAGTGCGCAATATATATGAAAAGAAGGCTTTACTGTGTATGATAAGAGAGATGTTATAAAAATATCATCAACATAGCGCTTTCAAAATTTAGGTTTTAAAGTTGCCTTTTGCAGCGCCTCTTGTTCAAAATATATCAATCTTCTTATGATATATTTCGAACAAGAGGCACTGCAAAAGGCACCTTTAAAACCGAAATTTTGAAAACGCTATGTTGATGATCTTTTTATAATATGGCCACATGGAAAAGAACACTGGGACGACTTCCTCATATACCTGAACAATATCCACTACGGAATCCAATTCATGCTAGATATCGAGCAAGAAAAGAAACTTCCTTTTTTGGACCTGCTATTAACGAGGAATTCAACAACACCATAGGTTTCAGCGTATATCGGAAACACACACATACTGACCGATATCTCAATGCAGCGTCACATCATCATCCCTCTCAAAAGCAGGCAGTAGTCAACAAACTAGTATCAAGATCTCTCCGTTTAACAGAACTCGACACAAACAAGACGAAATAAGACATATTTCAACATCTCTACAACGGAATAGTTTCTCACAATCAGATATAAAGAAAGCCATAAAGAGAGGACTACAACAAAGACTAAAGACCAAGGTCAAACAAGGAACAAAGCCATAATACCATACATAGAAGGAATAACAGACAGAATCGGAAGAATCTTAAGAATACACAACATAAGCCCATATTTAAACCACAAAAAACAATAGCCAACATCCTGGGAAATCCCAAAGATAAGACCAACCTTGAAAATCATGGCATTTACAGCATTCCATGTGCAGATTGCCATCAAACAAATAGGCGTATATCAGCAAGAATTGAAGAACATAAAAATAGCCTCAAAAAAAAAAACAGACAACCTCAGCCCTATTTTAACATCACCAAACAACCGGACATAGCATCGATTTCAAACAAGCAAAAGAAATAGCACCAGTACAGAACTACAAGGAACGCGTCATAAGAGAGGCCCTAGAAATCGAAAAAGCGGGACAGCTAAATAAACGAGACGATATACCAGCATACAAGAACAAAATATATCACATTCGGCAGAGGGGAGGAGCCCGCGAAGACGCTCGTCCAATCAGGAAGCGAGCCAGCTAAACAAAACTCGAAATTCATCAGAAACCACCATCAGTTCTCAGCGAGTAAAGAGGCAAACCGCACTTGAAAAAGCCAAATGAGATTTTGGCGAAATGTCGTGAAAACGATTTTTTGAACGAACGGATTTAAACCCGGAATAACCAAACCATACATATAAGGCACTACCTTATATTACAAGGTACCATCAGGAAAGTTGGCAGTGTATCGCGCATATTTTACTATAATACACTTTTTAAATTCTATATTTTATTATATGTGAAATAAATGACTTGTATTTCCCAAAAATACTTTTTTTCCTTTACGTCATTAGTTGTGACGTTTTATTAAAACAATACAACAAAAGATAAACTAGTGATCGTAAAAATATATACGTGTTCTGAAATAAATAAAAAAAGACTGAGGACGGTAGGTATTAACGCTTTCTCGAGTTTCCTTTCTCATAAATGTCTGTTTGAAAGTGATTTATAATATTTCAGGGTTGCGTATTCCCTTTTCACGCTTTCTCTTCTGTCGCTGAGAGCCTAAGTATTTTGACATCAGGATATTTAAAACAAATCCTTCCCCATTCACAATAAATAATTATGAAAGATGAAAAGTATACCTTTAAGCCATACAAAATGACTGACTGTTTTTACGCTCGGTGAGTTATGCGTTTTCAGTTTATGAACTTGTTTCCTTATTAATTTGTTTTCGTTTAGTCTCTTGTTTGTTAAATTCTTTAAGTGTCTTATTGGTTTAAGATTTAGATAAAAATTGAACATACTCTCTGTGATTCTGTATCATTTTGAAAAGGATCATGTTAGGATAATTCTTCATTTTTTTTTTTGTGATTTTTCTCGGTTAAAATTATTTCGAAAAAATAAAGGAAACATTCATTTTTAAATTGTATTTTATTACCTCGCTTTATTTTCTGGCTGCTTGTTGAATTATAAACAGTTTGGCGTATGAAATTGCTCTTGTTTATCTGTTCGGTATAAATTTTGCAATCGATTTTTAACTAAATTTCCGATGAGGTAGATATTTCAAACTTGAAACATAGCTGAGTACTAGGTGACAATGCAATATTAACTAGCTTTCGTGTCTGTCTGTTTATTTTTTTGTCTGTTCGGTACAAATTTTGCAGTGGATCATGTTAGGACAATTCATAAAATCAGGTTACTGACTAAGATTTTTTTCGATTAAAATTACCTTGGAAAAATAAAGTAAATATGAATTTTTACAAGGTATTTTATCTCGTTTTTAATTACTCGTATTCCTGTTTGTTTGTTTATTTATCAGTAACAGTAAAAGAAATAGAAATAGATTCGAGTAAGAAGTCATCTTTGTTTGTTTGTTCAATAAAAACTTTGAAATTGATTTTAAACTAATTTCCCGATAAGTTCAAGACTTTAAACATAGCTCAGAATTGGATGTTAATGTGATAGTAATTCGCTTTATTGTATGCTTATTTGTCTAATCTATATAAATTTCATAATCGATTTTGTGCGTTCGTTACAAGTTTTAAAATCGATTTTAAGCTGAGGACCAAAAAGCAAAAAATAATTATTTTGAATAAAAAAAATTAATATCTAACGTTTTTGAAACGAATTTAAAAGTATAAAATAATTTCTCCTAGCCCCATGAATGAATGAATGAAATAAAGGGTGGTGATATTAGATCATCGATGTCTAGGCCTCTACTGGGCCCTTTACATCCCACCATAGCTGCAGGTCATTCGAGCCTGATCGCCTTTGCCAAACCAAATAGCCGCAATAGTTGAACTTGCCTAACTGCTTCCGGTGACAAAATTGTATCTCGGAAATATCTCTGTCTCAGTCCGTTGGGTCCCGGGCACTCTCTGAGGACATGGTCAATAGTTTTGTCCTCCTTCAAACACTATCTGCACGTCGGGTCGTCTTCGACACCGATCTTAAGAAGTTGGCTCCGCAGGTGACAATGTCCTGTCAACAATTTCACCACAATTCGCAGCTCTACAACTGGTTTTTGTCATACCATTCAGTACGTCCTTGTACTTAGACACCAATCGCGATGTTTCGAAATTGGACTTCAGTGCCATTATCACAGCCTTACTGTCTACGCATATATTTATTACCCTATTCCTGTCAATATCCTTCTCACAGAAATGGACACACTGCAAAATAGCATAAATTTCCGCTGTGAAGATCATTGCTCGTTGTCTGGGAGGGTAGTACTCTCTGACTCCAGTGCTCGTACCGAACACTCCGGCTTCAGGTTTTACATTTTGTCGAAATCCATCAGTATACCACCAGGATCCATTTCTAGGAAGATTTTGTTCTCCCTCCCAATCCTCTGTACTTGGTAGAAATATCTCTAGAGACAGTTTGGGTTTTAAAATAGGCGTCATGTAATCTGTCTGCACTAGAAGTGATGAACACCTCTCCAACGCGCTTTCTCAAACACCTGAGTAGCTGCCCGTTCTAATTCCAAGATGCCCTAGGCAACTGAGATAATAAACAGTCTTTAGGGCCTCCTTCTCTATATTTAAGTGAAGAGGACGCAGGTTTACCAGAACTTCATGAGCCTTAGTGAGAGCAGTCCTCATCGCACCCAATATTCCTACACAAGACTTTCTTTGAATTTTGTCATTTTAAGGCTGTGTTTGCGCTTTATTGTACTTTGCCATCATACAATAGCGGCATACGTTATCATTTGGCCAATCATCATAGTGTATATCCAAAATAGCATTTTAGGTATCAGCCCCCATTTGCACCGAAAGACTCATTTAGAAGTCAAGAAAGTACATATGGCCTTTTTGGTTCGAGCCTTAATATGGTCATTCCAGCTCAGTCGTGGGGCCAGAATTACTCTCAGGTATTTAACTGTCTCTTGTATTGAAGAGTCCTTTCTACCAACGTAATTGTGGGTAGTTTCACCATTTTTCTCTCTTTTTTTTTTAAGAGTACCACCTAGACGTTGTCCGGGTTTATCCCGAGCCCTTCCCTGTGGCAGCATCGTTCCGCGATTCGGTGGGCCTGCATCACTAGTCCCTCCCTCCTAGCCCCCTACAGACTTATAACCCCACAAACATTGTCACAAAAATTTGTGATTGTAAATTTTTAATAGCTATGAAAATTCTTGTAAGATTTAAAATCAAAAACTCGGGGTACAATAGATAATATTATCTGTTGTATGCACTCCACGTTTTTGGTTTTAAATCTTAAAGAGCTATTAAAAATTCACAATCATAAATTTTCAGGACAATACGTATGAGATTAGGAATCTGTATTGGGTTATAAATCTATATGGTACTAGGATAAATTATTTAATACTTTTAATTCGTTTTAAAACTTATGTTAAATTTTGTTCATTTAAAATTTATCTCGAAATTTTGTATATCATAACATGTTTACATCTATTATATAGTATGAGGAGAATATAGTTACATCTTTTTACTATAGCTGAACGAAATATTTTTCTAGTAAAGGGTGATATAGCTCAAAATTCAGATTACCGAAATGGGTTACGTTGATCTGGGCGGTGATGGTATTGTAGCTGGTCTCAATCATTTGTCTGTATTGTACTTTTCCTCGAATATTCACAAAGTTTAAGTAATTATCAAGACATCATATGCTAATTTAAAATACAATTTGCAAATTTACAAAGTCGTGTGAAAAATGTTCAAAGAGAACAAGGCAAGCGATTTGAACAACTTTTTTATTATTAGCTGTAATTATTTGACAAAGTTGCTAGGAAAACAAATTTGTAATTATCGGCGACCTCACTTTTTAGGATTAGGAAAAATTAATGAGAGTCTGAAAACGGACAGAACCGATAAGTAGCATAGCGGGCATGCTAACTTAAATTGAAGAATATGGAATATTTTCGGAAGGTGTTTCTCGAAAAAGAGTGTAGGATTCTCTATGGAACTTTTATCCTGATTCCTGAATTATCTCCTAAGTATCTTTAAAATACCTGGTAGCATTTAAAAAATTACATCAGTGAATAAGAAATCTTTCGGAAAGTTGTTTATTATACGATCGACATATTTCCACAAAGAGCATTTTCATTAAAAATTCTTGGAAATAAATTATCGATAGTGTTTTGGTACTGTTCGAGTTGAATATCGTGTGATTTGTTATATCTTAGAATCACCAACGGAGGGTCAGGAGCCATAGCATAATTTTATTATCCATAGCTGTGGTTTATGTTCTAAATTTTCCAGTTTTAAACCCAACAGTTAGGTTTTTTTAGACATTGTTAGTCAAGTAAATCTATTACCAGTAAATGTTGTAAGAAATTGGCATTAAATATTTTGAAAACTTATTCCTGGATACAGAGTTTAGGTGAAAGTTCAAAAAGGGTGAAAAATAAGACATAGTTAGTGTTCGATTTTCGATAAAATAAAGAAAATATATAAAATATCAGTAGTATCATGGTAGAAAAGATTACAGATAGGTTGCCTAAAGTTCTTGTTAATTCTAAATTTCTTCCTGAAGGGAAAGAACTGGATTTTGGGGATGTTCAATATTCAAAACCGGACAAAAGCGGCATTATAGGCTCAAAATACCACATGTTTTTGGAAAATCTCAACAAGTTAACACATGTATTGAAGAACTTTTGAAAAAATTTTGAGAGTTGTAGCAGGTTCCAGAGCGATCGACGGTTAGTCCTTAAGAGCTGAAATGCGGAAAAATATTTCTTAAAACATACCGCCATGAGAGGATAATTTATCGTTGCGCCACCCTTTGCGGTTAGACAAGTTTCCAAATTTTAGATTAGAGTATAAAAAGTCTACTAGCGATTTTATTGATCAGGGTCATAGGTAAATTTTTAAAGAATGCATTTGTTAAGCTGGAAAGTTCTAGTACTCCCCTTCGAGTAGTATTAGATGCAATGCACCTTCGGACTCGGACGTGTCCTTAAATGATATTTTGTATAATTGTTCTAAATTACAAGACGATATTTTTACACTTCTGCATTTTCAATTATTTAAAATTTGAATGACGGCAGATATTCAGGAAATATGTAGTAAAAAAAACTGACATTTTGTAGATTATTGTGACGTTTTGATCAAAAGGATAAACTTGAAACTTACGAAATTACTGTAGTTGCGTTCAATGTATAATTATCCCCTTACTTTACGTTGCGGATTATTTCAAGAGTCAGTAAAAAATGAAAAAGAAAAATATCCCTTAGCTGTCTGCTTCGTAAGCAGGGATCTCTATAAGGATGACTTAATGTCTAGTAAAACCATATGAAAATCAAGTACATCGACTTTATCAGGAATTAATCCAACTTCTCGCAGAGGGAGTCTTCGAATTAACGACATTCTCAAAGATCTCTCGGATATTATCAAATAAAATTCCAAGTTAACCCGATGGAACCCAAAATTCGATATTGGTTTTGAATTTAATATTTCCAACGAGAATTATTCAAAAAGGACTTCTCTTTCAGAAGCACAGTGTTATGATCCTTTTAAAATTACTTGTAAAACATTTATGGAAATTAAAACTTGCCCTGGATGTAATGCTTCCAAAAAGTGAATGGCGTATTTGGGAAAATGTTCAGCTAGAGTGGAATGAAACAAATGGATTGAAGTTTGGTCGTCATTTAGGTGTGGCAAATAATACTACAGTTACAATTTTTGTTTCGTAGATGCTGCCGGTTACGGCGCAGTATTTTATCAAATATCTTAAATGATGAAGGTGGAAAGTAATTAGAATGGGTTGTGTAAAATCCAAGGTTTTTCCGTTTAAGTTAGTAACCATTTCTCAATTAGAATTATGCGCAATGCTCCTTATATCTAGATAGTCATATCCTAGATAAATACATAAATAAGGTAGTTGTTGCAAAATTGTTTGCAATCAAATTAATGAAAATATTCCAGAACAAAGGCTTCGTATTGAAAAAAGCGGTAATCCTGCAGAATTTTTGTCCAAAAAACTCATTTCAAGGCAGTTAATTAATCATCCCTTACGGATATCAAGCTCTGAGTAGATGCAATTTTCGGGAAATAATTGGTTAGTTAAATAAATGAAAATTTCAAATACGCAAGCCTCACATATTCTCAAGAATGTTTTCAATATGACTAACGAGGGGAAAAATCATTCTCTTTTGAAGCTAGTTGAAAAATGTCCTTCCTGGTTAAATATTTTACGCATTACGGTTTGGGTTCTCGGATTTTTAAAACTATTTTTATTAAAAAGTTTTATCTTGGTAATAAGTTTGCATTCGGCTGAGATAACCTTAATATAATTAGTCAAAACAAAGTATTTCGATAGTGATGTAAAATTGTTAACGGAGGGTAAAAGGTGTTCTTCTAAACTTTGGAAACTAAAACCGTTCTTGCACCTCAGATTGGTAATACTAGGTTCATTTGTTTCAAAAATATCCAACAATTTTGCCTGCTCAAGATCGTTCAGTGGCAACACTAGTAGATTTTAGTCATTTGATTAATGTGCATACCGGGTCATATTTATTGAAGGCTATTCTATGACAGAAGTATTAGATTTTGGGGATAGCCTCTAAACTCAATGCCATTGATGGCAGATTTACCTTCTCAGAGAATATGTATAAACCATTTTTTGCACGCAGGAGTAGATTATATTTTACAGCTATAAGTCTTAATTTAGGTAAGAAAAAGTGGACATAAGTTTATAAGACAATCGGTTGTCTATTGTTTGTATGAATATTAAGGGGATTCATTTAGAGTTAGTAAGCTCTGTATCTATATCACATTTTTTGCAAGAATTTAAATGTTTTTTATTTTGGCACAGTTGGTGTAAAATGATGTGTATTCGGACCACGGTACCAATTTCGTAGGAGGAAAAAAGCGCTAGTGAGGTCAATTCGGTTGAATGTAAAGATGGTGTGGGGATTTAAGACTCCTTATAGTTCCTATCGAGGGGGGTTGTGGGAAATGGATGCTAAAGCAGTAAAGAATTACCTATATCGAGTTATCAGGCAGCATTTATTAACTTATGAGGAAATAGCAACGTTGTAGGTGAAAACTGATGCGTTGCCAAAATATCAGGTTTAACGTCCGCTCATTTTTTCACTCTTATGCCAATTAAAGGGCTACTAACTGGGAATTTGTTTCGAATTCACAATAATTAAGATTTCTGGAGAACGTTGGGGCTTGGAGTATTTGACAAATTTGCAGATTAGAGGAAAATGGATGGAAAATTCTTCATTGGTCAAAGTTGGAACAGTCGTGGTTTCTCTAATTGATAATTCTCCTCCACTCCATTCGGCGCTGGCTAGAATTGTAAACATACACCTTGGAAAAGATGGAGTTATTCGCAATGTCATCGTTAAGACTAGTAAAATAATCTTTATCCATCCAGTGGTAAAGCTATGTTTTTACAGTCCAAATAAAATTATGATTACATTGTGATGTTAAGAGAATTTTTTTTAATATGATTAAAACTTTTTGGGTTTAATGCGGTATAATTTGATTTTTATAGCAATTTTTTTTTATTTGTCATCCTTGGCTGAAAGACAATTTTTCAGGGCGAGGGGTATGTTTAAAAAAAGTTATTAGGAAATCAAATTTGTAATTGTCGACGACCTCGCCTTTTTAGGATTGGAAAAAACAAGTTTAAAAAAAAATAATATCTGAAAACTGCCAGAATCGATAATTAGCATAACGGACATCTATAGGTGTTTCTCGAAATCGAGTGCACGGAGGGATTCAAGAAGATAGTCCTTTTATCGTGTTTCCCTAATAATCTCTTAAGTATCCCTAAAATACCTGGTAGCATTAAAGAAAACTTCACCATTGAGTAGTCAAATCTTTCGGCAAGTTATTTATTCAAGGATAAGCATATTCCCACGGAGCATTTTTATTTAATATTCTTGAAAATAAATTATCCAGCACCACTGTTATATTTTGGAGTCATTAAAGAAACATATTTTCCTAGTGGTATCTTTACTTTTAGCATGTTTCCGCTTTATTTTCAACATTATTTAGGGTGTAACAATGGGATGGTATAGAAAAGCGATAAATATTTTTAAAAATCTAGCTTTTTTTTTTTGAATTACCTATTGACCATCATATAATTTTGAAATTCAAAAAAAAATCCTGTAAAACATTCTTATTATTTCAATATTATACAAAGTAATTAAACAAACGCAGATGAATAAAAATTGAAAATTTCTAATTTCGTCCAGTATAACAAGGGAAGTTATAAAAGTTCCGTTTATCGCATCCTCAGTTTTTCTAAAAAATAGCAAAATGATGAAAAACAGCATTCTCAGATCTTTGTGAACAATAGAAATATCGTATATTCACAATAAAAATACAGATTACTAACTGCCAGATGTTAAATGAACTGGTAGAGTGTGATGTTTTAGTAGCACATTTTAGTACATTTATTACCTTGATTTACAAAGTGGGAACTAAAAATGGATGGTTGCACTAATAAATTATTGCATATTTATCAATTTTATATAGGATATATATAGCGTGGTTTATAAACTAGTAATCATAGGAAAAAAAGAAGGAAAATAGTGTAGATTTGTATCTTTATCTATCCATTTGTAAGAAAAGAAGAGATGCAGTCAAACTAAGTTTAATAAGTGAATATCATCTAACCAATTGATATCTAAAGCACCAAAATTAATTATTTATAAATCTTGGTAATCCTTGTACAGTTTCGCGTCAAATTTCAATCTTCTTTAAAAATAATAAGCAGCCGAAAAGAGACGTTTAGTTGATTACCTTTACGAAATGTTCTGACCTTAATCCATAATTGTCCCTTAAAGCTCATTTTCTGCATTATATCTCCTCTTAATTGACAATATATGTACTAAAAATATTTGTAAATAAAGGGTGTTTTTTATAGAGGTATAGAACTTTTAAATGGAATAAAACAAAGATGAATTTTTTAAATTGACATGAAATTTACTTTATTCGAAAGATAATCTTCTGGCATTATAATTTAAATATGACTTCTGGCATATGACCGCCACGGCTGGCTTGGACGTAGTCTAATCTGGTGGTCCAATTTTCGATGACTTTTTCCAACACTTGTGGCCGTATATCGGCAATAACGCGGCGAATGTTGTCCTCCAAGTGATCAAATCAATCGTTTCGGGCTTATCGGCGTAGACTAGCGACTTCACATATCCCCACAGAAAATAGTCTAGAGGCGTTAAGTCGCACGATCTTGGAGGCCAATTCACGGGTCAGAAACGTGAAACTATGCGGTTACCAAACGTTTCCTTCAATAAATCAATTGTGCCACGAGCTGTGTGACATGTTGCGCCGTCTTGTTGAAACCACAGCTCCTGCACATCATGGTTGTTCAATTGATGAACGAGAAAGTCAGTAATCATGGCTCTATAGCGGTCACCATTGACTGTAACGTTCTGACCAGCATCGTTTTTAAAGAAGTACGGACCAATGATTCCATCAGCACATAAAGCATACCAAACAGTCAGTTTTTCTGGATGTAACGGTGTCTCAACATACACTTGAAGATTATCATCACTCCAGATACGGCAGTTTTGTTTATTGACGTATCCATTTAAACAAAAGTGAGCTTCATCGCTAAACAAAATTTGCTTATGAAAATCGGGATCAACGACAATCTTATTTTGGGCCCATTCACCGAATCTATGCCTTGCTAGGTGATCGTGTGGCTCCAATTCTTGCACGAGTTGGATTTTGTAAGCACGCAAACCAAGATCTTTCCGCAAAATCTTCCATAAAGTGAATGGACACATATCCAATTCCTGTGCACGATGGCGGATAGACTGATTCGGGTCTTAATCTACGCTACGCTCTACAGCAGCAATGACTTCTTCTGTACGCACTGTACGACGTCTCTGTGGATGCGTATTATCATTTAGAGTAAACGTGGTGCGAAAACGTTCCATAGTTAATCGAATTAAGTGCTCTGATGGACGATTATGTTGACCATAAAATGGACGTAGTGCGCGATACGCATTTCGAACAGAACCATGATTTTCAAAATAAATTTGCACAATTTGGAATCGTTGTTCAGGCGTCAGTTTATTCATGTTGAAATGCCAAACCAAACTAAACATAAATCACTTGACAGCTGACAAAATGGCCGCCAGTTAAAAAAGTGTTGCCAACTTAAAGTTTTATACCTCTTTAAAAAACATCCTTTAGAACTGAAGTTAATTTCAGAATCTGTAGGCTGTATTTTTTATCTTCAACTTTTGTTGAAGTCAATCGTCAAATATACTTTCTATGTGGCACACTGTAATATTATTACTTCTTGCGTTCAATGCCCTTTTTTGTTCATATGCTATTACTAGACCCTATGATAATTTATTCTGTCAAAACAACTACCTACTCATTCAATTTTTCGAACTTCATAAAGTTTTCTTCTTTCCCTTGTAGCATAAAAATAATAAACGTAGTCAATAAACGTATATCAAAATACAAAATGTAAATTTTTTTCTCAACCATTAAACTTTATATTCCTTCAATTTTCTCATGTTTAAAAATCTCTTCGCAAGCTATTTATTTTGCATATTTTTTCTCAAGGCTGTATTTCTTGTCGTCGTCAGGGTTAAACAATTTAATATTAAAATTACTTACAACAAAAAAGTTTGGAAATTATTTTTTTACATTAAAAACTTTTATTTGATAAATATCAAAGATTGTACCTAGATAATTAACCGTTTTAATATAACATTATGTCTAATGGATTATAGTTCTTATTTAATATGTAATTTTAGTGTTGAGAATTGGAAGATTGTAATGAGAATTTTCATAGGTATAAATACTTTTTGCATGATCGTATTATCATGTCCATTTTGAGAACTGCTGAGGATTCATAATTTTATGCTTGTTGGCGAAGAAATAAATTTAAGGTAAGATATTTGCTTTTTAGTTTTCTGATTAGCTTGGCCGTTATGTAGTTGCACAACACACAGTTGCACAACACATATACAACAAAACTTGTATATTGAGTTCTTAATTTCTATTTGTATAAATCAAAAATGTTTAGAATTATTTATTTAAAGAAGAAATAAACAGGGTGTTCATTTAGTAATCCAATATTTGATTGCTGTTATGTCGTTAAATCAGTTAAAAATTCGACAGATCAAATGTTAATAGGCAAAAAGGGGTTACATTTTAAAAATAGTTTGGTTTATACCGGATGTTCCAAAAAAGCATAGTGCATATTTTTTTATGAAAAACTTTCATTTTTGATCGAAGTTAGAGTCGCATTGTATCTTCTTTACAATCTTAATTTTTTCCTTAAAATGCGACATTGCTAAGTTATTATATTTTTAAATATTTTTTGGCAGAAATCATACTGAAATTTTAATATCAACATCACAGTCCTTTATTTTTTAATAAAAATTTGTAAGAAGTCTTTAATTGAGGTCATTTTATCTCATTATAGTCTATTATTTTCTTTTTTATATACTCCAAGAGTTCTCTCAAAATTTGCTGCTATATCTTAAAAAATGGCTGATTTTTACTTAGGCATTTTTATTTTTACCCAGAAAAAACTAATTATAGTTTTCTGTATGATGTATAAACACAGTAGTCACTTTACTGCTCTACACAATTTTCTTTTGTATTTTTTTTTTAATAAAAAAATCGAATTATTAGTATTTATAGGAATAAACAAGAATTATGACACCTTACACTTTATTTAAAAATCAGAAAGTGGCTTATAAATAGGTAGCAATAAATTTATTTTTTCTAGGTTAAGTTAAGTATGTGTCAATTTTGATGGTCAATAATTCAATATAGCATTTTCGTTTTAAAAAATGGAGGAAAAAGGAATTAAAGATATCGATATTTGAATAAGTTGCATTTTATGGCGAAAAAAATTTAAATATAAAAAAAGGTTCAGTGAGACTGGAACTTCGATAAAAAAATTTATATTGTTACGTACCCGTATTATAAGTAATCATTTATTACTGAAAAACTTACAAAAGAGAATCATGTAGAATGATAAAGTGCCTATTGGTTTTATACTTTACAAAGAAAACCATATTTTCTATCCCCGTTAAAGTTGCACCGCATAGGTAAAAATCCTTCCGTAGAATCAGCATTTCGTGAGAACTAGGGCTCAGTTGTTGGAGTGATGAATAACCTTGTAATATTTTTATTTATATGCGGAAAAGGGTTGATCTTTCATTTCCTGGTACACACGCACTGATTCTATGCTATCCTTTTCTAACTGGATTATTTAAAGGAATATAACATGATAATCCGTACGTCAATTCTGGAATGCACAGAAGTATGAATTTATGGTTGCCTAAATTATTACTATTATTATCTTCAATATGTAAACAATATCTAATAATATTTACCAATGAAAATAAGTTTTTAAATTCTCTTTTTGTTGACATTAATTTCAAACTTCGAATTCGTAGTAATTTCGAACTCTTAAAAACACTGAAAGGGGTCATCACAAAAGTAAAAGAATGAACAAATAAAAATATTTACGTGTGTCAAACATCAAAAAAGCCTCTCACCTACTGACCATAACCAGCCTTCAAGCAAATGTATTATTGTTTAAATCTACTAGTATGATCGAAGTAACAATCGGAATTTTTTGTTTAATAGCAATTTTTAAAAAGAAATAAAGTTATACACGTTGATATCAATTTAAAGATAAATAGGTACTCTGATAACATATGATACTAGATATAGAGTGTTCTATTAAAAAAATTATTTTAAATGAAATTAAATATATGAGATGTGTTTAAAAAATTCGCGCACTGATTTTTTTTCTAGAAACGTAGTAGCGCTGGAATCAAGGTTTGTGCCTCAATTAATAGTGGCAAGAGTCCCCAGTATTCAGCAAAAATTTGACCGTAATCAAACGCATACGTTTTTTTTTGGCAGTTATTTTTGTAAAAGTATTGTTCATCCTTCGTCTAAAATGCAGCCAACTGCTTTATGAGATTAACAAATCAAAAACAAATGCCTAGTAAAACTCAAAGAAAATAGAAATGAAATGTTAAGTATTGTATACAAGGAATCCGCCATAAAAAAAGGCAGTGTGGAAGTGCATAAAGCCGTTTCTGAACAGTCGGGAGAGCCTGAAAGACCACAAGACAGAGAGGGGCGCCCTTCAACATCTGGTGTAAATGAAAACGTAAAGAAAGTCAAGGATTTATCGTTTTCAGATTGTTCCATCATTACAAAGATCATTGTGGCTGAGGGTTCAGCATAGGCAGTGTTTTCATCATTTTGAAAGACGATTTCAACATGCGAAAAATTATATTACCACGATGGATCGCCCCTCTGTCCCTATGCGACGTATTTTTTCTTGTTTCCCATAGAAAAATTGATTATTCAGAGCAGTAATTTTTTGAATGTTAGAACCATCCAACGCAGCAAGACGGGATGCCTGAATAGCCTGACCCAAGGAGAGATACTATATTGTTTTAGTAAATGTATCGTTTCTGGGGGAGAGTTCTTTGAAGGATATGCCATTTCTGTAATTGAATAAAGCGATTTTTTTTTGGACTTAGTGCACAAACTTTTTGAACAGGTCTCGTGTCAATAATTAAAAAGGAATTTCGGACACTGTATCAAAAATTATAAATGTTGGACTATTATGCAATGAAATGTTCTCAATTGAAACTTCTTTTAAATTTTCACAAAATCGTGATGTGGTTATTAAAATTAAAACGAATTATTGATTTGAACAAAAAAATCTTTAAAATTTAATTATTTGGCAATGTCGAATTTCAAGTCGAAAAGATAGGCTTGTGGAGAGGGTGGAATGAGATTTTAACTTCGCTTATATGCTTATATTATGCCTGTACATTTCTGGACACTCTATATAGATTAAACTATTTTTAAAATGTACCCCTTTTAAACCCATTAACATTCCGCTAATGAAATTTTTTATCTATATAGCGATATAGGCGCAATCGAACACCGGAGTACTAGATGGACACTCTGTATAATGTACTTTTTACTATAAAATTTTATGATTAAAAAAAGATTATGTACTGCAGGCGAAAAATAAGATCAATGTTATGGTAAAAATGATATAAATCAATATGTAAATATACACTAAAACCACAAATTATAGTTGCAAATTTATATGAAACTTTCAGAGTAATTACCAAGCCATACACAGCAGATTCTTTACTATTAGTTATCTAGAAAGATTCTTATCACTGACTATCCCTTTTAATTGATATCAATGACTTTGTAAAAAGGTCCAAAAATCCAGTGAACGGCTTTACTCGCGGCAGTAAGCTAGCAACATCTTTTTCATTAGATCCTCTACTATAGATGACAGTTTTTCTAAAAAAGTTAACATTACAGGGCTTTATCACATCACTAACCTATCTTCTGGGCATAAACTTCAGTATCAATAAGTCTTGGGATGATCACATAGGAAAATTAGCGTTCTTAAACTTAGAGAACATTATTTCTAACAAAAAATCGCGACGTATAATGAAAAAAGTTTCACTCTTACCAAGGACTGATACTTGACGATAAGATATAAGGAAAAGTTGACTGTCAAAGAGTAAGTTTAACAAGTTATTATTTCTCTCTTTCAGGCCGTAGGTATATAGTATATGATCGGTGCTCTCTTCATACGTGTCCGTGAAGCTATAACAAATCAATAGCAAAATCTTCATTCCGATATTTATTTTTTCTATGCCACACAATAAAAATCGACATTTAAACTACATCTATACCAATATCGAAGTGGTAAAAAGCTCGAAAATGAAATAAAATAAAAAAATCTCTACGGGAATAAGATTCTTGAGGTGCTGTAACTTTTTGGAGTTACTGTATGATGTTGAATCTTAAAGCCTAACAGATTTGTTTTATAAGAAAACTAAAGTCTACGAAAAGTGGATTTGTAGATGTAGTTTTAAAATTCTTTGGATAGACCGAGTAACTAACAAACTATTATAAAGGTTATGCGAAGAAAAATAAATTCTAATAATAGTGAAAACACCGAAGTTCTTTTGCGAAATAGTAGATAACTATATTAATTCACTCGAAAACGGTTAGAGATAACTATTGCCGAATGTTGTAATATTTAACAAAAAATAAAAACAATGGAAGTCCAACAGATATCTAATACTACGCAAGAAACATCGTAACCTTTGACTTTTAAACACTGAAGTTTTATTCAATAATTTAAGCTTTAAATCAATATTTATTTTTAAATGAATATTTTAATTTAGTATATAGAAATTTTATGTTCAATTTGAATCTTTTAATTATTCACTTTTGTATAAAAATATTTAATATCATAATATCAAAGCAGCAGGGTTCAAAATAAACTGCCTTTTATAGACGCTAAAATTTATTCAGCATAAATTTGATCTAATTATCTTTTTTTATTCTGTTTAAAAGAAAACTAAAACGAAGGTTAACAAAGGCCTAGCAAATAAAGATTAATCGAACTTTTACGTTAATGATATTATGACGAAAATCTAGAACAGGAGGTGACTTCACATATAATTTAAATAATTACCTTATACAACCTCGCTCTCAAAGAAAATGAAAGCCAGATCAGCTATTTTAATCTCGAGTTTATGTTCATTTCAAATTTATGTAAAATAATGGTGTCTCTTTTGACATCCCTCAATCGGCCCTTTACATCTTAAAGGTCTCCGTCGCGTCGGTTTAAATTATTTCGTTGACACTACGGGCGTAAAGACCACCTCGTTTGTCCTAATTATACGTCTTAAACCGCCTGGGCAGGTGGTTTGTAATAAGGCTAATAAGATTTCCCTAATAAGCTAGGTAATGTGTAGTATATCTTAATCCAGATTTATTACCATTTTGAGAATTAATCGGGAATAACTATAAAGAAGAGAAAAGCAAGGATATAATTTACGTAATATGGTGGATGTCAAAAATGTACAAGAAAATAATTTAATACCTTGATGAATTTCCAAAAACGACGATACATCCATTTGCTTACTTGTATTGAGGACTTGCTGACTCTGATATCCAAATATTAGTGATATTTAGAAAATAATTAACCATTTTATATTCTTAGACATGGAAATCTAAATTTTTTTTCTGAGTGACTACAACAAGGAAAAATTTTCATTCAAATATTAGATTTCCTAGGTAATTCTTTCCTTGATATTTTATAAGACATAGTAAGAAATTTTTAAATTTTTGTTACTGATTTGCAAGAAACAAATTGAAAAAAACTAATTTATAGAGATATGCAAAATAAAGTAATAGTATAATTCTCATATGTAATACTGTTTTACGTCAGTTCTCTGTCGGAAACGAATGGGTAATTTTTGCAATTTAAGTTTAACTGATTACAAAATTGAATATCAAATGTACCTGTTTGAGTATGGGATCCAATATCACCTGTCGTATATGCACATCCGTCGTTTCAGGAAAATTATTAATGGGGATCGGATTTTCCGCGAGAACGTCACGAGGTCATTTTTGGTATGCGCTTGTCCCTGCATTACGTGGTCCCCACCTTGAAGTGAAGCTTGGATGTCATTTAAAAATTGTTCCATTGGAGCAATTAGAGCGTTGGGATTTAACTAAGTATTTAGATCCATTTTATATTCATTACGAGTGTAGAATCCCGTTAGGTCCCACCAAAACCACCCGGGCAGCCTGAAATGCCACCCGGCTCATCAGACCGAGAGGAACTGTGAGAGAAGAGATTGAACATGTTTAAATAAATTATTTTTCCTCTTAAATTGGAATGTTTTGTATAAAAATACAAAAATCACGGAGGTCTGGACTTTAATATACTTAATATATAAGAAAAATTAAGTAAATGGAATTTGGGTTAGATGAGAACTTGGCCAATATTTACTTTGATTTGTTTTTTATTAGACGTGAGCTCTTACAGAATTTTTTGCAGTAAAAGTTCTTTAGACTGGGACTCTTAACTTTTGTATCGAACTAAAATATAGTATTGGGACTTAACAAAATTTTCGAAATTCAATTTTTTCGAAAATTTTGGTTTTTGTGTTAAGCGCAAACTAAGGTACGTTTAGTGTTCTTAGATCAGTTAACGATGTCACTATCATTTTGTCACTAATTTTCTCTTGATAGTAAATTATTTAAGTCGCAATCGGGTATGACGCTGTCAGGTTTCCTTTACGCAATTTAATTTCCGTAAATTATTTTATTCGTAGAAGAAGGCGCGTGAATACCCTGTATATTAATTTCAAACAGTTTCAGCAAGAATTAAAAAATATCGGCGTTGAAAGGTTTTTAGAGAAGCTTATTTTTTTTTTCCGATGGCGCTGGAATATTACTAAAATTTGCATTTCGCCGCTTTTATTTAACTGAAGACTTTACTTTGAGGTTCCTCCCCTACCACTGAACTGTTATCAGCTACTAGAGTTCGCCTCTAACGAATTTCCGCCTAACAGACGAGGTTTCCTGGCCTTTCTAGTACCGCAATCTTCTTTCTTGGATCGAATTTTTGATCATCTTATCAGGACAACCAAGAACCTCTCTTCTTAACCCGTAGTAAGCAGAGCGGCCTCCCTCGTTGCACTAGCGTAAACAGCTTATTGATCCTCTTGATGCCGAAAGGGGCGCTCCAGGAAAACTCTAGGAAATTTAAAACTCCATAGTCACGTGTTAATCTGTTGAATTTTCTCTTCTGGAAGGGAAACTGACAGTAATTTCTTGCGAGATTACCGACTAGTGACCCACCCATTGGAGATTCCCCGTGCCGTTCCCTGACGTAGTGCAAGTGCCAGACTAATAAGCAACGGCATAGAATCTCACGTTTCGCTTGAGTAAATGCTTTAATAGACAATCAGATTCTGCTAAGGAATCGCGATATCGGGTGCTATTTATACTTTCTCGGCACTTCGGCGGGTCTTCCAAAAGGAACCAATCAGCGCTTAGCGCGGTCGGCCAAGGCCTTGTGTCTGCGCCACCGTCTGTGTTGGTGACTATGCGCCATTACCGCCGACAACGTGTAGTTTATTTCTCGGAATTTCAACCGTCTTTGTGCGTTTATTTTATTTTTATATTTTTTTTTAGGTTCTTGTAGATTGAATGCTACAACACACCATACAAAGTTTCCCCATGTAAAAGAATTTTTGGAGAATATGCTAATACCGCATGGGGAACGTTTGAGTTAATTCTCTGTAATGATATTACAACCTATTTATGATATCTACGAGCGACTTGTTACTCATTTTTCTAGAAAAAAAAATGAAAGCTGTTTCGCTTTATATAAAACATGCACTGCTAGCCAGACCTTTCTGTACATTTACAAAAGCTTGTAGATATTACAAATAGAAAATACGAAAATCATCGATAGACCACTGGCGCTGGTACGTGACGTTACCCACAGAACTACGAGAATAACGAGGGTACACTAAACATAGTTTTTTTTTTGTGAATGGGGCAGTGAGGCCTAGGCTAAGTAATACATTTAAAAGTGATGGCCTCTTCGTAAAAATATTTTATTTGAGCAGAAAAAAATTATATTTACTTCTTCAAAAAATTATATTTTATTTTTTCTAAAGTCTTTAATAGACAAGGAAATGCTTTCCTATGTTTAAGGTATAAATTTCCACGTTTAAGAAGTTTTCGCTGGACTATAACTAAGAGACCTCAGAGATATCAACTTTAAATTAACCGCATATAACCTTCAACGAAAAGTTTGGAATGCATAGTGGAATTGTTGCAGAAATTCTTTGAAAAATAAAAATACAATAATTTTTTCTTATAAATACATATTTAAAGAGATATGTGTATATTGAAATAGAGCATAGACCAATATCTATTAGTTAAATGAAAATATATTGTTAGCCCAATTTTCCTCTTATATGTATTCTAGATGTTTGATAACATAACCGAAGGACATTTTTAAGAGAGAACAATATAATATATTACATTTCTAATACTTTATAATTCTACCTCTCCTTTCTCTATCCTTTGCTTTATCTATTTACTACGATTAATTTGCAAATTAATTTCCTCCCGCTACAAATCTTGAGTTTTCTCTATTCCAACTTTTTAATAACCTCTACATATTTTCCAGTTTACCACACCATAACAGATATTCCTCTCATAGATAAAAAACAAAACCAACTATTGGATGATACTCGATTCAGTTTTCACCATAGTCAATTTGTTTGACATTTAGTGTTGTGGTGGAAATATTGAACAATTTCACCTATATTGAAAGAAGTCACATCGAAATCTCAAATTAAATTTAATCCTCTAGTCACTGTAAATTACTTTACTCTGGGAGAGAAAGACAGTATGAGTAAATAAGATTAAATAAGCCGGTTTTATGTCCCAAGATAAAAGAATCCATAAATTTAATTGAACTTTTCTGAAAATTACACAGGTTTCCAAAAAAAAAGTGGATGCCCATTTTATTCTTATGTAATTAGACGCCGTGAATTAAAATTTGAGATCCGCTAACAACTATCACGTCAGGTTCACGATTATTTCAAGGTCAAATGGGTTAAAATTCACTAAATAAGTAAGAAGTAGATATGTGCGTTTTTGAGGTCGCTAAATCCGAATTCGTGGTTTGTTTAACCCCCAAGGTCCACCAGAGGTCATTTTAGGACCATTCCAAGTCAAACTGAGAAAAGCACCACTGAAAAGAATATAGGTTTTGGAGGTCGTTGAATTCAAATTCCTGATTTGTTTAATCCCCCAAGGTTAGCCAAAGGTCGTTTCCGGGTCATTTCAAGGTCAAATTGAAAAAGATCTACGAAATAAATCTGGGGTACCTGAATCCAAATTCGTGGTTGTTTAATCTCCTAAGGTAAGCCAGAGGTCATTTTAGCTTCATTTGACCTTAAATTGAGATAAATCTACTGAATAGATCTGTAAAAGAAGATATATAGATTTTTTAGGGCACTTGGTATGAATTCGTGGTTTGTTTAATACGTCAAGGTTAACCAGAGGTCATTCCAAGTTAATTTCAAGATTAAATTGAAATTCATTAAATAAATCTGTAAAAATAGAGAACCCACGCGCAGCTAGATCGATTTCCGTTACATAGTAAACAGACAAGCTGATCAAGTTGTTGAGCCGAAATTCAAGCTCCTAAAACCTCGTACTCCACGCACAGCTAGATTGATGTCCGTTACACACACAGCAGTTATGCGAGCAGAGTTAGTTATTATGAAATAATAACTCAAAACCCAAGCGCCTAAATTCACATAACCCACGCATTGCTAGATTGATATCCATATCACAGCAGATAGACGAGCGGATCGAGTTTTTAAGGCAAAACCCAAGCTTCCAAAATCATACACTTCTCGTGCAGCCAGATTAATGGTCGCTACACAGCAGACAGGGGAACGAATCAATCCACGCATATCCCATGCCCGGCGATATCAATGCCCGTCATGCAGCAGATAGAGGCTAAAAACAAGAATTTATGAGTATTTGAAATAAACCCCAACCTCTTTAAAAACCATATACCCTTATAAAAACTCGCTTCGCTAGCTTAGCTGTCGTGTAACGGATATCGATCTACCTGCGCGAGAAGTAGGTGGTTTTAGAAGCTTGGGTTTCACTTTGAAAACTGGCTCCGTTTACGTGCCTACTTGTAGCGAACATCAGTCTAGCTGCGTGCGGGGTAAGTGGTTTTGAGTGCGTGTGTTTCGGCTGAAAAACTGTCGACTGTGTAACGGATATCGATTTAGCTGCGTGTAGGTTCCCTTTTTTACAGACTTATTTAATGAATTTTTTTAATTTGACCTTGAAATGACTGTAGAATGACCTCTGGTTAACCTTCTGGCAAACTTCGTTCCATCATATCCTTTTCATGTTAGAGGTTGCACAGTTTGAATAGATTGCTACACAACACAATCCATCCAATTCCACCACCATGGAGAAGATGGCCTACCTGTACCACCATATCGAGAAGAAAGTCAAAAACTTACCCTCCCCGCCACAGTGATACAGCAGAGGCACATGTTTCGTCTCTACTAGACTCATCAGGGTACTGACATGCACCTGGCTGAGCAAAGGATAGATTGGAAGGAAGCATGCAAATACTGAACGCGGTTTCGCCGACCTCCCGCCGGATGGCGTATATATGTTTATGCGGCTTTCACGGATTCCTCCGAAGTTTGCATTTACTGTTCGCATTTTAATTCACTTATACACAGAGTTGCATATAGTTGTATGTTTTGCTGAATGTGATTTCAGCACTACAACGGCATAGTGTGGATGTATCCACTGCTATTGCAACTCACACGGAGGAATCCGTGAAAGCCGCATAAACATATATACGCCATCCGGCGGGAGGTCGGCGAAACCGCGTTCAGTATTTGCATGCTTCCTTCCAATCTATCCTTTGCTCAGCCAGGTGCATGTCGGTACCCTGATGAGTCTAGTAGAGACGAAACATGTGCCACTGCCGTATCACTGTGGCGGGGAGGGTAAGTTTTTGACTTTCTTCTCGATATGGTGGTACAGGTAGGCCATCATCTCGATGGTGGTGGATTTGGATGGATTGTGTTGTGTAGCAATCTATTCAAACTGTGCAACCTCTAACATGAAAAGGATATGATGGAACGAAGTTTGCATTTACTATTCGCATTTTAATTCATATATATATATATATATATATATATATATATATATATATCGTTCAGGAAGTTGCTACTATGGTACCATATAATTTTGGTAGAAATTAATTCAGCGAAATCCAAGACGGTACATAAAATATAACGGAAAAAAGCTGGTATGGAAGAGATTTCGGTTAAAAAATTGTTATCTTTCGATTTTCTCAGAAATTGTTATTTGTAGGTACGAAGTTAAAATTATTATTGAAAAATTCAACATGATATCAACCATATGATGGACTAAAAATTTTACAACTATCTATTTTGTCTAAAATTTGTAATGGGGGTTTTCGAGATTTCAAATAATTTTTTGTAATTCAATGTAACGTATCCATAACGGCAGACTAAAAATTTTTAATATTTTTCAAAAATGGTATTAGTGGGTTTTTGAGGTCCTAGATTACGAATTTAAAGTCAATTTTCTAAAATTAAATGTGACAGATGGGGGATTAAAAATACCTTAAATACGAAAGTTGTACGATTTCTTCCATATTATATTTTAGATTTATTTATAAAAACAGTGACACATAAAGTTAAGAAACAAAAGAAAATTTAATTTTTTAAATGAAACACCCTGTATATTCTATGCTAGAATCAAAGTTCTTTTCCTCCTGATTTAAAAAATTTATAATATGTTAGTGTTTGTTAATAAATTGATATAAAAAACCAGCAGGCTTGGAAAACAACTGCTTTATTTTAATTCTCATTGTGGCGTTTTATATGGTTTCGAATACTTATTCATATCAGAAAAAGAAGAGGAAAAACATCAGATAATTTGTCTTTTTTATTCGAATAATCAAATATGTCCAGAGTACGACATGAATACTGTAGTATCTATCCCGATCGTCCAGTACCATCTACTAGTACAGTAAGATACACTGTCAAAATATTTACATAAATGAATTCTTCAGACCCGTAGTTAGAAATGAAGAAGATGATGTAAATATTTTACTCAATTTTCAAGGTAATTTTTCACTCTAGTATAGTTAAAGAAATTATTTTTGGTTGATACAATTTTTAGAAGATCCAGTTAGATCTATTCCCGGTGTCGCAACATATTTCAATAAATCATTGCAGTTTAATAAATATCATCCTTATAAATTGATGCTGAGGCAGAATTTAACTGAAGAAAATATGATGCAGCGATTATAATATTGCTTAAAATGGTACGCCATATTGGACAAAATGAGGAATTTCTAAATAAAATTATTTTCACCGACGAAGCAACATTGACAACATCTGCGATATTCAATATAAACAATAGTGGGCAACTGAAAACCCTCACAAAACACAGATAAAAATATAGGGTAGGCAATCAACGTTTGGTGTCAAATGTTAGCAAATAAGATTAAAGGGCCAAGTATTTTAATTGGAAATTTAAATGGTAAGAGATGTTTAAAAATTGATAATAATGTAAAAGATCATTCAGGGAATATAATATTCTGACCTGGCAACAAGATGGTGCATCACCGCACAATGTGATGTCAGTTAGTGAGTATCTTAACAATCGATATAAGTTTTGGATTGAAAGGTACAACACAATTAGGTGGCCGGCTAATAGCCCAGATTTGAGTCCATTAGACCTTTTTTGTGAGGGTTTCTAAAAAATAAAATTTATGATGAAAAACCACAAAATATACGGAATATTACGGAAAAAATTTAACACCAGTAATATTACTTAACCAAAATCACAAAGATTTTATTTAAATTGTATGATAAAATATTTTTAAATGTGTTAATAATCGTGAAGGATACGTTGAAAATATATAGAGATTTTCCTAATTTATTTTTTGTGTTAGTATTTTTTGATGCCCAATATTTTATCATACAGAAAAATATCTACTTGTTGATCTTATTACTATTAATACTGTTATTACAATTATTTTCAAGACAAGTTATCTGGTGTTTTTCCACTTTTGAATAACTAATCGTTATGTGTTTTCTATGCCAGTTTGAAACTTATATTAGTTAATATAATAAATATTCGAAACTATATTGAAACGTCACAATGCAAATTAAAATAAAAAATTTGTTTTCTAGGTTACCTCGATTTTTATATCACTTTATTATAATTCAATCTCAAATATTTAAATAATAGGTAGTACGAACGTTATCTTATTACACATTTTTAAAGTCAGGTGGAAAATAACTTGCCTATGCCGGTTTTAAACTTATATTAGTTAATATAATAAATATTCGAAACTATATTAAAACGTCACAATGCAAATTAAAATAAAGCATTTGTTTTCTAGGTTACCTCGATTTTTATATCACTTTATTATAATGAAATCTCAAATATTTAAATAATAGGTAGTACGAACGCTATCTTATTATACATTTTTAAAGTCAGGTGGAAAATAACTTTTATTCTAACATAGAATTTATAAGGTGTTTCATTTAAAAAATTAAAATTTCTTTTGTTTCTCAACTTTACAATATGTCACTGTATTTTTAAACGAATCTAAAAGATAATATGAAAAAAATCATACAACTTTCGCATTTAAAGTTTTTTCCATCTCTTTCTATATATAAAAAAAAATGTACATTACAGATTAATTTCTTTAGACTCAACAGGGTGGAAATTGACAAATTCTTTCAAAATAAGTAGTCGGGGGTTTTCTTTTTTCTTAAAATTCAAGATCGATTAGCTATGACGGACTAAATTCTTGTTTTGTACAATTTCAATGAAAATTGGTTTAAAGGAGGCTCTCCGATTCAGAAATTTTTTTTAATGTTAAATGATTTACAATAACTTTTTTCAAAATGGGTATTTTTGCAACCTTGGTAGCATTGCTAGATACACTACAAGTACTTAGTTCAAATTGTTAATGGACATCACGACGAGTTCAAAATTAAAAACCGAAGTAAAATTTTTATAAAAAAATAGAACTTTCGCTTTAAAATGCATTAAAGGGCAAAAATACCAACATAAATTTTTATATAAAATTGAAATTTTGAGGTTGGCGTTAAACTATCTCTAAACGAACAAATTACCTACCAACAAGAAATATGAACGAGCTATAGTAAGTTAGCAATCACAAATAAAGTTAGTTATAATATCACATTTTTTAAATAATAATTTACTGCTAACTACACAAATTTTAATTCCATATTCTAATTTATATTGATATTTCTCGGTTCTTTTGCGCATTTCTAGAAGGCGGTAAAAATTTTTTAAAAATATTTTATTTGATCTGAACTTTTTATTACCCTCTAATTAATTTATATAAAAAAAAAGTTTTAGGAACACAAAAACTTTCTTGTGAGTTTATTTAACAAATTTAAACATAACAATTGATCATTTGGTCTCTGTTTAAAAAACTTAAACTCTGATATAGCTGAATTTATAAAATTTATGGCATCTAGTCAATTTTGACTTCTGTATCTGTTCTTTCCTACTCTGTTAAAATGAAAAATTGAAGCTTTTAAATAAAAAATAAAAAAATCTACGCTTGATATGTGAAAGCCACTTTATTATAAGATTTTCAGTATGAATATTACATTTTTTGGAGTGAAAAATTTTCAATTTTCCAATGTGAATGTCACGCAAATAGTTGAATTTATGTGTATGACGTACTAAATTCAGTATGGTAAGAATTTTTAGGAAAATATAAAAATATAAATGTATTTTCAAATGAAATGCTTTCATTCCAAAATATGCATTTTCAAATTGTAATGGAGGAATACATATGAGCCATACATATATATATATATATATATATATATATATATATATATATATATATATATATATATTAGCTACTACATGTTTCGATGATATATAAGTTGAAATATTAGAATCGAATAAAGGAAAGCACGATGACGGGCGTCTGGGGATGGCGCCGGCGGACCCACGATTGACTCTACCGCCGGCATTGGGACGAAACACCTCAATTTTTAGTGGTTAAATTTACCGTGGTGGGGTTCCTGTCATTTCTGGTGGAGACCGTTGCGGCATAGGGTTGTTCGCATAGAGTGCTTTGAGTTGGTACTGGATCAACGAATTCAGTACGGATGTCCGTTTTACAGTTTCTCAGGCACCTTGTTTTCAATGAATTCAAGATTGCAAGAGAGAGATATATCGAATAAATGTAAAGCAGGAGCATTAGGTCATGAAAAAATACATTTTAGCTACATGTTCTGACGATAAATAAGTTGAAATAGAATAGAGTAAAGGAGAGCATGATGATGGGTATCTGGGGAAGTAGCCGGCGGACCCACTGATAAATGCACCGAGGAGTCGGGACGAAACACCTCAATCGTTAGTGGTAAATTTAAGTTTGTAAATTGTGGTAGGAACCCGCGATATATATATATATATATATATATATATATATATATATATATATATATATATATATATATATATATATATATATATATATATATATATATATATATAGTTCTGCCTGATTGGTTTTCTTGCTTCCTTGGGTCTAGGCCTCCTCTCGGCTCATTGTCCTGTTTCTCTAGTGTGTGGTTTTGTTTGGATTTTGATTATATAGTTTTTCAAGTTTTTGAGATGTTTTGTGCGTTCTATAGTGCTTTATGGGTACGATTTGTTTGATTTACTGAAAATTTATAGTGTGTTCTGTCTCCTGCTGATCTTGGAATAAAGCTGATGTGGTTTGCTTATTCTTTATGCAATTTTTATATTCTTGGATTCTGTTAGAGATTCTTCTGCTCATTTGGCCCATGTATTCTTTTTGACAGTCTCTACATGGAATGCTGGTTTTCCTATGATATTTTATCTTCAGGATTGCCCAATAATTTGTGTGTTCTTGTTTTTGGCTTGTAAATTGTACAGATGTCATGCTTCCTCAGAATTTTTCAAATTATGTCTGTTTTACCTTTTATGCATGAGCCCAAATTCATAAACGGAAATCCAAAAAAAGTGATTTTGACATTTTCTTGTTTTTAATTAAAACTTACAGAAAAAAATAATGGAACAAGAATAAGGAAGAATAGAAAGAAGAAAGAAAACTCGTACCTATAACATAAAAGAAAAGAAGTTAAAGAACACAAAAACTTTAGCACGTCTGTACGCCTAAGAAAACCCATGTGACCTTGTATGGTTTGCTTTGAAGATAACGACGAAGATTGGATACAATGCAGTTCTTGCATAGAGTGGAGGCATATGCTGATGTTTCAGAGTACTTTGATATTGTTACGATTTTGTCTATTTAAAATCGCTCACTGGGTTTACAGAATTAAAACACAACACTTTTCTCTTAGACTTCCAATACTTATACTAACTACTTATCAACACAGCTATAACACAATCTTATTACTACTACTATACAATTAACTATAGTACGCTTACCCTATCTCTATTTATGTACCTATGGAAATTCCTAAATAAATCTACAACATAAAAGCTGAGATCTATCCAGAAATATGAATCATCGGTATAATATTCCTTTCAGTACATTACAATCGCATCAAAATATTTGTGTATGAAGGCGTATCAATAAGGTTTTCTTAGTCGTTCGTAACACTGCCCCTCCTCCTAAATCTGATCGTCTCGATCAGCTTCGCTATCTCCGTGGTATGGCTTCAACTTGTGTAGATGTACTATTTTCATTTTGGGCTTGAAACTTCGTTGCATTCTATACACAACCTCATTGATTCTTTTTAGAACACTATATGATCCTTCCCATGATTTAGGCAAACTGACCTTGCTGGAATCCTACCGAGTTTGCAATGATGTCATATCTTCTCTTCATTCTATCTCTAGCCAGATCCGTACGTGCTCTACTACATCATGAACTTCTCGCAACTTCTCTTGTAAAGTATCCACCAAGTCTTCAATCTCTATACTTTCTTCAGTTGAGGAAGCGAACATTATGTCGCAAGGCAATCTAAATTATTTTCCAAATAAGATCTTGACTGGTGTAACTCCGGTAGTTTCATGAACTGTGGATTGATAGACTGTTAAGGAGTTGGCAAATATTTGTCCGAATCTATCTTTCTGATGTCTGCTCACAACTTTTGAGGGGTGCTTTTCAATATTTCTGTTAAATCTTTCAACCATGCCATCTGATTGAGTATGTAAAGTTGTTGTCCTGATTTTAACTTTATCAAAAGGGCCATGCTTCTTTATTTTATTAACTTCCATTTGAAGGCTTTTCATTTTAAATTCTATCCCTGCTTCTTTCATTTCTTGCCGTACTTGTCCTACGTCTTGTCGCACTTCTGCCATGTCTTTTCGCACTTCTTCTACGTCTTGTCGCACTTTCCAATGTTTTGTCGCACTTCTCTTAAGTCTCATTTTATTAACTTCCATCTGAAGGCTTTCCATTTTAGATTCTATCCCGTTCACGACTTCCTTCATTTCTTATCGTACTTCTCCTACATCTTGTCGTACTTATGTTTGCTGTCTGGTTTTTATCATAAAAACTTCTAGGATATTCTCAAAAAATCGTTTCTAAACTTCTTTTTTTATATATAAAATTCAATGGTGAAATCCGTTTTTCGCTATCTCTTCTAGTTTCAACATAGATTGTTCTGGAACGTTATCGAAAACTAGGTTCTGACCTCCTTTATTGATAACAAATTCGATGGAGAAGTCCGTTTTTCGTTTTCTATTTTAATTTTCAAATAGAATGTTCTAGAACTTCGTAGAAGATTCTATTCAAGGCCTCTTTTTTAATGAAAATTTCAATGGTAAAGTCAGTTTTTCGCTACCCCTTTCGGTATAAAAATACAACATTCTAGAATCTTATCGGCAAATAATCTTATCTTCTTATTTGATAACAAATCCAAGATTGAAATCCATTTTTCTCTATCTCCTCTAATTTCCAATAGATTTTTTTTGGGAAACCAGGTGATAATCCTCACTTCTGACACCGATTGTTACGATTTTGTCACTTTAAAATCGCTCACGGGGTTCGCAGAATTAAAATATAGCACCTTTCACTTAGGCTTACAATATTTATATTAACAAATTATCAACACAGCTAAAATACAATCTTATTACTACTTCTTAATCATCACAATTCAAATACCACTATACAACTAACTATACTATGCTTGTCCTATCTCTATTTATATTTCTAAATAAATCTAAAACATAAAAGTTGAGATTTATCTAGAAACATGAATCAAAGTATAATATTCCTTTTGGCATATTATAATCGCATCGGAATATTTGTATACTAAGGCGTATCAATAAGTTTATCTTAGTCGTTAGTAACGATATATATATATATATATATATATATATATATATATATATATATATATATATATATATATATATATATATATATAATATATATGTCGGCTACTAGGAGCTCCATCTCTACATACCGACAATGATTGGTCTGAATTACCGCTTAATTTGATTTGTTAAACTTATAACACTCATTTGTTTTTCATGGGTTTCTACAAATGCTTGGTGTTTTTTATTACAAATACAAATATAAACAAAAAATACTGTGACTATATTGTTATATTTAACCCTTACATGTCCAGTACTAAGGGGCCCCCATCTACATGACAATAATAATAAATTCGTTTAATGGGAACTAAAAATTTGTTATCTGTACCAAACTTGAGCTACCTGTTGTAAAAACACATAAAACTGAAAAAAATTATACCCTGTATCTTAAGGACTAACCATTCGTAGATATACGTTTATATGAACTTTTATGCTTGAAGTTAGCTCAAGAATATCCTCTTAAAATTTTTCGCACTAAAAAGTATTTATTACATTGTATGCATAAAAAAATATCAGGAAAGTTCTTTAAATTATTGTATGGGTTCCCTTCATATTGAAGAAATCAAAGTCTAATTATATTTTAATTAAAAAATGCAAACAACGAAGAATTGAAAAATTGGTTTAATACCCAAGACAAATTTATTAATGTATGTAAACAACGGCATCTCTGTTGACATCCCTTAATCCGCCTTTTACAAATTAAAGGTCGCCGCAGGTTCAAATTATTTTGTTGACAAGAATTCTTGGTACAAAGACCACATCGTTTGTCCTAATTAAACGTGCTAAACTCCCGGGTAGGAGGTTTGTTATGAGATTTTCGTAATAAACCAGCTTATGTGTAGTTAAAGCATATTCTTTAATCCAAAGATTACATTTGAAGTTATTTTGATATGGCAAAATTACAAAATTAAATTTTCGATTATGAATTTAGAAACTTACTGGATGGAAACTACAAAAAAAATTGTAAAACATCTCTACATTACTATATACAATAAAAAAAAACGAGAGTGTAACCTCCACAACTGCGGAGTAAATTTTGATCAGGTTTTTACTATTATTGGTTAGACTGATTTCAGAGAAAAGTTTGGGAATAAAATACTGAACATATAATGTATTCAAATAACGACAATAGCTTAAATTTAAGTCGAATATAAAATAAAAGGTCCACACGCTTTTTTGACTTACCCTGTATAAACTGTTGGAAATAGAATAAAATAATTAGGCTTATAAACTAAAATTAAGCAATTGCTTATAGTTAAAAACAAAAGCTTAAAAACGAAGCTATAATTAAAATCATTTTCTTAATTGTTATATTAATACTAATAGACTGAAAGCTAGCGACAGGTTTTCGGGACCAAATTCCTCTCGAGCAATAATTAGTGAAATGGTTCAGAGAGTTGTGTAATCAAGCCTCGTGAACATCAGCTGCGGCTTCGTGGGTGGGTTGAGCAACGGCAGCCTCCCACAGATGTAGAAAAAAAAATATTTTTAATCATTTTCTCAAGATTAAAAATTTGTCAAATGATAGTTGACAATACTTTGAAAGAAAAAAAGTCAGTTGGCTGTAAGTTGATAGATTATACCTCAGCTGGTCACACGAACATACAGTATATATATATATATATATATATATATATATATATATATATATATATATATATACATATATATATATATATATATATATATATATATATATATATATATATAAATATATATATATATATATATATATATATATATATATATATATATATATATGTATATATATTTATGAATAATAGAATAAAATCTTAGCTAAGCGGACCTGAAATTTGTCAATCTACATCATTCTCGTGTTAAAAAGTGCGGAGCATTCCAAAAACAGAAAACAAGACGAAAAAGACGACATCTCGATGGCTGTCGCCATCTTTCGGACTCGGAGTTTTTCCATACTGTGGAATGCTCCGCACTTTTTAACACGAGAATGATGTGGATTGACAAATTTCACGTACGCATAGCCAAGATTTTATTCTATTTTATTTTAAATTGCACGGACAATAAATTATCTATTTATATATATATATACATATATATATATATATATATATATATATATATATATATATATATATATACATATATATATATATATATATATATATATATATATATATATATATATATATATATATATATATATATATATATATAGTGACTTTAAAAAAATTTTACTTTTGGGATATATGGGGGTCTAATATTCTCTTTAAGATTATTTTCATGTTTTCCAGGGTTTCCCAAAGCTCTGAAAGTATCAAAGTTGAGTTTTTTTTTATTGGATTCTCCTATATATTATTGCATTTTTGGATTCTCCGATCAAAACAAGTGTCTATTGTAATAAACTTTATAGTACTTAAACCTTAGGAGTTTTTAAATAATTTGAATTTTGAAAAAATCTAACCTAATTTTCATGTTTGAAATACTTAAGAAGTACTTCAATTATGTACTCAAAATTTACAGTAAAGTGTAACAATAAATCATATTTTATATCCCAATTATAATAAACTTGCTATATTATACAGAATGTCCAAAAATTAAAACTAGTCAAGTAAGAATTTTAAGTTGCTATAACTTGATTAACTTAAATACAGCGTTATACCTTTTACCTTACTTAAATTCTTATCGAATGGTATAAGGGTGTTCTATAGCTAAGTCTTCGCGTTTTCACAGAATACGCCAAATAATCGTTTTCTGCACCATTTTGTGTTTTTTGAATAGATGTTCTAATGTATCTAGTTGCCTATGACAATTGGAAATTACCGGTAATTTACACCTATAAGAATAATCATCAGGAATATCTTTACAAATGTTCAGAAACTTCGAATTCGATTTGCAGTCGTTTAACAAGCAAAATATTTATAGTAGATGTTCGAAATATTTACCATCCATTTCCAAACACTTACATATTCTTTTGTCGAATCCACTGCTAACTGTGGACAACATTTGCGGGGTTACAGGTTGAAAAGCATCTCTTATGCGTATTTTCCTATCTTGAGGTTTTGTCAGGGGCGCATTGTAGATAATTTTTTTATGTATCCCCAGAAAAAGAAATCTGGTTGAGTTAAGTCCGGAGATCTAAGGGGCCAACTTTGAAATCCATTTCTACCAATCCACCTGTTTCGAAAGTTGACAATTAAAAGTTTACGCACCTCGCGATGATAATGAGGTGGAGCTCCATCCAGTTGAAGTCACATAGTTGTTCTAATATTTAAAAGGACATCTTCTAATAACACACTCAACATCAAATCAATTAAAGGTCCTTCGAAAAAGTAGGGTCCAATTAAGTATTTACCCAGTATTCCTCCCCACAAGTTAACCGATCCCCTATTCTGGTTTTTCATAATTCTGTATTCATGCGAAATTGAATCAGAATAGTAATGAAAGTAGTGCCTATTTCTGAAACCATTGTTATGAAAAGTACATTTACACTAAAAAACACATTATCAAAAAAGTGTTCAGTTTCTGCCACTTTATCTAACACACACAAGCAGATTTCAGTTCGGTTGTCAAAATTATTTCACTAAAGGTCTTCACAAAGCTGGATTTTATAAGGATGAAATCTGTATTTTTTAAGAATCTTTGAAACACTTGCTTGGCTAATGTTAGTATTTTCGGATATATGATTGTGGCTAATATTGGGATTTTCTATCACTAAACCAAGTACAGTAAAAACATTTTCTTCATCCTCAATGACATGTTCTCTTATAACAGGTCTTTTAAAACTGACACTTCCACTTTCCCGAAACTAGTTTAATAGTCTTACAAAAACAGCTGGTTTAGGATGGTTTCTCTCAGGAAACCTTTGAGCATAGATTCGGGAAGCCAGCAAACAATTTTTATGACACTCAATATAACACAACAATATTCAAATAATTCAATTCAATAAATGAAGTTTCACAGTTAAAAAAATAATAGCGCTATTATAGCAACAGGCTTTGCAGACTAAACTGACAGATTAAATAAATTATCTAGCATTTGTCAATGCCACAGGCAACTAGATACATTAAAACATCTATTCAAAAAACACAAAATGGTGCACAAAACGATTAGTTGGCGTATTCTGTGAAAACGCGAAGACCTAGCTATTTTTTCTGGAAAGGTAAAGTATTTGCTTTTGGGACACCCTGTGTAATATGAAAATAATTTTAAAAAGTAACTATATTAGACCCCCATATATTCCAAAAGTAAAACTTTTTGAAAATCACGTATCTTGGACGCAATAGTCCGTGCCGTATAGGATGAATAGCCCTATATATATATATATATATATATATATATATATATATATATATATATATATATATATATATATATATATATTCAGTTACTTTCTCTCGGTTAAAAATTTGTCAGATGAGAGTTTACATGCTACTGACGCAGGGAATGGTGTAGCGCGCGAGCCAAACGTGAGCACGAATCGCCTAGTTAAATAAGTACCTATTTTAATACACCAACCAGCTGATTTTTTTATTACTTAGAATATTATGTCAACAATCACCTGACAAATTTTCAGCCGAGGGAAAATAACGTATCTAAATGTATTGGACATATATATATATATATATATATATATATATATATATATATATATATATATATATATATATATATATATATGTATATATATATATATATATATATATATATATATATATATTATATTAAGAACATCCTACCGGTTAATTTCAATGCAAAATTACTACAAATAGATGTTCCAAATTATAGTAAGTACGACAAGGGTGTATGGGAAAGATGCCGGTTGGTTGTTAATTATATGTCCTTTCCATCAAGGGCATTATTACAACTATATATATATATATATATATATATATATATATATATATATATATATATATATATATATATATATATATATATATATATACGTGAGTCAGTAAATTAACAAATTACAATCTTGCAAGCGTCCTTCTCTTCCAGGCGTCCGTATGTGGACGCTTGCAAGTCTCTCTGATATGGTAATAGCTAAAAGTTTTGTAATGATTATTCCTTGAAGAAATAATGAATATCCATTTTCGGAAAAAACTAATTGAAATTGAAAAATCGCTTTAGTCAGTTGGTTCTTTTTTATTATAGGAATTTTGGTTGTAATTTTAACGTTAGTTACATTGTTCAGGATGTTTCAAAAAAATTCATACTGATTAAAAATTTACCCCCTAATCCACTTACATGGTCTAATTTTAAAACTGGTCTAAGTTGACTGTGAAGGACTGAAATTGATGAGTGCAACAGTAACAATTTTGAACTTTACAAATACAAGGATAAATAATAATCTTATATTATTTCTAAGTCGACAAAACCAGAAAATTATGTTAATTTTTTAGAAACAACTATAGGTATTAAGGGTTTTAAAACTTTATCTCTGTGTTTGTATCCTTGATAACCTCATATAAGCATTTATTTATTAACGCATGTGACATAAATTATGACAATATCATAACGAAAATATAAGTGACCATCTAGAAGATCTAACTTTCATGGCAAGTAGACCAGTTTTAAGTGTTTTTTTTTCAAGTTCGTTTGACCAGCTGAAGTATATACACTTACACTACCGTACAGCCATCTAACTTTTTTTTCCGGTCATTGTGTCAACTATTATTTGACAAATTTTCAATAGGGAGGAAATGGTTGAAAATATCTTTTTTTCTACATGAGTGGGAGGCTGCCGCGGCTCAATCCACCGCAGCTGACGTTCACGAGGCTTACAAAATCTGTACTTGACTGGTATACAAGGTTTTACTTACTCTCTGGCATCGATTAGGCAATTGATTCCTTCTTTTGTGTGGCATAGGCAGTATACTAAAGATTCGATACTTGTATGAAATATGTATTAATAAGAAACTTGAACAGCCTAATGATGAAAAACGTCCATAAGAAAATAATAAACTACAAACCTAAATGAAAAATTAGAGACAATAAAATTCAAACAACATACCCATTTGAATGCTATTTTTGATTTTATGACCCATGCAACTCTAGAGAATATAACAGAAAAAAATGTGCTTGAAATTTAAAACACCAAATTTAATAACCAAACACAGAAAATGATGGAGAAAAGAAGAACATTAAACAGGGAGTATCAAAGGGGAACTAGAGACTATTTGGAATTAAACAAACTTATATGAATAAATATATGCGAAGAAGAAAATCATCAAGAAAGAATGATTAACGAGACAATAGAAAACAACAACAACATAGAATGATAAATAAAGTCGGAAAACAAACTTCATGTAGACATGAAGTAATAGAAATATTTTATAAAGATCTATATAGCCCAAATGGCAAATAGAATGAAAATAAAATTCATAAATAATCAACAGTGAAGTTTATAAAGGTACGATATGAAGGTTACACGAGATAATAAAATAAAAGTCTAAATAACAATACGCTTTAGGATATGAAAAAGAACAAATCACTTGAAATAGATGAAATAACTATTGAAGTGGCCAAAAAGGCTAAAGAAAGCATTAGTAACTCTTTAGAATTGCTATATTTAACTAAGTTGAATTCCTAGCAGTTGAAAAATGGCAAAAGAAATTTCCTTTATAACTAGAAAAATGACAAAAGATGTGTTGACCACCAGAGTAACAAGAAAATTGGGTAGATTCCAACTTCCTGAATAAACGGGCTTCGAAAAAGGATCTTCAACTACTGACCACTTGTTGGCAAAGAAAACAATGATTGGAAAATATATTGAATACTATTTTCGCTTATACCTTGTATTCATGGAATATGAAAAAACCTTTGAGTCTATCAAATGCCAATATGTTATAGAACGACTTTGAAACTGCTGAATTGACAGTAGGTATATACAAATAATTAGTGACAGCATGAAACAAGCAAATGTAATTTATTTCCTAAACCGTCAAGACACACAATAACAAGAGAGGAGTGAAACAGGATGATCCGCTATCACCGAAACTCTTCACTCATGCTTTTGAAGTGGATTTAAAGTTATGTTTACTGGAGAAGGGACCATTAAGATGAATGATAAAGAAATTGATAAAGGGAGCGACTTTACATACTTGAGACAAAAGATTGTTCTAGGGAAGAAAAACGAATCGGAGGAATTAGCTCGAGTGACCCTTGAGAAGCTAAGATTTATTTGAAAGAATAAAATCTACCGCTATATCTAGAAGCAATAGTTTACGGATATGTTTCAAACAAATGTAAGTTTCAAAACAATATTTTAAACGTTAAATGAACAAATTAAATTTAACAGAAACAAAATATTACCCCAAAAAACAATTAAAAACCTACATTTTAAGGACTGTTGAGCTAAACGTTTTATTTTTATCAGTGTACCAGACTAAGACTCAAAGTTAAAATACTACAGTAAACTGTAAATTGAAAATCATAATAATATATTAAATAACATGTTCGTAAGTAATTAACATTAATAATTTTGTCCCAGATAATTAGTTAATTTTATTTATTTTCCCCAGGGTTACTAAATTATTCAAAATTTTAATACTGGTATATAGAGACAGAGAGTAGGCAAAGAATACATTAAATTTAAAGCACTTAAAAGGTTTTCCAAAAATAACTTGCGATACCGTCGTTGTACTAATCGTAAATATTTAAAGAGGCACTTCGTAGATTTCCTAAATATTTTTACTCTAACTTTACTGCCGATTATTACGGGCTACGAAACGACTCCGGGGAAAAATTAAACATTGCGAGTTGCTTTTATTACTTATTAAAAAGTGTGTGATAAATTTATCATAATCTGGTCATTAAATTACGGCTTTTTTAGTTATGCTAGACTCGAAGACTGAAAACGCTTATAACCTTTTGACTGGAGATTCAAAAATACGAAAAATTCCGAACAGCCGAAAGGTAGATCGCTGGGTATGGAAAGTGACACCAACATAAAGGAAACTGGATTAGAATCTAAATTCATATAGTTGGATAAAGGATTTTTTGCGTGCACGTCATCAATTTATTATGGCTGACATTCACCCGAATCAATCATCTGTCAAATCAGTGGCGAAGGTACGAAGATTTTCCACATAACGTCAACACAAAAAAAAATAATAGAAATTCGAAAATATGGTTATTTTGTAAAATTATTCTGTATTTAGTAACAAAATCGATGTAAAACTAATCGATGTAAAACAAATCGATTTGGAATAAACCGGTCTATTTTCCATGTTTCGTGCTTTTTCGCTGTCAGACGGCAGTGGAACTTAATTGATAAACGTCAGTGTCCAAGTTTGTAATATTTATGTTTATATAATGAAACTTTTGGCATCAATTCAGTGTTTTATCGTGTTATAACTTATACTATGCTGAAACGAAGCCCGATTTATATAAATCCCTTTCGTTGGATATGTGGGGCATACCGTCGAATTTTGGGGTGTTAGTTTTATTGTTTGATAACAATACTTGAACACAGTTTTTTAGAATATTTTTTTGTATTACAATATAATACGTACAAAAGCTGTTGTTTCAAGTCTCATTGAAATAGAGAAAAATGGAAGGTAGTAGTATACAAAAAAATAAAACAGTTTAAAATATTATTACACAAATAAGTTTCCTCGTAAGTTTCAGAGTTTAGCTAGTTATTAATGAAATAAATTGTGTAAGGCTGGAAATTGGAGATCTAAAGGACCAAGTAAAATAATCTGTAAAGAAAACATACATAACTGTGAAATTAATATTCATCTGATGGTTCTCTCAGACAAGACTGACTCTCAAAATTTGACATACGATAAGGTAAGCACTTAAATAATTTTGTTATTGTATAATACCTACGTATTAATTTTTTTAAGGGATAAATGGACACTTGATTCTGGTTTAACCAATCCTCTCGACAAGTCTCTTTAATATTGGATATCTAAAGGACCAAGTATAATAACCAGTGCTGAAAATGTACATAATTGTGAAATTAATATTCATTCGATGGTTTTCTCAGACAAGACTGTGACTCTCAAAATTTGGCCTACTATAAGGTAAGCAATTAAATAATTTTGTAATTATATTATATCTACATATTAGTTTTACTTTTAGGGATAAATAGTCACTTGAATCTGGTTTAATTAATCCTCTCGACAAGTCTCTTTGAATTTGGATATCTAAAAGACCAAGTATAATAACCAGTACTGAAAATGTACATAATTGTGAAATTGATATTCATTCGATGGTTTTTTCAGACAAAACTGTGACCCCCAAAATTTGGCATACCATAATGTAAGAAATTAAATAATTTTGTAATTATATTATATCTATATATTATTTTTAAGGATAAATGGACACTTGAATCTGGTTTAACTAATCCTCTCGACAAGTCTCTTTGAAATTGTATATCTAAAGGATCAAGTATAATAACCAGTACTCAAAATGTACATAATTGTGAAATTAATATTCATTCGATGATGCTCTCAGACAAGAATATGATTCTTAAAATTTGGTATACTATAATAATTTTGTAATTGTATTATATCAGCATATTAGTTTCATTTTTAGAGATAAATGGACACTGGAATCTGGTTTAACTAATCTTCTCGACAAGTCTGTAGGCCTAGAATTTTAGTTAAAAGTAGATTCTTTATCAAACAAAATATATTTTATATTTTTATAATTATTATATAAGTATGCAGTGAATTACTTCAACATATACTTAGTAATAGGCCTTATGAAATAACTTAGAAACCTAGATTTTATTGGTCTGTAACATAGTAACATTTTAGATATCATAATGATGAAAGAATTTTACATCTTGCTAGGACTGTGTGGGAGTTAATTAATACTGTAATAAAGGACTAGAGGAATTCGGCCGCGTCCTTACAGAAATATTATATTGTGATAAAGAACTGTCCGAGTTCGGATGTGTTATTATAAAAAAATTAGTCATCATTATATGTCAGATTTTTAGTAGAATTCTGGACTTGAATTGTCCTATGTTCTATAGAGATATAAATAAGAATAGGATAAGAGTAGTTAGTTTAGTTTTTATTTGAACGTGAAAGTATTAACACATAGTTATTAAAGGGTTTTTATTGGTCGTTATAAGAAGTATTTTTTTAAGTCGAACCCGATGAGTGATTTTAACGTAACAATACTATTAATAATTACCAAAGGTTTTGTAGACAATGTTGGATGAGTTTAAACGATATATGTAAATTACAATTGTGAGTAAAACAATGAAATATTTTTGTATTTATTAGTTATATTCAAATTTTAGCATTTCACTTTTACCACATATTCTATTAAAATATTAGCAATTCATGCAATTATTTTTGCTAAGATAATGTATTTTAAAATTATTAACTCACTGGAACTGTCACCACTATCACTTTCTTCGTCTGTGAGGTGTATAATCATCTGTGGTACTTCTCCAATAATAACTTCGCTGTTCTTGAATTATTTTGTCAGTATGACACACCTTTGCACGCCATCCTTCTGGCATATATTTTTCTAATGCTTCCTCCCACATTTTTAAAACATCATCGTTGTGACCAACTTCACCAATATATATATATATATATATATATATATATATATATATATATATATATATATATATATATTATAATATCTTTTCACATCGGAGCAAATCATCAATTTTATACTGCTTCGGTTTTTTATGCAATTTTGCTAAGCTCGACAACTCAGCATATGCTTATTATACAAAATATGATTTTTTCTCAAGCCACTCAACAATTTCTCCTTTTTCTCAAGAAGACGATGGCTGCTTTTCCAATTCCACAGAATGAAATGGAACATTATCCATTACAATTAAAGGAGGTTCTCCTAAATTCGGAACTAATTGATTTTCCACCCAGTTCGTAAAATTTTCACTGTTCATTTCCCCATGATAATCCATCAATTTGGAATTACTAACAAATAGTAAACTAGCATTTCTTACAAATCCATTACTGTGTCCAGCATGTAATAAAACAAAACGTTACCCATTGAATCCACATGGTCTACGAACACTCTTTACGTCATTGTCTTGCCATGATCTCATTTTGTTGCCCTTTGAGAAAATCCACGTTTCATCCATAAAAACAAGCTGACGTGGAAATTGTGACTGTTTATTTTGCATATATCTTCTGAAAAATGCTGCCCTCATTGAAGATATATTAAGTGTCTTCCTAAGAGCTCTTCGTTTATCATCCTTTTTGAATTTAAACCCCAAATCTTTAAGCAATGTTTGAAGGGCTTAAAATAAGGGAGATAGTCATTTAAATCCATGTAAATCGACCTTTATGTCAACTTTGTACTGAATAGCCCCTGTATACAAATAAATGACAAAAGCCACTATTGCGAATTTTGCCTCGAAAGTGTGAAAACAATCCAGATCACTTCTGTTGTGTTTGTGGTGAAGTGACTTTTGCGTCACAGAAGCGATCTATTATCCCATTGATAAAAAAGGCATATCAGCTTTATTTCGATTGCAATATTGGGGATCACGACAAACAGTGGGCGCCACATATCTGCTGTAATACATGCGCTCTAAGTCTGAGAAACTGGTTAAATAGTAAAAAACGATCTATGCGGGTTGCTGTCCCAATGATCTGGAGAGAGCCTTCAAATCATCTTAATGATTGCTATTTCTGCATCGTACCTCCTATTGGGCAATGCACTGGTAAATTCAAGAAGAAAAAGTTGGTTATCAACTATCAAAATATACCATCTGCTATGAGACCTGTGCCTCATAGTGACGAACTTCCTATTCCAGAAACCCCAGAAACATTCATTTACGAATCGGATAATAACAATACAACGATTTCTTAAGAAGAAAATATGCCCACAACATCAAGCGATCCTGATTTCACACCCAGCACGTTATACTGCCAACTGCACAAAATGATCCAATCAGAATTAAATGATCTTGTGAGAAACTTAGAACTTCCACAAATAAAGAAAAGTTACGAAGATCAAGACTGCAGCTGTGGAACTTATTACAAGACGATGTTTCAATATGTATTTTTCGTAAACCCCATAAAGGTAGATCCCCGTTTTTTTAACATGGAAAATAACTTGGCTTTCTACAATAACATTACCGGTTTATTGACGGCTTTAAATATATAAAAGACACTTCAACATTAAGTTTAAAAGCAGTACTATTGCTTTTCTTCTTAATATTTTTACACTAAATTTTGATCACCTTCAAAGTATTCTCCATTGACTACAACGCACTTCTCCAAACGATTCCTCAATTATTCAGAATAGTTTTTAAATTTGCTTATCGAGATGTCCTTTAGGCCCTCCAGTAATTTTTGTTTTACCTCCTCCACAGTGGCGAAACGTGTTCCTTTCATGTCTCTTTTGAGTGTAGGGATCAAAAAGAAGTCACAGGGGGCTAGATCCGGTGAGTACAGGGGGGGGGGGGCGGACAATCGGTGTCATGCCGTTTTTGGTCAAAAACTGCTTTACGGAGAGGGCGGTGTGTGCCGGCGCGTTGTCATGATGGAAGAACCAGTCATCTGTGCACCAAACATCTGCCCTTTTCTTCCAAATACTCTAACTCAATCTTTTCAAAACCTCCAAGTATAACTTCTGGTTGATAGTTTGACCCGGGGGAATGAACTCCGCGTGCACAACACCTCTGCAATCAAAGAAACAAATGAGAATTGTCTTGATGTTTGATTTCACTTAACGAGCTTTTTTGGGACGAGCTGACTCCCACTGGCTTGATTGCTGCTCCTTTCGGGGTCGTGTCCATAGCACCACGATTCATTATCAGTAATCACCTTGAAAAAAAATTTAGGGAACTCTTCGAGCTGATTTTGAAGCTCAAGACATGCCTGAAGTCGACGCTCCCTTTGCTCGTCTGTGAGAAAACGAGGGAAAATTTTGGCTGCAACCCTTCTTTGGATATAATGCTTTAAATTTAACTCTATGACATTCCAGATAGCTCACAGAGTCGATCAATGATTCGACGATGGTTTTCACGAACGAGGGCATTGATTTTGTCAACTTTTTCATCACTTCTTGACATTGAGGGGTGTCTTGAACGAGGTTGGTCCTTAATTGACCTTTGTCTATTCTTAAAATGTGAAAACAACTCGTGGACTCTACTTTTACTTAGGGCAGCATTTCTATAAGTAGTCTTAAGCATTACAAGAGTTTCCGCGGTCGATTTCCCCAACGGGAAACAAAATTTCACAGCCGCGCATTGCTCTCGACAGTCTGCCATCACGTTATCGGCGAAATGGAAAAAGTTGTTTTACTAGAAAAATTCTCACGGGTGAACCGATGCACTCACAGCGACCTAATTTCGCACACTTACTGAGCTGGCTTGACCCTAATGGACACCTGATCGTACAATGGGTTCTCCCAGTCTCCCTCAACGCAGCCCAATTCCCGTTTACAGCGCATTCACCAAATCACTCTTAAACTTTATACAGTTTTATATTATCTCTTGTGTATGTAAAATAACAACTCGTAAAGTTTATCTCCAACACGCATAATGTTAGGACGCCACAGCCGTTATTGCTTCTGTTAGTTTTATCTTTCTGAAATTATGTTGCACATCAGTCTTTGTGGACAAAATCGAGAGATAAATTAGTAAAATTTTTAAAGGAATTTTGTGACCCATTGACACGTCTGTACGTGATTATTGTGGAAAATTTGTATCTAGCTATTTGTATCGGATTTTAAATCTAACTCAGGAAAACTGCGAGCCCTGAAAATGCTTTAAAATAAAGCGAAACATCGACAAAAGAAATAATTTTTTTTCTCCGATTACGATCCCAATTCCAACTAAATAAGTAATTTACACTCTTAAAAAAAACCCTATACCTATTTTGTACAAAATAGAGAGATGCAATTTTTTTTAGGCCATATTGGATCTACCATATTTAATTTTAAATAGCATTAATTACGACTTCGGAAACTGCCCAATATTAATTTTGAAGAAAATCGGATAAAATTATTTTTTTATGTTCGCTGTATCATTAGCGCCATCATGTATTTTACTGAACCAATTTTAACAAAAATAATACAGAACCACTGTAGCAACCTTTTTAACATTATGCAAAAAATTTAATTCAAATCGGTGCTGCTGTTCCGGAGTAGTCGACATACTTATATAAATAAATATATAGCGGTCAATGTAGAATTTTCTTCTTTTTACAGCCAGTTAAAAATATACTCCTTATAATAAATAGTTTAACATTTTAGCGATTATTTAAGCTGTATCTATTACCTGTTAAAAAGGTGGTTTTTATTTTTTAAATAGAAACAGAAATGTGGCATATTTAAGACTATAGCAAATAAATAGGTCGTTTATTTTCAGTTAAAGCAAAAACATTTACAAAACTTAAAATTGTGTAGCGTCTGCCACAACGGTTTTTTATTTGTGTGTCAGCTTAACGTCTGCTATTGTAATGTTGCTTTAATAAATTCATCATAAAAAGATTCCGTTTGCAAAAGAGTTCTGCTCATCATCGATTTGTCGATAAAGTTAGGGACAAAAAGCTGGTAACCATATAAACGTGAATGACGTTAGTAGACGAATATTGATAGCATAAAAATTATGACTAAAATAAAATTTCGCCACAAAAAGACAATATATTCAGGTCTTTTTATTTATTTTTGTATGTAAGTCTAATATTGATAGACAATTTTTTTATCACAATTTCAACAGTTGAAATTTGTGTAATATATCGCTGCTATTACGTAAGGACTTTTCTTTATATATAAACTATTATTAAAACTACAACCCTCTCAAAAGTATTACAACCACTTTTCATCAACATTTCCTAATATAAAGGAGATATCAATCTGCTTTTTCAAAGCTAAAACAAATGATGACTTTACAGATAATTAATTTGTTTTTGTAATTTTTTTATTTTATTATTTGTTTAATCTGAATTTGTGTAATATATCGTGTAATATTGCGTGAAAAGTGATGTTACTGTGAAACTAAGTAGAAAATTTTTCTCTTGTAAAGATGTATTTTTATTATCAAATTTACCAGGAAATAGAATAGGAAAGAAAACTACCTTTTCTAGATAACCTACTGGAAAGGAAAGAAAATGACTTTCTTCCACATACTGTCTACAGAGAACTCACACACACCAACAGATACCTCAACACCTATTAACATGACCACTCCGCCCAATTATTTGTCGTAGTGAAATCACTTGCATTTCGATCTTAGTCCCTTAAAGATCAATACAATTGCCATGAAGAAATGAACATGCTGCACGACGCCCTAACAAAAATGATTACAAAAAAGAACATACAAGCAATGCTATAAAAATAAATGTTTTGCCCCGAAAAATCGCGGAAACTAAGAGAAGAACTCCAAATCTTTTGTTCCTTATGTCAGAGGCAGCACAGATAAAATCACAACTAACACCAAAAGAAAAATCCCTGTATAAAATCAGGGAGTGTACGAAATTCCATGCGGAGAATGTAGCTCATCTTACGTAGATCAAATCAACCGTAAAATAAGCGCCGGAAGAGACAAACATATAAACGTTGTCAAGAAAAAACCATTTCTTCTTACTGGCCCAATACTTGTTAGACATAGGACATAAGAAAAACTTCTCAGGAGCAAAAATACAAAGGGAAATATTTTCTTCACAGAAAGAATAAATATTGCAAAAGGAAATATTTTGTTCAAAGAAAGGATAAATATTGGCTCACGAGATATAATAGTCCAATAATCAATTAAAAACATGCTCGAAAAGAGTATCGAAAAAGATACTGTGTTGAAATTAAAAATCTCTTTAAATATTTAAATATAAAAATTACATTCTTTCTTTGCTAGAGTCTATAAGGGGATCAAACGTAAAAGATACTGCCTTGAATTATAAAAATATACAATATACAACCCCATAGTATGATCACATTCCCCTGGTACCCAGGAAAAGATTCAGTACTATAAAATGTCCCGAGAGCGCTACTTTTAAGGTATACCAAACAGTACTTATAAGGCATTCAATGCTTTCAAAATTATATAGCTCTTATAAAATACGATGAGTTACTAGTATCTGAATGATAAGGTAAACGCGAGATATTCAAATTATAAATCTATTAATGATGATAATTTAGGTTGCCTGTGTAAATGATATTTATATATAACAAAATAAAATTTAAATTTCCGGTAAAGTGACCTCTGGTAGAAAATTTTTTATAACAGAATTATAGGAGTCATTAAGCGTAATTCCTGTGATATATATATATATATATATATATATATATATATATATATATATATATATATATATATATATCAACTTGATAATTTGAAAACTAACCACAAGATGTAACTCAAGAAGAATTGTGTTTTCGACTTTGTTATATGATTTACTACCTTTATTTTACCATGTGAAATCACCTCTCCAAGTATCCTGATGCATTATCTGAACATGCTGGCAACGCTTAAAATAATTTATGTACTTTAACCATATTCTGAAGTAACTATCAAATTTTATAAATTTCAAGTACACTTGTAATAATTTTACTAAATATGTTCTTGCATCGTACTGCTGTAATTAAACTAAGAGCACTAAAATATCTAATATTCACCCCTCACACTAGAAGATCAAAAACTGGATTATACGTTATTAGTTTCGACTCTTTAATTAAAAACCTTCAAGGAACCTTCGAGGAGAGTAGCTTTAGTATCAGATTTGACAGGTGTTTGGATAGTTCTAAGCTACAGAAAGGGTAATCTAATATATGACCTAGTGTCTATGTAAAAACAACGAACAAAATTGAAAATATATATTGTATTGTTTATTTACTGAATTCCAAAAATAAAATTTTATTCTTCTGTAACGCTAAGAATATTACGCCAAAGGCACAAAACAATATTTACTTAGGCAAATAAACCACGTCAAAAGTTGCGAAGTGTATGTATGGGAGTTATAAAGCATAACGACCGTTGTAATAAATTCCACAAACGTAGAGCCCGTAGCATTTAATAAACCTTATTTGGCGGTTCACTGGTATAAAGAAGTTCGAACAAACTCGTAAGTAAAAAAAAAGCGGCTGCCGAAAAAAATTCTTGAGTCGTAACAAAGAAAGTTGGAAGACAAATAGAACTTAAAAGGGCTAATAAAGTTGTGTTTGTTCATTATACAAATACCATAAAGTTAAAGCTTAATACAATAGTAATCTGATGCTTTTAGTAAATTATGACTTACCACATATTTAAATAAAAGAGTTTAACTATACATTGATAAGTGTAGTATGTACCTAGTACGAAAAATAATATATTCTTGACAGGGATGAAAGAACATGAATGGCTTAAAATTAGGCTTTTTGTTTTATAAATTTCATATGCTACCAAAAAGGAAAATTGTCAGATAAAGGTTATAAATGAACGCATTATCAATTTCTTTACCGGTTTATTCATGAATCGTTAGCCAGTCTATATTTTAGTTACATTTTACGGTATCAACTTGAATTACTTTATAGTTTTAACGGTAGAAGTAAAGTCAACTGTAACAAATACATCAGGAAATGTAACAAATTTTGATATTTTTATTTCAACCCTATGCTACATTATCTTGCACAGAATCTTCTTTGCGGTTCTCGAATTAGACTTCTACCTATAGATTCCGTTTAGGTAGTAAGTCGAATTACCTTTGATATGAGATGATTTTGATACTAAGTGTTTATAGATCGGCGGGAGAATGTTCAGAGTGATAATGGTAATTCATGGTTTCTTAAGCTTAATTTTTTTGGGGCATAACTTTTTACTAAACAATTAAGATTGAAAAAAAAAATTTTTTTTTTTTGAGTTATAAGAAAAACTACTGCTTTTTAGAAAAAAAGCTCCAAACAGAAGTTGTGCGCCTTGAAAATACTTACAAAATTAAACAGAACAGCAAAATCGAGTTATGTTTTCATTACTTATTAAAAAAAACATGCTAAAATGGCTGTTTTTTTAATTGTTAATAAACAGTAGAAAACCATATTGCATATATTTCATACTATAGCAAAAGAAGCCTCTTATGGTGTAAAATAAGCATGCAAAATTTCAAGTAAAAATATTTAAATAGTTTTTGCATAGTGCATTATTTTTAACTTTTGGAGTTGAGTTTAAGTGTTAAATTCTCAGCGATCAAGAGGTCCTAGGGTGATCTGCAAATGCGGAAATCATATTTGAAGGTTTATACTACTGATAAAAAGAACGAAACGAAGTATTGATTTTAAAATGTTGAAATGGATTAACAAGGTTAGAGTTAATTTTTTCGTTATAAACAAATAACAATGTCGAAACGCCGATAATTGGACGTGATAGCTGATATTTTTGGGATAATCTAAAAAAGAAAAAAGTCTTTACGACCTACAGAAGCTGAAGAAGAGTTTTTTTTTGTTTATATCGTCGTGGCGTTGTTTATTAACATTGAGGAATTATTTTAGGAGGAATTCACAGAGCATTGCTTAAAGTATCATAGTCGGAAGTTTTCGACTATATTATTTGAAAAGTGTTAATGTGGCTTTAGTTTAAAATTGCAGCTTTTTCGAGAGTCAATGTGGGTACGGTGGTAGGGAATACCGGCAGTGCGTGGCGAAAACGAGATTCTAACGCTTCAAATTTGTTTCGCCGGAAAAATTTGAATTATCTCGGCGAATATTGGTCATTGAACCTTAATTTTTTTATTTGTGGTTTTCCGATGAAAAATGGAATATAATATATATATATATATATATATATATATATATATATATATATATATATATATATATATATATATATATATATATATAGGTTACATGCGATCTACGCCCATGTTATAAATAATAATTGTTCATTGACCGCAGGTGTCAAATTTCGCAATGACGACTAGATTGTTTTCCAATTAAGCAAAATCAGCAATGTTGCAATACGTGATTACATGACTTTTAATAATGCAAAGTTGCTGATGTTGCTGTAGGAAAAATATAAATACATTCCCTTTTTTATTGTAAGTCAGTAATAGTAAATAAAGAAATTAATGCTGTTACTCTGCTAGTTTAAGTTTTGATTTAAGATTAAATTTATATTTAATTTTGAAAGTATAAAATAATTGTTAAACATATAAAACAAAATAAAAATTTTTTAAAAAGTGTTTTAAAGAAAACAAAATTTAAAAATTGGCGCAGTCGGTAGGATTCGTTTACGTTGACAGAACAAGAAGATTTTCTCACTGTCGACGGCGGATTCTAATCCCTTAAAGCGAAGGAAGAACCAGAGAAGACATCCTCATTCAACAGCAACGGAAGAAACACCTGGTGAAGCCCCTGGATACAAATAGTGGAGGATAAGACGATCGATGCTCAAGCAGGCAGTTACATAAGTAATCGAATCATCTCGTTTATTACATTTACAAAGTGATTTGTTGAGATTATCTGTTGATTATCCATTATTATCGTAACATTTCATATTTTATTTCAAAACTAACGTATTATAGTTAATTTTACCCAATTTTTTTTACTTGTAAACAAAATGCCAGAGACACGCTCAACCGTTACCACCGGCGGTTAAACTAAGGAAAAGGAAAACTTAGAAACCTACAAACTTTCAGAAATATCTTCTCCGAATTTGACAGTGATCAGATTTCATTGGGTACGTTTTTAAACGCATGCGATTATGCCAATGATATGGCGATAGATAATCAGAAGATTCTTTTAGTTATTCATATTAAAAAAAAAACTAAAAGGAAGAGCTGCCCAATTAATAAACTCGCGCAATCCACAATCATATGCGGAAATAAAAACGCTGTTAAACCTTTATTTCGACGATTCATCGCGTCTTTCTTTCGAGATCTTCAGCGTCTAAAGCATATTCAAAATGAATCACCTTTGACCTTTTTGAATAGATTACAAGTGCTTAATTTCCAGATACACGCGAATATCCAAAAATCGAACCTAATTGCTAATGAAAAGAAAGCACAAACCAGCTTAATCGACACCATGGCTCTTAACACCCTTTTAACTGGTTTGAAACCAGCCTTGGTCAAATAATTCGTGCTGGAAATTCTAAGGATCTTTTATATGCCCAAGTTCGAATCCGGCGAGAACTTGAACTTCTTATTTCGAAAATCAAAAGGTCAACAAACAACCAACAATTTCTAGAACCCCAATACAACCAAGTAAATTTCCAAACCAACCTCCGAAATGTCTCAACTGTGGACGTTTAGGACACATAACAAACGAGTGTCGAACCCAAATGATGCAGAGACCTAATTACAAACAAGGCCTCCTATGAACTCACAACAAGGTCAACATCAGTCGCAGTTTCTCCCTTCAACGGTCTAACGAAACCCAAATCTTTAGTACCAATCCAGAACCCATTATATGAATTACAATACGCAACCATATGAAGAATATTCCCCACAATATGAGGAAAACCCTCACGAGTACTAAGAATATGATCAGAGTTTTGAAAATAATTATTATGATAATTATTCTGGTGATCTTACTTTACCACCTAGCAATGAATACCCAAACCCAAATTTTTGCTCTCTCCTAAACCAGAATCACCCCCCGAACGAGACTACCTCGATCACGAACCCTTTGGCAAGTTTTCAGGATCAAATCAACAATTTGAATCTGGACGACACGAACCCAAATTTAAATTTCCAAGAACAGCAATTGCTTTAAGCCCCCTTCTTGCTGTCAGCCCAAAAAACTTATACTATATCCATGACGCATCTAATAAATTTAAATTACTTATTGATACCGGAGCAGGCATATCCATTTTCAAAAAAAAATACAGCCCAAAATTTTCGCAATAGTACTCCAGAAAATATCACGATCCAAGGAATAACCGATCAAAAACTACTTATAACCAAATCCACTCTGGTTCCTTTCAATACAGGTGATCCCCACAAAGTTTTTATATACGATCTCGACATAGAATTTGACGGAATACTAGGCCTAGATTTTCTGGAACACTATCAATGCGTAATAGACCTTAATTCCAAAACGCTTATTACAAATTTTAAAACAATTGCACTACACAAAGCGGATTCCAATTTTACACGGCAAAGACAAGAGACTAATAATAATTCCCGGAATAAAATTTCTATACAGGGTCGTACAGAACAAGTATTTAATCTTAAATGCGGTTTATGAAACACAGACGCAATATTAATCGGTCAAGAAAAGGAAAAAGTTAGGCTTCCTCATGCTCTTGTTCGCGTAAACAACAATACAAAAAACGGACCTTTCTATTGAACCAATAGAAAACATCGAAAGTATCCTAAACTTTAATAGCCGCGAATATAAAGACATGGGACCAATAGACAGGATAAAAATAATTAAGGATCAGTTGAGAACTGAGCACCTAAATGCAGAAGAGAAAGAAACTGTTACACAACTCTGTCTAGACTATGCCGACATATTTTACATAGAGGGAGACAAATTAACTTTTACAAATGAAATCAAACACACTATCGAGACAAATAATTCCAGGCCGATCTTTACTAAATCTTATAAATACCCACAGGTGCATAAAGAGGAAGTAAAAACCCAAATCAGAAAAATATTAGAGCAAAACATCATCCGACCATCTGTGTCATCTTGGTCCTCTCCTGTATGGATTGTGCCGAAGAAACTGGACGCATCTGGAAAATAGAAATGGCGTGTGGTTATTGACTATCGCAAGCTAAACGAGTTAACGGTGGACTATAACTATCCACTCCCCAACATTTCCGACCTCTTAGATCAACTTGGCAAGTGCCAATACTTTTCTACCCTTGATCTCGCATCTGGATTTCACCAGATTGAGATAAGTCCCGCCGATATCCCTAAAACTGCTTTTTCTGTTGACAATGGCCACTACGAATTCGTTCGTATACCTTTCGGCTTGACCAATGCCCCGTCCATTTTCCTAAGGGTCACGGACAACATTTTACTAGGCATTCAAAACGCGCGTTGTCTTGTTTACATGGACGACATTATTATATACTCTCCTACTATCCATGAACATATGGATCGCCTTAAAGAAGTTTTGAAAAGACTCGGTAAAGCCAATCTCAAAATTCAGCCCGACAAATGCGAACTCTTACGAAAAGAAGTCGCCTATCTCGGACACCTTGTTACTAAAGACGGTGTAAAACCAAATCCCTCCAAGGTAGAATGTTTTCAGGAATTTCTCTAACCTAAAACACCAAGGAAAATAAAATCTTTCCTTGGACTAGTAGGCTACTACTGCCGTTTCATACCTAACTTTGCCAAAATCTTGAAACTAATCACTAGGCTTCTCCAAAAAGATGCTGAATTTAATTTCAATACAGATTGTAAGGCATCATTCGACAATCTTAAACAGGCTCTTATCTCTGACCCGATTTTAATCTACCCCGATTTCGAAGAGCCTGCTTTGAGACCTAGCCTACTCACGCAACTGCCAAGATCAATACATTACACCGACCTGTTGCTAGATTAAATAACATAAAAAAAATTCTAAAAACAGACAGAATACTAAAGAACATCAGTTTTTTCCTACGTCCAGAAAAGGTACAACAGACAAGAACAAGTCTAAATTCCATCAACAGACAGTTATATAAATTACGGTTACGCTAGCAGAAGTCGACACATATGCCTCTATACGAACAGATAGACAAAAAAAATATATCCGACTAAAGGAGTCATCGAAAAAATCATTAAAAAAACAGCCAGTGGAGACGTCCGATCTCGTACACAACTTATCTGACAAAGTTTTGACGTCAGCCGCAAGAAGTGTTTTAACCACAGGTTTTAATTTCGCGATAGCACCATCACGTATTCCAACCGATAACATAGTATGTGGAGTTGAAACAGTTCTAACCAACTTAAACAACGACACAGCAGAAACTATCCGCCAAGAAATTTCAGCCAGTTTGCACAAACAAAACCTCTAAAAAGTAATCTCTCTGCAGAAGAATATCGCACCCTACAAGACCTGCGCGAAAATATCTCTATCGTAATACTTCTAGCTGACAAAGGAAATTCGATACCATTCTAAACGGTCCAATCTATAAACTAATAAACGGAGACCATATCACCACTCTAGATGAGACTACTAAAACATTGATCAAAATATTTTTACTTAACGAAGAAATAAAGAAGAAGATCACGCCAAGGAAATAGTCATCCATATGCCCTAAACTTTCTGGCTTACCCAAAATACACAAGCTCGGATTACCTTTAGGACCAATAGTAAGCTCTGTTGGCTCCCCAACTCAGGCCTTAGAAAACCATCTGCTACCTTTCTCCAACTTTTCGTCGAAAAAACGGTCTCCAATTTTAAAACCTCGCAAAATTTCTATGAAATAATCAAAAATCTAATATCTCGACCAAAAAATTTTTCTCGTTAGTTTCGACGTAACATCACTTTTCACGTAAATATCAATCAAGGAAGCTCTTTCTGCCAAAATATATCATCGAATTAGCTAAACACTACCTCGATACAACCTATTTTATTTATGAAGGTCAGCGATATAAACAAATCGAGGGAGCCCCTATGGGATCGCCGCTATGTCCTGCACTAGCTAATTTATTTATGGGAGACTCCGAATTAAAAGCTTTAGAGTCTTCCTCACACAAACCACGACTGTGGCGGCATTAAGTAGATAACACATTCGTTATCTAGCAATATGGAGAAGAAAATCTCAAAAATTTCCAAGACCATATAAACAGTATACACCCAAAAATCAAATTCAACATGGAAATAGAACCCGATGGGCATGAACCATTCAGTGAACGAATACGTCCACGTACACATAAAACGGGCTAAACTCGAGTCGAATCTATAAAGTGTCAAGACTACTGTCGGCAGGTATTGTAAAATCTAATGTCTACGGAAAAGGCAAATTTTAAGTAAGAGAGTTTAAGAATTTACACCATGTATGGAAAAGTTTTTAAAAATCATGGTAAAATATTAATAATTTTTATAGAAGTAATGAAATTTTTAGCAGCTCCATGTTCAAAGAAATTTTTTACGCAAAATTTCCACTTACGTGATTTTTTCTTAAACATCCTGTAGAGTCAAAAATATATCGGATATGTAGAAAAGATATTTATTGGGGAAAATAAACTACGTCAAAGAGTATGAACGGGGGCGTTATAAGATATAACGATCGTTTTAATAAATTCCGTAAACGCAGAGCCCAACATTTAATAAACTTTATTTGGCGCTTCTTTGGCGTAAAGAATTCCTAAAAATTACCCTTCATAAACGCCAACCTTACCATGTTCATATATTTCGATTCTGAAGACGAAAACCAGTGCAGTAATAATCCGAATACGATAAAGGGAACAATAGATTTCACTGTGAGGAGTCCACGCTCCATGATGCTTTTGTATGCGAAAGGAAATTTACCACCTGAGTTCTATTGTTAGATATTTGATTGTTAAAATATACGCCCAAGCAGCTCGAATAATTTTATTCTGAAAAATAAGTTTCGTGATCAGATATCCCATACGAAAATATACTTGTACTTATACAACGTACAAGTGTAGTGGCTAAAGATGTAATTTTCAATTCCTGGTTTTATTTTAAAATAACTTATGCTATCTTGTAAATAGGAACTTATTTCAGATTTTTGTTGCCTTTGTCTGTATGCCACTTTATCAGGTTTTTCCTCGATCTTCGAACTTTATTCGCAGAAAGATAAATACCTGATATCATCATCACTTTTTAATAAGTATAACTTGAAAATGCAGACATAATATTGTTCTTTTTTTACAATATTGTAGCATTTTAATTTATGGGTAGCAGCATAATTTATTAATCGTATTGATCAGTTGAGAAAATAGCTATTAAAATCATTATAATTAATGTCCCAGCATATTTTGCTTAAATTATAAATATGTAATTTGTGTGATTAGCTTTGTTCCTAACATCTGATCAATGGAAACGCAGGATGTTGCTATTTTCTGTCATTTTCATTCTGCCCGTTCAAGATTTGTGTAGACGTGATTACTCCCGATCCTAATACTTCAAATTCAAAATGAGAACTATCGAAGTAGCGCGCACACATCGAGAGCAGCTAAGCGGAACGAAACGTTATATTGAAAGAGGAAACCAGAACCGACGTTGATGAATATCTGGCATTTTTCTTGACAAACATGTTAGATGAAGTTCTTATCTCATTTTGTGCTACATACCAACGTGCTTTCATAGTGGTATCCTCATATAAAAGAGGTAAGTCTTCATTATTCCTTCTATCTGAATAATGACTTAAGGCTCGAAAATATTGTTATAGGGTGCAAAGTCCGTATAATCCTAAAGAGTTTTCTTTGAAAATGTCACTGTAATCTCCGTCATGCCGATTTATGCTTGCCAGGAACCAATTGTGTATATTTATTATTATGTGCTATAAAGCTCAACCATTTCTTATGAGTTAATAAACTTTTGTTTTGTTGCGTGCAAGATGCTATGCAATAGTTGTATTATTATAAAGTGTAGATTAATTACTTATAATGTATATTTTTACGACCTCGGGCCAAAGATCGTGTGCACTAATTAAGGAATTTGATAGGGAAGTATTAACAACTTTGATGCACAAAAGTTTAATTTCAATTTTTTTATTGCATTTGTTGTGCATTTTATTAGTAATAAATTACCCAATTGACAAAAGTTAATCTCACTCTTTTTATTTAAATTTTTAACAACTAAAACCATTTTAAATTGCTTCTCTCAACTTAGTGATTTAATTCGATAAAGGATCCTACTAAGAACTGCACTCCTTACACCACTCCATTTGCTCACCAATAAAAAACTGTAGCTCGCTGGCCTAGTTATCATGAAGTTAAAAAAATAGATTAAGCTAAAAAAATAATTAATAGACAATATATACCTGTACATTTATATTTAAAAACGAAGCTATAATATGTTTAGAACCTCTTCGAAATGTAGAAGGGTATTTCTTATGAAAGTAAGGAAAATGGCCTTGATTTAGCAAAAAGCAAAAAATACGAAATAAAAATTGAAAATAATTAATCTCAAAATGAACTATGATACAGGTAAAAAATATAAGGATATAATTTGCTACAAAAGAATGAGAATCCACACTCTCAAGCCTCAAACTGTCATTATTAGATTTCGTAGGTATTACAAAAATATTTCCATGTAAATAAACACTAAAAGGAAGTAATATTGCAGTTCTTGAGTTTAGACCGAGTCAAATTGGAACTATTATTCGACTTTTCGCCTACGATTACACCTGGCATCTTCAAGGATCTTTACTCTACGAGATTAGACACTGAATGTTTATCGAGGAGCAACAGCCCGATATTTAAACCAGACTGGTGCTCAGCGAACAGTGATCTAGTGTTACAATCGATTTCCATGTATGATGTAGACTGTAACCTGCATCTCTATTAATATTATTTGGATATTTTCAAATTTAGATTGACTCCCTACTTTACATTTAGAGAAACCAGGTACTGATGCTAGCACCTTAATTTCTTTTGCTGTAAAAGTGTGACTTGAGCAATGCTGATGTTCAGCTACTGTAGATTGTATAATGTGTTTCTTTTTTATACATCTTTCACGTTTCTTAAGCCAAGTGGATATAGACCGTCCTGTTTCACCTACATATACTTTACCACAAGATCAAGGTATTTTGTAAACGCCTTCTGTTTAAATGAAATTGCTTCCTTTGGAGACTTCAAACATTGTCCAACTTACATTTGTTGAAAATTGTCCGAACGTTTGATTTTCGGAGCAATCTGGCAATCTTGTCGGTGGTTTCGTGTATGTAAGGTTAGACAACACTGTTTATAGAAGGTACATTTATGATATTTTGTTGAGGAGTTGGGTTTTTATATTTATTAGTAGAACGTCGTATATCTTCAGCGAAATATCCGTTGCCTCTAAGAGCATTAGTTAGTTTTTCTGTTTCTGATTTCAGTGATTGTTCGTCACATATTGCAAATGCTCTAAAGAGTTTATGGTGGATTGTTTTTGACAAGAATGATGGTGTGACCTTGCACTCAGATATCGATTTATTTGTGTTGATTTTCTGTACACAGAATGTGCTAATTTGCTATTCTGTTTCCTTTGTCTTCGTACATCAAGAAAAGGAAGAGCACCATTTGATTTAGTTTCCATAGTTTCAATTTTATGCTAGGGTGTTGCTGATTTAGATGATCCAGGAAATTATGGAGATTATCTGCGCCATGCGGCCAAGTTACGAACGTATTATCTACATGTCTACACCAAAATTCAGGTTTTTGAGTAGCACAAGACAAGGCGTCGCAAACGCTTCCATGAAGATGTTAGCTACTACAGGTGATAGCGGAGATCCCATAGCCGCTCCCGAAGTCTGCTCGAAGAAAGTTCGTTGAAAAGTAAACTAAGGAGAAATTAGACATACTTTAATTAATTTTAATCGGGTGGAGTCAATGTTGTTGTTTCGTAATATGTCCGATACTATGGACAGTGAATTATTTATAGGAACATTTCTGTATGGGAATTCTACATCAAAAATTGACCGTGGAATCTTGCAGCTGCTTGGTTAACGGCTTTTTTTTCTTCTGGAGGGAAGCTGGAGGCATTAAAGATGTGAGTTTCCTTTCGATTTTGTTTGTTGGATCCGTCCGAATGACTTTGTAAGTACTATCGTCCAAAAGCTGGTCTATTTTTTTAGCATATTTGTCCTTATCCATAATAACAGTTGCATTTCCTTTGTCAACTGGGGAGCTAAGATGATGTTGTTCTCGTTCAGTTTTTTAATAGCCTTCCTATATATAAATATCGGGCCGTTGCTCTTCGATACTCATTCAGTGTTCTAATCTCGTGAAGTAAAGATCCCTGAAGATGCCTCGTGCAATCGTAAACAAAAGGTCAGATAATAATTCCAATTTGACACGGTCTAAACTCAAGAATCATAATTTTTAACTTGACCAAAGCCGTAAAAGCTTTCGTTCTTTATTAATATTGCAGTTGTTGAAAATTTGACAAAATAAGACCTAATTTATATTTAACTGTTTTATAAAAATGTTTCAGCCTCTTTTATTTTGTAGTTTGTGAGAGTTTTTTCTTAGTATTTAGGTCAAAAATTTCTGAACAATTAATTGTTTTGTGGCTGCCTTATTTCTCGAAATATGGTTATTGGTATTTTGATGGTTGGGGATGGGATAGATGCAGAAGAGGAGCTTATGGCTCTAAACCTAATTTAAATGAGCAATACTTTGAAGAAGATAAACAACTTATATGTTCAAAAAATATTTGACGAGCTAGATCTTTAGATGTACGGAATATATCAAGAAAATTTTAATATTCTACTATTATCTGAAATATGGAACATCACTCTTTGACGGATTAGTATATAAATGGTTTTAAGATTTATTATATTGATTAGAAAAATATTACAATGAGGGTTCAATTCCATATATTAAATGTTCCATATCAACAATCATAACAAGCATGCAAACAATACTAAGGTGTATTTCCGTATGTAAATAACATTAATTCTGAACTAGATATGATATGCCGATTACCATTGATCTATTTGACGTAATTACTGGATAGTACAAAATTTAGTAAATATAAAAAACTTAACTATAATAAAACTATTGTTGGAGATACTAATCTTAACATATAAAAACTAAAATAACTTACAGTAAACTTACAATATTTTTTTTGCAAACCAAACCTAAAAAATAAATATAAAATCAAGAAATAAAGAATCAGTAATCTATTACTTTAATATTATTCGAAATCCTTCTTTTAAGTTTTTGGTTGAGTACATTTTTAAATACACCAAATATTTGTTTGAAGGTTGTAGACAATGTTGAAGAATGACTACAATGTGGTCGGACTTGCATTGTCTTTATTTTTATTTTTACGACGTTTCGATTAGGTTGTATCTCTAATCGTTATCAAGTATAAACTGAATGTTTTGTCTTAAAACTACGAACTTATATAGGTGTCCATTGAAGCGCAACGTTTCGCCTCACTATACACACCTCAATGATTTGATGTTACAAAGTAGTGGTTGCCAAAGATTAGATATCTCAACACTCGGTATACTGAATATTCCATTATTGTTTTTAATGTATGCTGCTTCTATAAATTTTCTTTTTTCATATTGGATTCCACATATCAGACCATTTTATATGGTGTTGTTTATCCCAGGAGTGTTCTGCAATACCTGATCTCGACGTTTCCCCTTTTTGTGTATGAGTTTTATGTTCCTTAATTCTAACTTCTAGCGATCGTTTGGTTTCTCCAATATACATTTCACCACACTCACATGGAACTTTGTAAACACATTCTTTCTTATCGGTAGTTTTAGGTTTTGTTTTTGTTAAATGAGCTCTAAGGGTATTTCCTGATTTAAAGACTGTTTTTATATTATAACTACTGGCAATTCGTCTTATTTTCTCCGACGTTCCCTTAATGTACGGAATTGTGAAGAAGGAATGTGTTTCTTGCTGTCCAGTGTTCGTTGTTCTAAAATTATTTATAACATCGTCAATTAGTTTTAAAGGATAACCATTCTGTTGTAAATCGGATTTAATATTTACTACCTCTTTTTCCAATGATTCGGCATTATTGCATGTAGATATAGCGTGATTATAGAGGTTGCGTATAATTCCTCATTTTGTTACAACAGAATGATTAGAACTATGATTAAGATATTGTCCAGTGTGTGTTGGCTTTCTATATACTGAAGTTTTAATAATTTCGTTTGAACGGTTCACCATGACATCTAGGAAGGGCTATTGGTTATTTACCTCTTTGGCCATGGTAAACTTAATTGTAGGTCGAATGGTATTGAGATGTTTCAGGAAATCATTAAGTTCTTGATCATTGCCCTTCCATACGATGAAAGTATCGTCGACATATCTCTACCAGACTTTCGGTTTTATTGTTGCCGTTTCACCTTCATAATTCCGTACATTAAGGGAACGTCGGAGAAAATAAGACGAATTGCCAGTAGTTATAATATAAAAACAGTTTTTAAATCAGGAAATACCCTTAGAGATCATTTAACAAAAACAAAACCTAAAACTACCGATAAGAAAGAATGTGTTTACAAAGTTCCATGTGAGCGTGGTGAAATGTATATTGGAGAAACCAAACGACCGCTAGAAGTTAGAATTAAGGAACATAAAACTCATACACAAAAATGGGAAACGTCGAGATCAGGTATTGCAGAACACTCCTGGGATAAACAACACCATATAAAATGGTCTGAGGCTGCGGCAATATATGTGGAACCCAATATGAAAAAAAGAAAATTTATAGAAGCAGCATAAATTAAAAACAATAATGGAATCTTCAATAAACCGAGGTTGAGATACCTAATCTTTGGCAACCACTGCTTTGTAACATCAAATCATTGAGCTGTGTACAGTGAAGCGAAACGTTGCGCTTAAGTGGACACAATCCCTATATAAGTTCGTAGTTTTAAGACAAAACCTTCAGTTTAGACTTGATAACGATTAGAGATACAACCTAATCGAAACGTCCTAAAAATAAAAATAAAGATAATGCAAGTCCGACCACATTTTAGTTACACTAAATATGTCAGCAAACTTTTGATTTTCATTATAATTTAAAGCTATCTAACTAATGGGTGTTTTTTTTTGTTATTTGTTTTAGCAGATTTGGTAGTGAACGTCTTATGGCTTATTAACCTAGTTTTGTTAGGTATACTGATTTTATGCAGTGTTGTGTTGTCTTGGGCTAAATTATTAAACATTATATAAAGATAATTAATACTACTTAGTATCCCCTTGTTGTGAAGTGTCATCAAATTATATCTGTTTTGATATACACGATAGCTACCATCATAGAATTTTTATACTAATATATCTGCAACACCAATTATTTTTTTGTTGGACTTTCTCGATCATTAAGACATATTTCACATAAAGGGGGGACCAAATCACAGTAGTATAGCCAAGTTTAAATATAACCAACTGCCCCACTAACAGTATTATTTATTGAAGAAACATAATAAATTGGTCTTTTTAATTAAGAAAACCTTATGTGTTTACACTTCTTAATGATAAACGATAAATTATTTCTGACAGACCATGCATACAACGTATGGAAATCTTTTTACAATATATGCCAGTCATTTATATATTCTATTTTAGTGAACAATTTAACATCATTGGCAATAAGCAGTATCTGGGACTTTTGAACCGCTTCCACTGAATCATTGATAAAAGGTTGAAATAAGAAGGGACCCAGATTAGATCCTTGAGGAATACCAGATAATGAAAAAAAAAACTTCGTGATTTGTAGTCATTGACTGACAAATAGTTTATACGAATTTTACAAGAAAACACCAGTCCGCTGACAGGAAAAAATTGCCTACCTTAGAAACTATTAAGTCATAGTTAACTCTATTGAAGGTCTTTTTGAAATTTATGTACTCCATATCAACCTGAACATCTTCTGCCAGGACATCCAAGGAGTACTCAATAACATCTGTAAGATTTCCACTGCTGATCAACCTTCTCGGAAGCCATATTGATAATTAGAAATTCTTTATTTTACATGAAAATTTATTTTTTTGGTAATTATATTTTCAAATATTATAGTAATACTTGACAAGATTGCAATAGGTCAATAATTCTATTTGTTCTACTATGGGATTTAAAGTTAAGTGTGATACGGGCAACTTTAAGCTTATCGGGAAATGATTTGATTTTTATTGATATATTGAAAATGTGCTGCATTGATTGAATTAACAAGCCTATGCATCCCTTTAAAAAGAATCTTGGTAGCTCATCTACACCTAATATTTTTTCATTTTTTATATTGTTAATAGCTACGTTTTTTATATAACACTCTTTCTTGAAATTTATTAGCTGTGAGATCTGCTGTTATTTTTATTTCACATTTACGTCAAATACGTTATGTGTTAACGTTGTGTATTAAAAACATAATTTATGTTCCTAATAAGTAATTCTTAATGGTATATCAATAATAGAAAAAATATATTTTCAGTTAATTCCGTGCGCAGGAAACAGATACCGCTACATCGAATCTGTATTGAATTGGTGTAATTTCCATAATTGTCGGTTGAACCAGAAATCTAAAGCCTACATAGTATGCCGAAGACAGAAGTAGTTAGTATTGATTCGCTGTTTCGTTTTATGGAAGAAATTAGTGGAATTGATTAACACATTTTACATGCTATACTTTTATGTTGTTCAGAAACTTGATGCTTTTCTTTTTTTCGAATATAATCAAAACAAGCTCTTTTTAGTACATTTGATAAAGACTTATTTATAAAATTTTTATTATAAGGCTGACAATAAATAGTTGTATAAGAAATTATGAAATTTTAAAAAACATAATATAAAAAATATCAGGAAAAAAATAATTTCTATACGAATATGTTTAAGGGTTGACGAATAGTCTATTGAAAATATTTATCAATTGCCAATAGTACTTACTTGTTTTAATTCTCCACTTTCTTACCTATAGCATGGTAAGAATGGAAACATTAAAATCTTTAAATGTTTTTATACGTTTGTCAAAAATAAAGTAGTAGTAGGCAGGTAAATTGTCTGAAAGTTTTACGATTCTAAAACCACCAATAAAACGGTTATATGTAATAGTGAGTGTATAAAATTACGGTAAACTAAAAAAAAATTATTTCCTCTAAGATACGTTTTTATTTTAATATTTGATGAATTACATGACATAATGAGAAGAGTAACAACCAGTATTGTGAGTCGAATACAGTAGTTACTACCAGGACTTAGGGTATTTCCTTTAATCAAAAAATTTACCTATATACCAATATATCATGGTTTCGTATTGATCATATAGCTATATATGATGACACAGAGCGGATAAAAAATATTATATGTTACAGTGGATATCAAGACTATATAAACAAGTATCGTTTTAATGAAGGATATATAATAGTATGTGGTAAATATTCAAACTCCTTGTTAGGTACATTTTTACTAAAGCAGTTTTAATGATTCTCAGAATAGATCTAATCTGAATCCTTAAAATATATTATAATACAGTTTGTGAAAAAATATCTTTGGAATATACCAAAAAAAGAGCGTTTTAATTTAAAAAAAATGAAATCTCCAGTATTTATTATTACACACCTTTAAGGAAGATGAAGATTGTAAATTGTCTATCTACGTCAATATAATTATCTTTAAAAATATTAATAAAGCTCAACACAGAAAATCGTAAATTCACTAAAAACCAAACTAATTTATAAAAATTGTTTTAAATGTTTCTCATTTACCGCCAAACAATGCTCTGTGTGGCCCCAGAAATGCCATTTTATATTTGAAAACTGTACTGAGATGCCACGCAAGGCTTCAGTTATTCTATTTTTTATCTCTTCTATGTCATCAAATCTATATCTAATATATTATCTAAAAATTTAGTTTAGGGGTAGCCTCAATAAAATAAGTTCAAAGGCATGATATCCCGACTTGTCGCAGACTACTAAAAAGAAAAATTATCCAATCCATCGTTAAGGAAATATGTTATTTATATAGAAGTTTTTATAATTATACTGTGGGATAGAGCTCCATTATACCTTACTTCCATTTGTAGAAGTTTCAAGAATCTGATAGAATAATGGTGTTCCCAAAGTTCCTGCCCATATATTCACTTTTTTAATTCACATAAAACCGTTGAATCTACCATATAAAGATTGTTCTCAGACTATTTTCAAACATATTGCTTATTCACTGTTTTATTGGTGCCAAAAGAGCTTTCTTTGGTAAATTATTTCTTTATTATTTTTAAAACTGCATCTTTTCGAAGTTAACATGTGGCAAAATATTATGAACATATTTGACTTTATATGACACATAATATTTTCCTTTTTTTTAATGCCCTGTAATGGTCATCACATTCCTCTAAAAATTAACAACTAACAATAAGTATTTATGTTAACAATTTTTACTGGCGAGTTACATTACACAACTCACTCTTACTTGTTTATAGTATCAAATAAAATTTTTATAGAAAAAAATGAAACCGACTTCTAAAAGTGCGCTAAAAAGTGAAAAATAACGATAAATTTTTATATGAAATTGAAATTTTTGAAGTCGGCGCCAAGGTAATACCTGCCAAAATGTGATTCGCCTAAATAGATTGAAAATACTTTATTTGTAGTGGCTTTCTTACCATAAATTGTACATATTAGTAGTTATTTATTTAATTTAGAAATAATTTTGCGCCGTATTCAAAAATTTCAATTTCATATAAAAATTTATAGTTATTTTTCACCTTTTAACGCACTTTTAGAAGTCAGTTCAATTTTTTTATAAAAATTTTATTTTTCGATTTTTAGTTATGAATTCATTATGATATCCATAAATTATTTGAACTAAGTACTAATCGAGATTAGTATACCTCGCAATGACTCCAAGGTGGCAAAAATGTACCCTTTTTATCCAAAGTTGTAAATCACCCTAAAATGAACCACTAAAAATTCTTTGACTCCTAGAGTTCTTCAAATACCAGTGAAATTGTGTCAAACAAATATTCAGGCTGTCATATAGGCCCCAAAACCTTCCAATATAGAAATTTAAAAACTTGAGATGAAAACTCACTAATATCAAATCTGAAAAAATGCGAATAAGGTACAATTTTCAACCCATCATATTGGATCCGCCATATTGAATTCCAAAAAAATAATTTTAACGGCTTAATCTAATCTAAATATAAACCCTCCAAAGCCTCCTAGTACCAATTTTGGATGAAATCTGGAAAGTTAAAATTCCTAGGCCATCATATTGCATCTGATATATTAGATTTTCTTAAAATAATTTTATATTCGCTATTTACATTCTCAAGAACGATTCAGTTCCATCTCTGAACAAAATCGAAAAATGTAAAATTTTTAGTCCATTATATTGAATTTGCCATGTCAAATCATGAAAAAATACTTTTGAATGCATAATTTACACCCTCAAGAACCTCTCATATCAGTTTTGGAGAAAATCGAAAAATTAAAAATTTTTAGGACGATATATTAAATCCACCAGATTAAGTTTTTCAAAAAATATTTTAAATTCATAATTAACACTAACAAAAACCCCCAATACTGATTTTAGACAAAATCGAGAGATGTGGAATCTTTAATCCGGCATCTTGGATCCGCCATATTTATTTTTTTTAAATAATTTCAGATTCGTAATGTGCGATTTCAAAAACTCCTCCATACTAATTTTGAAGAAAATCGGACAAAATATATTTTTTATCCGCCATATTTGATATGCCATATTGATTTTTTTTAAATAATTTCAGATTCGTTATCTGCAATCCCGAACCCCCCTCCCCCCCACCAATTTTGGAGAAAATCGGACAAAATCGATTTTTTCGTCCGCCATATTGGATCCGCCATATCGAATTTTTTAAAAATAGTCTTAGATTCGTTATGTGCGATCCCAAAACTCCCCTACACCAATTTTGGAGAAAATCGGAAAAAAATTAATTTGTTTCTCCACCATATTGGATTCGCCATATTGATTTTATTTAAATAATTTCAGATTCGTTGTGTACGATGCTAAAAATTTCCCCATACCAATTTTGAAGAAAATCGGACAAAATTAATTTTTTTTCGCCGGCATATTGTCAGTGCCATTTTGGATTTTACTGCACCAATTTCGTCCAAAAAAATATGGGACCACCGCAGCAAGTGCCTGAACATAACAATCAGTGCCACCGTTCGGGAGTAATCGATATACAAACATAAAAAAAAATACATTTTCGACGAACTGAGAACCTCCTTCTTTAGAAGTCTGTTAATAAAAACTAAGAATTAACAATTAACAACTAAGAGGTTAACAGTAATTTAATTTCTAGGTTATATTCTTAATTTTAGCCTAATTAATTTCTACTTATTGTTCTTGAAGAATAAACAAGCCATTAGTATTCTCTAGTGTTGGTGTTAATTTAGTGGGAGTTCTTAATGTTAGTTGTTCATTTTTAGAAGAATAACTGACGATAAAAATTAGTTTGATATTTTTTCAACGATTTAGCAAGCTTGACTTGAAGGTCTTCAATCAACATGAAGGCATTTTTCCTTTTTTTATAAGAATCGTCTAGGTATTTCATTCGTAATGTAGAACTTAAAATTTGATTGTTAAAAAAAAAGTTTAGTTATCAACAAAGAAGTATCAGTCAAGAAAATTACGTCAGAAACGAAAACAATTCTGCCAAACATAAAAAATCTAAACTAATTATTCAAATGTAAAACCTGTTAATTTCGCTTTGCATAGTTTGTGTGCACACGGCCACGCAACTGTTTTTATTTTTAACTGCACAACAATATTAAAGAGACGCTTTTATTAGAAAATCAAAGTATTACATTGCTCTTTATCGCTCCTGTGTAATGCCAATAATTGCCGGTTGAACCAAAGCGATAAGGCCTGCATAGCATGCTGAAGATCAAATGGTTATTGATCCATGGCCTATTTTTAAACCTCAAGATAATAAAAATACTTTACCGAATGTCTAAAGTAATGAATATTTTCTTTTATAAAAGATTACCACCATAGTTATGGACACATCAGAAAATTTACTAAAGACAAGACGAACCATCGCAGTGAAAAAAGTCGTAATATTAATCGATGTGGAAATAATGATAATAGTATTCCAACAATTTATTGTTGGTTAATTAAGATCTCTGGACGCAATATCGGAAAAGTCCATTAATAAAATCCTATAAAAAAACCAAGGAGAATACAATTCTCAAAGCTAGAAACTTGATTGTAAATATAAAAGTGCTTTTTTTTATAAAAAGGTAATTAACAAACTTCTTTATTATAATTAAGCATACAGAAAATGTGGATTATGAATGAGTCGTTTATTCTGCCAAAGACAATTGTTTTTGTCAAAATTTGACTAAAATAATTTAACTTTCTTAGGTTTATTGTTAAAAATCCATTTTGAGGTACAAACGATATATTGAAACTGGACTCGTAAATGCTTTAAATCATTTTTCCTTGATTCTGATACTCAGTACAGAATAAAACACTGTAAATTTTTTACTTTTGTCATAGATTACCGAGATTTCATATTCAGATATAATAATTACTTTTTACCAACTTTAAGAAAATAAAATTACATTCGTCTTGAATAAAAAACTATTGTCCAACGGCAGTATTTTGCAAGACTAAAAAGTTTAGATAATTCTAGATAATTTTTCGAATATTTCACTTTATTAGGAGAAACTTAAATTTTTTAAAGCAGATGAAATATAATAATATAAATAAAAGTGTATAGTACTGCAGCGTCTCCCTTTTTACAGGGTACGGCAACGGATGCGTATAGCAGCTCAATATGTCGAAGGCTAGGTTCATATATCTTTTAGAGATAGTTGTGCTCTGCTTTGATTACCCAATAGGCGCCACCTGTTTTACATTATCTGTGTTACTTACCTAGTGATTAAACAGGAAAACACATAGGTATGAGGAATGATTTTAATTTATTGACTGCTGGTGTATAGCTCCATAATGAAACGACTTAATTAAAACAAAATAACAATTCCATTTTATTTCAAAAAAAAAATTATTATGTACATAAATTAGAATGGTGCCTACAATTTTTTTATACTCTTTCTTGATAACTATGGTTGTTACCTCGTTTTTAAAAGGTTATATAAAATATGGCCGCAAACGTTCTAGAACTTTTAATTGCCAATAACGTTTTATAAAGAAAGTTATCCAAAAGTTCTTACATGTTATTATATCACATGAAAATATATTTATATTGTTTTGTTTGCATGTAAAAAAATTGATGTAGAGCTTCAATTTTCTAACTTAAAGTTTTCTCCTACCTGGTCTATGCTATGATACCTCTCACTTATTATTATTTGATCCAGCGCTGTTGCTAGGATTCCTGTTGTTGTTGTGGATGAATGGGGGCTTCACAGGGCCACTTTCAACTCGCCAACCAAACGCAGGGTAAGGGTTAAAATCATCGTGGTAACACGGACAAGAAAACTATAGCCGGAACCATCAGAAAGCTTTAACAGCAATATTAAAATGGAAATCACAGTAAAAGGAATGAGATGAAGCCAAATATGAAAAAGACTTGCTTCAGATAGCCCTCACTGATTAGTGGACTTTAAAAAAAACACCTGACCGTCTGCCCGTTCAAAGCTAATGGCAGGATTGGTCTACTGCCTTCGACGGTTCAACAGTAAAGGGAACGAAAATGAAAATCTCTCTTGCAACCAGACGTGACAAATCTTAGGGATATTTGTAGTTGCTTTTGCCAACCTTATTCTCAACCTGGAGCACTCTAACTTAGTTCCGAACTTACACTGATTACCAGGTAATACATCAAATATTGGCAAGCCATGGAAAATTATCAAAAAGAAAATTATGATTAAACAGTCCAAAGTCACTAATCATGATAAAAACAAAGTTCAAAAAAACTGCTACAAATTTCATACTGTATACTCAACCTTAAATGATCGGTCTCGACATGCCGTGCTCGTGTCAGCGAATCGGGTATACAGCCACAACAAATGCTAACTGAACTATATTACCGACTATAACCTTATATTTTTAATACTGAAATGGAATGTAAACAAATGAGAATTTATTAAAATTAAAATATTTTATGACTTTTAAATTCAAACCAAATAATGTGATATATAAACTACAGCAATTTACAAACTCTGTTAAGAAGAGTGATAAGTTACAAGACCAAAAGAGTTGTGAACCAAAAAAACAAATTCCATGTTTACTATTTTAAATTACAGGATAAATAATTAAATTTAACCAGGTAAAAATGTACAAATTATATCATATTACTAAAAACATGTAGCATCGATGCTAACTGGTAAATTTAAATTCTACAGTACTTACAAAAGTAAGGTTAGTTCAGGTTAGTTCAGGTTACAATCTAAAAAAATTAACATTTAACTGTTCATTAGCAAGTTTAAAAATTGAATAAAAGTTTTGAATCGAGAAGTCATACATATTTGCATCTATTCTATTTCTATCTCAAACGCAAATCTTAATAGTTTTAAAAATATTAGAAATATCGAACCTACATTAACTAATATTTAAAATAATTTCTACCGCATCTGTTGAAACGCGGCATTTACATAAATTTCATCATTTATTATAAAAAATATTATCCAGCTAGTTCGTATCTATTTCATGATTTATATTTTTATTTATTAATTTATATGATGCATCTCAAGAAGTATTTTCATGTGTGAAAATTTGATTTGAAATACGTTTTTTTTTTGGAAGGACTAACTTAAACTGAATAACTTAAAGTAGTTGAATGATAAAGGAGTATTTGAATATTCAAATAGTTTATCTGTAGGGAAGTGTATATTCGAGTTAAAATTATTCCAATTCTCGGAAGTTTAGTTTATTGTTGGTATATTTTCGTTTCAGGTCACTTTCATGTAACGTTTTATAGTCTAAAAATTTTTTAAAATCTTATATTTAGGCTTCAATATTTTGAAAAACCATTTGAGGAAATCTCGAACAGTAAAAACATCGACCTAAATACCACTTGATAGTTCTGCGTCAAATATGTAACGATTGTTAAACTTTGTTGTTTTACACGGTGAAAGTTTTTATTCTAAAACCCCTGTTTTGGTTCTGAAAAGATATATTTTAGCTCTATACCTAATTTGGTTATATTCACTGGTAATCTGTTTGAAACACAGAATAATTTACTGTTATAACTCGTAAATTAGATTTTTAAGAGCTATTATAACTTGACCAACTACAAAACAATACAGTCGTTAGTCAGGCATCGAGATGTTAAACATTTTGAACATTACTGGTTTAGATTCGATAACAATGCTGCCATTACAAACCATTGATCAATTAAACAATTAGTGGTCATTTATAACAAAATGTGGGGTTTAACTGCAGTGACAGCGCCACTAATTGGCCGGTAACCAAATGTCGAGCCAACTTGTTTTGTAAATATTTAAAAGTTAATGAAACATTAAAGTGTTAACATGTGACATATAATAAAAAGCACTCTTCTATAAATATAATTCGATTATAATTTGTTCAGTAAAATTCGTTTTCACATTTATTGTGTCATATGCAAATGTCTTATATCCTGAAAATTTTAGGTAAAACTGAATATTTATTTCAAAAAATGCAAAAAAAAACATTTCTTGGCTAACAAGAAACACACACTGAAAGATTTTTTTTTATATACCAAACCAGATGAGAATAAATAAACAATTTCATACTGTTGTACCCGTTGATTTCCATAACCTATCATAATACAATAGACCACCTTTTAAATATCATTATTCCTAAAAATAATTAATAGATCTACATGAAATGCTTAATAAAATAGTCTAAAATAGATTACAAATTAAATAAAGAAGACGGAAAATTATTAAAATTTGTGTTATAAAGAATATTATTAACTCACTTTCAAGAGGGGAAAAATCAACTATTTTAATTGAATTTTGTTTTAATTTTCGTAATAGAAGCTTCTTAATACTTATATAGTTTGAATAAATGTGACTTCTTATATGGTAACGATGAACGTATTTTTTCCTATTATTTGTAACTTTTAGACCAATAATAATTTACAAGGTAAGGGTTGAGTAAGAGATTGGGTACTGATAAACTTACCACCAGTTGTTACCATGATACCATTCATTAATAGTAGAAATTCTCTTACCTAAATAATATTAGCAGAAAACGCATTAACACAGTAACAGGATTGCTTTTAGTACACTAAACTTGAAGTAAAAATACCAAACTACCGATGTTCCTTAACATATCATAATATTAATATACACCTTGCTTTTAATGGAGCATATCTGCTAAGTTCTAAAAATAAAAATTTACCGCAGATGTAAGTTTTATAGGTCAGAAAAAAAATTATATGTTATACATATTTGTATCTTTAAGAAATATTATTTTTAAATCATCACATGCATATTTTTTAATATCATTTGATGATATCTATAAATACAAATGAGAAAAACTCATATTTCTGTTTTTTCCTTGGCTCCTTTCGCTAATCTGTCATTTTCGTATACAAATGTTTACATTATTTACTATACTTTGGACAGGTGTTTGGTATTTTGCACTCGACTCATCTGATAAAATTAAAATTTTTCTGTAAAATACTCTTCAGAGCCCCCGGAATAAAAGGCTCTTTAACGGATAATTTTCATTCATTTCATTCTTCCTCCATAAACTCTCGCCGCCTCTGTTTTAATACCCTTTGCTCCAGTATATAACAAATTTACAGGTAATTTCCATATATTATCGCGACAATGAAATAAAATTTTGAAAAGGTTAGGGTTTTTGAATGTGTTAAAAAAAACTTGAAACTTATATATATACTTGACACTTTATTATTATTTTTTGGTTATTTTGTTAGTTTTTTCGTTTTAGCAATTGATATTGTTTACTTTCTGTTTTTTTCTTCTTTTATAGAGAAAATACATGTATTTAACTAAAAAGACAAACATTTACCTATCTATGAGTCCTATATGTTTTAAGCTATAACGTTGTGGAACCATTGAAGTTGGAGGATCATCTGAGGAGATTTCATCCTGTTAAAACGGATATTTGAAAAGATTTCAAACAATGAAAAAAAAACTTCAAAAGAAACTCAGCTTCACTTCAACGTCAAAAAGAGACGATGATGGTTTGCGGGCATTTTACAATATCTCTTTAATGATAACAAAGTCAAGAAAGCCGCATACTATCAGAGATGGAAGATGTTGTTAAAACTCACAAGAGTTCTTTTGAGCAACAACGCAGTCCAAAGAGAAGATATTGATCAAATGAGCCATATTACTAAAAACTTTTGTTGTAATTATCTGCAAATGACTTAGCTCTGGAGAAGTCAATGTCACCTGGTAATGAGGCATGGTTATCAGCCTATGTTCGTTTTTACGGACCAAGAAACCCACGAAGAAGGGCTTTTTGACAACTTATACCAAATACGATTCAACATACAATATTTTTAGAGAAAATTTCAAGGAATATTTATTCCTTTATCATCTATAATATTAGTAGTAACAGATTGAGCACCTGCCAGAGTTGAGCGGTAGTGTTAATTTATAAGCCATTAAAAACAAAATGTATCCAGAGTGTTTGCAATTTACTGCAATGATAACATTTAGTTGGTAAAAATCTTAGAGAGAGATTGCATTAATCTCTTCAATTCGCCATGAATTCAGTTATCAAAATTCGGAACAACGTATTAAATTATAAGTTATTTTGGCAGTGATGTGAAGGAAACGACGAGAACTTTCATCAATTCATTCTTCATACTGAAATTTGCTGGCTGTCGAAAGGCTTATGACTGATAACCTTTTTTTCAGTTTTTTAGATTATTTTAGATTTTCTGGGTACTAAAGATCCCATTCCAAAAGAAAACTTAATCGAATGAAAACCAGACATTGCCTATTTTACATATTTGTTTCCCAAATTTAACGTGGTTAACTTGCAGCGATTGAAAGGCGGCAGTCTGAATTTAATAAAAATAAAGTCCATCATGGCAGCATTCCTTGCCAGAATTAACCTTATGATGCAAGACATTGGACGGCAGGAATTTTATCAATTCCCCAACTCGTCACAGACATGCTACCATAATATTGACATTTCGGCCTACGTTCAACATTTAAATGACCAGTACAGACTTTAAAAGCAGTTTTGAGGGTGTTGGGGAAATGGAATTGACACGGTGCTAACTCCTATGGTGATAATGATGAATCGAATGTAATTTTACAAGACAAACTGATCAGAATAATTACCAACGAAGAACGTAAGATGCAGCATAGAAATTGATATTAGCATAGCTTCGGAGAGCCACTAGGTACTTAGTGCAAGAAAGTTGTTGATAGCCTTTTCATATTCCCACCTCGTGGAAAGGGGTTTCAATGCGATTTTCAATCTTTTTGCAAACAACAGCAACGTGTCGGGGATCTTATGAAAGGTCAACAATGTCTGTTTTTATATTGACATTCTATTTGTCGTGTTGTGCGTTCGATCACTAAACTAAAGCTTCGGCTGTCAATAACACTTTTAAGTTGATCAAACTGTAAAAACTCAATATTGGGATAATAGGGGGCGCTACGGAAAACAGAAAAAATTCGCTCGTGGTCGACATTAGAGAAAATTTTTGGAACTTTTGTATATGTTAGAAAAAATGGTAAAACTGCTTGGTAACATATATATTTATCAACAAGACGCCATTTAAGATTTATTTTACAATATTTATCATTACATGTAGTACTGGAATAAGAATATCTTTTCTTAAGTCATAATTTTCTAAAGTGCAATTTTATTCTACTATATCATAATACTGAACTAGTGATCTGCAGATAGAGAAATAAAACAAACACTGCAAATTGTGCAAAAAAAAATACCATAATTTGTTTGAATCTGAAAATTCATTATTATATTAGTTTTTTGAACCTGAAGTGGAAGCAGAGGGAAATTAGAAAATTTTTTTAATATAATCTCGATTTGATTAAACAATTAAAGGTTCAAACATGCAACTGAGCAAAGGTTAATGAGTTTTTTAAAATCCTTATGGCATTCTAGAAGCAAAGCGTGTGCTCTTATATAGTTGACAATTTTACCATCTAAAAAACATATACATAATGATCGTGTTCTTATTTAAGAGGATAATTCTATATGTATTAAAGTGAACCCCACATGAAAAAGTCATTAGGTGGTCAGACGCGAATTCCTGGATGAAATCAAGCAAGCTACTTCAGCCACCTGCTATATAAGTATATCGTTACGCTCTAATTAGAATTTTTCAATATTTCAAAAATTCAAGGTTTTCAGCTAGCTCAGGATCTCTAAACAAATCGATCCAATCTTAAAATTTGTCGGGGTGTATTCAATTTTTTTGCAATGGCTGTAACGTCTCTATAACAAAATATATTGCCTTTTAAATTTACACCGCGCGTTTTGCTTGTGAAGATTGATGAAATCATATTATCAGTTACCAAAATAATATACTCTGTTGGGTTACCGTAAGTAAATTTCGTTCTTTTAGTAAGTAAAATATATGTTCTTTTTGGTTCTTGAGCTTTATTGAGGATCACTATTTGCAAGTCGTGATCAACGGAATCCTCTCTATCTTCACCATTAAATCCTCACATACTTATTGGTACCTAGTTTCTTAATAAGAACATACAAATTTTAAAAAGAGCAATATTACTTTCTATAAAAAATTTAATGAAAAGATTTTAATTTTACTGATTTTGGTTGTCATTTCTGTATCAAACTTTGACAAAATAAAATTTTCCCATTTTCTCGAATTTATTTTGAAACTGTTAAGATTTAAACTGAAGTCTGAAGAAAGTGAACAATTTTTTTAAAGTAGTGTTTCATACTAAGATAAGTAATGAAATCAAGTAAAATGGGCGAGTCATAATCTAAAAAATTATGGATCGATTTAAATTTGAGAAATCATATTTACATAAATTATAATATAAAATAAAATTTCTGGGATAATTCCAAAATTTTCAACAATTTATGAAAAAAAAAACATGAATTAAGAAAAGCTGATGGCAGCCAGAGTTTATTCATAAATCATTATTTGAAAACATTTGTTAAATAAAGGGTGTTTGTATAGAGGTATAGAAATTTTAAATGGAATAAAACAAAGATGCATTTTTTAAATTGACATGAAATTTACTTTATTCGAAAGATAACCTTCTGGCATTATAATTTAAATAAGACTTCTGGCATATGACCGCCATGGCTGGCTCGGACGTAGTCTAATCTGGAGGTTCAATTTTCGATGATTTTTTCCAACATTTGTGGCCGTATATCGGCAATAACGCGGCGAATGTTGTCCTCCAAGTGATCAATCGTTTCGGGCTTATCGGCGTAGACTAGCGACTTCACATATCCCCACAGAAAATAGTCTAGCGGCGTTAAGTCGCACGATCTTGGAGGCCAATTCACGGGTCCGAAACGTGAAACTATGCGGTTACCAAACGTTTCCTTCAATAAATCAATTGTGGCACGAACTGTGTGACATGTTGCGCCGTCTTGTTGAAACCACAGTTCCTGCACATCATGGTTGTTCAATTGATGAACGAAAAAGTCAGTAATCATGGCTCTATAGCGGTTACCATTAACTGTAACGTTCTGACCAGCATCGTTTTTAAAGAAGTACGGACCAATGATTCCACCAGCCCATAAAGCACACCAAACCTATACTTGAGAATTATCATCACTCCAAATACGGCAGTTTTGTTTATTGACGTATCCATTCAAACAAAAATCAGGATCAACGGCAATCTTGTTTTGGGCCCATTCACCGAATCTACGCCTTGCTAGGTGATCCTGTGGCTTCAATTCTTGCACGAATTGGATTTTGTAAGCACGCAAACCAAGATCTTTCCGCAAAATCTTCCATAAAGTGTATGGACACATATCCAATTCCTATGCACGATGGGGATAGACTGATTCGGGTTTTGCTCTACGCTACGCTCTACAGCAGTAAAGATTTCTTCTGTATGCACTGGACGACGTCTCTGTGGACACGTATTATCATTTAGAATAAACGTGGTGCGAAAACGTTCCATAGGAAATCAAATTAATTGCTCTGATGGACAATTATGTTGACCGTAAAATGGACGCGATACGTATTCCGAACAGAACCATGATTTTCAAAATAAATTTGCACAATTTGGAAGCGTTGTTCAGGCGTCAGTCTATTCATGTTAAAATGCCAAACCAAACTAAACATAAATCACTTAACCGCTGACAAAATGGCCGCCAGTTAAAAAAATGTTGCCAACTTAAAGTTCTATACCTCTATAAAAAAACACCCTTTATTTATACCTTTCCTTTCCTTTTTTAAAACGTTGAACTTTTGAAGTAAATTATTTGTACAGTAGGCCATTACACAGTATGTTCATCTTTTTCATCTTAAAATTTAACAAAATTTTACCGATAACTAGCTGTATTAGTTATAGTAATAAATTATTTATTTCAAACAATTATTTGATCGTATGAAACAATACACAGATATATTAATGATTTTAGCTTCCATAACATGATGGTAAACTTTATTTATAGGCTACATTTACATTATTGATAGAAATTACTATCTAGTTACCTTATTTATAAAAAAAATGAAACAAACGATGTTGAATTTTTAATACTGGTGTTTTGCGTAAGAGAAGTTAATCGATACGACATTATTATGAAAATTATTTTATAGATTCTAACAGTACGTAGAAGAATTTAATTAGGATTATAGTAACAAAGATCTTTAAAATATTAGAATTGTTTATACAAAAATAATGTCGTAAAAAAAATCATGGCTTTTCTTAAAACAAAGAGTGAGTATTATTAAAACAATTTGTCAGGTAAAGACAACAATACAGAGAAAATATTGTTTTATACTCTCAAAATAGTATTCAGGTAGCTCAGCAACTTAATCACAAATTTTTTTGTATGTCACATGAACAACCCAGCCTTAGCAACTTTCGTAGTGGATGATCAAAAGATTGGATTTTTAATTAGGCTATTCTTAAGATGAATTTGAAATTATAAAAAGATGTGGTTAGAGGATTTAGAGATAAATATTATTAGCAATGTAAATTTTTATCAGTACGGGCAAAATAGGATGTCCTTGTATATAAAATTATGGCCCTGGATAATATCAACTTGTCCCATATATATATATATATATATATATATATATATATATATATATATATATATATATATATATATGTATATATATATATATATATATATATATATATATATATATATATGTATATATATATATATATATATATATATATATATATATATATATATATATATATATATATATATATATATATATATATATTGGACTAAATATTAGGAAAACATAGGAACTAGATAATCCACCCAATTCTGGCCTGAAGACAGCCCCGCATAAGTTCCAAACTCTGATTAAATTGCCAGTGCATTACTCCAGAAACTTCGCATTATCGACCGACAAACGTACCTTTAAGTTTAAATATATCAAAGTAGGAATATTCCAAGGCTGTAATCTTTCTTTTACTCTCGATGACATACCTAGTTAGTATTTTAAATGAACCTTACTTTACAAAAAATTCGGATAATTATTATTCATCCAAAGACATCTTGATAAAATTGAAAAATGGATAAATGTTTGGAAACCAATTGCCGTGCTTCCATTTCTAGCAAGGAGAAAGTTTGACTGGAAGTCGCATATTAGAATATGCAGAATTAGTCTCTAATTGGAGCCCAAATTCTTGCTGAATACATTCAGCGCGTTATACCCACTCTGAAACAATAAGAGCAAACTACAAGCCAGACTCGTTTTTGAAGTCTCAGATCGAAATATAATGTTTTATGACGCTCTTGCGTGGATTACTTTAAGCTATACTCGGCTAGAAAATCTTCTAGGTTTGAAAAGACTACAGAAGTTGTTTAGAAATCATAAATTACCTACTGAAGCAACTGCTTAAGTCTATTTCTTTCTTAGGTTACATATCTTAATTATAGAGAGAGGTCATGATGACGTTCATACCGAAGACGCCAATCGGATGAATCAAAATCTTGAAGATTTAGAACTCAGTTCCACCACAATCCGTATCAAAACCGACAGAGTGCATATCTATAAGATATGACTTTGACGTTAACTACGAAGTAGTAACTGACTGCTACCAAGCGAACGAAGACGAATTACCTCTGCCAGAGAAAGATTTAGTTTCCTGGTGTACCGATGAGTCCAAAATGAAAGAGGGAGTTGGAGTATAAGTATCTGGCCAAAACTTCGGTTGTGCCAAATTCCTAGGATGTACAACATCTTCTTTCAAGCAGAAATCCATTTGTGGCGTCGAATACCTGAACAGAAACACTAAAAAAGACGCTACAATATACGTATTATCAGATATCCATCCAGCTCTAAAAGCTTTTAGGTGAAACACCTATAAGTCTAAGTTGACTTGGAACAGTAGGAAAGCTCTAAAGTAAATGGTCAAGAAAAATACGGTAAACCTAATTTGGCGCCAGGGCACAAGGGGCAAAAACTCCTTTTCTTGGCCCATAGCTTCACACCAGAGAACACAATCTGATAATGTTTAGTTGAAACTATACGCCTGGTGTCAGACAGACGAAAAGAGTTCTAGTAATAAGGAATTTTTTTCACAGAACACTGCCCTTTGAGATGGTATTTGAAAAAAAAAAAAACAGGCAATGCCGAGGACGAGATTTGACGTTTCTGTGATCATGTAGATGAAACAACGGAGATTTAAATTTATGGAAGACGTTTCCTTGACGCGCAAAAAATTAAAGCGCCAACCTTCAGAAAAATATCACACTTCGTCAACAGTCTAAATATCCCTGATTCATATTAAATTATGGTAATCTACACAATAACTTATATGTTGTAGAAGGGAAAGAAAATCCTTGAAGATTCCGTCACAATCTCCAATCTACGATCTTGTAAAACTAGTATGTGAACCCCTTATTAGGTCGTGAATATGGTCATCAATAAAGACCTCAATTCTAAAAACGTTCCATCGTTAGAGTGTAAGAATCAGCTCATTTCCACCTCCCATAATGCTTTTGCTATCCCTCGGGATCGGTATCTATATTTTGAAGACTGTCCAACACGCTATTAATGTAGTTTAAAGTTCTTTAAACCGTTAAGCTATTCGACTAATATTAATATTACCTTTATGTTTTCATTTTAACCATTTAACCGAATACGAGTAAACGTTTTATGCCTTTAAAAAAATTCGAAACTTTACCTATATAACTGAAAAAAAAACTATATAAATAATTTAAAATTATAAAATATATGAAAAAATATATAAAATAACATAAAAACCCTATAAGAAATAAAATAAGTTTTAAAAAAAAAGAAATATTCATAAAAAAAAACTTTTAATATCGAATATTTTCACTTTCATGTATTTTGATTTAATGAAAAAAAAAATCTACATTAGCTCTACTTAAGGACAGATATCATAAAACTTAAGACTCGTACAGGCATTTTAAAATGTTCATATATTAATTTTTGATTTGAACTTAAATTACCGTAAAATGGAAATTAATATGTATATTTTTATTCAGCCATTGATACTAAATCTTTTCACCAACTCGTCCTTCTACGATTTTTTGATTACCTTTGCAATAACTGCAACAACAGTTATTTAATTTAACGCTCTGCAAAACAATCAGAAGTGATATTCTGTTATAAATGACCACAAACTGTGGCCAATAGCTTTGTAATATTAACATTGTTTGTAACTCTAAACTACAAATGTCTCAAATGTTCAACATCTCAGTTCTGAATATCCGACGCTGAATATCTCGACGTCCATACTACTAATTTATTGTTTTGTTATCAGCTAAGCAACGTCGCTCTACGAAAACTTTAAATTATAAATTGAATTATAGCTGTCAACGGGTTTTGTTACATTAACGTGATGTGAACAAATGTTGGCAAAATTTAACAATTAGAAAACAGATTTGATGAAATGTAATTATGGCTTACATGAATTTAAATAAAATTTAAATATTCGAATTTAATGTTTGAGTTTGAAACAGGCCAGCCCACCATTATTTAATGTCGGTATGGGTCTATATCCCAATTTTTTGGAGTCAATAGAAATTTTTTTGCAATCAAGTTAACGGATTTTTTTTAGTATACCTAAAGAAATATTCTTCCTATTGATAAATCATCTTTTGAAAGTAAATCGATAAACTATAGAACTAAACTGTGATTGTAGTTTGTAGGGTATTAGGTGTCATTTCTACTAATCCATAATTTATTTAATTAATTTTACCTTTGTTAATTTCGTCATGAGAAGTCGATGAAAGAAGGTCTGGAACTTTTTAGAAAATTCTATTTACTTATTGTCGACATAGAAGGCCTATGAAGAAGATATAGGAATCTCCAGACTATTCCTTTTTATAATTTTAATTAAACCATGTAGCATGAAAATCTTTCTAAAAGTTTCGGAAATCTAGAATCGGTAAAATAGGGTACATAAAGGGTCCACATCCGCTTTCGTGGAGTTTGAGACATCGCTGACATACCTTGAATTGTTTGACATATTGTCACTTTTGTGAAAATGAAGGTTTATAAAAGAACAGTGTGTATAAAGACCGGCATTTCGGAACAATTTGGTTTCGGAAGTAGAACAAAATCCAGAAAAGATCAAAGAGAAAAAATTGAAATGAAATTTTATGTCAATAGAAACTAGCAAACAGAAAGCAAAAATGGAAGAGCAACTTCAAGTTAGTTTATATCAGATACTGATGATGATAAAATATATAAAGACATGCTAAGAAGAGATGAAAGAAGAACTGATAGAAGATATGATGAAAAATGTAGACGATATGGAACAAGAATTAAAGACCAGCCAAGATTGATGACACTGAAAACAAGTCAAGTAAACATGAATCAAGAATTTAAAAAAGACGGTAAGAAAAATCAAGAAAGTATAGAAAAAGTATAGAAAAAGAACTAATAATGACTTGAAGAAAATGTAACAAAGAATCGAGAAAATATGAAGCGCATAGAACAACAAGCAGTACAACTTGAGGTGACTGAAATCCAGAAACAGATAGAGCAATTACATTTGCAAATCAAGAAGGTAACCAGTACAGGTATAATAAAGGTAGATAGTGTTCCTGCAACTAGTGTGATGAAGCCACCTACTTTTAACGGCAAAGTATCTTGTATTTCCTATGTCCGTCAATACGATGTCGCCTTCTCCGGCAATAATTGGAGTCCACCGGAAAAGGTGCGTACACTACGAAGTGTAGCTATGGAAGTTCTACGTAGCATTCCAGAGGAAAAACAGAATGATTAGTTTTATCGTTACTTTTCTGGAAATGGGCTATAGGGAAGCCCACCTCCAAGAAGTTTATAAGGCTCAACTCCAAGGAAGAAGATAAAAATGCAACGAAATTCCTCAAGAATGAGAGGCAGATATAGTGAAACTAATAAATTTGACTTACCTAACATATCCGGAAGAAATAAAGCAAGAGTTAGCAGTAAATAGTTTAATTGAAGGTTTACGTGATCCAGAAATAAGTCTTGCTTATGATATTCAGTTTTAAATTGTCAGACAGACTTCAAAGAACCAAGAGAGAATCATAAGAAGAATCAGCGTTCTCCCAATATGTTCGCAAGACCAACGAGGAAATCCTAATAAGGCCAATGAGGGAGATGCAAGAACACAAAACACATGACAATAAAAACACAACCATCCATAGCAAAAGTAGAATTCATTGTTGGAAGTTTGGCCAAGAGAGGCATGTACAAAACCTTTATACTATCAATACTGCTCCTGACAGTGATCAGAATCACGAAACTTCCCAATAGGTAGCTAAAAGGGGCGAAAGCTGGCTAGGTGCTACCAAGCATCACCACCAACAACAATCAAGGTATCTCGGCTGCACAATAATGGTTCCAGTTTGGTAATACCTGGAAAGGTATGAGATGGTTTTAGATACCTGTTCTATTCACACCACTGTAAAGCCGAACACAACGGACTCTATAGCAGGTTAGGTTTATTTTCTATGAGTTCATAATTTATTTAAATAATTTTGCCTTTGTTAATTTCCCCATGAGACGTATATGACAAAGATCTGGAACTTTTAGAAAACTCTATTTCCTTACTTTTGACATGGAACGTTTATGACAGAAGATCTAGTAATCGTCACATTATTCTTTTTCCTTATTTTTATTATATAATTGTTATACAAATTAACAAAATTTCCTTTTTCATAGACTAGTTTCACACCAAACCATGTTAGTAACTTAAGGGTTTAGTTTTCAGTTAAGGTAACCTTAAAACAGTGATCGCAAAAATAGTTGAAAATTAGTCTAACTCGTGGACCTCGTATTTGAAATTAAAATGTGAGCTAATTGGAACTTTATGATAAGAAAATGCTCTAAGAAAAATTTACAAGAGGTTCGTCTATTTCAATTTTGAGAAAATAATTATCATAGATGAGGAATTGAATCTAGATAATGAAAGAGAATAAACATATTTATTTTATCTCATTTTGAAGCTTAGGTCTCCTAGAATATAGCAATGACATAATAAAATTGATATATTCATTCCTTAGACAAGGTAAAACTACCCCCATACAAGAAAAATGAAAATAAATTATAAAATATCTAAAAAAAATTGTCATGAGTCATAATTTAAGCTGAGAATTAAATGGCTATTGGCATATATTCATGATTTATTTTTATTGACATTCACCATTCCATAGGTGTAAAGGCAATCCCTAACAGTCAAAAATCCCAAAAAATATTTATAAAAATTTGAAAAAAAGTTTTTCATCTTACAAATTACAAGGAATTGAAAAAATATTTGCATCAGTTCCAATATAAATATACCCCATAATGAGGGTATATTTCTGCAATGAACCTTAACTTTTAATAGATTAATACCATCCAAACAGAATATTCATCGGTCAATTTTGTTCGCGAAGTTGGTAAAAAATGGTTTCGAGAATATTTTTTGAGCGTTTAGGGTACTTCAGATGGAGTGACGTGAACTAACTCTTAAAGCGAATTAGAAGAGTAGGGAGAGTTATATGCATTTATTATTTGAGATTATAATTTTATTTTCGATTTCCAATCCTGTAGTTTAGATTGAACGTCTTTTCTCTTCAATTAGTTATTTCGATAACACTTGACTGCAAGAATTTTTGATCGTGATTTACTAATAGGAACCCACCCTTAGCGCAAAATGTAGGGGTGAGAATTATAATTTTTATTTCCAATTTTGTAGATTAGACTGAGAGTTTCTTTTTTGTAAATTATTTATTCCGATGACACTTCATTGTGAAAAGAGTTTGACCTCGATATACTAACAGGAAGCCATTCTTGGCGAAAAAAATAGGAGTGAGATTAATATTTTATCTTTTTTTCAAACTTTGTAGGTTAAACTTAACGTTTTTTTCTTAAATTATTTATTTCGATGACACTTGATCACAAAATAAGTTTGACCATGATTTACTAACAGGAACCCACCCTTAACGTAAAAAATAAAGGTCAGATTAGAATTTTCTTTTTGATTTCCGGGTATGTCGAAAAAAATAGGGGTGGGTCTCTAATACTTGTTTTGAGCGACTAGATCCTTGAGTGGCTGGATCTCTTGTAGAGGTTGCCTTGAGTGGCTAGTTCTCTGACTAATCTTTCCTTGAATGGCTGGGTCTCTAATAGACCTTGTCTTAAGTTGCTAGATTTCTAAGTTTTAGAGAGGATGTATGTATGTATGTAGGTATGTGGGTGTGTTTACACATCAGGTTAATTTGCTTAATTATAGCTTATGAATATATTATAAATACATTTATTACTACGTTTAAATCTATAATTAAAAAAATAAAATAAAAATTCTAGCAGCTCGGAAAAAAAAAACGAATAATTTGATTTTTACCAAATTATTCGAAAAATCGAATATACGAATCGAATAGCACTATTAGATTCGAATCGATTCGAGTACTATTCGCACACCCCTACACAAAATCAAAAGTAAAATAATTCTCTATGTGAAATTTTATCCAGTACGCCTCTGATAGTAGCAGAATAGGACGAAAGGCCAAACGCCAGGTAACTGAACCAGTAAGACCCTTTTTGCTGATCCTATTTTACGTCTCGTTAATGTAAGCCAGATGAGACCTACGATTTACGTGAGTTTTGAACTCTTTAAAGCTCTTAAGGTCTTATTTTTAAACTTTTTACTATGAAATTTAATTTTAACGTGGACAAGATTTAAACTTTTTATAGTGCAGAAAAATAACTGCAAAGTTCCTTAATTTTGTCTACTAAATTTATACTTCTACTTTAGAGAATAAAAAATATCGATATTATGTGCAATAGTACATGGCTGGGATTAAAGCCTTCCGCACTAAAGAAATATTTTAAAGTAAAACTATTTTATCTTTTAATCTCAGCAATATTTTATTTTATCGTCAATAGACCAGATGTGAAATTTATCTTGCCTTGCCGACTAAGGAAATAGTTTTTTACTGATGTCATAACATATATATATATATATATATATATATATATATATATATATATATATATATATATATATATATATATTGTCACGAGCAAGGATTGACAAAACTTTAATTGTCCAACACCCTGTATAATAGTTAACCGTATGGTTTGTTTTTGCTGACTATACACTATTATACATGGTAATTGATTGGAAAATAATCAAAGACCAGTCTAGTTGAGTCTCTCCTAACAATGACATCCTGAGCTTAAAGAGTGTTCCCCCAAATCAAGAAGCTGTTCCTAAAATTTATGTAAGTAATGATCTTCAATTCTTAAATTTAATATAATGTAAACTGTTCTAATGTTTCGGCTAATGTCTTTATTCTGTAATTAAATTTATTCTTGTTTTCTTTTGAATACACTCCAATTTGTTACGAAATTCAATTATGTTTTTTTATTATTTTTGCCCCCTTACCAATAAGATCCCGATGAGTCGCAATCTGAAAACTAGAATGCGACTAGTCGCACATCAAAAAACTACAACGCGACATATGGTGGAGGTGCCGTTTCTTTAAAAATTTGTGCCGTTTCTTTAAAATTTGCGCCGTGTCTTTAAAATTTGCGCCGTTTCTGTAAAAATTTGTGCCGTGTCTTAAATAAATAAAAAATTTGTGCCGTGTATTAAAAATTTGTGCCTATCTTTTTACAATTTTATGTAACTTTTTTTTTAAACTAAAGTAATTGAAGTAACGTAACTTATTTACTCTAAACATTTTTTCTAAACTCCATTCACCACGACACATAGTGGAGGTGACTATGTAAAAATCCTACGGGCACTACATTTAAAAAATTGTACAAACACTGTGTCTTTTGTAGTCTATAGTAATCTATAATAATTTTTAGCGGTATGTTAACACAAGAAATTAGAGCATTTTACATTCGTTAATAGGAGCAGCTTATATTTAATATGAAAATTATTTGAATAAAAATAATAAAATATCACATGGAAACAAGTAGCCAAAGATTTTTTAAAAAAACTTCGGGGTGAATATGAAACACAACTACATACAAAAAAACAACTAGACTCAGAAACAATTAAGAATTAAAATTACGACCTAATATATTTATGTAATTTAATTAATCCTAATATGTCTGATGAAAATTTTATCGAATATTTTGAATTACTTCAAAAAGAAACATTTCTAATAAATACAGCTCTATTCAAAAAGTTAAATCTCATTTTAATCAGGGCACCTTATTTGGAGAACAATAAAATATTTATTGATATCACCACAAAATTTAATAAACCCATTTCTATTTATAAGAATAGATCTCTTGGTCAGTTTATTAAAAAACTATAAAAACTTTTAATATGTTATTTTAGTTAGACTATTATAAATAATTGCGTAATAATGTTTAAAATTTTTGACCTAATAAACCAGATCACACTCAATTAATTAAGGTCATTTCATATTGTTGAAACATATCGCAAAAGTAAACAATCCTATATTTTGCATAATAGTCAATATAATTATTACGATAAAATAAATATTAAGAAACATAATAGTTAAAATATGTTTTGTTTTTAAATAAGATGTCCCACTTTCATTTTTAATAATAACAACATTTAAATACTGCTCATTTGTAATGTACACACTAATTAATAAATAAACAATAATTTCTGACTTCAGAGAAAAATATTTTACTTTACACTCCTCATCTCTTTTTTAAATTTGCTCGGAGAAAAATTGAAATTATCTTTGCTTTTGAGTTAATATATTCAGAGATATACATTCCTTTTTTACTATTTGATTAATTGAATTTTGAGCCATGGAAGCATGTTATAAATAGTTACTGAAAAAATAATATTTTCTAAAATATATTGCTGATACTAACTATTTAGAGAATTTTTAAATAGTCATCATTAGGAAAAACAAGTCATATTGGGGTTGGTTTTAAATTATCATAATAAATTAAATTATTTTGGCTACAAAAATTTATGAAGACTTATAGTATTTTTTTCTAAATCAAAAAAAACCATGTGATATACTTACAACAGAAGAAAAAAAAGAAAACAAGAACATTCCTTTATATTTTTATCAAACATCTTCAAATATTCTGCAATTTTTAAATTAATTTGTTAAATTGAAATATAATCACCGTTTATCAAAATTCAAAAAATTTAATGTTTTAGGATTGGAGATTCCATTCCAGCAAGGCCGAAAATTAGAAAAAAGATTTCTTTAAAATAATTTATTATTTTTTGCAGCAAATAAACTTAATATTTCACCTTTGAGTAACAGTAACTAACTAATTTCTACAATTACTATGTGTGAATTACTTTCCAGCAAAGTATAAAAGATAGACATCACTCATGGAAAGAAGAAATGGAAAGTTAAACCCTGTATTTAAAATGAGTAAATTTATAGAATTGCTCTGTTTTTATGAAGACATTATGTGCCACTATTTGTACTAATAATTTATGTTTTAGATTAATAGAAAAAGGAAGTTATTTTTATGCATCAGGCCAGGCAATACTTCTTGTAAAAGATGTTGTTCCTCTTGCAGGATATCTACGAAATGTGCGTGATCCTGATCTTTGTAGATACTGGGGTACTAAACTGTGCCAGCATGAATCAAAAGAATATATGTATATAAAAATAGATTGAAAATGAACGTTCCATTTATGCATCAGGTCAGATAACACTTCTTGTTAAAAGATGTTATTCCTGTTTAAGGATATCTACGAAATGTGCGTGATCCTGATCTTCGTAGATACTGGGGTTCTAAACTGTGCCAGCATGAATAAAGGAAAAAAAGACATGTTACAAATAATAACAATATATTGAATTGAATATTTTATTTATGAATCAGGTCAGATAACACTTCTTATTTAAAGATGTTATTCCTTTTAAAGGATACCTATGAAATTTATGTAATCCTGATATGGGGTACTAAACTGTATCAGCATAAATAGAGTAAATAAAAGCATAATATAATATTTTGAATATTACCAACTTCGGGCTAATGTGTGCACACTCTTCGCTAAAAATTATGTATTTTTATTCCAAGTCATATATATAAATAAAATAATTAAATTTTCACGAAAAAACAAACGAAAATTTATGAGGGTTTCTTCGACATCTTATCAACTTACAAGATATTGCATTGAAACTCATTGCAACGCTAATATGGCGCCTAAAATTAGTTTTGTAAATGGCTTTCCTTGCTATATCACTAAGTAGGAACATACATTGAAACTTAAATATTTTATGTCAATAAATATTATTTTAAAAGAAAGTATACTATTTGCTATGGAACAATTGTTAGTGAAACTTACGAAATATTAAATATTGTAAATATAAATTTGAAACATTTTTACAGCTCTGCCTTGCTTTTAGAAATTCTGATTGTTCCCTTAAATAAATAAAAAATATATGTGTCCACATTTCATGTAAATAAATTTTGTTACAAAACTACATAAATGTATACAAATAAAAAATTAAACTTGTTCTTATGTTCAAAGTGCAAATTCTTTTTCTTGGTTTACATGTACAAAACAACTATTAGAAAATAAATACTGCAAGCTCACTAGAAAAAAGGAATACCGCCTATAGAAATATAATACCTGAACAAGGGTGCATGTTTTATGTCCATCCATACACCACAGCTTTCGAACCAGCACACTGAAGTCGTTTGGTAACTTAAGATCCAGTCACAATTATCGACAATAATCTTCGAGAAATTATTGGGCTAGGACACAGCAACAGCTATGGTAGTGAAGAAAGTCTACAGCCAATCAGTCTGTCAGGGCTAGAGGAACAAGCATTCACGTAACCTAGACGCTCTTCATTCTCGACTTCACAAATGAAACTTGGTGTCACCAACAATTAACAACAAAGTTTTTGAAGGCCAAAGAAAAGAAAATAAGAAATTCCCTTAATACAAATTTGGTGCAGCGCATTGCAGTGTAAAATTCATTGGTTGTTATGTATCATTTTATGAAAATTGCATTAATATGTTCCAATATCTCATATTTAATTTTTTCCAAGTTAGTAACCTAGAAAAAGAATTAGAAAACTTTCTCTTATGAAAATTATAAATTTTGAACTTTGTGTAATTTATGAAATGCTTATAATATATTGTATCTTCCTTTTCGCTGGGGTCCAGCTTTTCGAAGCCGGGGGAATATGTCACGAGCAAGGATTGACAAAACTTTAATTGTCCAACACCCTGTATAATAGTTAACCGTATGGTTTGTTTTTGCTGACTATACACTATTATACATGGTAATTGATTGGAAAATAATCAAAGACCAGTCTAGTTGAGTCTCTCCTAACAATGACATCCTGAGCTTAAAGAGTGTTCCCCCAAATCAAGAAGCTGTTCCTAAAATTTATGTAAGTAATGATCTTCAATTCTTAAATTTAATATAATGTAAACTGTTCTAATGTTTCGGCTAATGTCTTTATTCTGTAATTAAATTTATTCTTGTTTTCTTTTGAATACACTCCAATTTGTTACGAAATTCAATTAAGTTTTTTTATTATTTTTGCCCCCTTACCAATAAGATCCCGATGAGTCGCAATCTGAAAACTAGAATGCGACTAGTCGCACATCAAAAAACTACAACGCGACAATATATATAATTTTCACACATGGTGGAATGAATGGTTTGGTTATTCCGGGTTTCAATCCGTTCGTTCAATATATATATTCAGACATATTTTCTTGATTAATTTAGTAGATTCTAGTAATAATAAAAATTACCCTCTACCCTTATAGTATATTATACCACGAGAACCTTGAAACTTACTACAAATAATATTCAAAACATTGTACCAAAAGTCAAAGAACGAACGAACAAACTAAAGGTGGTGATACTTGACCATCGATGTCTAGGCCTAGTTGGGTCCTTTACATCCGATTATATCTGCTGGTCACTCTCTGAGGTTATGGTCAAGAGTTTCATTCTCTTTCAGGTACCATCTGCGCCTCGGGTCTTCTGCGACACCAATTTTATGAAGATGACCCCTTAGATAATAATATCCCGTCAAGAGTTGCATCACAATTCACAGCTTCTTCCTTCCTAAGGAGAGAAGCTTCCTTGTAAGCTGTGCGCTAAATCAAGTTCTGTGTTCCTTGGCATATCTTATTCTAGAAGTTCAACTCTATACGACTCAATAAATTAATTTTTCAGCAACAATTTTAATGTTCTTTTACCAACGGCAATTGGGACAACAAGTAGGTTGATTGGGACCATATGGTTCATTCGTGGTCCCTATCTTTGCTAGATGGTCCGCTTTCTCATCCCTGTGTATACCGAGTGACCTGAGACCAAAACGAGTCTGATTGTGTAGCCGTTGCTTGTCAAACTGTTCAATATATGATTATATTCTAATCCCAGTAGCGAAGTTACGACACTATCACAGACCTACTGCCTGAGCATATATTTGTTATCCTATTCTTGTTCATATTCCTCTCATAGCGATGGCCAGACTGCAGAATAGCATAAATTTTAGTTGTAAAGATTCTCACATGTTGTGTGAGAAAGTGAATCTTTCTGATTCTAGTACTCTTGTCGCACACTTCGGCAGCTCTTTTAGACAAGAATGTCTTGAAGAAATTCATTGCAAACCACCGGAATCTATTTCTCGGAAAATTTTCTTCCCTCTTCCAAATCCCTCTATTTGGCAAAAATATCCTAAGGAGGTGGTTGGCTTTCAAAAGTGGCGCCCTGTAGTCTGTTTGCAAGGAGACTTCTAGACATCTCCTCACCACGCTTTTTTAGACACCTGAGAAACCACAGGTTCCTGTTCCAAGTTACCCTAGGCAACCGAGAAGATAAGTCGCCTTCGGAGCGTCATTTTCTTTGTATAAGTAGAGAGGAAGTAGGCTCACCAGGACCTTCAGAGCCCTAGTGGGGGCAGTTCTCGTCGCACTCATTATTCCCCATAGGACATTTTTTGAATTTTGTTAAGTTGAAGACGTAGTTTGTATTTTGTTGTACTAGGCCACCATACAATAGCGGCGTCCGTGATCATGAATCGGAACACAATAGTGTATATCCAAAATAGCACTCTTGGTATCAGATCCTATATGCACGCAAATTCTCGTTTACGAGCCCAGAAATGACTTATGCCATTTGTGGTTCGAGCCGCAATATGATTATTTCATCTCAGTCGTGAATCCAGAATTACACTCAGGTATTTAACTGTTCCCTTGTATTGAAAGGTTCTCTTCAATGTAATGTAGATTTATGAATACAAACTAGCCTCATTTAGTTTAGACTGTCTACCACAAGGCTTCATAACAAAGGCGATAGAACTCCTCCCTGTGGACAGTCCCTACTTGACAGTGCCTTAACAGTTAGGCTTAGCATATATTAGTATTCGAGTTAACATTGCTCTGATCCATGCGACTACTGCCGGTTTAGAGTCTTGTCGTTGTAGAGCATTGAATCGTGAGATGTGTTGTCAAACGCCCCCTCGATATCGATAAAGATACCTAAGAAGACAGCGCGTTTTTGACTCTTGTGACTAGTAGATCAAGTACCGTATCAATTAATTTTCCTTCCTAAAGGATGAAGGGATACTGTACAATTGCTCCTGTCTTGATATGTCGATTCACCTACCTTTCCAATGTCTTTTATAAGGATCTGGCGGAAATATTTGTGTAGTTTGTTTTTTCTCCTTAGAAATCAAAACTACTTTTGTTTCTCTCCACGTTATCGGCATGTATACCAAGCTCAAATTAGAGCGCAATAATTTTCCCAGGTCGCTTATTATAACATCGGAGGAATTTTGTAGTAAGGCTGTAAATATACCATCCTCATTAGGTGACTTGAGGAGGGCAAAAGTTTCCGTCGATCCTTTTATCCTATAATATATCACTATCGTTTTAAATCGCTTATGATGTGCTAAGGGAATCTTTGTTGTCCTTTAGATTCACCCTCATATTGATTTGAGTCTGGAAAGTGCACTCTTAATAGCTCTTCTGAGTGCCTATAGACTTGTCTTCGAAGCGTCAATAAACGGTTGCAACTCGGTAGGTTTATGGGAAATTGATTAATCCCGAAACATCGTGACAGGAAACTAAGTCATTTGCCATTGATACTGCCAGCATAGACTGCCTTTTCTGAAACGTGGAACTTTTCACACCTTTTTTAAGAGGTTCCCCTGCTTTAAACGAGATACAAGCAGCTGTGATTTTGTTGTGAAGATCCATACCGCGAATAAGATCGTTGAGCTTTTTATGAGATACAAAATGGTGCTACTTACTGCTACTATATTGGTAATCGTCTTTCTCTTGAAAACTTGAACCCGCTCTTGGTTCAAAATCATTTAGTTTATCCGATTCCGAGACGATTTTGTATTTTTTTGAAGACCTAGGAACACGTATGTTACACGTTTCATGAGATACAGGTCTCATGGCTTAGAGGATATAAGGATATCCAATTCTATGTTTTCTTTTATTAGAAAACCCCGAAATTTTTGTTAAGCAAAAGTAGAAATCATCAACACGATTTTGAGGTTTCTACCAAATCATTGGTATTCCAAACTTCATAGACTTGTGAGTATCCAGTAGTTATCCTGTTAAGGTTCTTGAACAAGTGTCGAAGGAAACTTTGGGAGCCCTAGTTTTGTCTTGATCGCCAACTTTGCCCCAGGATGTATATCTCATATCTCTTCTTCAGAGATATTGGCTCCCAAAGAGCTGCAATTGAATCAAGTTTTTTACACATTATTATTGAGGTATATTTCAATTTTTTTTAATATGATGTATACCAGGTAATCCTAGCCCTATGTGCATACCCATTGAATCTCCTACACAAATCTAGAGCTAAAAGTTGAGATCCATCTAAAAATATGACTCTTCGATATAATATTCCTTTCGGCACATTATAATAAAGGTGGCTTATCACATCGGAATATTTGTATACGAAGGGGTACCAAGAAGTTTCTTCTAGTCGTTCGAAACAATATGATGTATACCAGGTAAGACCCTTCAAATTACTATCCAAGAAACTGTTGTGGATTACTCATAGCTGCAGGCGTGGACTAGCTGTGACACTAATAATCCCATTTTTTTACGCCCTGTATGATAAGAACTTTGGAAAACGTTTTTCACATATCTTTAACCATTCACTAAAAATGAAGTACTCTTCATTCATGTCGCTAATCCTAATCATTTCCGAAAAAACGTCATTTTATTTATAATATTTAGCGTATTTCGATAAAAGATACATCTTTGTTCCTATCAAATGTTTAACCTTCAACCTTATGGTAAAAAAATTCGATTCAAAATTGGAGTTTACCTCTTTAGTTAAAAACGTCTACAGTTGATTCAAGAACTAGAGAGAGTAACAAATCATTTTCGACCTTTATTTTCTTCGCAAACTACCTGTGTTCTTTAGTTCTGTTTTTTTTTTGGCCCATATTTGTTAGACACATATATTTTCATAGGAATGGGTTAGAAATTTTATAATCAAAAATACCGGTCTATAATAATGGGCTATCTGGGTACGATAACAATAGATATTTGGAAGTGTGGAGAGTATAAAGGGATTTTAATCATTGTCATAGGCGTCGGAAGGAGGTTTATTTTATCACTAAGCATTTATGGCATAGAATATTATTTCGGTCATAAATAAAACTAAGTTGTTATAATAATATTATTTTATTTCTTATAATTTCTTAATAACTTACATACATTACAAAATATAGACAATTATACCATAGTTAACTCAAATCACAGCTGCATTTTTATTATTTTTAGTTTTGGCATAGAAACCGTTTTAGGCCCATTCAGATTAAAACCTAGTCTTATTGTATCAAAAACTTAATATGTTAAATAATAAGTTATAATTTAAATTCTCATAAAATACTCATTATCGTAAATATAAGAAATTAAACATATATAAAAAATAAATTCGTCCATATATTATTAAAATTTTTTTGGGGTTATCGGTCATTTTTTTATTAATTAAAGACATTTTTAGGACATCTTAATTTAATTTACTTTATTATATGGAAATCTTATAGCCCAAGAAAAAAAATAAAACAAAAGGTTAATTTTATATGCTTAAGAAAAAGACAACTACAATCATAAAATAATAAAAAAAATACTTCTAATTTGACTAAAATATATATAAAATTAAAGAGTGAGATACACTAAAATAAAAATATATAAATTTTTAACAACTTTAAACAATAAAATACAACAAAAACTAAAATTTAAATACTAAATTGTGTTTGCACTGGTAAACAATACGTATCTAATTCATAATTAGAGCTATCGCCCAACTTAATTATAATTAGTCCCGCTATCTCATCAATCATGTGATCGACTTTTTTGTTTTCTTCATTTGTCATATGGTCCACATATTTTTTCCAATTATCCGCAGTACCTTTATTCAAACAATCTTTCAATAGGCCAGTTAAATCACTAATTTTGTAACTTATGTTATTTCTAGCAACTTGATCTTTTACTTGAGCCCATATCAGCCCAATTCCGTTCAGCTTACAATGAAAACAAGACGTCCCCGTTCATATCCTTATGATAATTTTCGATTTTGTTGAACAGAAAAGTTAATAAACCCCCTTTTAGCAAAACCTTCGGAACCACTGATGTGTCTAATTATTAGCCTGCGGTCTTTTTCTGTGGGTTGTTTTAGTCCAGTAAACCAACTTTCCAATGAGGCTTGTCGGTAGCTATGAATATTTTTATCTTGCCATACTTTTGGTACAGTATGTTCTTCATTCAACCATGTTTTCTCTAAATAATACTTACTTAATTGTTCAGAGATATTTCCTTCTCCATCGGACAGTTTCCGGGCGATCTAAAAGAATAGATTTCCTAACTCGTTTTTCCCAGCAAAAATTAATTTTCTGAGCAATTTCCAGAGCCCAGTTTTTTAATTTCAGGTAAGTCCCAATCGTCATTGAGTCTAGCTAGAATTTTGTCGACGGTTGGGATCTGCTTCTCATAATAAAATGTATGTACAACTCTTCTTATTGTAGTTTTCATCTCTTCTTCCAACGTTTTTTTTTTCTTCTTGTAACCACATGTGGCTTGGGAGTACTAACAATATCAGCCCTTTTTCTCCTTCACAATTCGGTAGAGAGTAGATTTTCCAACTTCTGTTATTTTGGAACACATTTCAACAAAGTTTTCAATATTATTATCCGGATACTGATGTCTTAGCGTATCGTAAACACTCATCGTAATAAGCTTTCGTTGTAGGCCCTGGTTTTAACTATTTTGGAATAAATATAGAGGCGGAAGCCTCTTTCTTTTGGATATCTCACTAATCTCAAATAATATATAAAAACAAGCGCAAACAAGACAAGATAAATCACTAAGGAAACACTGTAAGGTGTATTCTGCTGACTGACAGACATTAAACTGAACTATAGGCAGTTTCATTGTTGCAATAAATTTATAAAAGCTTATAATATTTAAATATAATTAAATAAAATTAGATATATGACAGTCCTCAGTTACCTGCGGCACTGGATCAGGTACGTCGGAGGTTTTGGTGACAGTTTTGTTACTCTCTCTAGTGCTTGAACAGAGTATAATTCTGTGAATTGCAGTTCGACCTATTGCCGCAAAAAATGTACGTTATATTTTTGTCGGCATCAAAAACAAAATATTGTTGCTGTAAACCTTGCTAGGTACGAGATAAATAAATATCTTGCCTTTTAGAATTTGTCAACTTTCACATCGCTAACATATTGATTTTTTACTTGAAGATTAATTTACTGGATTTCGTGGTGAAATTAATTGTGAAATAATTCCAAATATGAAATACACGTAATTGATTATGCAGATGTGCATCTTATGTATGGTCTAGCATCTTTCAATGTTTTGGAAGCAAAGAGGTTATATCATGACAGATATCCTAACCGTAGTCTTCCAGATTAGAAATCATTTCAACGAGTTGTCCAACGTCTAAGGGAGAATCGTAGGCGATTCCATTTAAGAAGGTAATATTATTAAATTTCTTCCTAATTTTAGGAAATTTTGGGAAAAGAAGTACTGATGCTGGTCGGCGAAAAACAGTATGTACGCAGCAATTACAAGAAAATATTCTAAATGCTGTAGATGAGACTCTTTCAACGAAGAGTCGAAAATTATCAGTGCAGTTTAATAAGTCAAAAACAATAGTACATGATGTTCTTCAAGAACAGCTGTTATATCCATATCATTTGAAAAAAGTGCATGAACTGATTCCTGAAGATTTTCTCCGTGGAATACAGTTTAAAAACTGGCTATTGAATCACCAATGTAAATTTCACAAGCACTATTCTCTTCACAACTGAAGCAGTGTTTACCAAAAATGGTATCATAAATTTACAAACTCACATGTATGGGCTGACGAAAATCTTCATGCAACTATTGTTTCGCATCATCAATATCAGTTCCAATCAATTAATATCTGGACAGGAATCACTGACAATTTTTTGATTAGACCATTAATATTGCCGTCCTGATTAAATGAAAAACATTAATTGGAGTTTCTCTAGAACGCTTTTCATGATTTAGTAGAGCACTTATCACTTGAAATCCGCCGAAACATGTACTATATTCACGATGGGGCACCACCTCATGTCATTGTTTCTGCGAGAGGACTCATTGCCTGGCCTCCTCGATCTCCCGATCTAACGCCGTTGGATTTTTACCTGTGGGGACACTTCAAAACCTTGGTGTATTCCACTTCGGTCGATAGTAGGGAAGAACTTCTACGGAGAATCACGTTTCCTTGTGATCAAGTAAGGAATAATGCTGAGTTAATGCGGCCGGTACAGCAGTCCTCAATTCGTCTTACCCGCGAGTGTATCAGACTTCACGGAACCCATGTTGAATCCTCTTACGAAGTTTTTAAATAAGTAGATAGTCAAACTTTTTATTGAAACTATGGTGATAGAGAAAAATTTCTCTCTAAAAATATAATTACATTTTTTCGAAAACGGTTAGGAGGAGCGACATAAATGAAGAGTACTTAATTTTTAGCCAGTAGTTAAGGGTATGGGAAAAATGCTGTTCAAAGTTCTTATCATACAGGGCATAAAAAAATGGGGTCATGAGTGCCACGCTAATCCGTCTCTGCAACTGTGAGTAATTCACAACACTTTCTTGGATAGTAATTTGAAGGGTTTTACCTGGTATACATCACATTAAAAAAATAAATATACCTGGTGGTTCAATAATTATGTGTAAAAAACTTGGTTCATTACGCTTTGGGAGCCTATGTCTCCGAAGAGGAGGTTTATACGAAAAAAGTTTATATAAACTTGTAGTATTTCTTTTACGTGTTTTTTTTTTCATATCCGGGAGATTTTTCACATTTTTCCAGACATCCTGTATAACTGAAAAACCCATGCGTTTGGAAAAAAACTTAGTAAGTTAGCAGATTTTATTTAAAAACTTCTGTTATAACCGATTTTTACTTTTTTATTATGTTACATAATAACTAAGATACGAGGGAGCTTTTAAATTGAAAATTTTCAGTTTTGTCCTGTATCCTAAAACCAGAAAGGACTAGGAAAATTTTGTTTGTTGCATCTTTTGTATAACAAATATAGAGTGCTGATTCGCGAAAATAGCAAATGTCTATTTTTACCAATAATAGAAATACCCCTGGACAACCTGTATAAAAAAATAGAAAAAAAAATATTAATTTTGCCTATAAAATGATAACATAAAAATATTATCTTTCTGAAAGACATAACGTATATTATACAGTGATTCGAGAACTCTAATATATTATGCCTTATTGTTTTATGAAATACATCATTTAGATTTTGATCAAATAATAAAATAACGCTAACCTATTGGTATTATTTGGTTCAGTAACAAAAAGTGTAGTGCTTTCAAATATAATAAATTATTCATCAATAAAGTGCTTCACGTTAGAAATATTGGAAAAATTATTTCGTTAAAAAAAGTCGAAACATAGCCAGCTCAAATAAATAATATAATAAAATTACTCAACATAATAAGAGCTGCCTTGACTTTATAAAGTTAATAAACGAAAATTTTGTTTTCGTGTAAACAGATTTGTTTTATGTGTAGTCTTGTGGATTATAGTCTATTTATGGAGAATAGGTAAAACTTAAAAAAAAACTTCTTGATTTTTTTAAATGATCGTTTACTGTAAATTGTGTTATTAGTAGGCGTTATTCTGCTAACAAATTTATAGATTACTATTTGATTTTGTGGTACTCTAATATGAGCATATGTTGTCATTTTAAAATATATTTTGAGCATCTAAACCGCTCCAGTTATAACGAGTTTAGGAATTTTATTTATATAATATGAAAATTTTTTTAGATCTCCACTTTTTGTTTTTTATTTAAAATTGTATTTTGAAACAAAGTTAAGAAATAAATAATGATAAATCTGATGAAAGGAAGTAAAAAAGTCTTCTGCATATTTCCAGATTTTTTAAGATACCAGTTTCGCAACAACATATGTTGCATCATCGAGCAAATGAACAAAAACGTCATGTGTCAATCCGAAGTCATGAAAGACAACAACATAATAGTACATATTAAAACACAATAAAACTTATTAATTTAATAATTCATATCATAATCAAAATTAAATTAGACAAAAATTAAACTAAAAAAGCTAATAACAAAAAAATGGAAGGAAGTTTGTTGAATGAGGGAAGAAATTAATATATGGTAACAAATGTCAACTACATTAACGAATTTACATCCAATCACGAGGTTCATTGCTCGAAATGTGCAGAGATATCAAAATTTGTCAGTATTATTTGTATTATTAATAGCCAGAATATAGGTATTTATAGCTGCATAACGTAATCCTGGGCGGATCACATCACAAACAAGGAAGTGTTGAGAAGGAATGGCAAATAATAAGAAATTACGCTCACAGTAAAGAAAAAGGAGCTGGAATACCTTTGCCATATAATTAGACACAACAAATGTCGCCAACAACAATTTAACCTACAGGAAAAAATCGATGAAAGGGGAAGTCAAGGCAGAAGAGGAAACTTATGGATGAACAACTTGCGAAAATGGTTTGTACTAGCGTCTGTCCAATTATTTAGACTAGCTGTCAAGATATGAATTGTTATATTAATAGCCAACGTCCGCAATGGATGAGGCAAAACAAGAAGAAGCACAAGGTGATCAAAATTATTTTACGAAATTCGAAAAATTCAAAGCTAGTTTTTCTAATTTTTGAAATGAAACACCCTATATACTTCTGTTAATGTAACGTAGAATTTATGGAAGAATATGTTTTGGTGAAACCAATATAGGGCGATGCGCTGTCTCCACTCCTCTTTAACGTCGCTTTGGAGAGCATCGTGCGAAAAACCAACACAAAAACGCTCCTCTTTAGAAATCAAGGTCCGCGGATCATATTGGTGTTCGCTGATGATATCGATATTGTAGGTAATACAACTACCAATATCAAGGAAGAGTTCTTCAAACTGGAAAATGCCGCAAAGAAAGTTGGCCTATGAATCAGTGAAGAAAAAACAAAATATATGGCTACAACACGAACGGAACGGCGAGACAGAACAGGACAGAACATGACTATGGCCCACTACAATTTTGAAAGTGTCCATCAGTTTATATATTTGGGAGCTACGATCACCTCTGACAACAAGATTACACAGGAGATTAACAACAGAATACAAGGAGGCAACCGCTGCTGGTATGGGCTGCAAAAGATAATGAAATCGAAAAATATATCCCGCCGGACGAAAATAAGAATATATCAAGTAATTATAAGACCGGTAATGACATATGCATGTGAAACATGGACGTTGACAAAATAAAATGAGAATAGACTGAAAATCGCAGAAAGAAGAATGCTTAGAGGGATATAAGGACCGGTCAGGGACAACACCATACAGCAATATAGAACGAGAACAAACAAGGAATTGGAGGAACTATACAACCAGCCAGATATATTGAAAATAATAAAAGCAGAAAGATTAAGATGGACCGGCCATGTTATGAGACAAGATCAACGTATCGTCAAGTTGGTATGGGAAGAGAACCCAGAAGGAAAGCGGCCGCTAGGAAGACCAATGATGAGGTGGAGAGATAACGTTGCAGTAGACTTACAAACCCTAAACGTCGAACGCGCGGAATAACCGATGATGGATCGCAGCAGGTGGAGGCATATTGTGAAGTCAGCAAAGACCCACCCCGGGTTGTAATGCTAGAGAGAGAGAGAGAGAGAGAGAGAGAGAGAGAGAGAGACAACGTAATACTTTCTTTTGTATAAGGCTAGTTAATAAATCCGTATTAAAGTTAGAAGAACAGGCTATTTATTTAATTATTTCTCAGTTAAAGCGATATTAAAAACTCTGGTTATTTAACTATTAAAAGCTGCAATTTTACGTGATCTCGGGTGGAATGAAGAATTATCAATTATAACACCAATATGCGATGGTTTCCTGAAAATACAACAAACAATCTTCTGGTTTACAAAATTTTGCTCCCTAACATTTAATAGCCCCGTTTCTTATAAAATACAATAAAATTTTCCATGACATAATATTTCTGTTACATTTAAATTGATAAATATCTTTTGAATAGTAAAGATAAGACAGGTAATATTCTTAACCTAGGAGTTTATCAACTTAACTGCGAATGTGGTCGCTTCAACATAGATAGAACTAAACCATAGAAGAAATATACCAAGAATTCCTATCCTGTGCTATAATTTTGACGTTCCTAAATGGTACGCCAAACTGGTACGCCGTCTCATTCATAAAAGGCAATTTACAATATTGTCAATAACTGATATCTATATCAGTATTTTAATGTGTTTATACATACTTTTGTTAGAAACAAGGATAAAAGATTTAAATTTTCGGATTTATCAATGACCGAGTTTTAATACTTAGTGCTTCCAATCCTCCCATAAGAATGAGCCGTCTTAGTATAATTCGTCAATGACTAAACGTAATTTTAAAGTTAGATTTGCCGAAAGTGCCAGTTGTATTAGACAGAATGATACTGAATCTTTGTTTCCTAAATATATACTGGATATAATTCCAATTTATTAAATAATTTTGAAAGCTTAGAAATCTTGAAATAGTTTAAAAATAGTCCTGATAAGATTCTTAATTCATTAATTGGTTCGACCACTACTAGACTTTTCAAATTGTTTTTAACATACAAATTTTGATTTGTTAATTCTGTTACTTTTTCTTATTCATCATAATTTTACTTATAATTTTTTAATTTTGATTATTGGTATATAATAATTTTTGCAGTAAATAGTACCGCTTGTTCTTCTATAGACTCCAAATGCTTGTAAGCTTTGAGCCTGTGGCAGTTTTCTATAATTTTGTTTCTCAATATATAGTTAAGTTTAGAATTTCCTTAAATTACAGCCTGATGCCTGCTTGAATTGATTTTCGTTTGGTAGTTGAATTCAAGCTCGTTTTTTATTCGCTTTTTTAATATTAAACAGTTTAATTAATTTTAATTTTGATTTCTCTGCTTATCTTGGGTCCAAGACTGTACCTCGGGCTTACAATAACTAACAAATCTTATATATGTTAGTGGATTAATGTAGTTGATATTTGTTACCTTAGAATAATTTTTCCCTGATTTAACAACTTTCTCTCCATTTTTTGATTTTTCTTATTTTAATTTAATTTTGATTATTATATAATTAAGTTATATTATTAAATTAATAAGTTTTATATATACGTCAAGGTATTTTATGAGTTTGAGTTGAGATATGTCGTTTTTGTTAGTTTTAGTCTTACTCTACGTGATGTGCAATATATGTTCTTGCGAAACTAGTAGCTTACTTACTATTAAAGAATTTAGGAATATAAAGAAGACTTTTTTTATTTCCTTTCACAATTTCCCTACTCAAAACAGACTATTTGGAATATATAATAATAAAGTTGTTCAAATACCTATTTAACAATTCAAGGTTTAAAAATTTGTATTATCAAAATAAATTTAACGAAGGTGAACTATTAACATCAAATTAGTAAATCAAAATGTTATCTAGATTTTTAACTTAGTTAATTTTTAGTGATTCGAATAAAATGAACTTTTTGCTTTTATTTTCTGTATGTTGAATTTTGGAGTTTTTATCGAAGTTCTCTGCATTTTTGCCCCTAGAAGTTTTATTTTTATTATTTTTAATATATTTTCTGAAGCTATTATCTTCTCAATATACATTTAACTTTGTTGGAAGTATTAATTACATAATTAATTGGTTAAAAATTTTTTTTTTTGAATAAGTAATGATATAGCACTTTCTTTTAGTTTATTTATACTGTCGAATAAATTTGGGGCTTATCCGTTGTTAATTTTAGTATGTAGCAGTGGTAGGAAACATATTATGTGTAGTTAGAATTTGTACAGAAGTTTTTTGATTAGTCGCCATGTTTATTAATTTTTAAAACTAAAGTTCCCAAAAAAATATTATTTTTTTTTGTTCAAAGTACTGTCATTTCTACAAAAAATTACATTTTTCCCTATGATACATCTTAGCTCTTACTTTTCTAAATAAGATATTTATTTTACAGACCATACGAGATAGAGAAAAAAATTCCACCATCAGCAAAGATTTTCAAAACAGAGTCCTATTTGACGGCATATCTGCATTATTTTTTCTTTCTTTTTTGTTTTTTTTTTCTTTATCATAAAAGTTCTGTGTACATGTGTAAAATAAAGATGTATTTATCCATTTAATAGTGGCATCAAAAATAATTGCTATTTATATACACATTCTCCCTAGCTCTAAAGGGATGTAATTTCTTGGAGCACGAAGTGGAAAAAGACAATTATTCAGTCAAATTACCCAATAAATTAGGCACATTTTCGTAAAATTTTATATGTCGATTAGGTTTTTAAAAAACATTAGATTAAAGGGTATGTATTCGATAACTTATAATTTCATATGTATCTCCCTCTGCACACCTACAGAGACATACGCTTCAGGGCAAACGAGCACAGTCAAATCTGTTGGAAGAAACCATGTAGGTGTCGACAGCCAAGAAATACCCACAGAGGTGGGTTTTTTCCAAATTTCTGTAGGATCTAGTGGTCGATAAACTTCTGGTAGACCTCGACGACTAAAGCTGTTATACCCAGGGAATGCTGACGATATAATTATAATCATTTTGGAGAAACATAGCGGAGTAATATCGGAGCTTGTGCAAGGGCTCTGTCTATATGGTAGAAGTGCTTCATTAAAATAGACAAACCACACTTATACATTTCACTAAAAAAATTTGGAGAATTAAAATTACCAGTTCTCTCAATACATAACTGTAGACGTGCCCTGAGGTTAAGTAACTGGAAGTTATCCGGAATGCAAAGCACACCTAGAAATCAGACTTACAGAAAGTTCTTTTTAAAGGTAAAATGTCCATTATGGCAAGAAAATGGGTACTGGACAATATGTCTGGATTGAAAGAACTCGTTTACTCTGTTACTGCAGTGGTAACTTATAGGTATTATACGGAGGACTGGTACTCAAAGATGGGGTAATTTGGAGCTCTCGAAACTCTAGAAACCAGCTTGCCTATCACGGTTCCACGAGAAGCACCCAATCCATCTATGGAAAATCTACTACCCCCCCCCCCCCATTTATATAATAACGAAACCTGTGGTTATGCATAATGGCTGGAACGAAATAAGGTCTGATGGACTGGTTCTGTCCTCGGATATATTAGCATCAAAGGTGTGAAGACGAACAAATTGTAGGAAATGAGCAATGACATCATGCCAAAAACTCATAACTTTGATAGGTTCTACACCATTTAGATTGGCTGGAAGGAGTGTTCTAACTGTTTAGTGAATCAACCAGGAAACTTTATTTGATACACGAATGGGTGCTGACCCCGTATATTCTGGCAACTGACTTAACATAAGGAAAGCACTGGGGCAGCATACGGCGGTATTCTCATAGATTTAGTAAATGCTAGATTGAGGAATATAATATTATTTATAAGAATTGCAGCCACAATAATCCAATTTAAGTTGGTATGATGAGACATGCATTTCTTTGTTACTGTTTTGAATGAAAATTTTTACGCATAAAAAAATTGTCTAAAACTATACTTTCATTATAAAATCTGTCTTAGGGAGGGGGACTTTGGTAATTATATTCACTAGAGGTGATCTTTGCTCCGCCCATTAGAAAGGAATAAGATTATTGCTTTTACTCTTTTTTTTGTTTGGCACTATGCGAACGATTGGCACTGGGAATCCTCATTCTAGTAAATTAAATCTCTGGGTGCTCCAAGCAGAAATATATGCTACTGATACATGTCTTCGAGAGAATTTGAAAATAAGTTATATAGACAGGACCGTCCTGATTTTCTTTGATAGTCAGGCAGTTGTGAAAGGTCTCACATGTTATTAAATAATATGAAATTAGGTCTGGGGTCTGGGATTGTTTTCAAAACTTCGTCGTCTTAGTATTCATACAAGATGTCGAAAATAATCATTTAAATATTAATATATACAATTTTATTCTAGTTCATTTTTTTATAGATCACCCTTTATCTAGCACCATGTATCAATAGAGTATTTACTTATTTTCAAATTGATACTGACATATTTTCCTTTCTCTTCGACTGTGTTCTTAAAAATTGCTATAAAGCAAAAAATTATTAAATCCTATATATAGGTTAGGAGTTTTACAAGGATATAATATAATTCTTTTTTGTATATTTTTTACTAATAAAAAAATTAATAATATTACTGAGACTAAAATTAATATTCTCACCTAATGCTTACGTTATTTAAAAATCAAAAAATTTCTTGTGAGTAGGTGGTCCTTATCTTTCTTGTTCTATGTGATGTTAAGTAAGTCAGTTATTATTCATTAAAGAATGTTCCATTTAAAAAATTTCTTATAACGAAATTAAAGATATTTGTATTCAAATAACAATTTTCGACACCCAGTATATAAAAATAAATAATTTACAATTGTGAGAAAAAATTATCCTAGCTAAGAATCTTAACAAATTTTTACGACAAATAAGAAAATGTGGTGTAGATATAAAAATTTAGGTGAAGTAGTGATTTCGACAGAAATAGAGGGTGATTCAAAAATCGATCACGAAACTTAAGGGGGTGATTCTACTTGACAAAATAAGGGTAGAGCTTCATGTAATTTTTTGTCAAAATGTCATTCGTTTTCGAGTCCAAGTTCAAGTTTTTATTTTTTGTTTTTTGAATTACTCGCTTACAGGAAAACCGATTTGACTAATATTTGAAAGATAGGCTAAGTCTTCTGCGCTTCATCATTTTAGTAACAATTCACATTGATTGTTTGCCGCTAGAGGGCACTTTACCTACATTGAAAATTGTTTTTTTGTCATAATTTTTTAGTGTTGACAGCTACAGTAGTTTTTGGCATAATTTCTGAAAGACTGATGCCAGGCCTTTAAAAAAGGTGCTCTTTATTTACATCGCTAAACCCAACGGTTTAGACGTAAATCACCCTTAAAAATTAAGTGGTAAATTTACTTTTCTCATTTCATTACCACCAGCTACCAGGTAAATAGCTATCAAAGTATACTAGAGCTGTCAGTTTAACATCAAATAAATTCGCTTTTTAAACTATTTAATTTATAATCTTAAAATAACTAATAATGGCTAATCAGTAAATATTCATATTATGGATTATTGCGATATACATTTAATTGATAAAAATTAATGAAACAGTACTAAACAAACTAAAAAAGATTCTCAAAATGTCCCCCATTTTCTTCCATACATTTCCTAACACTCTTCAAAAAATGTCGCCTAACTCGATGAAAAATTCCTGATGTTTCTTTAATAATTTGGCACTTTTCGATTATCCTGAAGCGAAGATCCTCGACGTTGATTACTGGAATATCGTACACCAATTGTTTCAAATGACCCCAAAAGAAAAAATCCATAGGATTAAGGTCTGGTGACCTCGCTGCCCATGCCAATGGTCCACTTCGTCCTATCCATCGCTCAGGATACGTTGCATTCAAATACTGTCGGACACGTATACTAAAGTGGGGCGGAGCTCCGTCTTGGAGGATCCACATGTTGGCCCTTACTTCCAATGGCACATCTTCCAGATACAATGGGAGACGATTTTGGATAAAATCTAAATATACGTCACCAGTTAATGGGCCATCAAAGAAATGAGGACCAATAAGGTAATCTCCTATTATCCCTGCCCACACATTTAGTGAAAATCTACGCTGATGTTTCGTTTCTACCACATTGTTTGGGTTCTCGTAAGCATATGTGTGGATGTTGTGTAGATTTGTTATGCCATCACGAGTGAAACCAGCTTCGTCAGTGAATAATATGACGCCAATTAATCGATTATCGTCTTCATACTTAGCTAGGATCTGATTGCACATTTCCAACCGTCTCGGCCGATCATCGTCATAAAGAGCCTGCACCTTTTTTGAATGAAACGGGTAGAGTTGTTCTTCTCTTAGTATCCTCCATGAACTAGCCTGACAGAGCCGCACTTCATTCCCAATTTTTCTAGTACTAATACCTGGATTATCTTCAATAATTTCAAGCACTCTTTCTTCTTGTTGCACGTTTCTAGCAGTTCTAGGTCTTCCCCTATTTCCATTATAACTTTTAAAGGAACCACATTCCGCAAGCCTCCTGTGCACACTGGAAAATGTTTGAGCATGAGGGATATTTCTTTCCGGATAACTCTCCATATAATATCTTCTTGCCAACTCTGCATTACCATTTGCTTTTCCATAACAAAAATGGATATCACAATATTCGATATTTGAATATTGGTGATTAGCGATTATTAGTTATTTTAAGATTATAAATTAAATAGTTTAAAAAGCGAATTTATTTGTTGTTAAACTGACAGCTCTAGTATACTTTGATAGCTATTTACCTGGTAGCTGGTGGTAATGAAATGAGAAAAGTAAATTTACCACTTAATTTTTAAGGGTGATTTACGTCTAAACCGTTGGGTTTAGCGATGTAAATAAAGAGCACTTTTTTTAAAGGCCTGGCATCAGTCTTTCAGAAATTATGCCAAAAACTACTGTAGCTGTCAACACTAAAAAATTATGACAAAAAAACAATTTTCAATGTAGGTAAAGTGCCCTCTAGCGGCAAACAATCAATGTGAATTGTTACTAAAATGATGAAGCGCAGAAGACTTAGCCTATCTTTCAAATATTAGTCAAATCGGTTTTCCTGTAAGCGAGTAATTCAAAAAACAAAAAATAAAAACTTGAACTTGGACGGCTTGTAACTCGAAAACGAATGACATTTTGAAAAAAAATTATATGAAGCTCTACCCTTATTTTGTCAAGTAGAATCACCCCCTTAAGTTTCGTGATCGATTTTTGAATCACCCTGTATTAATTCTGTATAAGTTAAGCTTTTTAAAAAATATAAGCCCGTTTAACTCCATTAAGTTTCGGCCCATATACTTTTTTTCCTTAATATAGGCGCAATCGAATACCGAATACTACTAATGTGCAGATTTCTGCGTTTGCGTCTGCATGTGTGGGAGAGGGGTCCATATCCTCTAATCTGATTAGTTTTCAGCACTTTAATTAATTTTTTTTTTGAAATTCTGGACTTAGATATTTTGCTCCTAATTCAATTTAGAGTATATAATATATATATATATATATATATATATATATATATATATATATATATATATATATATATATATATATATATATATATATATATATTTAATTCTGTTAAAATTTGACTTCTCTGTACGCCGATAGTAGGATTTAACTTTCGCTAGTCGCGGAGGTCCCTAACTAATCCAGTGCCTTAACAACTTAAATTAAAACCACACCAAAACAGAATAAATATTTAACAAATTTCGTTTATTTAGATGTAATTGTGAAAAAAATGATTTATCAGAAAAAAAATTTTATGATTTCATTTATATCTACAAACTTTTTCTGCTTGATTATGTCCCAACGGTCTTCTTGTTTCCATTTGGATAACTGCATTACCTGAAACAATAATAAAATAATTCAAATTTTTGCGTCAGAAAATTGGCAATGATTTGTTTTATTATCTTACAAAAGATAATATAATCAATGATTCAATAACACTACATAACATATTCAAATGGCTGCAAATGGGAGTTATAGAATGTAGCAGTTTTTTTATTTAATACAAACATTTTTACATAATATTTATACATAACTTAAAAACAATAAAAAAAAAACAAGATATTTTAAGTATTCGTTCACAAAAATACATATGATAATACAGAACTGTCCTCATTTTGTTGCTAAAGTCTTTTATACATACATTTTTTGCAAATGTTGACTTATGTTTATATTTCTGATCGCTTTCTTTCATAAGAAACCAACAGAAATCCCCATCATTGCTGGATCCCATCAGCCTTGGTAGCGTTGTTGCATTATCTTGGAGAAGCCTTTCTCCTTGCTCGTCACTAACCGCACCCAAATTTTCTGGGAAAAAATTTAAATGGAAGTGCTAAAAGTGTACTTTAAGAGACATGTGACAGTCCATTTTACAGTAGCTTTCAAGTAGTTCTTCTACAAGTTTTTCGTAGTTTTCTAATTTTTTGTTTCCTAAAAACTCCGAAACAATTGTTTTAAAAGAATTCGACGCAGCGAATTCAATATCACTTAATTTTAGATCAAACTGTGAATTCCTTAGTATTTTTCTAATTTGTGATCCAACAAATATTCCTTCCTTAAGCTTCCAATGGTTCCAGTAAATTCCATTGTTGCAATCTGGACCCTAATACTTCAGCATGCTCTTTGGATAAGTGGAGGTCCCGAACTAGATCATTTACTTCAGGTTATTCGATTAAATGGGGTACTTTTCTTTCACTTTCGGGAAATAAGAATCGTCCATTTCTGATATATTATCGAATGGTATTGGTATATTTATGTCCATTTAGTTGACAGTTTGCACACGGAATTGAATATACAATATTGAAAATTTTCATAATTGGTGTGTTGCTTTTCAATTTGGTAAGGAATCAATTTAGTTGGTGGTAACTTTTGTGGTATGCAACAATATTGTGTTTCTTGAAATGTATTTTAATTTTTCTGAAAGATCTGTTGTACAAGGTAATGCCATGTATTGTTTTTGTGTTTCCTGTTGTGAATCATCCTGGTTTTTCGTTCTTAGGTTGTTGTAGTGTTTGTATGTTCTTTTTTTTAAATTTCTTTGATATCTTTAATATAAAAATTGTTTTATGTAAGTGTTTCCTTAACTTTTCTTAGAGTCAAGGGTCTGAAGGTAGGGGACGTTAACAAAATGGCTCTGTCAACCAAGCTCACGGTCTTTGGTTTTTTGATTGGTTTGAAACGTTGTTCAGATATATTCCCGACCAGGTTAGTTTGGTATACTACTGTGTTTGAATTTTAGCATTTTTGCGTACTAGAGTCATATCTAGGAAGTTTATATATATATATATATATATATATGGATCATACTATTAACCTAGAACAAGAAAACTTACACACAAATATTATGAAAAGATGTATAGGATGATCAGAAAAACGATTTATGGTCGCTATTCAGAAGAGCAGCAAGCGCAAACAGTGAATAAATGTGGCTTCAGAGAGGAATAGATGGAAATGAATGAGAAGTATCTTTATCTAAGGGTGGACAAATATGGATTAAGAATGAAGAAGACTCAGAATTTTGACACTAAAATAATACATTCCTGTAGATGGGTTCTAGGGCTAAAGTAGTTTGAGTCTAAAGAGCTATAAAAAACTTTTTATATTAAACGCACTGAGAAGTGAAAAATGCTTCCTTTAACTATACGATATATTTTGAGCATTTTATGTAATTAAAATAAAATTATGGACGTATAAAAAAATTACAGGGTGCTTCAATTTTTTTAAACACATGATTGCGATGAAAATATTAAAATTATATTTAAGGGATTGCTAAATAATGTAGGGCAATTATGACAATTAATGGACATGCATTTAAAAAGAGTACCATTTTCTTTATTTGGTAGTAAAATCACTATAAGATATTTTGCACTTAAATTAGACTCTACGAGATGATATAAGAATAACACTATTTCTCGCCCAGTTTCATCTCTCAATATTACTATAATTCAATTAATAATTATTAGATTTAAAACCATTATTTGCTTTATTTAACGTTAATAAATAGGCTTTAGTAGGATAAAGGTACTGAAGATTGGTGACACTTACCTATCTGTTAAAACACCACTCAGCATATTCAGAATGATTGAAAATGACATCTAAAATTCTACAAAATAAAATAAACCGAAAAACTAAAGTAATTTGCAAAAAAATAAACTATTCTCAGAAAATAAATAAAATGCTTCAATGTTATGCCAATGATATGGTTCTACTTTAAATTTACAGTAGTTTTCTTCGATAAAAAATTCCTTTATTTAATTGGACAAATCATTTGTCGATTAGTTATACTGTTTAAGGATGCCTCCTTGCTCCTGGTACTTGTCTTCATAAGAAATACTTAATCTAAGTTATAAATGATATTTAAAAACAAACTTTTAGTCCACACAAATAAAACATACGCTTGACCTATTACTACAGAAAAATGATTAGAAAATATCTGCATAAGTATGATATAATTAGTAAAGGTAATTATCAATAATTATTCTTTACAATTTGTAGACAAAGCTCATCAAAACATTTTGCTATTCTAATAAATCATGTTCCCTAAAATTATACCGTTTTTATTTATCAAAAACAATTACAAGGCAAAAATTCAATTAAGCCAGGTGTTTAAATTAAAACAGTGTGAAGATTGATGACATAACTAATCCTTGTAAAGAGCTTTAAATGGTTTTAATTGCATGCGTGTTCAGAGCTCATTATGAAAACAATGTGAACCGATGAACGACGGTTACAAATCAGGACTTCAGTGGTGGAGGTTTATTTGAGATTCCGGACTTTTTTATTATTATCGAAGGCCCGTAAAATAAATTTGGTACGAAATTCGCCAGTCTACTTATTTGCTAAATATTACTCTGTTGATAGTTGGTTTATCTTAAGGTAGAGAAAAAATTCAGTTTAACATTTATGTGCTCTATCAAAATTTTTATAGAATAGAAGCAACAGTCTTTGTTTGAAATGTCGTGGCTATTTAAAAATATAGTTTTTTACAATAATTAATGTGTTAAAATTTAAGTAGCAAAAATATATCTTGATAGATTTTGAACAGTTCTGAAAAAAATATTCTGAAAATCACACACACATATATATTTCTGTTCTTTGTTACGATAAAATTAAATACCTAGGAACCTATTTTTCATAGAAAATAAATATTTTCTTGTTTAAGATATATTTAATAATTATTACGTAATACGTATGTATATATTGTATAGCTTTTGTATACCTAAAAATTAAAATTTGCGAGTATTTTTATATTGTTTTTTTTTTTCAATTTTAGCATTTTTAAGTTAGAAATTATAAATTTAAAAAGCTATTTAATTTATTTTTAAATTTTTATTACCCTATTAATTATTTCTTAAAATCTTTCTTCTATGTTTGTTATTTGAAAGTAGTTCATTTAGGTCAACGGAGACCGTATAGAAACAATAACTGGGGAAATAGTAACTAACTGCTGTATTTCCTATTTAAAAAAAATTATATATTTCCTCTGTAATAAATAAAAATTGTAATGATAATATTATCGGAAAACATCAGTTATTTTGCATTGTGGTTAGATTATTGAAACTTACAGTAATAGAAAACAAAAATGATTAAAACAATTCTATCTTTCAAAAGTAAACAGCAATTACAAATGTAATCACCTACAATAAAAACAGATACAACAATTCACAAAACATAGTCAAAACTAACGTATACCAAACTGAGCTAACCTGACCTCAGCTAACCATAGATATGAAAGTTAAATATATAGACCGCGAGTCCTATAGAAAAAAGTTGACTCATGCTCAGAAAGAGATAGAGCATTTTCGATGAGTAGTACCTTTCTTTCTAATGATGGTCAGGTGACAGGGATACCCAGTGATGTTTGGGGTATCGTTTTTAGCTATTAGAAAGAGAGGTAATACTCATCGAAAATGCTTTATCTCTTTCTAACGCCAGCCAACTTGTTTCTATAGGATCTACATACTTAATTTTTATGTCTCTGAAGTTAATTTGCTTCTCTCTTATTATGAAGGATTTGTTCATGCTTTCAACTTGTTCCACCTATAATAAAAATTAATTAAGCAAGAAGATGTAAAAGGAGTTTTAAATGTTTTAACAGAATCTATTACTTCCTTATTTCTTTTTTTCGGTTTAATTTATTAAGAAAAAAATTCACATCACCATGGGTAAAAACATACTTTGTAAACAAAAATGGGACAGAAAGAGAAACAAAAAGCTATTTAAGTTCAAATATAAAACAATAGAAACAAAATTACTTGCTTTCTGAATTATTTTATGACATGAAAATAAAGTGTAAGCCCTCTTAAATGAGCCGAAAAAACATAAAAGTAAACTGGGTCGTTAGGTTTACAGCATTGTTACGCACGATGCAGGTAGAATAAAAAGAGAGCACACTCCCATTTAAAACGTAGAATTGAAAGTGTTACATAGTAAAGTGGGCCCTTGGGAAAATGACTCTTGAATAACCCTTAGTTTCGATTTTTACGATCGAATAATTTACATATTCTAGAAGTCGATCTGTCAACTGTCAATGGTTAAAAGACTATAAACATACCGTAGTTTAGTGGCCTAAGGCATCTTATTTTTTTAATACAAGACGAAATAATTTAAGATTATATATATATATATATATATATATATATATATATATATATATATATATATATATATATATACAGTGCCTTCATTTCAAAACGAACCATCCTTAATAACTTTGTTAAATAGAAAAATTTAAAAAAAAGAAAAAATACGTCAATTTAGATATACAGGGGGAAGTTTAATTTTGCATTTGTTAAAAGTCTGTCAATCACCTCCTCGCCTCCAGCTAACCTCACTTTGATATGTCAAATGGGAACCCCCACCTTGTGACACATCATTGTAAGCAGAATAAAATTGTCTATCCAACCGTATAAAAAAAATTTAATTGGTTGACGTACAAGCGAATAGTGTGCAAAAATGTCTTGTAATAATGCATAATATATCGGCCTCGAACTTTGGTATGTCAAATGATTACCCTATAGTGTGATACATCATTTTAAAGGACGTACGATCTGCTATCCAATGATGTCAAAAAAAATTAAGTTAATAGACGTTATAGGCAATTAGGATGCAAAAATGTGTGTTAAATATAAGCAGTTTATTCAGTTTTATTCAGTTGAAGAAAATTATTTTATTAAATGTTCAAAATGTGCGCCGTTATTAGCGAGACAATAAAAAAGCCTATTTTGAAATTCCCCACGAACATTGGCAAGAATTTCTCTGCTAATTCCTCTACATTCCCGAACAATTCGATCTTTTAAATCGTCAATATTTTCAGGTGGGGTTTTATAAACCTTGCTTTTTAAATACCCCCAAAGAAAAAAGTCTAGAGGGGTTAGGTCTGGAGACCGTGCTGGCCATTCAATTGCACCACGTCTGCCAATCCACGTCCCTGGAAAATGTTCATCAAGCCACTCTCGAATTGCCAAAGCGTAGTGCGGGGGAGCTCCATCTTGCTGGAAATGCAAATTATTTTCATTTAGTACCATGACAGCATTTTCATCCACTTGATTTTCTAAAGATTGCACAATGGCAGGGTATATTGTGTTTTCTAAAAGGTTTAAATAAATTTGCCCAGTTAAATTATCTTCCAAAAAAAATGGCCCGATGATTTCATTGCCATAAATTCCTGCCCACACGTTAATTTTTTCGGGATATTGAGTATGCCCTTCTCGGAAAAGGTGCGGATTTTCATTATCCCAGTATCTGCAGTTATGTCTGTTAACCAGTCCATTTAGAAAAAAAGTTGATTCATCCCTAAAGCAGATATTCTTAGGTAAATGGGGGTCCTCGTCAATTCGTTGGCACATTAATTCGCAAAATTGAATTCTCCTATCAAAATCGTCTTCTCCGAGTTCTTGAAGAATTTGAATTTTGTAGGGAAAAAACTTATTTTGTTTTAAAACTTTATGCACAGAGCCAGCAGAAATGTTGGTTAAATCTGCGACCTTTGAGATGGATAAAGTTGGATCTATTGCAAACTGTCCTAGTACCTCGATTTGGCATACTTCATCTACAACCCTTTTCTCAATAGATTTTTTATTACAAACGGATCCCGTTTCTTCAAACTTTCGTACCAATTCGAGTACATATTTATGGCCCACGTTTTTGTCTTGATGCCTCTCGTTAAATGCTCTGGCGGTTCTACGAGCGCACCGAACTTCAGCTCCATAGAGAAAAATTATTTCTATTCTTTCGGCTAGCGTATACACCATTTATATTCACGTTTCAACTAGGCGTCACAATGACAATTTTAACAATAATAAACAACTGGTGTTTAAAGATCTTAAAAATTTTATTTATTGCAGTGATTTCTTGTACCTATCAGGTACCGCAAAAAATATCATTGAAATAAATACACTAGATTGATTAGACTGTAATGAATTTTGCGATGAATTTTAAAACAGGCTTAGTTTTTTTCTCGCAAATATTTTAACTGTTTATTATTTTAAAAAAATATTTATTTTAAATTTAAAATAATATTTTACTCTATGAAGTAGCCATTTGACATAATAAAGTTTAATGTGATAAGGTGTCTATTATTACCACACATCTTTTCTTACTATTCGCTTGTACATCAACAGATTTTGTTTTTTTTTATTGGCTAAATAGGAGATAGTATGCCCTTTAAAATGATGTATCACACTATAGGGTAATCATTTGACATACTAAAGTTCGAGGCCGATATATTATGCATTATTACAAGACATTTTTGCACACTGTTCGCTTGTACGTCAACCGATTTAATTTTTTTTATACGGTTGGATAGACAATTTTATGCTGCTTACAATGATGTGTCACAAGGTGGGGGTTCCCATTTGACATATCAAAGTGAGGTTAGCTGGAGGTGAGAAGGTGATTGACAGACTTTTAACAAATGCAAAATTAAACTTCCCCCTGTATATCTAAATTGACGTGTTTTTTCTTTTTTTTAAATTTTTCTATTTAACAAAGTTATTAAGGATGGTTCGTTTTGAAATGAAGGCACTGTATATATATATATATATATATATATATATATATATATATATATATATATATATATATATATTTCTTGATTCTTGAACCATAGATTATATCATTTTTGCTTTATTTTGTCTTTTCTTGGGTTTAGGTTCTTTATTTAAAAAAAGCAAAACAATGGACGTTTCGCCCTTTATTTAAGACTTTTTCAAAATTTTTTCTTTCTAAAAATATTTTTATATAATTAAAACATTCACATAAGAACATATCTATAATTTTAAAAAACAAACAAGACACTTTAAAAACAGTTTTTACAATTTTTAAAATTTTTAAAAATATTTAATTTTACCGGTACATACCTTGACATTTTGTTACACTATAACTAAATAAAATTCAATTTTTACATCGTTTGCGAATGTGTTTTATTTTTTATATATTTTTTGTATTTTACAATGCACAAAAAAACAAATAAGGTATACGTTTAGTTTTATGTTTAAGAGGATATTCAATTTTTGATTCTTATTTGACAGGATCGAATAATTAATATTTTTGTTTAAATTAGGCTTGTGTAAATGTGGCTCAAATTTCCCATATCTGTTCTATCGTTTCCTTTATCTGTAATTTTTGGTAATTCATATCTTTGTTTTTTATTATGGTACTGTTATAATCAAAAGTATGCTTTTCGTCATAATATATATATATATATATATATATATATATATATATATATATATATATAATAGAGGATTTAAAATCGAAGATTTAAGTATTTAGAGTTATATATATGATCTTAAAGCTTATTGCGGTAGTTTCGAATTAATGCTTGGGCGTTACTAAAGTAAGTTTAATAGGTTTACTATATTTGGGCTTATGAGTTTTTATCTAGTAAAAAAAATCATGATCTTGTTTTAAATAAATAAGAATCTATCATCATTTATCCGTAAAAACTGGACCTCTGGGAGGCGATGACATATACATTCCATTTTTGTTCGCCAAATTGAATCCGCCATTTTTAATTCTTAAAATCCGACGGTGGATTTGTAACGAGCGACTTCTAAAATATGTATGCAGTAATTTTCATTAAAATAACATAATTTAAAAAAGTACACTCAAAGAGGTAGTTTGTATTTTGTTTTTGGTTTGCCTTCGAGTAGATGGTGAGACGCAGATTTGAAATTGAAATATCTCGGCGAAAATAAAAAGATATGTAGATATTTCATATTTCAGTTTTAAAGAGAAAGGATCACACTATTGGGTGCTTCTACTAGTTTTGTGAAAAAAAAAATATCTTGAGATTTTATATAATCTGAAATATGACAAAAAAGTGTTTTTTGCACTTTTAGTTTAGGATATCTCCGAAACCTAATCAGTCGGGGCAATTCTAAATTCAAATTCGAATTCAGCGCACCAAATTCTCCCGGAAAAGTACACTAGAATTTCTATTCCTTGACCCTTGTTAGCATGTGTTATTTAACACTCGATTCAACCATCCAATAATATAAAACTGACTAATATTTATGTTTTAACGTACATGCTTAGATTTGTTAGCAAAGAACGAGATATCGCCATTAGGGAAATGAAACTAAGAACGATTCTTTTCACGTTGATCCACAGATACACACACTTTTCATAATTCTGTGATGTTAGGTGAATGATTATTTTTCATATATCAGCCTTAGTGAGGACATAGAAAATTATGCTACTTGAAGTAAGAAATAATTAGACCATCTATTATAATATTTATATAATTAAAAAAAAAAACATGAAGGAGGGTGATATCTCGTTAATCAAATATCTCAAATACATTTAGACAATGCATTATACAAATAGCATGCAAGCGTTTTGCTTATTTATTCCACCAAACAGTGTATTGAATAAATAAATATACTATAATGTAGCATAATTAAAAGTAATCATGTTTAATTGCAGTTTTCACGCCTCCTGCTAGTCCGATATCTTTGCGTGTGAATATGAATGTAAAAGTAAAATAATTTGAAATGGACTAATCTAGCCAGACAAGGTGATAAATTACCTCATAATTTCAAAGGAACTATCCTACAGAAACACCAATATCAGTGACAGCATCTCACTTTTCTATAAGGTACAGTAGTAAAAAATCTTATGGTTTTTTTGCAATTTGGTATTAATGGCGATATTAACTGCGACGATTTTGACATGTATGTGAAAGCGAAACTGTACCTATGATAGTCTATTATTTTCTCTAATCATTTTATGTGTCAGTAAAGGCTTGCGTTTAGAATTCTTACATGTGGATTTTATTTTTATATGTTATAACAAAAACTACTTTGCCTAAGATAAACCATAAAATGTATAGTTTATATTTTATAGCCCTTATCATCCCTACCTTCAATAATTTAAAACTTAATTACGGCGAGATTTTTTATTGGAGTTAGTTAGTTAGTAGTTAGAAGTTATTTCAGACGTAAAGCAACATTGGTTCGGCGGGAGGGAGTACGCTTGAATCGCCATCTTGATAAATTATAATTTGCTGATATCGCACAATGACTACAATATTTAAAATTTTTTTATAGGGAAAACTTTGATGTATATTTTGTATTTAAAATATTTTTTACATAATTAATAACAAGCAAAATATTGCGCTGCAGTTTTTCTGAATAATTCGTTAATAGCTAACTCTAGGTCTATAATTAGACTTATATATATATATATATATATATATATATATATAATCTTGAATAATGATGAAATGAGTTCGACTAGCGGTTAATAAATTGACTTTTCTCACGTGAAACTTCATAAACTATTGACTTTAAAATGAGTTGTAGCGGATTATACACCATAAGAATGAAATTTGTTATTATCAACATATAGTTATCTGTTAACTGAGCTATTCAGCAAGTCCAAACTTTGCGGCGAAATAATGTCAGATCGTTTTACATGAAAAAACCTTTTTAATAAAAAAGGTGCAAAAAAAGTTTCTTCTACTTTCGGTATATTTGTAAACTTACTCATCAAGATCGCTACTGCAGCACACTCTCTTCTGTCGCGTTTACACTTGAGAACAAACCCCTAACTAATTTTAAAATTTTGGACCGCCGATTTTCTTTAAAAAAATTTAATACTCACTACCAATCCACTTAGCCGTGGAAAATGAATTTTCCTGCAATGTTATTCTACTATTAACTATTTAAAAGTTTACATGACTAACTTAGGTCTTTAAAAATGTTAGTAGAGGAGAAATTGTTTTAAAACTCAAGTGGTACACTAGCTTTCACTTTTAGATGTAACATTCTAAAAACTATTATCATTAACTAAGTATTATAGCAGAAATTTAATCCTAATAATCTATCAAATGAAGAAGTTATTAAGATAAAAACTAATTACTGAATAACACAAAAAATATAATTTTTACTTGTGGAACTTAATTTTTGTTAACCAAATTTTTACATTATTAAATTAGTTGTGTAATTGCTATGTCAAAAAAATTTTTAATTCTTAGACCATAGATCTATTTTAAGTGTCAATTTTAACATTAGCATTTAGAAAATATTAAGTATTAGAATTACACTCTTTTTGTATTTGAAACAAAAACATTTAAAGGGATTTTATGAAACTTCGTAATAAGCAGTGTAATGTATATATATATATATATATATATATATATATATATATATATATATATATATATATATATATATATATACTATACCAAAGTATAATCAATTGTACCAAATTTTCACATTAAAATTCGCTGTAATCATCAGATGAAACATAATTTTTATAGGACGTCACTGGCTATTCATGTGTTAGAATAGATATCAGTGAACGCTGTGACGTAAATTCCAGACGTACTTTTATAGTTTTCCCGGTCAGAACGATCAATGACTATTTCCAGGTGAGAACAGGGCTATCTTGATTTGTTGTCACTGTGGAATTATTAATTACCAGGGGGAAATTCACATGAACAAATTAATGTTATTACAAAATTGTCTAGATAAACCTGCTTTTAAATTAATTGTTATTTTACGTAGAAGAATAAATTTTTCTCCTCTTATATTATAATTTAATATTAAAACGAAATTGTTTTATCTAGAGCGGATGTAGATTTAGATGAAAACACTCTTTCTAAAATGGCGAGGAGATAATATCAGGTACAAAAAAGAGATATATGTTATTTTTATGAAAATGTTCTAAATCGAGATAGAAAATTATTCAAGTTTTTTTTTATAATTTTTTTGTCCATATATTTTTAAAATAAAAAAAAACAATTAATTAAAACTTTTCTTTTACAAAACTAGATAATCAAATATTCGACTGATATAAAACTTAACCACAGTTTAAATAGAAAATCGGAAAATTTACTTGAAATTCTAATAAATGACAAGAACAACATATTTTTGTATTTACATAAGCGGCTACTGGCCATAAAAAAACGTATTATAAAGTTCCAAATCCGTATAAACATATAAAAGTCTGGTAGTGCCATTTTGTTCTTAGTATTTTCTCAAATTAATAAATATATATATTTATATATATATATATATATATATATATATATATATATATATATATATATATATATATATATATACATATATGTTTATATATATATATATATATATATATATATATATATAATACTTTCCTGATTCCATACTGAACCATACATTATATCCTTTTTTCTTTATTTTGTCTTTTCTTGAGTTTAGATTCTTTATTTAACAAAAAAATTCAAACAGTTAACGTTTCGCCCTTTATTTAAAGCATTTTCAAAATTTTTTGTTTATTTTCCTTCCTAAAAATATTTTTATATAATTAAAAACCTTCACACAAAAACATATCCACAATTTCAAAAAAGGCAAGCAAACACTTTAAAACACACATTTTTTAAAAAATATTTAATTTTACCAGTGCACATCTTGACATTTTGTTTATTAATTAATAATGAAATTCAATCTTTACATTTTCTGTTTAGTTACTGAGCATACGTGGAATGAGAGTGTGTTTTATTTTTCATATGTTTTTTATATTTTACAATGCACGAAAAAACACAAAAAAGCATACATTTAATTTTATGTTTAAGAGGATATTCAATTTTTAATGTTTATTAACAGGATCGAATACTTAATATTTTTGTTTAAATTAGTTTGGTGTAAATGTGGCTCAAATTTCTTATATCCGCTCTGCTGTTAACAGTGCTTTTATCTTTTTTAATTTCTATCATTTCCTTTATCTGTAATTTTTGGTAATTTATATCTTTGTTTTTAATTATAGTACTGTTATAATCAAAAATATGTTTTTCGTCCTGTGTGTGTTCGTTTAACGCTGTTCAGTAGTAATGGAATATTTAGAGGAAAAGTTTTAGAAAAATTAAATTTTAATATAATATTTTTCAACACGTTTGTCGATGATTGCATAGTTGCCGTGCCACAAGATAAAATAACTCAAATTCTCCAAGAGTTTGATAGTTTCAACGAAAAATTACGATTCACCGAAACAGAAAATAATAATAAAATAAATTTTCTAGATATGACACTTATACGCAGAAAAACCAAAATTTTGACTAAATGGTACACCAAACCAACTTGGTAAGGTAGATATCTAAACTGTTTCTCTAATCATTCCAAAAATTAAAAAAATGGTTCTAAAATCGGTCTGTCTGATCATGCTATCTCTCTAAAGTCTCCAGCATTTCCACCCGAAATACTGCAAAAACTGAAAAAGACACTAATAAATAATAATTTCAATCAATCATCAACAAAATAATTAATAAATTAACACACAAATTTTATAATAACCTAATAGCAAGAAATATAGAACATAAAGAACAAAAATATGTAGTATTACCTTACACTAGTGAGCTGTCAGAAAAAGTAAAACACATTTTAGAAAAGCATGATATTATTATATGCCACAAGTCTAATAATAAACTAAATACACTGTTCACTAACTTGAAAAGTAAAACTCCTTTCATGAATAAATCAAATGTAGTATATTCGATCTCTTGCACAAATTGTCCCAAAAAATATGGCATGACGAGCCAATTACTAAAGAACAGATTGAATGACCATAAATATACGAAAAACGCCTCAACACCGTTAAACAAACACATAGGACGAAAAACATACTTTTGATTATAACAGTACCATAATTAAAAACAAAAATATGAATCAAAATTCAGTGGTAACAACCAATGGGGGTTTACTGGCATCTTCACGGTTAGCCACTGCTATTTCTCGAACAAGTGCACTCTCGTCCTCTGTTAAATATGTCATTGCTTGTGGTGTCAGTGAATTATTACAAACATAGCAAGTTACCCGCAGCATTACGTTTATTATTTTCCGAAAATATGAAATGATATCGAAAAAATAAACTTTCCCAAACAGACTTAGGAACTAATCTCGAACTAGTCTCGTCACTATTTTTTCAGCCTTTTGTTGTTGTAGCTCACGCGAAGGGATTAATGAAGTTGTACTTTATATCTGAAAATATGCTTGTCGTTGTGTCGATTTTAATGTTTTTTTTATTTTATAATTGTTAGAATTTTGACGTCATTTCTATTACAAACTTACTTGTTAAACAATCAAAATTTCAGTAAGAAATAAAGAAATATTTCTGCCGTATTTAAATAGTTTGTTATATATGTAATTCTCGTTTCAGGTAGAGAATATGAAAAATATATGTACAAACAGTTTATTTCCTGCAAATATCGTTCTGGTCCTCTCTCCATACACATTTCGATCACCTCATGATCTCGTCAGTGGAGCTTTATCGGACCGAGAGCAAGATTAGCAGGAAATAACTGATATATGAATCATAAATTTCAAGGTATGTCGGCAGGATATTACACCTGCCGTCTACCAACTTCAATGTCAGACTGAAAAATATCGCCAGTTGAACGACATCTATGAATCAACGGAGACCTTTAGATGTTATAAGATTTCCTATGTTATTTATACCGTTGGATATGATATGTTCTCCGCTTCCAGTTTCTGCAATAAAAAAATTGAGGTTTCTATTTGAAAAACTCAACCTTCAAATGAATTCGAAGGTCAAGGTCAAGGTCAACTTCAAGGCAATCGTCAGATGCGTCGTTTGATTTCCTACAACTTTCATTTGAAAGACTTTTGCTCTAAAATGCTTTGCTGAGAAACTATTCTGCTATTCCTTGACCTTGAAATGGTTTCTGGATTTCATTAGAATCCCTATGATATTTATACCGTTAGATAGGAAATTTTCTAAGCTTTCCATTTCTGCAATAAAAAATGAGGGTTTCTACTTGAAGAACTTAACTTAACCTTGAAATAATTTTTAAGGTCAAGATCAAGGTCATTTGATTTGCTACAATTTTTGTGGGAAACAGTTTTCTCTAAGATGTTTTACTGAGACATATTTTGCTGTTCTGGTACTTTTCGGATACCCTATATATAGATATATATATATATATATATATATATATATATATATATATATATATATATATATATATATATATATTAGATTAGATTCGATTACTCGAGTTTAAAAATACGTGTCCTTTTTAAAGAATATGATTACAACAAACAATATATAATAAAATGTATTCGTTTGAATAATTTTTTATAGGCCTTATGAACAATGCCTTTTAGGTAAATAACTAATTTCGTCCAGTTAAACAGCAGAATATTTGATTATTCACATACATTCAAACATTACTTAGAAACTGTGAAAGCCCAAGAAGACAGAAAGATTATTAGAAAAAAAGAAATGGTTTCCATCTGATAATAATCCTGTTTATTTTGTTATTTCCACGTCAACTATCATAAATACTCACATCAAGATATTTTTTATCTTTTTGTTTAAATGAAGACACTAACAAGTTTAGCCAACATGTGCGGCTGACAAGGCTTACTATATTATAAGAAAAAGGGAGCAAAATAGAGAAAAGACATTTTTTGTCTTGTTTACTGTTATCTCATCAAAATATAACCATTTTCTTTATGTTTAATTGAATAAATAATAAAAGTTCTTTCTTTCTTTCTCCAATTTTTATTGTTGTTACATGTACTTTTCTGATCTTTCAAAATTAAATAAATGTATAGATGTTCTCCACAGGATGTTGTGTCAAACTTTTATTAAAATATTATCAATAATACTATAAGGTTGTTATTACGGAATGATATTTTTCAAGAATACTTCAGTTTTCGCCACCATGCAGGGACTACAACTAGAGTTCACCGCGAATTTTCACGGTAATGAGTTTTATCGAACATTTTTTATTTCTTTATTTATCTAAGCGTTTTAAAAATCATGTAATAATGATCAGAGTAAAAATATAAGGACTACACATACTAACTTTAGAAAATGAGGGTAAAATTATATTTTTGACGTAAAGTCGTATGAAACTTGATTTTGCATATTCTGTAATTGTATATTGATTAGTACAGTTTTGATTCATAAGCAGAAATGCGAGAAAAATATATTCCGTTCTTCTTATCTTCGAAATCTTAATGTCAAAAAATTTAAAATAATTCAAGTTGATTGGAAATTATAGAAACAGTTACAAGAAAAAAACCGCGTATGTGTAATTTATAGTTTCGAAGAAAAATCTTCGTTCATCGTATCTTCAAAATCAAAAAAAAAAATAAATAAGAAAGCTAACATGGCTACCATGTAGTCGAAATATTTCTCTGTAAGGTTGGATGATACGCTACTCTTGGCACTCTAATCACTCTTACACTGGATCAATTCTATTTAGCTGGGGACTAGGTCACGTGCGCGATTTGGTTGTACCATCAGCTCAATGAGCTAATTTTTACGACAATGTACGAACATTATTTGGTCAATACTCATCATTCGGAATAAAACAATTATACGCTGAAAGAGCTTATATCAGTTTTAGATAGAACATAGTTTCCTCTAGCATATAAGATCTTACGCTATGTTGCCCTAACAGGATTTAACTTTAAAACTGATATAAGTAGACAAATAAGGGTTTAAACTGGCAAAAGCAACCATATCTCAATCAAGTATTGAACCTCGAAAATTCAAGAATAAAAAAGTTTTTTCTTTTGTTGAAAAACTAGTAAATATGAAAAGATCTAAGGCTTTATTTTTAAGTCTTCCCATATAAAGGTTTATTTATTTATATAAATACTACTAATTTTAGAAATGTCATAAGTAAGACAAAAGCAACCTATTAAAAAAACTATTTTTTTTTTGGTAACTAGATCGAGCCTAAGCACATAAACATACATAATTCTTAGGGCCGAATTCACCTCCACTTTTCATGCATAAATTATTTAAAGTCGAAGTAAAATATTTTATATATTCAGATACAAATCTATAAAAAAAAGAAACATTTAGATATTAACTGCTTCGTAAAAATGTAAATCTGTAATATTATGAAATAGAAAATGTGAAAAGAATAGTCTTAATATATCTCAGAAAAAGCGAATAAAGAATTTATTTAATTTTAATAAAAGTTGCTGTAATTAAAGTTCAAAATAAGAAATAGCACTACAGTTTCCAATATTCTTCCGACCTTATACAATTTAAAATGTTTACGAAATTGTTAGTGTTTAGGGTGGCCTATTGATACTCTATTTAGAAAGTACTAAAAATGTTTCAAGATAAATTTAAGTTGTTGCTTATACTTTTAGGTCCTACATTACAATAAGAAATTGAATATCGGATATGTATTTTTTTAAATATAATACCTTAAATAATACAAAAGCTGACTAATTTAATATGCGAAGATTCCAATGCAAAGACTGGTTTAAAGTCTGATATAATATTGCTGAGTTTTCTCCCCCAAAACAATTAGTTTCTTATAAACAGTTTCTTTTATAATAACCGTATAGTAAATGGATATGAGATATACTTTATTATAATTGACAAATAATTAAAACGTATTAGTCATTAATAAGTTCACAATAGGTAGTGATCTTCGTATGATGAGAAGAATGATTTGGACAAAACTGACAGATCACGTTTGATTTGAAAGATACGTTACTGATGGAAAATATTAGTTACCTGGAAGAAAATGTTGACATCTTAAATTCCACAATAGTTAACACAGTTGAGGAAATCTATTCAATATTATATGAAGGTCAAACATAACAGGTAGTAGATCCGAAGTCTTTATCACTAAGGAATGGCGTTATTAATCTAGGATCTGAGGAACTATCTTAAATTACTATTAAAAAGGCGGCATTGGCGTTGAAATAGTGTAAAAATAACAAAGCACATGCACTTCTAGAAAATCACAATTCTTTTTGATCTTTGTTTATACAACAGAAACACACCAAGTAAATGAAATAACGTATGAATTATATTGTTATTTAAGAAGGGAGATAAAACTGACCTAAAGACTAATAGACCAAAGATTATATTCATTTATGTTTATAAAGTATTCACCCGAATAGTTATTGAAGACTAGAAAAAGAGCTAGATTTTTACCAGCTGGAGGAACAAGCTTATTTCTGCTCTAGTTACGCTACGGAGGATCTTTTTCAAACTGTCAATACGGCAGTTAAGAAGCACATGGAATAAAACAGACCATCATCTCTCGCTTTTGTTTACTTCCACAAAGTGTTTGATACAGTGTGACCCGTTTAACGACTGGAGTGACCACTAAAGAGCGCAGTGCGAACTGCAGCTCATTCTTGCGTAGACCAAAAGCTCGTTATAGTTTTATCTATTCAAACCCTTTTACTATTTTTAGAAATAGCGCCAGTCTCTTTTTAATAAGGATAAAACTAAGAAACCTTGACCGCAACGTTAAAGGTTGGAAACTCCAATGAAATCCAGAAATTTCTGATAAATAAGTAAAACTGTATTGAAGAGAAAAATATTACCTGTATTTAAACATCCCTGGAATTATGATCAAATAAAATATCGAGATCTAAAATATGTCAGTTGATGTTAATTATATTGTTATACACCGATATAAGCTGTATATTTCTTGGTGACAAAAAAGTTATCGAGATTAAACCCTTGGAATAGTTTGGTACAGGGCTGCCGCCTTTCTCTATCATAATAAAACCTTACTCTAGGTTCCTCATATACTCTTGATTTTGCTAGAAAAGTAAGAACAAGAACTGCAAATTAAGAGATTACCCAATTAGGCATGAAAAGGAATGAAAACCTGTCTATATTTCATTACAATTTAATGGACAGTTTCAAAAAAGTAACCTCTTCGAAAATATAAATTTTTCATAAAAATAATTGAAATTGTTTCCTTTAACCCAGCTACATTAAACTTGACAGTTAACATGTAGAGAATTCATCACAATATATTTATTTTATTATATTCATATAATTCTTTATATTTCAGACCAACTTTTACCCGTGACTTTGCATAAAACTTGGGAGACAAATTTTGTTAAGTTATGAGGGTTCTCTATTTTTATGTTTTTAGAAAAATCTTTAAAATCTGGCGGTTTACCAAAGTCGGTGGTTCTATAGGATAAAATATTTTCAAAATTGTGACATTTCCAGTTATACCGAAAGTTGATTTCGATTGCGTGTCTTGACTGAAGTTTAAATAAAGTGCAGTTCCCGCGCATCGGAGAGTCAACAAGCCTGAGGTTGGTCTACACCAGATAAATGTATATGTCATTTTCCTTAATTTCCTGAAAATGAGTTGCTCTATGTGTCGATTGAATGTATCGAAGAGGAAACCTGGTATTCTTTGTGACGGTTTTTGTCAAAATCAATACTACCTGAGTTGTTGCAGCCTGTATACGAGTTCTACTCGATCCCGGGTTTCTTCTGGTTTTGTAATACTTGCTTGGGGGTCAAACGAAAAGAGGCTGATCTCAAAGAAGCTGTTGAATAGACAGTGCAATCTTAACTCTCAAGCAATCTTTCAAGAACTTCAGAAATGATATCGCTCGTAAACTGGATGACTCACACGATTCCGCTGATGCTTCTCAGTCACTGTCTCAAGTTAATAATGATAAATCGGCAATTGTTATCGAGCCCAAACAATCTTTGCGGGCTCAAACTAGTGCCAAATCTGAGATGTCTTCCAAAGTTAATCCAGTGGACTCAGCCATTTTGATAAAGGAGGTTCGATTTAGGAGGGATGGCGGCATGATTGTCGGATGCAGAAACAAGGAGGACGCATAAAAATTCTGCAGCCTAGCTATGGACAAATTGGCAAAAGCCGTTGATGTGAAGGAGGTTAGCGTGCCATAACCTAAAATTAAGATTGTTTGTATCACAGATGACCTGTCCCACGAGGAATTTATTCAGTGTTTAAAAATTCAAAATGAAACTGTTGTTTGTGGTAACTCTGAGAGTCAAATGCTTATATATTGGCATATTAAAAACAAAACTAAGACTTTTCAGGCGAGCATTGAGCTCGATATTGCGACTTACACCTGTATCATATAGAAGGTATCGACTCAACTTAACAAATATTTACTGGTCGGGTATAATGCATGTGTTTTATATGATACATTGAAACCTCTTAGATGCTTTAACTGATCCAGTTATAATCATACTGCTAAAAATTGCACCTTGGAGAAGACATGTCCTCCATATTTTGAAGCACATGATCTATCTGAGTGTAGAAACTCTGAGTCTCTTAAGTGTAACATCTGCACGAATCACTTGTCTAAATTCTACAGTGACACTGTTGATGCTGATCATGCTGCGTGGGATAAGAACTGTCCACTCTACAAGCGTAAGTTATCTGGTTTCCCGGCTCAAATCCTTGGTAGGCAGTACCAATTATCGTGCCATGGCGATCTTGAGCGTACTTCCACGAGTGTTGTCCTTCGCGGTGGTATTAGTAGTGACAGTAGAATGGCTCTGTTAAACGTTAAGAGACGAAGAAGTGTACTCCTTGCACTAAATAAAAGTTTCTCAACCACTATAATCGATACTAATTTAATCTCATACAACCTTTCCGACGTTGATATTTTAGGAATATCTATCAGATCTAATTTTTGCATTTTTTTTTAATTGTTATTTATATACCACCCAGTTTCACGGCTTGTGATGATTTATTCGTAAATCTAACGCCAGATTTGAATGGTGTCTCGAGTATGTTGTTTTTTGATGATTTTAATATTTCCGAATATACGTTTGCGGACATCAGTTGTGCAACGGACAGTCCAAAACTACATGCGATTAATAATTTTGTTAACTTCTATAACTTATATCAGAGTTGTTGAATATGATTCGGCAATGTTACCTGTTGATGTGCATTATCCTCCGTTGTTGATAACATGCCCTTATCGAACGTGCAAACAAAACAAATTTAAATTAAAAGGACGGTACACAGATAGATTAGATGATTTTCCTAGGATGTATCAGCTTCTGCTCGACAGTGACTGGTCTTTTTTGCGTGAAGAGGCTGTCGAGGTATTTTATCAGCATATAAACGTAATTATTAATGAGACGGTACCAAAGATATTGTCCATGCATAGTAAGTACACACCTTGGTTCACTAAGGAGGTAATTTGCTTATTAAAAAATAAAGAGTTGCTATGGCGGAAATATAAAAGATCTAATGAGACTTGTGATTATTTATCTTTCAGAAATGCTAGGACAGTTGTAAAAATTCTTATTCGTACGTCTTTGCAAATGTTAAAGCGAAATTTAAAAAGAACCCCCAATCGTTCTGGTCCTACATTAATCTTAGCAAATCTAACGGTACTATGCCATCTGTTATGATTTATCAAGGTCAGGAAGTAACTAATCCTACTGACATCGTAAATTTATTTGCGAAATTATTCAAAGAGTCCTCTATTGTTTCTACTCCTTATGTACCAACTTCTAGTCATGGTTGGAATTTTTACCCTATCTCATTATCTAAAATAATGCCGATAGACGTTGAGAAAACCTGTAAAAAACGAAGACCAATTTCACAGCGGGTCCTGATTTCATTGCCTCGTATATCGTAAAAGATTGTGCTTGGGCGTTTGCTGAACCATTTTCAATTTAGGTATCTAGAAATGTATTTTTCCTGATCTATGGAAAGAATAAAAAATCTGTACGGTTTTTAGAAAAGATGATGAAACCTGGGTCGAAAATTATCCCCTCATAGCGATAACGTACAATTTTGCAAAGATATTTGAGCGGGTTCTTCAGGAACAAATATCATTTTACATAGCGCCTCTGATAATCGATCAGTAGCATGATTTTACTTCTGAAAAGTCAACCGTAATCAATCTTTGTACTATTGTGTAGTATGTCTCGGAGCGTATTAATTCTAGCACTCAGGTTGATGTCGTTTATAAAGATTTTTCCAAAGTGTTTTACTTTCCAAATTGTCGGGCTTTGGTTTTAATGACAATCTTATTAGATTTTTTGAAAGCTACCTATTAGACCGCTCTCACTATGTTGAATACCATCGTCATAGATCTAGTAATTTTGTAATAACGTTGGGTGTTTCTCAAGGATCTGCTTTGAGTTCCTTACTTTTAACTTTTTTATTAACGATATCACATGTGGGTTGAATAACAGCTGCCTACTTTATGCAGCCTATTTAAAGATATTCCGAGACATACAGAATCCTAGCGATTGTTTAAGCCTTGAACTGGATCTCATGAAATTAAATGCTTGGTGTCTAAAAAACAAACCGCCTCTGAACGTAGACAAGTGCAATGTTATGTCATTCTCAAAAAGTAGAATACCTTTCGCGCACGATTATGAGATCTACGGTGCTTTTCTAAGGTGAGTTAACTGCATTAAGGCCCAGGAAGTCACGTTTGACTGCAGACTCACATTTGTTAATCATATTAATAGAAACACTATCGAGATCTTACCAAACGCTTGGCTTTTTATTGAGATCTAGTCAAGAATTTCAGTCGCTCTAGGTCATAAGCACGTTATATTATTCTTTTGTAAGATGTAGATTGGAATATGCATCAGTTATCTGGCACCCGTATTACCATGTACACTCTGATAAATTAGAAAAATTCAGTATCATTTCTTAAGATTCTTAAGCTTTAAATCGGATGGATTTTATCCACTGCTTGCTACCCTCGCGAAATCCTGTTGACAAGATTTAATTTCACAACTCTGGAGAAGCGCAGTAACGGGGCCTGTGTACTTTTTTTTGTATAAACTGGTTAACAACAAGATTTTCGCAACTGATTTTCTCGCGAGAGTTTATTTTTATGTTCCAGGGATAACTAAATCTCCAGTATTTTTCTTTTTGCCGAAACCAAGAACTAATGTATTACAATTATCTTCATTATACTCGATGTATTCTCTTTATGATCGCCTGAAAGACACATTTAATATATTTAACTGCAATTTTTCTATTGTTAAATCGCTTATTTACAATTATCTGTGATTTATTTATAAACTATGTTACACTTGGTTACTGTATCTATTATGTACATAACTTTAGAATTTATATAATTCTGTTCTTTTCCTGCTTAATAATAGGGACTCTCTGGTCCTGTAGGGCAGTGTAAATAAGTAAAAAATAAAATAAAAACAAAATAAACCAAACCGCTCCCATGGCGAAAGGCTCCTAACTAAATTTGCCACTCCCTCTTACCAGAAAAAAGTAGCATTTATTGGTGTTAGTTCAAATAATGGAAAATGCATCGTTGTTTTAAGCAGTTCCAAAGGTATTAAAAAAAAATCTGTGTTGAAATGACACCTTTAAATGGATTTTGCTCATTTGAAATTTTTTTCATGTTATCATATTTAGAATTTCCCTTCAAAGTATACGAAAGCAATTTCTGGATACCCTGTATAAAATAATATAGCAAAATATTTTAAATAAATTTAATTACTTTTTTTATAGAAAAAAACCCATAGAACCACCAAAATACTTATATGGTCTTCCTTGCGTCCCTTGTCTTACAAAAAGTTATTCGCAATAAAAATACCGGTGATCGTTAAATTAAATGGTTATAAAAATTATTTTTCAAACTATATTAGATTCAAGCTTTAGTCAATTTACATGTTAATATAAATATATATTTAAAATTTTCAACTACTAATTAAACTATATATTAGTGAACAAAATCTATAAACCTGTTATTGAGGTTATTTTCATATTGCCCATTTATAGTCGGTGTATAAAACTAGCTATAAATCAATTAGAGTAATACCAAGCTATAAAAAATGAAAAATTTACCTTATTACCGTTTACATTGTGCTATTTCGATATTTGCTTCTCATAAATTGTATAAAAGTGAACAAAATAAAAATTCTAAGTTATACGTGAAACAATAAAATTCAACCAAATTACGTTTCAGTTTCCATTTTTACGAGCAAAACATAAAATCTTAATAAAACATGTGATTTATACAAAACTTTTACAACTTTTATATTTTTTTATCATATTTCAAATTACTATTTTAATTTTTGGATTTTTTAGGCTGACGTTTTTTAACTATTTTGGCCGTATTTTTAAATTAAAGAAAAGTATTGAAATAGGAAAAAATGTTTTTCGAAAATAGTATTTATTTCCATATAATTGCATTTTTATTGCGTTAATATATATATATATATATATATATATATATATATATATATATATATATATATATATATATATATATATATATATGAAGTAAAATGCGAACAGTAAATGCAAACTTCGTTCCGACCATATCCTTTCCGTGTTACAGGTTGCACAGTTTGGATAAATTGCTAAGGAAAAAAATTCATCCTATTTCACCACCATCGAGATGATAGCCTACCTGTACCACCATATCGAGAAGAAAGTCAAAACTTACCCTCCCCGCCACACTGATACGGCAGAGGTACATGTTTCTTCTCTACTCTAGACTCATCAGGATACCGACACGCACCCGGCTGTGCAAAGGACAGATCAGAAGGAAGCATGCAAATACTGAACGCGGCTTCGCCGACCTCCCGCCGGATGGCGTTTATATGTTTATGCGGCTTTCACGAATTCCTCCGTGTGAGATGCAATAGCAGTGGATAGCGTTCAGTATTTGTTTGCTTCCTTCTGATCTGTCCTTTGCACAGCCGGGTGCATGTCAGTACCCTGATGAATCTAGTAGAGATGAAACATATACCTCTGCCGTATCACTGTGGCGGGGAGGGTAAGTTTTGACTTTCTTCTCGAAATGGTGGTACAGGTAGGCTTGTTTTCCTTAGCAATTTATCCAAAATGTGCAACCTCCAACACGGAAAGGATATGGTCGGAACGAAGTTTGCATTTACTGTAAGCATTTTACTTGATTCGTGTACGGAGCTGCATATAGTTGTACGTTTGCTGAATGTGATTTCAGCACTACAACGGCATAATGTGGATACATCCACTGCTATTGCATCTCACACGGAGGAATCCGTGAAAGCCGCATATATATATATATATATATATATATATATATATATATATATATATATATATATATATATATATATATTTATATATACTTATAAAAAGTGTAGCAAATAATTCATTAAGCAGTATTAATAAAAGAAAAAGTATAAAAGCTACTAAAGTCGATAGAAGAAAACTAGGAGGTACATTAAACTAAATTTGAGAAAATACAATTATTTTTAAATTCAACGTTCTTTAAGATTTGTTGTTAGAACAAGTTTCTACCACTTACATTAGTAACGTGCGCATTTATATAAATTTAAAATGCTGACTTACTAGATGAACTATTTTCTTTTCACCAGACCATCAATTTTCAGAGAAAAGTGTTATTCAATACCAGCTTTTACCCGCGACTTTGTCAACGTGAACGTTATATATAATTGTTATTAATAATAAACAATCAAAAAAAGTAGGCTATATCACATCTGAAAATCCCCTCTTCATGTCTGTAAAGTTTTATCGAAATCGGTTCAACCTTTTCGAAGATTAGCCAACACAACAGATAGACATTTAAAAAAGGGCAGCCTTAGTCAATTTTGACAACTTCCTCTTAATGTCTATAAAATTTTATCGAAAGAGGTTTTCCTGTTTCTAAGATTAGTCCATGCATTACCTAAATTTTACTTATATCACAACTTTTTTGATTTCAATAATAAATACTTTTAATCACCCCCGGCATTGGCAGTGGGGAATCCTTTATCTCCTCTATTAGTAGATACCTTTCTACAACTATTGAAAACCAACAAATTCCTCAGTTTCAAAATTTTTGGAAAACACATCCAAATAGACCATATAATTCCTTTGAATTCCAACTACTTTTTGTAGCATAAAATGGCATCAATAAACTACTATGTTAATAGATTACTCAACATTCTCATGTCAACGGAGGATTACAATGACGAAGTCAGTATTCTTAATCAGTTTGCCGTGAACAATGGGTATGAGCATACAGTTATCGACAAATAAATAGAGAAAATTAAAAGCAAGCAGGACTCAATAAAAGCTTACTGGTCGATTCCTTACAAGGAAAACCAGCTAGGTAAATTTTTCTCTTTCTCATTATTGAGTCACTTCTGTAACAAAATAGCGCGGACTTTACAACATTCTATTCAGAATTTAAGAATATAAATAATCTTATATTCCATTTCGTCCATAATAAACAATTAATACCTCATACATATGAGTTTCTTCTTTCTTGCTTGTCATATTTCATGTCAATATTGATTAAGAAGGAGACAAAAGTCAGACAGAAAGGATAGTAAAAATTTTCTTGATTTACAGGATTACTGTTATCGCCTATTCTGGCCCAACTCCAAGGCAGAAGACAAAATACAACGAAAGTCTTCAAGAATAATGAGACTAATAAATTTGACTTACCTAACATATCCAGGAGAAATAAAGCAAGAGTTAGCAGTCAACAGTTTTATTGAAGATTCACGCGATCTAGAAATAAATCAAATTTTAAGGATGGCCCAAGTGAAGAAAATTTCCGAGGCTCTTGCTTATGTCCTTCAATTTGGAACAGCCAAACAGACCTCAATGAACAAAGGAAGAATCATAAGAAGAGTCAACGTTTTCGAGAATGATCGCAAGACCAACGTGGAAATCTTCATGAAGTTAATGAGAGAGCTATAATAATTTTTAAACAGAAGAAAAAACATGACAACAAAAACACAACTTTCCAGAAATAGAATTTGTTATTGGAAGTGTGGTCAAAAAGAGTATGTACAAAGCCGCTGTACTAGCGGTTCCTGATAGTGATCTTGATGGCTATCGGCTTTATATTGCTGATATAGGTGATTAAGTTCGAAGGAGCGACTTTTGCTCCTTACGGCGAATTTAAAGACGTCTGGTTAAGTAATAGTAACCCCTGTTTTGAATTTGCTATTTGCAAAGATAAAGAATGCTGCTGTTGCCATCAAGGTTTGCGAAGGAGTTGAAGTATGCGGTTGTCACATTAAAGTGACTCGTGCCAGACCAAGAACAAGAGGTTAGGGTCGCCGGTACTATTCTAATAATTTGCGTTGTTCCGAGAGCGGACACAACCATCAATTTTGTCGAGATTGCTTGGAAATTACCGCTGGTGAAGGCGATAGCAAAAAAGGCCCGCTACGGAAGAAGAACGTCCTACAGGTCATCCTTAAGAAGGTACAACAATGACTAAAATAGAAAGCGACAGAGTGAAGACCTGCTATGACCTGAAAGCCAATATTGATGGTTCATGTTTGGGAAAAAGGGAGGTTGTACAATCCAAAAATAACCAAAGGGCCTTCACCAAAGCTTCAGAAGTCATGGAAAGGTATGTACAACGTAGTGACCCGACTAAACGATCTGGTGTACTGAATTCAGACAAGTTTGCATGCGAAAATAAAGGTCGTGCATCTTGACAGTTTGGCCCATCAGCAAAATCAAGAAAGTTGATCGGGACGATCAAGACTTGGAAGAGGGCAATATAACGGACTTGATAGCAGTATACACTTCAAAATATTACTTTATGTTTCTTGGTTTAAGGATTTTAAGTTCATTTTCTAAGAGTTCCTACTTTATTTAATTATTTTTACTTTTCGTTAATTTCCTCATAAGAAGTCTATGAAAAAAGGTCTGGAATTTCCTCGAGTATTCCTTTTCTTTCTAGATCTTCTGTTATCGGCAAAATGGGTATATAAAGGGTCCGGCTTTCGTGGCCAGATTATCTTGAAACGCCGTTGAAGTAAGTTGAAATGTTTGAAAAGTACAGACAGACAGACAAAGGAAACAGCATATATTACTCTTGACAACCTCTATATGTTTCCGAGTTTCATCAAAATAGGTCCAGTCATTTTGAAAAGTAGCCCATGCAGACAAATAGACAGACATAAAATCTGTAAATTTTCATCAAAATCATTTCAGTCGAAGACACACACAGATACTTCAATTTTATTTATTTATTTATTTATATATATATATATATATATATATATATATATATATATATATATATATATATATATATATATATATATATATATATATATATATATATATATATATATATATATATAAACCCACCATGTGAACAAAATGGTTAAAAACATGGGTTTTAAAAATAGAGATTTATAGGAAACTTCCTTGCTTATGTCACCTATCTTCGAAGAAAAGTGATCGAACAATATGGAGAACGTTGAACATAGGATGTTTCTAAAAAATTTCGGTCTATGCATTTTCATTAAAATTTATTACATGAAACTATTTGATATCAAGCATTGTAATAAATATTTATCTTTAATTAGTGAAAATATCACCGTAACTTAAGAAACTTATTTTTGTATTTTCGTTGAAAAAACTAGTTTATTTTTTTCAATTAATGCCTAACTTGATGCAAAAGTAGTTGAAATATATTCCATACAATGTACTTTAACCTATATTATTAACAATAAATATCGGGTTTTTAAGAAAAAATATATTCTTTGGGTAATGAATGTTCTTTTTCTGAGAAAATAAGGAAAAATTGTGGAAAATCAAAATTTAACTTATTGTCTACGACTTGGAAATAAGGGATATAGAAAAAAAAATTCAAGAAGAAACGCAATTAAGCAGAATATAATAATAAGGAAATTCAGCGGGCAGTTTATTCTAAAAGAAGTTACGTTGAGGAGCCTATCATATTAGGATACTCAGTATGCTCAGTAAATCTGTTGGATATAAGTTTACGAGACATGTTTTAATACAATCTTATTGCACTCATAGTGGGGATAGTATTTTAAAAGCTGGGAACAGTTTTTAATGCTTTAAGGAGATGAAATTCGTTGGAATATTGTTTTGATATTTGACACTGCGCTCATAAGCAAATTACTAAATTTCATTCCGCACATATTCTTCTGATTCAGTCTCTGCACTAACTAAAAATCTTTGAAGTTTATAACATTGGTATTACAATGAAATAACATTCCCAAATCCATACTTCCGGCGAATAAAATTTTCAACTATTTAAGGCCAAAATAAATTTTTATTTATGCAGTCGTATTATTTAAAAAATTATCTGTAGGGATTAAGCTAACCCATATAAAGAAAGTAAACATTAGTGCACCATAAAGTGCATAAAGTTTTATTCCAGTAGTAAAGGCGCAAACCCATATTTAAATCCCAAATAATAAAGTCAGTTTAGTACATTATTATCGCTTAAGGATTTTCTTAGCAGGTTCCGAAAGGCAGCTTAAAATTTTATAAAAGAAAAAGTTTGTTTGTCCAGTATATTTCAGAAAATTCAAAAACTTTATATAGTCATTCGTTTGTTCTTGAAAGGCCAATTAAATTTATATTTCTGGAAACATTTTCAAACTCTCATGATAAATTCAAAAACATAGCAAGTAAGAAATTTATTTGGTATCGAATTTTTAGTATAACTTACAATTCATAATTTTCCCTGCAGTGCAAATTACTAGAAAACTCCGAAAAAAATATTTTTACCGAATATGTAATTTACTTCCAAAGTTGTTTGTTTACCTTAATTTTGTTTACCTTTTCTTCTCAGAATTCATGATATTGCCTTCTGTAATATTCACTTTGTAAACTAAAAATCTCAAGCTTTGAATAATATATATGGAGTGGTCATATATGGATGAGATGGAAAGTTATAAAAATATAAAATATTTTCATAAAACGTTTTGTAATTGCTTGTAATTAAAAAAAGAAATACTGAATTATTTTATTTGAATATTTTGTGTTCAGATTCTCTAAACAAAATAAAACATTATACATATACCGGGTGTCAACGAATCTATTAGACAAGTCATAATTTCTAGAGTATTATCGGTATCAAAATGAGAATTGGTACAGATAAATGGTATGTGAAGGGGAAAGTTTTCGCATATTTTCCACTTTCCGGCCACTTCCGGTTTCACCGGAAATGGCCCCAGTTTTGAATTTTTAAATGGAATACCCTGTATATTTTAACATTTTGTGACATTTTAAAAACTTTTTACATCTACTTCATTTTTTTAAAGCCACTTTTAAAATTGCATCTAGGTGGCCATGATCGGACGCAAACTAATCTAAGGGCCTTAGGTGATGTCAAAAAAATACAATCGCAAAGTTTTAATTACTAGTATGAAAGACAGGAATAAGATAAGTTGACAAAATTACGTTTTCATTTCTAACTATTAATTTTCAAATGGCGACCCCTTTTTGACAACTACTTTTCGAAAAAAGCATTCTTTGACGAATCTAACGGTACTAATTTATTTGCGATTGGATTAGACATAAGAACAGAAATTAAATATTATTAAGCAAAATACTGCATAATTTATTTACTTATGACAAGTGCGCCATGGACAGCCATGATGCATAATAATTTGCAACTGTTTTTTTTTTATCAAGTCTTCTTTGGAAAACAAAGCACTCACTTAAGTAGATAATGACAGTGACATACGCTCTAAGAACAGACGTAAAAGTTTCTTAATTTTCGTTAAGTTTAGTTTAAATTTTCGTTAAAATAATGTATACTCAAAGTGAAAAAGTGGATATGTTATTAATATTTGGAGAGTGTCATAGAAATTCAAGGAATGCTGCCGAGTTGTATGCTCATAGATATCCGAATTGGCAACATCCAGCCCATCAGTATTTTCCGTATGTCGAGACTCGTTTTAGGCAAATAGGAAATCAAGAGGCGGAACAGAGGTTTATCATAAATGAAGAGACTGAGATTAACGTACTTGCTATGGTTGAGGTTGATAAAACAGTTTCGTTAAGAAAAATTAGTCAAGAACTGCAGATAAGTTATGAATCAGCAAGAAAAATACTGAAAAAGCATGGATATCGAGCATTTAAATATCAGTTACATCAACATTTGTATATTGAGGATGGCGATAGACGGGTAGTGTTTTGTGATTGGCTGCTTCAAAATCATAGAGTTAACCCAAATTTTATCGATTTTATTCTATTTTCCGACGAATCCCGATTTACAAATAATGGTATGTTCAATAAGCAAAATACTCGGTACTGGGCCCAACAAATGATGAAACATGAAATGAGAGAGGGCAATTTTCAAGAAAGATTTGGCGTCAATGTCTGGGCTGGTATCGTTGGAAACAGAATAATTGGGCCAATATTGTTTCAAGGTCAGTTAACAGGGGTTAGATACTTAGGTTTTCTTCAAAATGAAATCGAAAATCATCTCAACGATATACCTTTAGCAGTTTTACGGCGAATTTACTTTCAACAAGATGGAGCACCGCCTCACAATACTAGAGAAGTTCTTAATTATTTAATAGAGCATTTTAATAATCGAATTATTGCAACCAAGGGTCCGGTACGGTGGCCAGCCCGCTCATCGGATCTTACTGTGCTTGATTTCTTTGTCTGGGGATATGTTAAAGAAAGTGTTTACTATGGAGCAGCCCCAGCTACTCTTGAAATATTAGAAGAAAGAATTTTACGGGCATTTAGAAGTATAATGCCCCAAATGCGACAAAACGTGTTGAGAGAAACAATTGAACGAGCTGAAATGTGTCGTGAAAAAGAAGGAATGCACTTTGAACATTTACTACACTAAACTTTTTAACAAATTCAGCTACTGTACTTTCAAATATTTTAAGTGCGTCGTCTAAGTTATTAGTTAATTTTGTTAGTTTTTTGTTAATTTTGTTAAATTTTTAATCCAATTCCTGTCTTTTATACTAGTCACTAAAACTTTGCGATTGTATTTTTTTGACATCACCTAAGGCCGTTAGATTAGTTTGCTTCCGATCATGGCCACCTAGATGCAATTTTAAAAGTGGCTCCAAAAAAATGAAGTAGACGTAAAAAGTTTTTAAAATGTCACATTCTGATCTAGAATTGTCTCAGAAATCCAAAGATGTTAAAATATACAGGGTGCTTTATTTAAGAATTCAAAACCGGGGCAATTTCTGGTGAAACCGGAAGTGACCGGAAAGTGGAAAATATGCCGAAACTCTCCTCTTCACATAACATTTACCTGTACCAATTCTCATTTTGATACTCATAATACTCTAGAAATTATGACTTGTCTAATCGATTCGTTGACACCCGGTATATAAAATTCTAAATAAAGATCTTGTCTATCAAAACGATTCATTGAGTATTTGTTGTTTTTCGATATATTTTCATTTGTTACCTAAAACAAGCTGAAATGAACGATCAAAAGTAAACACTTTTCGATAAGAATCAAAAATACTCAGTACTAAGAAAATAAGAGCAACATTGGGCCCCCTTCAAAACATTTATAGGTTCAGAATATTTATAGGTACCATTCTGTATTGCAGAACTTTTGTAATTATGTCGCCCTATTTTTCCTAACACCTTCGTAAAGATGTAAAAATAATCCATTCTTTCTGTATGATCATTGAGATAGTGCGCACGTCATTATAGATAACAAGTAAACATCGTTAAATGAACACTTTTTCGTATTTGTCAGTGTTTTGTATTCAAAAAGGTTGTTTTCGTGAAAAGAAAAAAAGGTAATAATTTTTTTGTAACTTATTTAGTCTAAAAGAGTTTCGTATTATTTTGTTAGTTTAGTCACTTTTTTGATCTGCTTGATTTGTTCTGTCAAATAAAAAAAAAATTTTTCATGTGGTGGGGAATCAAGTTTATAAACTCATTGATTTCCTTCGTTGAGGATGAAAGAACGAGGTACGTTTGTTTTTCTAATTTTGTTTTCAAAATTTAGCAGAATATCTTCTCTGACATACAAGTTACCTTTTGTTTTTGTTTGGGTGTATTTAAATATACCTGCAGAGCATACATTCATTTGGAATTGTACATTTTACAGCACTTTTTTCTTAATTCATGATCGGTTATCTTGACACGAGTCAATGAAAATTATCTTAAACACCTGTTGCTGGTCTTAATTACCTATCTTCTTATTAAAATACTAAATATATATTATTCTAGATTCTAGATAAACATCAAAACGACATCTTATGTATATGATAACTACTATAATGTTATTTTTTATTACATTTGCGTTTGTTACCAGAAACAGGCTGAAATTAACAATCAAAAGTAAGCACTTCTTGATGAGAATTAAAAATACTCAATACTAAAATAGTCAGAAAAGAAATAGAATTAATATTATGCCTCCTTCCAGAGGCGGATTATCCTTAAGGCAAACTAGGCACGTGTCTAGGGGCGTGCGAGTAAGTTTTTAAACAAAGAAAATAATTAACATAAAGTTAACATATAAAAGATTAGTTAATTCTATAGAGATGTAGAGCTTCCGAAGCGTGCTCTGCCTTCTTGATTATTCCTACATCTCCTGATTTCATAATAGAAGTTGGTAAGATACAACTACAATGTTGCATGTTCGTCGCGTCGAACGCGAACATCGAAAGTTGCTAGACAGCGAGCTAAGCGGCCGGCCCGCGCCGGGCACCAAACGAGTGAGTGACACGACTTTTGATTTGGTTGTCGTCGGTTACGCGCGCTTCTATTGTTTACGTTCTCGCAGCGGTAGGTATTTGTGTGTATTAAATTAGTGCATTACATTTTCGTTTATTACTCAAAGAATGAGTGAATTATAGAAAAAACCTAGTAGTACAGCATATAAAAGGAAGGCTAAAGAAGAAGAAGAAAAACATCAAAGTGTAATAAAGCATACGATGCATATTGAGACATTCTTTTCAAAATTAAAAAGTGATGATTCAGAGTCTTTTAACGCAATTCACAGTGCTTCTGCTACCGACCCTATTCAATGCGAAATTTCTACTAGTTCTAAACTACCACAAGATTTGTCCGTGCTCACGGCGCCTACTCCGTCAGCAGTAGAAGTCGTGAGGAAGTCGCAAAATAGACACGTAATCGTAGATGGTGACCCAGTCAAGTGGGTTTTCAATCACGAAACACAAGAATATATTGTACTGAATGGCTTTTTTCAAAATATAAACGCAGATTTTTTATTGAGTAAGAGAGTATATGAAGATAAAGTCTCACGTTTTTTGATATAACTTTCATTCAAATAATATTTGAATGAAAGTTATTAAATAGAGAAAAACTTCCAAGGAAATGGCTTATTTACTCTACAAGCGCAGGAAAAGTTTACTGTGGACCTTATTTATTTTTTGGTGGTGGAACTAGTTTCGGAAAATAAGATGTTGGTTTTAATGATTGGTAGAACGCATCGATTAGATTAGAAAGCCACGAAAACTCAAACGAACATAAAACATGTGTTTTAACCATGCTACGTAGATCAAATATTGTCGGTCGTGCCAATCATGAGCTTGCCGCTCAATTTCTAGAAGAGTTGACTTATTGACGTGTAGTTTTAAAACGAGCGGTTGTGACTGTGAAGTTTTTAGAATTGCGTGGTGTACCTTTTAGGGGACATGACGGAAAACTAGGCTCTCTTCATAACAGAAATTATTAAATGACGCTAGAACTCGTAGCGAAGTTTGATCCGTTTTTAAGTAAACATATTGCTTAATATGGCGGCAAGGAAAAGAGATGTACCAAATACTTAAGTTCACAATATGAGACGAATTTGTTGAATTGATGGCAAACAAAATTTTGACATAAATAAAAGATGAAATCCAGATATCAAAATAGTATTCAATAATAGTGGATTTCACACCGAATATTTCCCACATTGACCAATTAACTTTTGTGATTCGATATATTCAAGCCAATGGTACGCCCGTTGAACGTTTTCTTAAGTTTATCGCAAATGTTGATCACAAATCACAAGACATAGCAGATACTATTATTAAAACATTAGATATGTTTGAAATTAATAAATTAGACTGTAGAGGCCAGTCGTTTGATAATGTCGCAGATATGTCAGGCATTTACGATAGATTACAGACCAAAATAAAAGAACTATGTCCCCTAGCAGAATATATACCCCGTTCCGCACATTCGCTTAACCTAGTGGGTAAATGTACCGATGAATGGGCTCAAGAAGCTTGGTTTTTGACCTCCTTCAAGAAATTTACACATTTTTTATAGCTTCAACTCAAAGATGGAAAACTCTATAAGCACAAATACTTCTAGGTAATGATAATTATGAGAGCAATCCTATGTTGAGGAAAAAAGAAGCTCGTACAGAGCAGGTTTCGGGTTTTCTATAAAATGGCGAGAATTTAACTGTCAATCCTACTTTTTCCTGGTCATTGGCTGTCTTTTTTTTTGTATTTTGACTACAATCAGGAAAAAGTAGTATTGACAGTTAAATTCTCGCCATTTTATAGAAAACCTGAAACCTGCGCTGTACGAGCTTCTTTTTCCCTCAACATAGGGCGCGAGACAAAAGGGATCTTAAACCAGTAGCAATTCCACAAAAGAAATGACAGCACAAAATAGTGGGCTCAAACGGCATTGCTAACTAATAAGTCGTTGACATTTCCGACTCAACATTAAATAGGACTTCATTGTTGATTCCTAAAATAAGAAATAAGAATTTTCCCTCAGCCATTAACAACACGGTGTTAGTTATTCACCCAAATTTGCTCCTAAAAATTACCACAGAAATAACAACCCAACAAGCAACGGCTTAAAAGAATGCAATTTGCCTAAACGTCAAGTGAAAACGTCACATAACCCCAACAAAAGGTAAACAAATCCTAGAAAATACTACAAATAAAAATTCCGTAAACTGTAACTAAAATGGATAAATGTAACAATTTAATTGAAACGATCAGCACAAAAAAAGAAATAATATCTTATAAAAAGGTAAATAATAACATTCTATTTGAATATAAACAACCTAAACAGTGACGTAGAGTTGCCAACCTAAAAATACAAGTTATGAAAGAATTTTAATTAGCTGTATTTCTTATAGGAAAATTACTGAAAGATAAAGAAAATAGTTAAGTTGGGAAGAAAATTTCCAAAGGAGTGAAATTTAGAATGGCTCGAAAAGCAATAGGACTCAAAAGTGCAACGAATATTAGGCGGTAATACGAATGATAAATGATAAATGCTTAATAACAATGATATAGCGCTGCCCAAAACGTGAATATTAGCCAAAAGAAGGTAAAATTAACCAAATTAACCATAGTAAATTTAAGATAAATTTTTAACCGTGACAATGTCTCTGTTGACAGAGTCTTTTAATAATCAGAATGAAAATTTAATCATAAATACATATAACATATCTTTTTTGAATCAAATGTTGTCTGAAATATTTGCAGCTCAATAAAGAAGTTGGTTAAGTATGAGGCTTCCAAGTTTTTATTTGCAGCTCTGGATTCTATATTTCCAGTGTTGACCCGTATGTCACCCCAAATCTTAAGATCTGGTTACTAAATAACCTGAACAACGATAGGATAGTATAACTATTTTTTAACTTACTCTAAAATAAGAAAGATCAGCTAAGTCGTTTTTATAAGTTTTATCAGCAAAATATTATTGCTTACAGAAATTGTGATATTTGTGAAAATTTTTTATGAGAACTGCAAAAGCATTTTTATTGTAATATTATCATTTTTGTGATGTCTACTATATGATTAATGCTAGCAGAAGTTTGGTTTTATATCACTTAACGTTATAGTATCATTATTTTTCCATTTTCTGGAAGTTTTTCACACAATGCTTGACAAATAATACTGTCATATTTAGTTTACTGAGGTATTATTTTAAGTTTTACTCAAAAACATATATTAATTTTAGTAGCTATCTGAAAGAAGTCCACGTGGAATTAATTTAATCCAAGTTTACCATAGTGCGCCAGACAAAGTCTTATCTGAAGTAGATTAAAACTGAAGTTTTATTTACATAAACCAACTTAAGGATTTTGTCACCCTAAACCTTCGATACATGAACATCGCGAACTGTTTAAATTTCAAGATTTTATGCTAATTTGTTTAGGATTATAGCTTCCTGAAAATCATTCAATTATTCACCTAATTATCCAGTAATTCTCGTAATATGGGTAGTTGTAGTATTTTAATACGCTATGGGACTTAGAGATGGAATTAAATTCTAAGGATATCAATTTTGTTGTGCTCAATCCCTAACAGAATATCTGTATCATTTTGTGTCAAAAGATCAACTCACACAAATAAGTAATTAAAACATTTGCAACCAAATAATTATTTAAATTATTTAAAAAGTATGTAAATTTATTAAAATATGTTGAAATCATTTTTAATATATAAATTTATATATTTATATATTAAAAAATTATATTATTATTAGTCATTCCATTCCGAATAGCAAAAAAATTATATTTTTCGAAGCAAATTTCAATAATAGGGATGATCGAAGACTAAGGGAAATAAATAAAAGATGACCAGAAAATAATTATTACAGTTAACGAATTAATTTTTAATACATTTTAATCACCTCCTCTACCTCATTTTAACCGTATAGTACGTCAACATTTAACGTTTTTGGCCTTGGATTGGTAGCTCGAGGTGGGCCTATTTTATGGCCACCAAGGTCTCTAGACCTGCTGGGGACATCTAAAAGAACTAGTTTATTCAAGTAACCAGTAAATACTAGACAAGAACTACTAGCGAGAATATCCGTAATAATGCTGGAATATTAATTGCAGTACTGCGGAAAAATATTCGAGTAATAAGAAAATTTATTGAAGGACGTGGAGCCCATATTGAATGAACATTTGCCAAAATAGCATTTACATTTTTTCACTCTTTTTGCATTTTAATAACATTGTGAATTAATTGAACCTCGATCAACCCTTTGAAAGCTTTCTTGCCTTGGCAACGTTTGAGTTGGAAAACTTTCAGCATAACATCTTCTTGTCTTCGAAGATTTTTGATTACTTACATTATTACTTATATATTTAATTTAGAAAATTTCTAGTCAAATATATTACTTTAACTACCTAAATAAAACTGTATTTTCCTGATCCCTATTATTAAAATATGGTTTGAAGAATAACAATTTTTTTTTGCTATTTGTAATGGAATAATTAATAATGATCTTTTAGTTAATAAAATATTCGAAAGCCTGTAAATACCTTAAAATCGAAGCGTTTTTCATTTATTTAAAATTTTTCGATTTAAAGATTAAGTTATTTCTTGTGCTTCTCTTTCATTTGATTTATGTTTCGCTCTGTTTAAAGTAGAAATACTTTTGTTTGTACGTTTTTCGTAGAAAGTTTGTGTCGTACAACGGTTGACAAATATATTGCCACATTTACCATGAACGAACGTGTTCTAAGCCTTGCTAGAATATCAAATATTTTACTTGTTTGAAAATCAAGCTGTTGCAAAAACTTTCCGTTCGTTCAGGTTTTCTAACAGCATACCAATCAATTCCTCTTGAATAAAAAATGTACTTATAAAAGTATTGTGCTGTATTTGTTTTCTCGTTAAAGTTGTTTTAGAGAGTTATGTAAAGTTTTTCACTAAGAACGACACATTTTTAATATCAAATACTATGTGAGATATCAGGTTAATTTTTATTTTTAACTAATATATGTTTAATAACCATACTTCTGAAATACCTCATTGAAATGTTTTTCACGAAAGTATCTGCAGAGGGCATGCGCTGAATTCAGTTTTCTATTACTTTTTCACATGAATTGTTTCGCATGTCAGTTACGACCTGTTTCATATTGGTTCTCAGGTCATCTAATATTTCTGATTTGCAATAGGTGAATATATAAAGATATCTTTGTATATTTATATAGAACATAATTTTTAAATTTGTGTTACCTGAAAATTATTGATGGTAAAGCCCAGAGGAGTTCCAGTCTAAATTTAAAAAATAAAGGGTTATTAAGAGAATGTGTGCGTAAAATAAAAGTCAAAAAAAATAACAAAGCAGTGTGAAAATGGTTATGTAAAAAAAATAAAATGACATGCTAAAGGTTAGTATCTTTCTTGAAAATTACAACCAATACATGCTGTCAAAAATTAAAAGTTAAAATTTCTAAAAAACTAATGAATTCTTTTGTACCAATCTTGTATATGTAGAAAAATTAAATAAGTTTCTTAAAATTGATAATATATTTACAAAAAAAGCTGATACTATTGAGGAGATACTACGAAGAAGTTAGCAAGAAAAGAAAATTAAAACATTACCTAATAAAACAAAAAAAAAGTCCCTACTACATTAGCTGAATACAAAGAAAACAGTATTACGTTTATAATAGACAGATACTTGAAGGTAAAAGATAAAAAACAATAAATCAAATAAGGTGTGTTGCAATATAGCTAAAGGTAATTTAATATGATTTGTTTTCCGCAAAGACACGATAAGGTAAGAAGAAAATTTGTCTTCTGTAAAGACACGATAAGATAAGATGAGAGGTGGAGTCAATTCTACAGATAAGCTTGAGATAAACAAAAGTTAATAGATTAGAATTAAGATTCACCTCCAGTCCTCCTGGCGAAATAGATTGGAATTCGAGTATCCTTTTTTATATCGCTTTGGCCCCAATGTGCCTCATAGAATCTTTGCCAGCCAAATTTCCTCACATAAGCATACTATCAGCTCAGGAATTTTAAATTGGCACAATGGCCAGTATATTTTAAATAAATTTTCCCTTGCGATATAGCTGAAAAATATAAAACTAGGCAGTACAAGCCCTAACACAATATTATATTGCTAAAATGCCTTAATAGGGAAAATAGGTGACTTAGACCGGCACCAGGTATATAAAATGATTTTCATGGTCTAGTGTCAAGATAGTCAACCATGAATTAAGAAAAAATTGTTGTAAAATGAATATTCCCGTATAAAGCCAAATAAATTTATGCTCTGTAGATATATTTAAACATACCTAAACAAAAACAAAATATAATCTCAGACAAGACAATCTGATAAATTTTAAAAAACTTATGAGAATACATAAACATACCTTGTTCGTTCATAGTCAGAGAAGAAAGACCTGGAACTCATGATGCCGGTTCCCCACCACATGGAAAAAAATTTGCAAACAATAACCTGAGAGTTTTTTTTTCTTAATTTAGCAGAACAAACTATTCGATTCAAACACGTATCTAAATTACCAAGAAAAATACGAAACTCTTTTAAACTAGTTAAAGTTATAAAAAAATAGTTAGGTTTTTTCTTTTCACCAATGCACCCTTTTGAAAACAAAATCCTGACAAATGGGAAAAAATTATTCAGTGAACGACTGTTTACTTGCGATCAATAATGACGTGAGCAAAATTTTTGGAATATGTCATTAAATTAATGGAAAAAATACACTATATTTAAGCCATAGGTAATTAAGACTTTAAAGAAATGGCATTTATTTTATTATCCGGTATTTGATTGGTAAAAAATTTTTATATATATTTTCCAATGAAGTTGAATTAAGATATTTTATTACTCTTTAAGTGTCTTTGAAAGTCTAAATGACTGTAAGAAAAATGGAACTGCTTTCCATTATAACTTTTCATTGTTTCTCAAGCACCGTACATAATTTAATTAAATTTATAATTTCTTCAATTTGAGTTCCTCGAATACAGTACAGAAAACATGTTTGAAAATTAAGTTTATACCTATGTCAAAAATAGAAAAGTTTGGTAATAAAATAGATTTAACCGCCTCATAAATTCCGATTGGGAAAACGAATTTTTATTAGGTTGTCTAACCGTAAATTCAACGGTTGGTTAAATTTGCCTGACGCAGAAAAGTCCTAATAAATACCGGAAATCAATAATTAACCAACGATTCATAAAGTTGAATTAAATCTAATATTTGATAGGAAGATGTCAAAAAATTCTATATTTGAATACACATAAATATTTTTAATTTTCATGTGAATGTAAATTTAAATATGAATTAATCTGAAATCAGGTAAAATTTTATTTTTTCCTTAGCAGTGGGTTTTGTAAAAATGAAAATTGGTCTATTGCGTGTCGGACATTCATTGCATTAGGGTTCCGTAGCAGTTATTGAACTTAGCTTTTTCTGAGATTTCATTGCACCGCTGCTTTTGGATTAGTTAAAAATATGTTTATAGAAAGTTTTGTTCCAAAAGATCCGCTTTTTGGAGGAAAACATTGAAATATTGGAGAATATTCTTTGAAAAATCTACAAAAAAATCTTAGGAACTAGGGTAGAATTTAAATATAAGTTATGTAGGAACTGGAGGGTACTGCCACTATAGTCATACTCATTGTGATGAAACGTGGTTAAATAATATCGGAGATTATTCCAGGAGCAGCTATTATAGCGAAGTAGTGGTGCACTAAGGAGCACCTTAGGGGAAATCCTAGAAAAATCACACTCATATCCTCCATTAAGAAAAGAAAGTTGAGAGAATTAAAATTACCAGCTCTCTTCAACCTTCAGCTGCAAATGAAGTTAAATACCTGAGTGTAATCTTGGATGTAAAGCTTACCCGGAACTTACACCTGCAGGCAGTTGTCTTAATAGGTAAAATATCTATCACGTCGCAGTTATTAAAACCATCCATTATACTCTGACTGCGTTGGTAAGACACATGATAACTTATGGCTCGGTTTTATGGTGGAAGAAAACAATCAAAAATAGGCTACTGTAAAGCTCTCCAAACTTGAGATACTAGGCTGCTCATGCATTACGGGTGCCACGAAAAGCGCCCCAAAAGCACCCAGGATTGAATCGAAGATGCGGCTCACAGGTTGGAATTAAACAAGGTTTGGTATACTGGATCTGCATTTGGACACACCAGCATTAAACGCATGGTTACGAACTCATTGTTGAAAATGAGCAATGATTCATGTGAAGGACTTTTGACAGTCCTTACACCATTCACACTGACAGGACTGTGAGTTCTAACTGATCCATGGCTCAGCCAGGAAATCTCGTTAGGTACACGGACTGGTTCAAAACTAGCCAAGGGACAGGTACCAGAATACACGGGAGCACGCCCAGTCTTAACATAAGTGAAGTACTGGGGGCATATCATGGTATTTCGGGCAGAAATATATGCTACTGATAATTCTATTCGAGGAAATCTGAAGAGGAGTTACAGGGGCAGGACCATTCTCAGTTTCTCTGACAGTGAAGTAGCGCTGAAAGCTCTCGCATGTTATCAAATAACATCAAATTAGGTCAGGCATTGTCTTTAAAACCTTATCGTTCTGGTAAAATAAAACAAAGTTACTCTTGCGTGGATACCAGGACACAAGAGCGTCCCAGGTAATGGAAAAACAGACCAATTTGTGAGACATGGGCCTGCTACTACTTTTATTGTAATAGAACCAGTAGTTGGAGTCACCATTTGTGGGTGGGTAGCTTAATCAATAAATCAACAAAGCCAGACGTACTTGAACAATACTGCAGACCACAGGAACAGCAAGTTACTGCTAAGCAGACCATCCGGAAAACTAAACTGCGAAATCCTGCGTCTCAGCAGACACCAGATTAGGCTGGTGACAGCAGGACTAATAACTGGCTACTGCAGTTTAAGGAAACACCTATACACAATGGGCATCTTCAATGAAGAACCAATATGTGGACTATATGACGAAGAGGACAAAATCGCCAAATCATCTCCGAATACGGGCTTTAAACTACTGAAGACACCTTCAGGGATCGATAAATTGGGAAGGCTTATACTCAGAGGACAAACTATTGAATAGGCTGTTAAACATAATCAAAGCAACTCAGCTGTTTACATGAAGGAGATATAACAGGAGACAAAAAAGTTCTAAGGCTGCAGTGTAAAGCCTCCTCAAACTTGGCCTGTTACATCACTCAATCAATCAATTCAATATAACACTGAAAAATCAACGGAAAATGCCCACAGACGTAGGGTAACTAATCTGTTGAATCCCTGCGTTTTAATGTCATGGAAACCCATACAGTTTTCAACCTTAATAATAAAAGATTTCCCGACGCATTAACCACAATTAGGACTCATAAAGTAGGGCAACAATTGTCAGCAACTTTAAAGTATATAAAAAATATTATAAACATATTTATATGCATTTTTGAAGACCTATTCGACGGAATCCTATTCTATTAGAAAAACAAAAAAGACAAAACTCAATATTTAACAGTTTTCCTTCTATATCTCATAAATTGGTTGACGTAAATTATCCGTGATAATTTTCGTAGCATATATTTAATACTGTTATTAAATATATGCTACGAAAATTATCACAGATAAGTTACGTCAACTAATTTATGAGATATAGAAGGAAAACTGTTAAATATTGAGTTTTGTCTTTTTTGTTTTTCTAATCGAATAGGATTCCGTCGAATAGGTCTTCAAAAATGCATATAAATATGTTTATATGCATTTTGTCTATTACACCAATTTTTTTTCTTTAAAATTTGGAAAACTCGAGGTGAGGGACGTTCAAAAAGCCACTTTGGAGGGCCACGTTAAGAGTAAGGTAACTAAAGAAATAATATTATATAAAAATCCAAGCGATGGGGTGAACAAACTTTTTTGTTCATCTCAACTATTCAGAAAAGGGGAGGCAACCTAATTTTTTTCCAATTTTGCTTCAGATTTGAGTTTTGGGTTCTTAGAGAACCCTAAAAAGGAACAGTTGTGCAGGGAGATTACGCAAATTGCCTATCCACTAACTAAATGAAAAATTTAGTATCCTTACATCTTAAAGCTGCTGGTATATCATTTAGTAAATCAATTGCTCTTATAGATTTTTCATGAAGATGACACCATTACGTGAACAGCTATTAGTTTTGAATGGCGATACCTCATTTTATAACGGTTTGCTAATTACCACGAAATAAAATTTCACCCTAAAAAGTTTGTTTTGGATGCAGAAAAAGTGGTGATAGGAAAATAATAAAATCTTTTTTCAAAAACTTTCTAGTTTACAAGACCCTACTTAAATTATATTTTACACAAAGCACAGAGTGGCATTTAATATTTTTTAAGATTTCTTTTTTGTATTGAAGAAGAATACATTTTTATTTTTAAGATATTAATTTGTTACTCTCTATGATTCACTGGATCTGAACCAAAAATTTAATTCTAAAATTTATGTTGGGCAATATATTGTTTGATTTGTTTTAATGATTAAAGTTTCATATTAGATGTGCGGGGTTGTTTTTACCTGATGGTATAAGAATAACTAATGGATCAGGATATTTGACGTTTGCTCATATTAAGGTTAGATCAATTTGGTCACACTTTAATGAATTGGCAGAATTTGTCTACTCTGAGGGATACGACATCCTTGGGCTGTCTGAAACCAGGTTGATTCCTAGTATTGCCAATGAAGGTTTAGCTATTTCTAGCTATGTTTTTGTTAGAAGCAATATAGATCGTAAATCGTTGAATTTTAAAATTTTACCTATACCACCAATCGTAAGTTTACTGAAACAATTTTAAATTAATGTTTAAACTAATGGGACTAGACTGTGTTTTGAATCATTGTATAGGCCGCCAAATATAAATTTGAATATTTACGTCATATTTCGGGAATTATAAATTGTGAACGCATTGTATGTAAAATTCCCGACCTAGGGATGTAGTGTCCCATGGAAAAGTCACTAGCTTCAAAGGACCTGTTAAGTTATTTATTATTGGTGCTCGTGGTCAGGTGCAGTAATCTTTTGGATCAGTAGAGGCCCAAAAGTGTGAACATTGATGTTTTTAGGATTTATACTTTTCCAATTTATATTATATCATAGATTATTATGACTTTTAATTTACTCGTATTTTATATTTACTTTAAGAAAACAGACGGCTAGATGAGTTGCCATGCTAGATCTCACCATCAATTATTATACTATTTCAATAACTATTGCTACGCTAATAAAAGACATTATATGATTTTAAGCCAAATGGCTTCGCACTAGATATTATACAGATTTACAAGCCAAACGATTATTAACTCATACCAGGTATACAAAGATACCAAAACTATGAAGCTTTGTGGGGACCCTTCCTTGTTATCGGGTGGCGTGGTCTTCTGTACTTCCTATAAACTTTCGGATGGTCCGCGCGGTTGCAAGGAGAATAGGTTCGATGGTATCGCTGGATGGCACTTGCAATTGGATCCTAGTTCTCCAACTTGACATGATGCGTTCTAAAAAGGAAACAATATGATCATCGATCCTATACATTCTCAGTATAGTTTTGAGCGACTCATGCGGCACTGAATCGAATGCCTTCTTATAATTCACGTAGGCAGCAAAGAGGTTTCTTCGGTTGGTATAGGCTTGGTTACTTATGACAGAGTCAACCATCAATTGTTCCTTGCATGCCATTGCTCCCCTGGCGCATCCTCTCTGTTGAGTTGCGATGATGTTATTTTGTTCACAATGTGAATTGATGCGTTGGATCAAGCAGCAGGTATAGTGTGGGAAGGCAGATGATTGGCCTATACTTAGCTGAGTCATGTGCGTTATGTTGGTCCTTTGGAAAAGGTACGTGATACCTTCTGTCACAGACAATGGCATTTTTGCTGGGTTTAGAAAAACATCATTAATAAGATTAGCCAGTTGATGGTGAGTACCAGAACATTTTGAGCCATTAGTTATGGATCCCGTCGAGACCTGGACTTTTATTTATTAAATATTATTAAAAAAAAGTAAGTTCTATTTATAAATAATAAATTAGACAAGACTCCCCCTATACTTCAAAATATGCTTTCGTGTACTTTTGTTTTTGACAGTAACAGCGAATCGAAACATCATATAAAAGAAACTGGCAAATAATAATTTAATTTATTTGAATACTTTTATTAATTTATTGTCTTGTTGGATGAAAATATGAATTAACGCAAACAAAGTTTAAAAAAATGTCATAAGGGATATTTTAGTTTTTCAGCGTCATAGATTGAATTTTTGATAAAATTAACAAAAATATTTTTATTAATTTTGACAAATTAATCTAAAAGTAACTAACAGAACAATGCCTATCCAGAAATAAAATTTATATTTTTTTTTGCTATATAAAACTGCGCAATATTTTAAAGTAACATATATCTCGCTACAGCTTGATTTCCCAAATAAGAAACAGTCGTGGAGCACATTTTGCACGTGAATGTGCCATTCTATTATTTGTCAACGAAATTTATATCACAAGACTGAAAACACATGTATTGCTTTTGAAAATAAATCACAATATAAATCAAAACTAGGAAGTACAAGAAATTCTTCGGAAGATTTACAACTTTTTGAGAAAATAAGGGTATTAAAATAAATAAATACCAAGTTTTAGGTTACAAAGTCTAGCTGAAATTTCTACAATATGCGATTAATGCGTGGAAAACGTCATTTTTTAAAATTAACGAATCCAGTTAAAAACTTAATCAATTGAGGGCTATAATACAATTAGACTTTATCAAAGGAAAATATATATATATCTTTTTTAGGGTTTCATCGCCACTAGAATACCTTAAAAACAATAATAGCTGAACAATAATTTTTGCTACATATTAAAAAGATATTTATTTATCTCACATATTATTTTTTTCTGGTTGACCTCATTAGCGAAATACAAGATCCTCAATATCCTTAAAATGCGTTAGGTAATTTTTTGAAGTTAACACGCTGGCATATAATGGGTTGTACCGCCTAGATATTTTCAATAAATCGATATTTTTTTTGGTTAGGTAAATTGTAGATACCGTGAGTAATATGTTCAGCGTTTAACCATTTCAAGATTCAATTATTGCCAAAGTTATAGCAATTAGAAATGAACTCGTTAGGGCGACGTTCCGAAATTCAGGTAGCGAGCGACTGCTCGAGGCCTTGACAAAAAGTATTACTAAATATTAGATATTGAATCAGCCTTTTATATAAGGAGTTTTTTGAAGAATTTCGGAAAGTGAAAACAACTCAGGTGCACAAAGCTGAAACTAATTTAGATTCTGTGAACTTTCAACGTAGGAGAATTAGTTTGCTTTGGAATGCAATAAATAAATAAATATATATGTATATATATATATATATATATATATATATATATATATATATATATATATATATATATATATATATATGTGTATATATATATATATATATATATATATATATATATATATATATAGCCTTGTTTATTACATTTTTTTTTTATTTCTTAATATAAAATGACGAAACAAGTAGTTTTTCATAAAAGAAGTTAGGCGAGGAACACGACCTTATCGCAGCACGAAGAAATGACATTAACTGGTCTTACAGCTAGTAAATTTAGTGGTGGATACTACGGTGCTACAAGTGATGTAATATAATAATTAAGCCTCTAATTAAAATCTATAGCTAGCATAAGAGTTCAAAGAAAGAGTAGAGGCTAGGAATTGAAAAGGGCTGCTCACAAGGATTTGATATACCGCAAGAAGAATATAAGGTCAAGGATTCGTAGAGTGAAGGAAATTTTAAAAGATAATTGGTTTTGCGAAATTGACACAATGTTATTTTCTTCTGGGTTTTTCTCAAAACTTTGCCTTTAAAAGGGCGGGAAAAGATATTCTAAGATCCTACTTAACTGATTAAAATAAAATTTTAACATATTTTTTTATAATAATATTTAAATAAACCATGGGATTTCTTGAATAGATGCCGTGTCCATTTTTTATGATTTTCTACTATTCAGAATTCAGATAAAAATAAGATTTTTTAAACAGCGGTCATTTCCTAAAAAATAAAAAAATTTTCCCTATGCCACATTTCAGCTGTTTCCTATCTAAATTAGATTATTTTACTTTTCAGACGATATCTGATAGAGAAAGAAATTGAACCGTGAGCAATGATTTTCAAAAAAGGACCTTACTGAGGCCGTTATCTGAGCAGTTATTTTTATTGTCTTTTTTTCAAATTATTTATAAAAGTACTATGCATATTTGGAAAATAAATAAATAAGTAAATACACACATACATACATACATAATTTATTATAATAATTTTTTACCTGGCGCTCAAAAAATAAATATTTATATATTTATTTGTTGAGCGCCAGGTAAAAAATAATTATAATAAATAATAACTATTCTTTACGAATTTGAAGTATTTTTAATTTTCAAATTTTCTATATAGATATAGATGAGTTCCTACTTGTAAATTGACTCCTTCTCAGGTGAGTTCAGTAATTTATAAGATATCAATTAGACAATCAATACACAGAATGATTAAAACACAAAAAATAAATTTAATGTAACAATAAGAAAAGGCACAATATTATTAATTATTACTAGATGGAATTTAATGGTCAATATTTTTATCTTTCATCCAACACTATTTCTAATCAATATTACTTATGGTAACTTTTATTTACCATGCATTGTCTTTTAACAACCTGGATCACAAATTGACAACGTTTAATTTCGTAATCATCTACTAGATGGCTATAGTGCAGTTTTATATGGAAAGAGTCGTTTATTTGTTAGAAATAAGATTATTTTAAATTATCGTATGCTATATTGTGATTCAAGTAGTTAATATAATTTCACACCTAATATTTATGCTGATAAATATTATTATATTCTAACAGATTAGTATAGCAAACTATAATTTATTAATTTTATTACTTTAAGTTTAAGAAAAGTTAGGTTAATATTGAATGCAAATCTTCAATACGAAAAATTAAGGCTATCTACTTCCTTATCTAATATAAATACCTCGTTATGTGTTCTTTTATTTGGTCCCAATATATTAATAAACACAATTCCAGTAATTTTATTTATTTTCTTCTTTAAAAATCCTCCAAATTTCCAAAAATATTTTATTTGTCGGTTCCTATAAAGTAAGGAATTGACAAAAATATTATCCAAAGTCTCTTAGCTATGTTCTTCTTAGTTCAACTCAAATTAATTTTTCTATATTCTTCTTATCACAATATTATCGAATTTGTTGTTGTCTGAAAGTTGCACAATTATTTCACTGGACAAAACTTACAAACTTTTACTAATTACTTTAAATAAATTATCAAATTCTGTTTACTTGACAACAACAAAAACACATAACCTCTTTTAAAACCAAAACATTTAACTTTTGTTTTCTTGTGACGTAGGAAGATTTCTGTTTTTTTTTTAAACAATTTAAAATTTGAGGTTATGTAAATTTTCGGAAGCTCGAGAAACGCAGTGCTTCCAGTAAACTGATAAATTCAACTCTTTTGAAATTCCTACGCCTTGGTTTTTTATAATCGGCCGAAATATACGAAATTTTTGCATTATGATTGGTCAGATCTTTTAACACCTGGCAACTTGATAAATCTTAATACCTTGAAAAATTGAATTTTATGATGGCTTTTTAATTTTACCAATTTTGACTGGAATTTTAATATTTTTATTAATATATTGACATAAATCTGACTATTGGGCATAATTGATCTTGCAATAAATAAACTTGAGAGTTTCTAGACATTTTGATATATATATATATATATATATATATATATATATATATATATATATATATATATATAAAAGCCACTCTGGCATATTATTTATATTTTAAAATTGATAAAAATTAACACTTTGCACATTAAAATTTATGACAATTTTAATCAAATTTTGTTCATAAAAACCCTAAAATGTTTATTGTTGCTTTAATATTATTACCCTTTTATTTAGCAAACTTTTCTTAATATATTAGTGCCAAAATTGCTTAAAATAAGTTTAAATTTACCTTATAAACTAATGAAATCTATATATATTAAATTATATAGTTTTTATATAATATAGTTTTAATTCATACATAATTTTTTTAAAACTAAAACATTCTTCTTATATTTCATACTTTAGTGTCTAGTTTTGTCTGAAATTTGCACTAATTTTTCCACTTCATGCACTTCATTATTAGCTTTTTAAAACCATCTACACTGTTTTTATTCATTTAAATATATTTGTTTGTATTAACCCCAACACCAACTAATACAATACTTTTTACATAGTTTTTTTAAATAACTTTAGTTTTTATAGAAAGAAATATGTCATATTTTTTTTAAGAATATCACAATTCTCAACTATTTTACTTATTCAAAAATTTTGAATTTTACTGTCTTTTTCTTAAGACTTTATCTATTTATTTACACTACGATTTAAACAATAAATCCTATACTATACTTAAATCTAATTTTATCCTATTCTAAACCAAATCTACTCGCATATTAACCATTAAAATATATCATTTAACCTTTCTGTGTCTGATTTCTTCTCCGTTGGTAAATATTGCTCCCATGCTAAAAAGTTTATCAAGGGTCTTAATCCGCATAGCCGAGAATTTCTTATTTTATTTTAAAATTACAGGGACGTTAACTTCTCTTTTTATGTTTATATTTGTTGGCTTAAAACATACACAACAGCTCTCTTAGGGAGATCGTTGGTGCTATACTGAACTTTAAGTGTGAAATTCATGGTTAGTTTGGTGGCCGATGCCGAAATAATGCGACCTCTATCCTTAGAGTAGCAAGTTTGTGTATCTAGTTTTGATATATTTCTTTTTTAATTTACTATCGCGCCACCACATGGCGGTTTTATACAACATTGTTGATTTGTATTATTCTTATGTTATTGAGTGAGCCACTGTATCTTAGTTACTATTTTTCAACTGTCAAGTCTGTGATGGTTTGTACCGAATGCAATTGCCTAACGAGTGCCATACTAAGACGCAACAGCGCTGTCATCATTTTTCGGACTCAGAGTTTTTCCATGTTTCTTTGGAGATCCCCGCACTTTTTAGCATGAGAATAATATTTATCAACGGCGTTAGTCCGTTATATATATTATATATATATATATATATATATATATATATATATATATATATATATATATATATGTATATGTATATATATATATATATATATATATATATATATATATGAAATATAAATTTCAAGGTATATCGGCAAGATATTGCACCTGCCATCTACCGACCTCGATGTCAGACTGAAAAATATCGCTATTCAAACAACATCTATGAATCATTGGATTAATGTAATTCATAGTTTTTTACGTATTCTACGAGTAACAATACACACATAAAAAAAGGCTCTGAAAATTTTACAACAAACATAAATACAACTTTTTAAATATCAGTCACACTATTATTTCTGACTAATGTACAAAAAATACGTAACTTTTACGTACCTTAAGAAACTCTTTATAGCCGATAAAATAAAACACATCTATCACAATGAGGCATTCGCCGGACTGACGAGATGAAATGAGTGAGATACTTAAGTGAAGTGTCTTCAACTGAGCCGATTTATATGAAAAACTCATGGATAATTGGATTCTTTGAATGAATATATGCAGATGTTTTCTTGGAAGATATTTGAAATCAATTTAAAAATTTAAGAACTAACCTGATACCTCAAATAGCCTTTGATTTATTTAAAATTAAAAATGCGGGGCTCTGAAGGCAAAACCCGTTATTATCTAATTTATTTCGTTGTTTTGCACAAATTAGTAATTTTCAAATATCGTTTAGGGTTTCGTAGTCAATTAGTAATCTTCATAATTCAGTCCTGAGAAATTTATCTTATGTCCTGTGTTTAACAAGTGTTGGGACAGTGCAAACTATATTGTTTTTTGTTTGACCGCGTTTATTATGTTCGTCTCTTCTGGCACTTATTTTGCGGTTGGTTTGGACTACGTAAAATAAGCTGCATTCTCTGCATATAATTTCGTACAAGCCTTGGGTTTACTCAGAGGGATTTTTTCTTTAGGTGTTGGCAGGAGATCCTTTACTTTACGGTCTGTGGTGATAAAAGTTTCAATGTTGGCAACGTTAACTTGGCAATTTTAGCGATTTTGCCTGTGATGCCTCTCACATAACAAACACCGGTCACCAACATCAGGTAACACAGCACACCGTATTCTGGACAACACTAGTAAAGCACTACTACGAGTACAAATAAATTATCACCAATGGGAATAGGTGTTCTTCAAGATGAAGCTACACAACGCTAAAAAACCGAAACTCTGTCAGATGATTATGAGGCAATTTTCCATAAAATAGACAACACCGGAATAAACTGGATAAACTAAAATCGTAAAAAACCGACTCTACCTGAAACAACTTCAGGAAAAACCATCATAAACTTTTCTTCAAGATTACTCACAGCAGCAGAGGAACAACTATTAAACAAGGGGCCTAATTTCACAGTAACACCTAAAAGCATACCTGTGTTAGACATCATAAGCTCTGTAGAATCCATACAAGTAGCCGAAACCCATTCCGAGGAGTTTAGGTAGAAAATTAAATCAACCTTGGATGACAAGAAACATCTCGTTCAAAATCCCTCCAAGTTAGAAGCATCAGCCTAAAAAGAATTTCGTAAGGATAAATCCATAAAGATTCTACCAGCGGACAAGGAAAATGTAACGGTGATTATGGACATCGTAACGTACGACCAAAAATCGGAGATGTCCTGGAAAGAGGAAAGGATAGCCAACTAGCTCGTGATCCCACTATATCTATAGAGTCAAAAAATCTACAGAACACTAAGGAAATACGGAGACCATATATTTGGCAACCTACGATCGGCGCTCACACCACTGGATGGAGTGATGGACCTTTTGGAGTGTTGCCTGCGTAATGCTTACTTTCGAGTAAAGAACAAGTTCTACGTTCAGGACGACGAGCTTTTGATGATATCTTCATCGTATAGAAGGCCAATGATCAATAATATGATGATTTCTTGATACATTTAACACGATTGGACCTACTAGTAAGTTTACCAAGGAAAAGAGATAAATGATCAATTGCCCTTCCTAGATGTCATGCTGAAACGTTCAAACGAAACTACTAAATCTTTAATATATAGGAAGCCAACACATACTGAAGAATATCTTAACCATAGTTCTGATCATTCTGTTGTAATAAAACGGTATGGGCAACTTCTACAATCGCGCTATATCTATATGAAATAATGCCGATTCGTTGGAAATAGAGGTAGCGCACATTAAATCCGATTTACAAGAAAATGGTTATCCTTTAAATTTAATTGACGATGTTATAAATAACTTTATAACAACGACCACCGGACAGCAATAAACACATTCCTTCCTTACAATTCTGTACATTAAGGGAGCTTCTGACAAAATAAGACGAGTTGTCAATAGTTATAACGTAAAAACAGCGTTGAAATCACATTTAATATACTTAAATCTCATTTAACAAAAGCAAAACCAAAAACTACAGATAAGATAGAATGTGTTTACAAAGTTCCATGTGAGTGAGGTGAAATGTATATTGGAGAAACCATTTAGAATTAAGGACCATAAAACTCATAAACAAAAAGGGGAAACGTCGAGATCAGGTACAGCAGAACACGCTTGGAACAAACAACACCATATAAAATTATTTAAAGCTGCGGCAATATATATGGAACCCAACATGAAAAAAATTTATAGAAGCAGATTACATTAAAGGTAGTAGTGAAATCTTCAGTAAACCCAGTAACATCAAATCATTGAGATGTGTATATTGAGGCGAAACTTTGGGCTTCAATAGACACAGTCTCGATATAACCTCATAGCGTTAGGAAAAAGATTCACGAGAAGACCAGAGGCAGGAGTACCACAGGGATCCGTACTCTCTCCGCACCTCTATAATATATTCACTCATGATATCTCCAAGACTATAAATACGAACATGGCCCTGTTCGCAGATGACACAGCAATTATGGCTAGATCTATGCATCCGATAATGATCTACAAAAAGAGATGGACTTAATCGACGTCTGGTTTATCTCATGGAAAATCACAGTAAATGCCAAAAAGAGTCAAGCGCTCTTCCTGACGAAGAGAAAGAGATCACTGGGCGAGATGATAGATATAGATGGCGAACAAGTCGAGTGGACTAATGAAGCCAAATATCTTGGAGTAATATTGGATAGAGGATTGTGCTGGGAAAAACACACCACTGCCGCAATAAAGAAACTTAAAATGACGAGAAAACAAATCTACCCGCTGCTGAATAGATGAAGCAAAATGGGTTTGAGCAATAAACTTACGATAATAAAAACAGTGCTTAGGCCATTATTGACCTACGGTTCTGCAGCATGGGGCTATGCTGCAGAATCACACATTAAAAGGCTGGAAGCCCAGGATAATATAATATAAAGAGTGGCCTTAAACGCCCTGTGGTTCGTCAGGAACGAACAGATAAAAAGAGAAATGAGATGGACCCCCTTAAGGGAAGTCCTAAGACTAAAGGCTGCAAAAGTCTTTCAAAAAGCCGAAGAGCATACCAATCCACTGATAAGACAAGCAGTGGATTACGACCTAGAAGTGGCCGCAAGAAAACATAAAAGATCTAGAATGCAACTCTAGGTAAAGAATCCAGGAAGAATCCAGAATATGAGGTAGAAGAGAAAAGAGAAGAAAGAAGAGGAAGAAAGAAGTTGAAGAGTGAAGAAAGAACTCCGAAGAAAAGGAAGAAGCAAAACCGAACGGTAAGCAGATCCCGTGGAGGAATCCCAAGGATAGCACCGAAGAAGAAGGGAGCATGAAGCCCAGGTCAGATTAATATTTCAGGTAATGAGAGAAAGATGGGCGAATGGGAGTGAGATTTACCTTACATTGAATGCGAAATGTAAGGCGGTGAGAAGCAATAGGTGCAACGGCACCTGGAGAGGAAACACCAATGAGTGACGACCGGGGGTTTATAAGGTTTCGGCTCGGAAACCAATGGGACACTCACAGTGTCCTTCTGTAGGCTATAGCCCCACTATAGCAAACAGAAGGAGATCGTGAGGACCTTAAGTCCAGGGGGGGGGTTTAGCCGGTAGGAATCCGGCACCACCGGCACACTTCGTGTAGGTGTCTATGCAAGATTTCCCCTCCTCTAAAAAAAAAAGATTCAGTTTAAACTTGATATCTATTAGAGATACTACCTAATGGTTCGTCGTAAAAATAAACAAAAATAAAGACCATATAGGTTTGAAAACCGTATTTTAGAAGATATAATTTCCATGGTAACTCGATCGGTTCTAAGTATCAAACTTTCTTTGAGTGCAAATTTCCTTTTGATGAAGATTTTATTTAATACAAATAACAATCAACGTGTACCTAAAAAAGCTTGTCTTCCTGCCTTTTATTCTAAAATTTTACGGTTTAATCGTTTACCTATTATGGAAATAATTTAGTATTCCAATGCCACAACCAGATAAGTATTTTCTCTTTGCTCCATTTACATTTTCAATAAAGTACTAACAAAGCTAATATATTATATTTACCTTATTTTGTTAAATAATTCATTTAGATAATGAACATAAATAAACTATTCAGTAGTTAGTGCAGTATTTCCAAATAAGCATTACAAAATATTATTCATTTAGCAAATTTAGCGGAAATAATTTAGTAATTAAATACAATAATGATGTTGTTTTAATTTATAGACAAATATTTTCACATTGCATCAATCATTTAACCAAATGCTTGTTGTGCATGGACATAAAGTAGGCCTGTCTATCAGCAGAAATTCGTAAACAGGTCTTATTTGCAGTTTGTAATTTAGAATTAATTTAAAATATCTGCTAATATGTTATTTCCATCATAAAATTGAATTATTATTTCAAAAGTTAGTTCAAAATTCCCATTATTTTATTAACTGCTTTGATTTGAAAAAATGACGTGTAGTGCAAGTAAAACTATTATATATTACAGGGCAAGACAATTTACATTTTCATTTGAAAAGAGATTAGTTGGTGGCATTGATGCTGAAACTTTATTCAATCCTAATTGTTCTGTTAGTCTTTTATATTAAACCTTAACTTGCTTAAAAATTCGTTTTTAAGCGCATTTATTTATTTTCTTTTTGGTATTCTGTTTTTTAACGAAAAAAAGATTCCCGTGTCAAATTTGTCATGGTTCTCTTAGTTTTTAATCTACAGAATAATTTTGAAATTCTTGATTTTTAGGCACTTCTCGTATTTTCGTTGTGCGCTAATTTATCAAAAAGGTAAAAACTGGTTTTTATAAAGTTTTTTTATGTAGAGTTCATTGTGGCTGATACTTCCGCTTTAAAAGAATTTCTTAAGGATGAATCTATAAAGTTTCTACCAGCGATCAAAGGAAATGTAACGGTGATTATGGACATCGTAACATACGACCAAAAAGTCGGAGATGTCCTGGAGAGAGAGGGAAATATAGACAACTAGCTCGTGATCCCACAAAATCTGTAGAGTCAGAAAATCTACAGAACACTTAGGAAATACCAAGACCATATATTTGACAACCTACGATCGGCGCTTACACCACACCACACGGACTACCTCAAATTCATAAAACCAATACCAGTTCCACAGGATCCCCAACAAGTGCAATGACAAAGTTTTTTTTTAAAACCTTTAGAAGGTAAGATGACCACATATATTAAAAATTCCACACATTTCGTTTACCTTATTAGTAGCATTAATCTAGAGCCAGACGACAAAATGATAAGTTTTGATGTGGAAAATATGTCTACTAATGTGCCATTAGGGGAATCCCTAGATATAATCAAATTTATACTTTCAAATGGTACAGCATTATCAGACTGAACCACCTTACCACTGGACGGGGTGATGGACCTTTTGGAGTGTACGTCGTATAGAAGGGCAATGATCAAGAACATGATGACTTTTTGACCCATCTAAACACTATTCGACCTACAATTTAGTTTACCATGGAAAAGAGATAAATAAATTGCCATTCCTAGATGTATTGGTAAAACGTTCAAATGAAACTGTTAAATCTTTAATATATAGAAAGCCAACACATACTGGACAATATCTTAACCATAGTTCTGACCATTCTGTTGTAATAAAACGGGTAATTACACACAACCTCTATAATCGCGCTGTATCTAATGAAAGAATGCCGATTCGTTGGAAAAAGAATGTGCCACATATTAAATCCGATTTGCAATAGAATGATTATCCTTTAAAATTAATTGACGATATTATAAATAACTTTAGAATAACGACCGCTGGACAGCAAGAAACACATTTCTTCTTTACAATTCTGTACATTAAGGGAACTTCTGAGAAAATAAGACGAGTTGTCAACAGTTATAATGTAAAAATAGCCTTGAAATCAGGAAATACACCTAAAGCTCATTTAACAAAAGCAAAATTAGAAACTACCGATCAGAAGGAATATGTTTACAAAGGTCCATGTGAGTGTGGTGAACTGTATATTAGAGAAACCAAGCAACCACTTAGAATTAAGGAACATAAAACTCATCCACAAAAAGGGGAAACGTCAAGATCAAGCATTGTAAAACACGCCTGGAATAAACAATGTATAAAATTATCTGAAGTTGCGGCCATATATTTGGAACTCAACCAGAAGAAAAGAAAATTTATAGAAGCAGTTTACATTAAAAATAATAATGGAATCTTCAGTAAAACTAGTGTTGAGGTATCTAATCATTCGCGACCACTACTTGATGACATCAAATCATTGAGGAGTGTACAGTGAAGCTAAACTTTGCGCTTCAATGGGCACAGTCTCTATTTAACCTTGTAGCCTTCAGAAAATTCAGTTTATACTTGATAACGATTAGAGATACAACCTAATCGATTCGTTCGACAAATAAAGAAAATACAGGTCCGATAACCATATTTTAGAAGAACTAACTTCCATGGTAACTTGATGGGTTCTAAGTCTCAAATCTTCTTAGTTAATTTGAGTAGAAATTTTTATTTGATGAGGATTTTATTTAATACAAATAACAATCAATTTGTAACTACAGCTTGTCCACTTGAATTTTATTCTAAAATTTTACTGTTCAATGGTTTACCTATTATGGAAACATTTTAGTAATCCAATGCTACAACAAGATCAGGGTTTTCTCTTCGTTCAATTTACATTTTCAATAAAGTACTAACAAGGCTAATATATTATATTTACCTTATTTTGTTAAATAGTTCATTTAGATAATGAACATAAATAAACTGTTCAGTAGTTAGTGCATGATTTCCAAATAAGCATTACTAAATATTATTCATTTAGCAAATTTAGCGGAAATAATTTCGTAATTAAATACAATAATGATGGTGTTTAATTTATAGACAAATATTTTAACATTGCATCAATCATTTAACCAAATGTTTGTTGTGTATGGATATAAAATAAGCGTGTCTCTCAGCAGAAAGTTCGTAAACAGATCTTAGTTACAGTTTATAATTTAAAATTAAATTAAAATAATAGTCAATGTGTTATTTGCACCATAAAATGAAATTACTATTTCAAAACATAGTTTAAAATTCTAATTATTTTATTAACTGCTTAGATTTGAAAAAATGACGTGTGGTACAAATAAAACTACTATAAGAAGACAAAAATACCATTTATTTTTTCATTTGAAAATAGGTTAGTTGATGGCATTGATGTTGGAACTTTATTCAATCCTAATTGTTCTATTAGTCTTTTACATTATACCTTAACTTGCCTAAAAATTCGTTTTTAATCACATTTTTTTTTTCGAAAATAGATATCTTAATACTTGTACGGGGTGTCCCATTTTCGACACTTTTAGGGGCTACTGGAGTTATTATTAAAGATATAGTGATGCAGTTTTCACTTTGATATCCTACTTTTTAACGAAACGAAAGTTTCCAGTGTCAAATTGGTCATGAATTTCTTAGTTTTTAATCTACAGGGTAATTTTGAAATTCCTCATTTTAGGCACATCTCGTATTTTCGTTGTGCGTTATCAAAAAGGTAAAAAATTTTTTTATAGAGTTTAATGGCGTGATCAGTTTCATTCTAAAAAGTTTAGTTTTGAGATATTAAGCAAACTTATGATTTTTAAATAGGACACCCAGTATATTATTTTAGATATTGATTAAATATAACTTAGTCTTTTTACAAATATATACTGTGTTTATTCTATTTTGATGAACAAGATCAGAATTTGATATTTTGAATAATTTACTTTATTTGTAACATTAGGCAATGGCCAATTTATATGAACCAAATGCAAAATTTTGACAATAATAATTATACCAAAGAATAGACACTTTAAAAGTTAATTTTAAAGTTTTTCTATATTTTCGACTGTAAGCACTTAATTATTGTTACATTTTGTTACTTTAACATTGTTATTATAAAACCAGAATGTTGAATTTGATTGCAAAGAAACAAGAATAACATTATTTCATAAAATTAAAGTAACAAAAACTGAAACTAAAAAAAAATTGCATTTAAAGGAATCATAAGTATATTATGAAGGCCAAATCAATTGCCTCACGAAGTTCCTCTATAGATTCATATCGTGTCTTATATACTTGATTTTGCATAAAATCAAATTAAAAAAAAAACAAAACGGAAAGATCGAGAGATCCTGGTGGCCATCTCACTGGCCCATTACTTACTTATCCATCTTAGAGGATAGTTATTTTCCAGAAATGGCCCTAGCAGTCCAGAGTTGTGGCTCAGGACACCGTGTGGTTGAAGATAAATGGAATTGTAATGGACCAATGGAACATTCTCAAATAATCCTGGAATAATTTCCACAAGGATTTCTTGGTATCTACGTGCTGTGAGACCCAATTCATACATTCTTTATGTTATGCGTCTGCTCAAAATTAAACACGAAATACCGACCCCGCCCGAAGTGCCCTTACTGTGGCCCTTTCGAAAATTAAATGGTGATTTTCTGCAAACCCATGCTTTGTGTTGTGAGGATTAAAAATTCAGACAGTTGAAAAATAACATTCGTCAGACCAGATGATAAATCTGCCAAAAGATTCATTGGTGCGAATTTGTTCTACATACCATTGACAAAACGTTACTCGGCGCTAATCATCTCCAGGGTGTAAATGTTGCACTATTTTAAATTTATATGGATAGTATTTATACTTTTTCAAAATTTTTTCAGCGTCAAATTTTGTTACACCAACTTCTTCTTCTATTTTTCTACACGATGATGAAGTTGTTACTGGTGCGTAAAATAACACATTTGTTTTTTTTTCTCTCTGTCTTCTTTGACGTATGTTTTGGGACGCGGCTGAATAAAAGATCCTTATTCACCTAGATTTATTTTAAATGAGCAAATATGTCTGGAAAGGTTCCCTTCTTTCTGGATAACGTAAACAAAAACGATTACCAGACATAAGAAGTTATCCTAATGATAACGCTTTAAATATATTACCTATTGAAATATAATTCAGAAGCTTCTTGGAGACTTTCATTGCTTTGTATAAAACATATTAACATATCATACTTTCAAACTGTGAAGTTTTGTACATCTGCTTTTTTTCTTATAAATTAGTCATGTCCTACTGTTACAAATAAAGTATTTTATTGAAAATGTTTAATTAGACCTTGTTTTTCAAAAAAAAAAGAAAATAAATATATTGTATAGTTTTGTAAGCCTAAATTATATTTCATCAAGATTTAAAATATAGGGAAAGTGTCCTATTTAAAAATCATAACTTTGGTTAATATCTCAAAAACTAAACCTTTTAGAAAAAACTGATTGTTCCACTAAACTCTAGGTAAAGAACTCTATAGAAATCGGTTTTTGTCTTTTTATTAAATTAACGCAAATCGGTAATAGGAGATCTGCCTAAAAACTAAAATTTTTAAAAATCACCCTGTATATTAAAAGCTAAAAGAGCCATGACAAATTTGACACCGGAATCTTTCGTTTCGTTAAAAAGTAGGAAACTGAAGTGAAAACCGCAACACTATATCCTTGATAACAACTCCAATACCCTCTAAAAGTGTTGAAAATGGGACAGCCAGTACAAACAAAACGAGAACTGGTATATAAAATAAATTAGTGGAAAATACCTTTTTCAAGGTCGCACAGTTCAGTACAAGCTAGCGAGACAAAAATAATTTTTTACTTGCTTTAATTGTCATGGCAGTATATTACGCAATTTTAAGAGAAAAGGACTGGAAATCTGTGAAGGTAGGTACTGTAATGTGGAATGTGTAGATGGTCTCACCATTTGACATACTTAGTCAACATTGACACGGTGAAATATGGGTGATTGCTCTGTAATTAGCTATGTTTATCTACTCGTTATGCCTGTAAGGCACGAGTGTACTGTTTTTTTATTTATAAAGGCTAAGAAAAATTAAAAATCATCAATATGTAAAGAATTGTTTTGTATGTTTTTATTTAAAATTTCTACATTTACACAAATAAAATTAATCAACAATACAATAGTATCAACAATTATTTACAATGTTAAATGCACTATAAAAAAATAAAACAATTAAAATAACGATTATCACTAAAACTATATAATAAAATAAGGCATATTAAATTAATTACAATAAAAAATTTATTATCATCATCAGATAATTCCTCTTCATTGCTATCCTAATCCTCCTCATTAAATTCGAGAACTGATGATAATCGAGATGGTAATGAAGGTGGAACAATCAACTGTAGAACCTCCGCTGGCATCGCAATAATTTTCTTTCGCGAAAATTCTGTAAAAGTGTTGATTACTCGATCGGACGTAATTAAAAACATTCTCAAAAGACATGAATTCATGGCATTGCGTGATCGCTTCCTGGTATGTCGTTCACGGAATCTATGGCAATCTTTATTTCGTGCCTCTTGGGCTTTTTCAGAAAGCTGCTCAATTAGAAGTTGACAAGATGTAATGACTTCCGTACTGTGTACATGGATCTTAATCACAATAACGGGCATGCGTACCCCAAATGCAGATCAAGGTAAAATTTTGACAATCCTGTAATTTCGGTACTCAGATATATATATATATATATATATATATATATATATATATATATATATATATATATATATATATATATATATATATATATATATATATATATATTATAATATACAACATTTAATCCCATTAATATTCTACCAATTGAAAAGTATAGTAATCCAATAGCGGACAACAGCCTGTATCAATCAAAAATAATTCTTATTGGGCCATACATGTTCTTATTTCTATAGTATATATACGTCATAAGCAAAATAGAGTTTTTTTTGAAGTACAAAATATCAAAAAAATGTTTGTCGTCATTAATAAATCAGATTGTTATTAGTGGTGGTTCTGCTTCGGTCAGTAGAAGTCTTTGAGATGTGCTAAAAATAACAATAAACTGCGGGTATTTAATGTACCTACTTTTCTACATGGTTGACAGTGTGTGTTTAAAGAATTAATCAAAATCAATATTACTTAAACTCAGGCAAATATTCGAATTGAGAAAAACAGACTCGTGGACACCACCCTTTTCCTGTCAACAACTCACTTTCGCTTGTCATACTGTACTGCCTAGTATACAAATGATGTTGAGATAATTTCGATCTTTTCTTTGCTCTTCTGATATCGTCGCCACCCCCAAAGAGGGACGCTGGATATACCTCTGCATTTTTATTGCATATTTATTGAACTTTCACTATTATTAAAATTTCACAAGAAGTTCGATTTATTAAAGATTGCTAAAAGAAGTAATTCACCAATCATAACCATATTTTTAGAAAAAGGTATGTTTCAAGATCTATTGTTTGGCTCATGGCTTCAATAATTTAGGGTCGCTACTTGTGGCACTAAAACCATTTTATGGTACCTAGTGCATATAATAACTAATATTAATTAGATAATACATACATAAATATAATAATACATTTTATTATAAAATGAAAATTTATAATAGAGAGAGAAAACAAATTACTTAAAAACTATAAATCCAACTCAGTTTCGCTTTCGCTGTCTTCACCCAACTTAATGATAACGGGGTCTACAATATCACGTAAAGGTAAATAACAATTTCCAATCTTAATGGCGTGTTCAACTGAATTTTTCCAGTTCTCTGCGTCTGAGTGATCTATGATATTTCTCCTAATCGACTCTACCATGCTAGAGCTTAGTGCTAGAGGGGTGTTTGCAGAGTACCCTAGATTTTAATTGATGCCACATACGCTCTATGGGATTAAAATGCAATAGTATGAGGGAAGATGCAGAACTGTATGTCACATATTTCTTACCATACCAACTTTTATCTACCTGAAATACACGTTCTCTTTTTTAAGGTTAAATGCTTTCGGCACGCCTAAAAGATGTCTTTTTTATAAGAATATTCAAAAAATATGTCTTGTTCAAGCATGTATTTTTAGTTTGGCGACTTTAGTAACTAGCTATCACACTATTAGGAGGAATATTTGGTTTCAACCAAAAAGATCGGCAATTGTATCTTCATGGTAATAAAAAGAAGAATCTTTAATCTTTTTTGCAAGGAGCCACAAAGTATTATGAACTCAACCAGTCTCTGATCCTCGTCGAGGTATATGCTGGATCCATGTTGTGATCGATACTCTTTTACAGCTCTAAGGTATTCATATCGCCACTCTCACTCAGATTTGATTAACACTTACCTTTTACCCATTTTGCCGTATTTAAAACCTATTTTTAATACAATTTTCCAAAGACTTGCTACTGAACAGAAAATATTTGTATCATATGCAATAAGTCATGCACTTAGAGATCTTATAGCGGGTACTAGATTTTTTGGTACAAGGAGTAAATTTTTCTTCAAATCATGTCCTTATCAGTTGCGTCAAATTTTTTGGAAATCTCCATGTCACGACGTGGTTTTCTTATATCAAGAGGCTTTAAAACAATACTTTTACTGTGAAAAGAGATGTTTTAGTAAAATAATATGTTTTTCTTAAGCCAGCCTCTGTTGAGTAGAATATGGTATACATTGTTTACTATTTCCTTGGCAACAATAGTTAAACACTTTCTTTAGGCGTTTTACTACCGGACACACTACCGGACGCGACAAGATTAATTTCTTCCGACGAATAAAACATATTTCGAAGAAGTCAATAACTCAAATGTACTCTTCACCAAACAAAAATAAATTAAATGACCTAGATTTAATCACCGTACTTTATGGTTTGTTGTTCATGTAGTTTAGATCGGATGATATAAGGATTATACTAAATTATTTAGAACTTTTATCTACCTGAAACAAGAAAAAATATATTTACCTGCTTAATTAAAGGAAGACATAGCGTTAGTTAACGTGTAGTATTCGCAATGTATCAGTGTACTATATTACTTGTGACAAATATGGTTGGATCCAGCCCTGACTGCAATATACCACCCCGAATGAGCCCTAGGTATAAAGCTATTATCTGGCGCCAAAATGAAAAACGATAGATGTTAAAAAACACTTGACCTTATTTAAAATTCATTTTACCTATATTCAAATATTGAAACGCAGTCATTGTCCTGAATAAATAATATTATTCTTTTTAGTTTATATAATATTTTTTTTCTTTTCACGGAGAATTAATTTTCCTTTGACATAATGATTTAATCATACTTTATATATACATAATTAAATGATGAATTATTAATAGTGAATTAAGTGTAATTGTTTATTTCCATTCAAAAACAAATTATTAATTTACGAAAGAACTAGTCTAATTATCGGGGCAATATTAATGGAAGTGGTAAACATGCTTACCGCAAAATAACTTCTTGAATATAACTGAATAAAAGATTAAATTCTTGGCGACGTCTGTAATACATAAGAGACAAAGGTTAGTTTATGGAGATTAAGTATCAACTGAAATTATTAAATGGAAACCCAACGCTTGTCAATGGTCACTACTGTAATTATTTACTTTGTAATAATATATGTATTTTTAAAAATAAAATGTTCTCTCTTAAGGAATACAAAATTCATAAATACGTATACCACCCAATGAAACTGTCACTGAGGGGTTTGACTTTGCATAATTCATCTTTTTCCTTTACTTTTTAAAATTTAAATTAAATGATACATACTCATTTGAAAATTTAAACATGCCTGAAACTGTATTCCAAACTTTATTACCTTGGCAAAATACAAGAAGGTCCCAGTGTTGCTTGGACACCAGGCTGTAAAGGTGTCCTAGGCAATGAAACCGGGTATCAAGCAACTGAGTTCTGGTAGACCAGAACCATTATATAACATCACTAACGCTGCTATTTAGGGATAGATATCTTGGTCGATAAATCATGAAAACCAGACCTACTGAAATCATATTTCGGGTCACAGACACAACAAACGATCGCTGGGCAAATCATACGGCAAATAAAGCAACGATGTCTTGCATTGAAACAGAAAACAGATTGGGCCGGTGGCAATAAGAATGTAGGCTATTCGACTAAGAGGTTAAAACAGTCTTTCATCTTCAAATACGTGGCCCTAATTTACTGGAGATACCTTCAAGAATCAATCCTGAAATTCTACACCGGAAGGAAAAACGAATGAACGGGTTCCTAAACATAATTAAGGCAACCCACTTGTTCACATAGAACAGTTAGAGCCGACAACTCAATAAGTTACTAGATTACAGTATAAGAGCTTCTCAACTCTAGGCTGTTATATGAGTCATCCATCAATATTCATTTGAAGTTATAATGGCTCCTTTAGGCAGGTCTGTGACAGTGATCAATGTAAGCAGTCAACTAGCTGGTTGTCCAAATGATCATGTCAAAAAAATAGTGAAAATCATAAAATCCAAATTTAAGAACAGTAAAATATAAATTAAACTCCCATTCTAGAATCTGCACCATAGAATACAGAATTTCTACTTCGTAAACGGTAACTTTCAACATAGGTTCTAGAACTTTAAATATAGAAATGATTAGAAATAAATAGGTTTTGCCTGAATTTGACGTAGAACAGTTGAAAATATTGAAATAAAATATAGATGTTTTAATATTTCTTTTGTTTCAATTCTGCAACACTCTCCACTCAATCAGTATTAAACAAAATAAATCCATCAAACTGATTTCCAAATGTCAAAGGCAAGAAATCTTCGAAAAGTAATTTTTAATAGGTTTTTAATCCTAAAACCCTAATAACTGAAAAATTCAAAACTAGAGAGAAACTTAAACATCCAAGATTATTTTCTGAAAAACTACATCAAAACCCAAATTTACAATTTGAAAATCAAGAATAACGGCAAATAAATACATAAGTTCATCTAAATATGAAAAGTTTTGAAGAAACCTACAAAATTGCAACACTTACAAATTTTATGAACGAATGATCAAATTTGTACAATCTATTTGTAAACAATTGTACAAAGATAACTCTTATAAAATTCGATCAAAGTATAGGATGAGTCTACACTTTTAGACTATGAAATATGAGATCAATTAACACACATGGATTATAATAATAAAATCGGCATAAAAATAAAGACGCAAATTTAAATGATATCTAAAAAATGTAGTATAATATGGGAAAAAATTGTATATGTGACAGTTTGACGAAAGTTCCTTATAATTCTTCATTGCTTTATAAAAAAAATAGTCGCAGGAGGCTAAATCAGGAGACTTCGCTGGCCAGCGCAGACCACCCTGCAAGAAGATAAGGCGTCCTGAGAAGTGTTGCCTCAAAACAGTCGTTGACACACGCGTTGTGTGTGCCGTAGCATCCTCCGGCTGGAACCTTATATTTCCCACTCCCATCTTGTTTAGTGTCGGCAAGTAAAACTCCTGAATCATGTGAACGTAATGGCCAAAAGTTACCGAAACTATCGGTTCGTTTTCTTCAAAAAACTATGGATCAATTATTCTAAATCGCCATATAGCACACCAATCAGTTACACGTTGTGAATATAGGGACGCTGATCAAGTTGTCTGGGATTATCAGGATTTCAATTGTCTGTTTATTTACAGATCCCGAAAGATAAAAATGAGCTTTATCACTGAGGCATGCTAACAAGCGCCTCACATGCATTTTTTCGAGCAATAAAATTGCGTGGATTAAGTTCCTGTCCCACAGCCAATTTGAAATGATGAAATTTTAGTTCTTCTTGAGGGATTCGCCTCACAGAATGAGAAACAACCCAACAGCAATTGCATGTTTGCAGGCAGAGTGCTGAGGTGTTCGCAAAACGGAAAAAACATGTCAATATTTTGGGGTAAACTTGTTGCTCGTGTAAAGCCAGGTTTTTTTTCACATCATCAATTTTCCCTGAGTTATTTATCCCTGAAATAGTTGACTTCCTGCCAGGAATACGACCAGGGGGCGCAGTGTTAAAATGGGTATGGAATGCAAGTAGCGTGAAGATGATTAAATGACCGTTAGAAAAGCATGCATCGACACCGAACGAGTGCTCCACCTTCGTTCACTCCATGATGCTAACTAAACCAAGCAGAGCTACCGCTTTAGGCCTCGCTCTTGGAGCAACCACCTTGTATAAATAATCGCTTAGGGGCGCCAAGTTCAAATAAGCAAGTTACGTCTTCCAATTGTTTGCTATTGAAGTCAAACAAAAGTTGTTGTTAAATGCTGTTAAATTTAATTTGTTCATGTAACGTTTACAATCTTGTTTTAAACTTTTTTGAATAAATCCTTTGAAATAATATTTATGGTTAAAACGATATTTTTACATTTCATTCAAGTAGTATAATTTAACATTTTTTGTTGTTCTACTGAAGGCCTAAAAGCTATTGCCCGTATTCAAAACAAAATTACTTTTGAAGTGAAGTAATAGCCAATTAAAAAATTTTCTTTTTTAGTAAATAAACTTAATTATTATATTACGAGAAACATGTTTTAAATTAATATAGGGAAAATTTTTATACTAGAATACTTACTATTTAAGCTCGGTTCTCACTTTAACAAAAAATTTAAACTTAACTCGGAGGCTGCATCCTACTTTAACCAAAGTTGCAACGGTGGGGACGCGAAGTACAGCTAAATTAAAAACAATAAAATTTTCTGCAAAATTTTAAACGTGAGATTTTTATAAATTAAATTAATTGGATTTGTTTAAAGACTGTTTACGGTGCTGGAGGTATTTAATCAGAAAATGTATTTGATTCTGGGCCGACACCTGATCGTTTATTTAGTTTTTACGTTTGGCAACCTAATTCTTATACACCTTTTTTTAATTTTAGTTATTATAATATATTTAATAAGTGTCTCAGAGCAAAATGATATATTTTATGTAGTAGCCTAGTAACTTTGGCTAAATATTAGATCAATGGAATAATTACAATAATTATTTATGTGGTAAAACTGTGTAAAGTATTGAAAGTTATTTGTTTGCAGACGTAACCTCCAATAATTAAAATTTTGTTGTTGCGAGCTTATTTACATATCAAAATAATTTAACTTTAAATGTTCCTATTTATGTAAATAAAGGTTAGGTAACACTTATTATTTACTTTTCAATCCATATAAGTATTAACAGATCGCTGAAATAAATTCTTAAATAGTGCTTTTCAAAAAGATCACCATGACAAATAATTCAAGAAGGTAATAAGTCTAGAACAATTTACTAAAATTTGTTGTCCAACTGTTCAAATCATTTAATTAGGAGAAGCAATAATCTGTCTATATTTCTACCATATATAGATTAGTAATATATTTTTTATCTTACAGGGAAATCGAACCGATACTTTATCCTGTATGTAAGTGATGGCACTATTTAGAAATATTTCATTTTATTCCACTCAAACTATCTATTAAATTATTTATGCTACATCATTAAGACATGGAAAAAAAGGGACAGATTAAGGAAAGCACCATATGATTTGCCATCCACTTATTTAACAAAATAAATTTGCACATATATTATCACATAAATAAATTGTGGAGGTGTAACACGAAATGTAATTTTTTGTCTAGCTTGTAATTTTTTTACATATGAATTTAAAAGAACCGAATAATTGTTATTGTGATTGCCATTTTAATGAACTTTACGAACAAGCAAATTTGTCGACATGATGTTCTTTTATCTTCAAAAATCATTTGTTAACAATTGTGCTGGCAGGTCACACTTGTTTTAATCTGTTGATTTTAAAAAAGGTTTGCCTAACCACTACATTTGCCAATAGAGTTATGCCAATTACATAATTAATTACCTTGGAAAAATCAACATAAATAATTGGTACTTTGCAACAACAACAAATATTAAATGAAATAACTTATTCCCTGCACTAAACTCAATTTTACTTATTTTTGAAGCTTTTATTTTAATTTTATCAAAAGTTAATTTTGTGTAAAAATATATTTTTATTTTGCTTACGAATAAATGTTAATTGGGTTATCAAGGTAATTTATAATCATAGTTTATTTGTCTAGCGTTCTCTTTTTAAAAGTCACAAAAGAAAATACATATAAGTAAATTAATTAAAAAAACGAGGTCCAGATATTGGACAACCCAATTACAGAAACACTTATATCAACACAACAACGCCATTTTAAAAAATCAAATCCAAAAGATACAAAATTAAGTAACGGCTCTAAAGGACCCTATAACGAATATTTTAGAAAAGAAAACAAATAACAGTTTTCAAAGGATTGAGATTTTATAAAATCTTTTTTTTCTATAACTTGACCTTATTTATATTGGTTGAAGAGAAACATTTCGTCGAAATTGATTGTGGTTATCAACAGCATTATACGTTCTTGGGTTAAAAATTGGGGGTGCAAAATTATTGTTATTACGTTGACGTCGTTGAGTAAATTTGTATTAATAATATTATTACTCTGGTTTACGGTAGGTGTTCCTAAATCTTATTGTATATATTTTATTTGGGTGGATATATTGTAATAGAACAAATATTAATTATTTTATATTCTGTAACGTGAAGTATATTCGGCTAAAATATGTAATTAAATAATCACTCCGTGGGAATAGGGTAGTATATATTTTTTTATTAGCACCCAAGAAAGTCTAAAGGAAAAACAAATCAGTTATCGTACTTAATCATAATCGTTTAAATATTTTCTTAAAAAATCTATAAACTCAGTTAATTTATGCTGACCAACTGAAAGACCCTCTCTAAGATTTGTGTCGAAGAAATCCTACCCTGGTTATGTAAATAAAACCGAAGAGTTAAAGGCCCAGGGAGGTTTTTAACATGTGTTATATGAAATGCCGTTAAAATGTATTAAAATATTGAACAATTTTATTAGAAAACAAAAGAACGATCAAATAAACTCACTATAATAGAAATATATCTTTTCACAATTTGTACAAAGAATTTGTATAATATCTGTTTTCTCTATTCACAAGAAATCACAAGTTAAGATTGTCAAAACAGTCGTATCATATATTCTTTTCTTAATAGGAAGGCGCAGATTAGTTTGTTTTACTAATCTTTTATATAAAAATTATGATTAAGTCGCTCAGAGGCCAATTCGGAAATTAAATATTCGGTATAGAATGACCCTCTTGATGCCCTCTTGACGTTTACAGAGTTCCATGGGGTAATATGGGTGCTAACGGGATTCGCGCGGTGCCGAGAGGACTACATGATGTAAGGTTCGAGGACGTTCTCTTAAGGAATACTAAACTTTAGTTACTGTCTGGAAATCGTCAAGATCGGTACCATTCTCAAGACCAGTATCGTAGAAAATTACGTAACTGGTATATTCGTAAGGAAAGAGGGTTTTCTTTGTTTTGTTTCATTTTTCATTTAATTTGGGAAGTTAAAGGAATATCATGTATTATTTTACCTCAGCATTTAGCGATTTCAATACCGTTTAATTAAGTAATATAAATAGCTGTTTTTCGAGTTTTATTACTTTTCTGTTAAAATTGAGTTTTACATTTTTGGTTAATAGAACGGCAAATAAGAGCAATTATGTTAGTTTCTTCATAATTGTTATTTGTTATTAGTTTAAGCTTCTCACTGTAAATAATTCGTTTTTCTATTTATTTTTGTTAGTAGACTACCTAAGTGTTTTGAGAAACTTGTTTTATTTAATTTAATTAAAAACCTTCACGCGACGCAGTCATACTGCTGTGAGAGCTGTAAACAAGAGATGTCATCTGACCAGCTAATTAGCATCCTTGTCTGAGTCCTGAAGTTCTGAGTTAGGGTTGTGGTAAACTTAAATAACCGTAGTTGTTTGGAACTAAAGCTGCGAGAGACAAGATAAACGACCAGACTTCCGGAGTGTCTTTGTTATTGTAAAATTTAATTATAGGTTATTTAAATAGCTACAAATTAATATGGGACAGCAAAATGATTGTAAACGAAATGGCCAACGTTACCACAAGATATTCAATTTGCAAGAGTCTACGATCAAATTCTGTCACAATATTATCTTAGAAACATTTAATATTTCCTTCTTGAATCTGGGTAGGGTGGTATAGGATTGCGCGGGCGATAAAACTGCGCTTACAAGATAATGAAGTGAAGTTCGTAACTAACTTCAGTCGGATTTTGTTTGCTATCGGAACCGTTTTACGTACCTGAGAAAAAATTTAGTTTAGTGGAAAATACAAGAAATATCTGAGTACAAAGTTTTTATTGACTTTTGATCTTATTTTTCGATACAATGAATGTGTTACTATAAAACAAAAATAAGAAATTCTAACGATTTGTTAATATTTTTGCATTGCAATATTATAGTTTCGGCCTCGAACAAAGAAGTTCGATTATTTACTAAGAGATGGCAGTGGTGTCGCGATCTTTAGAATAGAATTCAAGTGTATAAAATTGCGCTTTTTGGACGCGTGTAAGTTTACGCGCGCAATTTTACACACCTGGAATTTCTATAGTCCAATATTATTATTTTATTAATTCAATTAGTTTGCCATTTCTTTTTTCTATTTCAAACATGTTTTATAATGAGGTGTTATCTCAGAATGTCAAGAAAAGTAAGCAAACTAGATCACCAGGTCTGTTCGGAAAAGACTATGACGGAGGCTCGCAGGCGAATTGAAAATGGTGAAAGCAAGAGATCATTGGCCTCATCTTTGGGAATGGTAGAGTCTACTTTACAATTTGGTTTACAATAACCAAAATGCGCAACGAAATTATGCAGATTTGATACTTCATTTTCGCCTGAGGTCGAAAAAGACTTTTGTAATCATGTGCACACTTTAGGTGAAATATTTTATGGATTAACGGTAAAAGGATTGAGAAGTGCAGCTTACGAGTTGAAAAAGTACACGCTATGTCTCCGGATGATTAACCCCCAAGACTTCAATACTCCAATTGGTTTATACAGTAAAGTAACCTAATTCTGAATTTTTCTAACTTTATTTTGTTTACCAATGAGGCAGGTTTTATAAAAAATGGCATAGTAAACCCACACAATTTACATTTTTGGGCTGATGAAAACCCGCACGCTATAATCCAAAACAAACATCAACAAAGGTTTATTGCGCATGTGAGGGCTGGCGTCATCGGGAATAACCTTACAGGTCCATTTATTTTCGAAGGAAGATTCAATCGTAAAATTTATTTTCAATTTTTGCAGCAAAATTTAAATTATTTATTATAAGGTGCATGCTTGATGGTGCTCCATCTTATTTTAACCGTTTAGTACGTCAACACTTAACAAATGTTTTTGGCTCTCAATGAATAGGTCGAGGTGGACCAAGGTATGAAGACCTAAATCCCTGACTTTTACTTCTGGGAATATCTAAAAGAACTAGTAAATTCAATACCAATAAGTACTAGAGAACTACCAGCGAGAACAGCACAACATTCTAACGTAATAATACCGGAATAATATTTGCAGTGCAGCGGGAAAAATTGAAAAAATAAGAAAATGTATTGAAGTACGTGGGGCCCATATTGGATATTTGCCAAAATGACATTTAAACATCGTCACTATTTTTGCATTTTAATAACATTGTAGATTAACTGAGCCCCGATAAAACCTTTGAAATAATTCTGGACTTGACAATCTCTGAGCTGGAAATCTTTCAACATAACATATTCTTGCCTTCGAAGAGTTAGACAGCGCTTCCCCATAAATTAAAGCACATCAGCACACCCTGCGTATTTTATTTTTACTTATATGTGTTTAGCATTAGTAACTTCTGGGTATTTCGGATAAAAACAGATTCATCTTGAAAATCTTTTTTTTTTACCGAAATAACTTAAGAATACCTTTTTTGAAGAAAAATGACGAAAGAATTTAAAAATTGGTTTTCAGCTCTGTAAAATACCTCCTGTCAAAAATTAGGCGCAACGAGTATGGTTGCAAGTCCGTTCTTAACTTCTCTGACGATTTAAAATACCTATTGTAATAGGGTTATTACGACCTCTCTTGTATGCTCCCGAGAAATTAGAAAGTACTTACCAGACACCCTGTATAAATCATAAAAACTTCGCAAGAAATTTGGTTACTTATTTTATCATTTAGACTGATTGTGGCTACCATGATCTTTAATGTTAGGAAACTGATGCACTGAAAATAGTTAGTGCATTTATAATTAATTAGCCTCTTATCTTTGAAATATTACAGAAATAGTGGTCAAAATAAATTCAAAATTTATCTTCCTTAGTAAACATTCAACATTCATAAACCTTAATAAATTTACTTTTAATCAGAGCCACACATATTGTTTTCGCTCTTAGCAAAGAATTGAAATCCTTCCGGAATATGTAACGCTTGTAGAAAGAATTGCATTTTATAGCTTTGTTTCCTTTTCCAGTACGTCACTTTGTCAGCTCTCTGCTCGAGTTTCAACCTTTTTTTTTAATAGTAATATAGTTCAGTGGTTTTTCTTTCTTTCAAATCTTCGGGTCACATGAAACCAGTTCTTTATTTACATCTTAATAATTTGTATTTTTTTATAGAAAAAATTATGGTTATATACGTAAACATAATGAGAAATGTAAAATCTCAAAAAATTGCAAAGCAAACGTGCTCATTCTTATTTAGTAAATACCAAAAACTATAACAGACATAATGAGTAAGAGAAATACAGTGAGGATACGTATGTGGAATATCTTTAAAGCATTATACTTATATGAAATATATTTACTTTATAAAACTGAGAACAAATGAAATTTTGTCTTTAATTAATTGACTTCAGCTTGGCATTTACGTGACGCCTGTATCATGTATTACAAAATCAAATGTTTTAAAAGTTAATAATAAAAATGATGTTATGTTAAATTATGTAAAACTTTATTGTTCATTATTTTCAAATACACTAATCGTATTATGCATTGCAAATAATGAACTAAATAACAATGTGTTCATTTCCCGATTGATTTACTATGCTAAACAATAAAAATATTGTTGACGATCAATTTTATTCGAGCACAACCGATAGTTGGTGAATTTAATGGCGAATTAAATTATTATTTGTTGGAAATTCTACAAGTTTAAACAACGAATTTTATTTATTTTTACGTGGTATTAAAAAGCAGAAAAAAGAGTACGTTAAACACCTGCCTGGAGTCAGAAAGCTAATGAGAAGGTCAGAGATCACAAGAAATATAATTGTGATGGGGAGTGCGATAAGAATGTATATTGTCTCCATTTCAGTCTAATATTTATACTGATAAAATTTGTTGGATAGCAATCCTACAAGAAACTAAAGGTGTGGTAGCCAAAGGAGCGTTTTAAATTACATTCGGTGTGCAGACATTACTGTTTTTAGCAAAAATTTTGAAAGATCTAGAAGGTTTGAAAATTTTAATACTATATGTAAAAGTTACGATGCAAAAATTAATATCAAGGTAATTAAGTATATGATTTTGAGGAGAAATACAATTAATTCTCATATAAATGAAACCCAAGTAGAACAAGTCAGGAATTATAAGTAAATGGGAACTATACTAAGCAAAGCAGCTGATCAAAATAATGAAATAAAAAGAAGTATCGAAATTGAAAGAGCCAGTTTTAGAAAAATTAACAAATTACTTTGTAACCGGAAACTCTATATTAGATGTGAAGATGATAAATGTTTATTACTATGTTGGACTGAAAAAAATAACACACATTTTAACAGGTTTGAAATGTGGCGCAACTGTCGGATACTAAGAATAAAATGAATTAACGTGGTAACAAATATAGAACTAATATGGCGAATAAATGAGGAACTGGAAACTATGCTAGGTATAAAAAACAGAACACTTGAGTAGTTACACCATGCCATCTAGTGAGAGAACAAAAGTCTGCACCACTGAGAATATTAAGCAAGGAAATACGAAGAACGAAAAAGGCAGGTTTGCATGCGGAATTTTAGAGAACGGCTTGGGTACACCATACATGAGCTGATTAGAAAAGCTGTAAATAAGACTGTGCTTTGATTATATCTATATCAAATTTTCTATTGGAGAGACAAGCAAAGAAGAAAAATATTTCAAAATTATTAAATTTTTACAATTATCTAGAATTTAAAGTTTCATAAAAAAAAACATAAAGCTTGTTGACTGTTCTATTTTAAAAATAGGTATTAGTTACTACACAATACACACTAAATTTTGAACTCGGAGTATACCTCATCCATCATATATATTAATGTATTTTAAGAAACATATGAAATCCTATATCCATCATATATATTAATGTACTTTAAGAAACATATTAAATCGTAGATAGATTTAATTATGTTTTATTCTTGTTTTAGAGCAGTTAAAAGAGGACTTAAAGCTTTGTTGATGTTATTACTCTTCAATAATGTTGTACTGTAATACTTACTTTTAAAGCTAATTTTGTAAGTACGTACATTTGCACTTATGCTAGATTTAAGAATGCAACATTGAAGCTTTTCTTAAAACACGGTTGTTGCGAAGAGCATTTCCAGATTATATGATTTAATTGTAACTTTTTCATTACGACAGACTTCATTAGATGTTTATAATATGATTTTAAAGTATATTTTAAGACCTGAGTTAAAATATTTTATTTTAAAATTGCACATGCTTCAAGAAATATTCAATAAAACTATGTAGATGGAAAGTTTTGTAGCCTAATTATAAGTAGCTACTAAATGTGGTTCCAATCTATATTAACTTTATAGGGTTCAGTCGATATTTATGAATTATTGTACTTTATTTTCTTGATTTAAACAAAACGCGGCATTTTCCCCAGTTACTTATTCTTTGAGCAAATAAGTTATTTTTAGTAAGCATTCATGAAAAGAACGCCTAAAAATTGTTCTATATCATGTAATAATACACATAATAATAATAATGCATGCTCTGCGCTTAGCTACTCTTGCGCAATTGTAAAATGTTATAATCTAAAATGTTTTTTTATAATTTTATAATAAAACATGCGATTATAATGTATATATAAAGATTTTTTCTTCCTTGCTCATTATATAATTTTCAATTTTTTAATTGTAATAATTATAAAGGCATCATTACAATTTCTCTAAGCTGATCAGAACTATTTTTTTTTTCAATTTCGTCATAAGGAGTATTTTCTAAGTGTTGAAACGTTGCAATAAATCATAAATTATATTATAGACGATAACAAGATTCCAATCTATTATAGATACACCATTAAAACAATTTAAGCTGTTCAAAAATATATATTTTTTTAATTCCTATTAAGGGATGGTTTTTAAGAATTGAAAGGTTGTAACACATGTTAGGTTATATTCCAGAAGTTTCTATTTATGATTTTTGCATTTTTTGTCTTTTTGTCAGATGAGGTAGTTTCCACCCAAAAAAACAAACAAAAGCGTACGGCAGGAATGTATAACTTTTTAAGAGAAGGATAAGGTAAGCTTAATAACAAATTTTCATATAAATCGATTTTATCCGAAACAATTCCCAGGTAATACCATATTTTTGCCGTTTTAACCAAGTTGTATTAATAGCTTATTAAATAGTTTTCTTTGTAAGTTTTATTCTATAGACTTGCATAAACCTACAAATTAAACTTAAAATGTTGCCTGAGAGGAAGCCGTACAAAATAAGGTTTGATTTATTTAAATGAGTCGTAGGTAGTAGAGACCGCTAAAGTAAATATAGTATAATATCATTTAATGAGCAGTCATGATGATTATTACTCAAGAGGGTAAAGTCACTAAATGAGCCAAATGGGAGTTTTACTAAATATCTATTGTTCGTGATAGTCGAATAATACACTACGTCTGTTAAATTAAATTTTTCACTTGTTGATACCAACAGAAATATTTTATTAAGACCTTCTTATTTTAAGTTTATAGAAATTTGACTAACCAGTCATGTATTTAATTTATTCCATTAGTGTGTTTTGGCACCTTGTTTAAACTTTTCTTGAAATAAATTTCATTATTCTGCATCGAAATCTTCCCTTTAATAATAACAGCTACTTTATATGATTCTGACCTTGCTTAATCCCAAAATTAATATGAAATGAATGCAATAGGCAACGATTTTAAGGGAAGGACCAAAGCGAAGTTATTTACTTTTTCCTACATGAGGCAATTTTTGGAGCATATGGTACTTCGTATATAAGCGTACCGAAAATAATAGAGATAAGGCATTTTTGCCCAACAATGACACTGGTTACTTTTTAAAGTATTCCTGGCCTAATGACTACACTGCCATATTCATCTCATTAATCCTCTTATTGATGGTTCGCTAAGTAAATTTAAAAGCTGTTTTGCTTTTTGAAATAAATTAACTCCCATCCGTTCCTATTGATCTGATGGAAAATATGAAAAGAATATTCAAGTATTACTTCCAAGTATAAAATATCAAGAACATCATCAAAGATTTTTGGTAATTTCAAATTAGGGGCGTTATTTATAGGAAGACAAGGTGGACACACTATATATTGTTACTTTTTATATTAGTGGTACAGAATAGCTCTTCAAGGTCAAAAAGCATTGTTGTCAAATCTTCGACAAGAGAAGAACGGCAAAAAAATGTTTGTTAAATTTGCATTGTCTTGCTTGGGTTGTATCTCTAATCGTTATCAAGTATGAGATGAATGTTGTGTCTTAAGGCTACGAGCTTATATAAGGAATATGTCCATTGAAGCTAGAAATTTCGCTTCTCTGTAACCACCTCAATGATTTGATGTTAGAAAGTAGTTGTAACCAAAGATTATGTCTCTCAATATTAAGATTATTATCATCCATTCTATTATGATTTTTAATGTAAGCTCCTTATAAAAATGTTGTCTGTTTCATGTTAGGTTAGATGTTGCTGCAGTTTCAGACCATTTTATATGGTGCTGTTTACCCCAGGCGTGTTCCACACTATTAGATCTTGACGTTTCCCTTTTTCGTGTGAGCTTTATGTTCCTTAATTATAACTTCTAATGGACGCTTGGTTTCTCCAATATATATTTCACTATATTCACATGACACTTTATAAACATATTATTTGATATCGGTATTTTTTTATTTAGTTTTTGTTAAATTGGCTCTGAGTATATTTACCGATTTGGAGGATATTTCTATGTTGTAACTACTAGCAATTTTTGTATACAGAATTGTAAAGCAGGAATATGATTCTGTCAAGTAGTCCTTGTTTTTAGGTTAGTTCTAATATCGTCTATTAATTTTAGGGGATAAGTATTCTGTTGTAAATCGGACTTAATATTTGCTACCTTTTCTAATGGATTTGCATGATTGCATATGGAAACTGCGCGAATATAAAGATTGCGTATAATTCCCGTTTTGTTACAACAGAATGCATAGACTCATGGTTGAGATACTATCCAGTGTATATTGGTTTCCTGTATACTGAAGTTTCAATAATATCGTTTGAATCATTAATCATGGCATGCAGGAAGGGTAACTGATCATTTCCCTTCTTCCAATGGTAAAATTAATTGGAGTTTAGATGTGTTACGAATTATTTAGTTCTCGATCATTAACATTTCTTACAATGACAATGACAATCATCGACATATCTGAACCAAACATTCAGTTTTACTGTTAGTGTTTCTATGGCATAAGTTTCGAATCATTCCATCTATATATTGTCACAACTGAAGGGAGTGAAGAACCCATTGAATGTCCATCGCTATGGAAGTAGAATTTCTCATTTACTTAGATAGCAATAGAAAGGCAACAATCTAAAAGATCCAATACCCCTTCCAGTGGTAACGTTACGTTGTTCGATATCACAAAGTGGCATATTTTAAAAGTTTAGTTTTGGCTATGTAGTGAGTTACTTAATGGCACATTAGTATAGAAACTTTCGCCATAAAAAGTTATTAGTCTGTTGTTTTGCTCTAGATTAATGCTACTAATAATATTCACAAAATGACAGAAATTTTTGAAATATTTTCCTCTTGTTATCTAAATGTCGTATGATTTTTAGAAGAAACTTCGCTAGTGCATCCTCTGGAGCTGGTTATTAGTCTTAAATATATGATGATTTTGCGAATTTCCAGTAGTCTATCAAAATATGGTGGCTTACTGTAATGTGATATGAGTGCCGTCCATAGTTTGTCAGCCATATGGTCTCTGTATTTTTTTCGTGTTCGGTAAATTTTTGACTATAGAATTGGTTGCATCGCGAACTAGCAGTTTTGTTCAGGAAACCTCCGAAATTTTGATCGTATGTTACGATGTCTATGATTACCGTTTCAGTCCTTCATTTATTTTCAACCTAAACTCGTGGGAATGGTTCTCATCATTTTGAATTGATTCTACAGGATTTATTATGTCTAAAACAGGTACGTTTTTTGCTAATCTTCAGTACTGTATATAACCTTTAAATAAATGTCAGAGAAAAATCTTTAGGTATCACAAAGTTATGAGTAGTAATATGTCATTGCTACTACAATTTCTACACACCCATACTGACGTTTTCTCATAATAATTGTGTATAAAGTAACATGAACAATGAAGAAGATTACATGCACTACGACATTGCGTCGCAAAATTGGAGTACCAATATATTGGCTGACTCTTAAGCGAAGTATCCTTACTGATAATATAAACGAAGGTATTGCCATCTTCTTGGTGATCTGCCCAGAGGCTTGATTCCTTCTGATCACAAAATTTCCATTTCTGTTTTCTTGAGTATTTGTTTCTGAGTATCTGTTCTAGACTCTATTGCGCATGGTAATATACATAATTTGTATATGTGAGTCATTACTTCTATTTGTAAATCTTTGTTTCTCTTTATGATGTCTAGCAGATATCACAATATGTTGGGAGCTTTATTAGCCTCTCTTCGCACTCTCTCTCCAAAGTTAACGTAGCTGGATATATGTATTTCCAAAGAGTAGAGACTTTCTCCGTTATTTCATTGTTGGTTACGATCTAACATCTTCTGAGTTCTCTAGCTAGTGTCAAAAACATAGTCCTAGATACTCATATCTTTGTATTAAACTCCTTTGCAGTCATTTCAAAGATGATAATACACATCTTTACATATTGTGTATCGTCTTTGTTATTTGAGGTCAGGATTACATTTGCGCAGTATAAGATTTGATTTCTTTTCCTCCCATATCTCGTCTTTCTTACCTTTCCAGTCAATCTATCGACTACTAGATTGAATAGCTGAACTAATTTGAACTTCTGCTGATTTTCGACATTTATGCTAGTTTACTTGCCTTGTTTGATATATCTAATTATACTGACTATATTCCAGGGGCTGATCCCGCTCTTCTCTTTGGGGGGGGGGGGGTGTTATCAGAAAAGTATAGTATGGTAAGCGAAAACAAGTTGTCGATGGAGGGGAAGTCACCAGTAACATTTCCATTTCTAGTGTTAAAGACAGGGTCGGGTCTATTTTTCTGAATTCGAAGTTCTAGAGGGGGATTGCAAGAAAAAACAGGTTCTCGATTGGAGGGTGGGGGGATAGCAGAAGACACATTACTAGTTTAAGAGACAGAATCGGGTATATTTTCCTGAACTCAAAGCTTTTGGATAGGGCAATCGCAATAAAAAAACAAATTGGAAGAGATGCTAGTAGGATACATATTTCTAACCCCCCTAGATCCGCGCCTGCTATATTCTGATGTTACGTAGCTCAACGCTTTATTAAGGTCAACAAATTTTAATTCCATTGCAAGACTCATCAAATTTTCCGCTATTTGTTTAATTATGAATTCTTTCATCTATTGTTGACTAGTTATGTTGAAAACTTTGTTGATCGCCGTTTTTTTAATTTTCTTAATGATTTTAGTGTTGTAAAAAGTGTGATTAACGATTATTAATTTGGTTATTTTTGTCCTTTTCTTGTAGATTTCCGTTGTTCCGTCAAATCTTGTATGAAGAATTTTGTTAAAGAGTTCTCTAATATTTGATTATTACATGTTATAGTTAATACCCTAAATTTATTGACATAATTACCATGATTTTCGCTTTTTAATAGCAATTACGTTTATTAATTGTACTTTATTTCTAATAAGCCGAGATAAGTTTGTTAAAGTCTCAAAATATAAAAATAGAGTATTTAGATGTCTAAAACATCCAAAAAACGACAAGATTTTTGTTCTTTATGTAGATGTTTTATGATTTCTTGATTCCTTCTGGAGTAAAATACATTTTTAAAAATGCCTTGATATTAGATATATACTATAATGTATCTATCATAAACATCAAAACCTGTTATGACAATGTAAGTTATCTATTTAATTTCAAATCATTTGAAAATTATTTTGGCACTGATAACCTCTAAACATTTATTTATATTTTCAGAGAACTTGAGTAATCATCAAATTTATTTTTATAAAATCTTTAACTAAAATATTTTTGGGATCTGAGTAAGTAGTAAGAATTTTTTTTCTAGTTATATTAAAATATATATTTTTTTATAGTGTTGGCTTAATGTAACACACCTGATGAAATAATAAATGGTTAGCAATATCCTCTTCTTGCCATTTTAGGACTAGGCCATGTTGCTTGTTTATACTTCAGCTCTCGTACTATCTCTCTGGTGGTGTTCCTGGTGGTATAATAGTATTAAGTTTATTGCTTTTTATTATTTTCGAGAGGAATCCCTAATTTGATATTTTTAAACATGATACCTTCACTCCTCCATCCTGCATTTGGCACTTTTTTAATTATTAAGGTTTTTGCTAAGAGTTTGCCCAATATTGACTTTCCTCATAAATTTTATTTCCCCTTAAATTAACTATATTCAACTACAAAACATTTTCTTTCATGTTACTAGAATATTATGCAGAACGTTCTCTGATTAATTTTATGTAATCTATATAATCTAGAAACTTACATAAACTTTGAACCGCAAAATTTAAGTAACGTTCTTATAAATCCATTTTTTAACCACACCTGCCTTGTATACCTTTATTATGTTCTCGTAATCCTTCACTTTACAAATTATTCTTACCATCTTGTTTGTACGTGCCTAGAATATTTTTTCTCAAACTTATCGCTCGTTCGTTATAAAAGATTTGGGGAAATTTTTATGCCCCCTAACAGCTAAGGTAATCAAACAAGTAGAATTTATTGGGTTATATTATTATCGAGAAGTTTAGAAGGCTATAAAAAGTATTTTAAGTTTATTCTGTATTTTACAAGAAAGTCTCAAAAATATAAAGAGAGTAATAATTTTAATCAAATATTATGTTTTGAAATTTTGTTCTTGGAAAATCTTAGCGTAAGCTATAGTGATTTTGTAGGAAATGGCTATAATATTAGAAAATTCTAAGTCAAAAACAATTGAATTGAAAAATTATTTATAAAATTAGTAACTTTGCGCTAAAAAGCATGTTTTATTTAGTAAATTAAGAATTGTTTGAAGCCAACCAAAATTCTCCATGAGAAGAATTACACTAGCAGAATATATAATTTCCAAATAAATCTAATGAATTGGCCTTTTATTTTGTTATAAGACTTTACAAATTATCGCCACCTATAATATTTAAAAGACATAGAACATTTCTTATAATACCAGATCAATAACACCTAAATAACCTTTAGGACTGTAAATAATTATTCGCCTCGGCTTGTAAGAGATAAGACTGAGACAAACTATACTCTAAAATCATACCTTTATTAAAAAAATGTATTTTTCGTAAAGAACCAAATTAAAATGTTAACAAGAAATCTTTAACTGGTATTGCTACATAAAAATTCCAAAAAAAATTGAGCTCAGTAGTTGTAAGTTTACAATTTTTAAATTACTTTTTATAACACACAGTCAAATAAAAAGAAAATATAAGGACAAGCTACAACACTACAGAAATTTAAACAATCTGAAACGCTCATCAAAATCAGCTAAACCGTTAAAATTAGAAGTGTCTGAAAATAAAACCAAAATTTTTTTTTTTCAAATTCGAAAGACCAATTTATCTTTAAAATGAAAACTGGTCAAGTTCGTGTCGCACACATATTATGTTACGGTTCCAGTTATTGGCCTTGTTACTTTTTTTTCTCATTTCGTTGCACATTTGTCAGTGCATTGTTGAAAGCATATACCCAGAAAATTTTATGACAAAATACATTTCCTCTGAAAGCACCTAACGACATCGAAGAAGAAATTTTAAATACTATTTGTATATTTCATAAATTAGCTACTAAATGTAACTTAATAAATGTTTAAATCTACCTAAGGAAAACTAAAAAACGAGCACAGTAAAATTTTAGATTTCTATCTAACAGTACTTTATATATATATATATATATATATATATATATATATATATATATATATATATATATGGCTAAGTAGTAAAAAAAATTGGCGTCTACCATCCTAAACTACACTTCAAAATAGAAAAAGAGGAGTTAAATAAAATCAATTTTCCTGATATAACCTTATACCGTATTAACAACACCTTAAAAATATAATGGTTTACAAAAAAAAACATGGTCCTCCAAATATTTATGTTTTAATCCCAACAACCTCTATCTCATAAAAAAAACCGTTGTTATAGGCCTTGCAAATAGCAGCATTAAACTATCAGATCCTGAATTCCGACTCCAAATCATTCAAAAAGCAGATGAAGCCTTAAAAATGAACAGCTATCCCGGAAACCTAATAAACGATATCTTTAATAAAAGAATTCATAAATTTTATAACGAAAGCTCACCACATACTAATACAAAATAGAAAAACGAAAAATACATATCACTTCCATATATCCCGAAACTCTTTGAAAAACTACAAAATGCTTTTCAGAACGTAACTGTCAGCCATAACGGTCACAACCTTGTAAAAAATGATATATCAAACTAAAATCTAAATACTAAAAGTAAAAAAACACATGTCGTTTACAGTATTACATGCAAAGATTTTAATGGTGAATACATAGGACAAACATGCCAACACTTACCAAAACAGAATAAACGAACATAAACAAGACAAAAAAATAAAACGGCGTTAACAACACATGGCATAGAAAACCACCGTTCCTTTGATTTTGAAAGAGTCAGAATTTTAAAAATTGAAAACCACATAACAAAAGAGAAATTTTGGAAATGATAGAGATATAAAAAAGTAAACATGCAGTAAATTCTAAGGCAGATATCAAGCAACTTAGCAGAATATATAGCAATATTAAAAAATAACTACTTAAAAACATAATTTTATGCTCAAAAACGCATTGCACTTTCGAACTAGACCCCTTAAACCCTTAAAAGCCAATTTAATCTTTAATAATTTACAAAAAAATCCCATCTGTTTCTTTCTTTCTACTTTCTCTACTAACTACAAGATGACACACGTGTCTATCTTTATGCCGTTATTTTATGAAAACTAATTTCTCTCTCTCTCTCTCTCTCTCTCTATATATATATATATATATATATATATATATATATATATATATATATATATATTCTTTATTCTTGAACCATAGATTATATCATTTTTCCAGTAACAGTAAACTGTTCGCATTTTACTTCATTCATACGCGGAACTGCATATAGTTGTACGTTTGCTGAATGTAATTTCAGCACTACAACGGCATAATGTGGATATATCCACTGCTATTGCATCTCAAACGGAGGAATGCGTGAAAGCCGCATAAACATAAGTACGCCTTCCGGCGGGAGGTCGGCGAAGCCGCGTTCAGTATTTGCATGCTTCCTTCCGGTCTGTTCTCTGCACAGCCAGGTGCATGTCGATACCCTGATGAGTCTAGTGGAGACGAAACATGTACCTCTGCCGTATCACTGTGGCGGGGAGGGTAAGTTTTGACTTTCTCCTTGGTATGGTGGGACAGGCAGGCCATCATCTCGATGGTGGTGGAATAGGATAAATTGCGTTTTATAACAATTTATTCTAATGTGCAACCTCTAACACAGAAAGGATATGATGGAGAGAAGTTTGCATTTACTGTTCGCATTTTACTTCATTCATACGCGGAACTGCATATAGTTGTACGTTTGCTGAATGTGATTTCAGCACTACAACGGCATAATGTGGATATATCCATTGCTATTGCATCTCACACGGAGGAATCCGTGAAAGCCGCATAAACATATGTACGCCATCCGGCGGGAGGTCGGCGAAGGTTCAGTATTTGCATGCTTCCTTCCGGTCTGTCCTCTGCACAGCCAGGTGCATGTCGGTACTCTGATGAGTCTAGTAGAGACGAAATATGTACCTCTGCCGTATCACTGTGGCGGGGAGGGTAAGTTTTGACTTTCTCCTTGGTATGGGGGTACAGGCAGGCCATCATCTCGATGGTGGTGGAATAGGATAAATTGCGTTTTATAACAATTTATTCTAACTGTGCAACCTCTAACACAGAAAGGATATGATGGAGAGAAGTTTGCATTTACTGTTCGCATTTTACTTCATATATATATATATATATATATATATATATATATATATATATATTTATATATATATATATATATATATATATATATATATATATATATATATAATATTAAATTAATATGTACACAGTGTGCAGTATTGTTCGTGAAATTTTTGTTTAAGGTAAATGTACAATATGTTCTTAGTAAGTTAAGTTATATAAAAAAAGCTCTACTATCTACACTCTGTAAACTCTGAAGAAGGTAAAATAAATTGAAGAAACGTCAATAATAAAGAATGTAAAAAACAATTTATGCTACTCCACTACCATCGAGATGATGTGTTCCTTAGCAGTTTGTTCAAACTGTGCAACCTCTAACACGGAAAAGATATGGTTGGAACGAAGTTTGCATTTACTTTCGCATTTTACTTCATTCATACACGGAGCTGCATATAGTTGTACGTTTGCTGAATGTGATTTCAGCACTACAACAGCATAATGTGGATATACCCACTGCTATTGCAGCTCACACGGAGGAATCCGTGAAAGTCGCATAAACATATATACGCCATCCGACGGGAGATCGGCGAAACTGCGTTCAGTATTTGCATGTTTTTTTCCGATTTATTCCTTGCACAGCCAGGTGCATGTCGGTACCCTGATGAGTCTAGTAGAGACGAAATATGTCCCTCTGCCATATCACTGTGGCGGGGAGGGTAAGTTTTGACTTTCTTCTCGGTATGGTGGTACAGGTAGGCCATCATCTCGATGGTGATGGAATAGTTTTAAAGACTAGTTAAAACAAAATGAAAAATATCACCTACTAATACGCCGACTGCTTGAAGTACTTTATATCTAGTATATAATATTTAATGTTGATCAAACTTCTTTGGCTGTCTGGCAGAGTTATCCAAACTTATTGACACCAGTCTACTGTATAATTTTCCGCTAGTTTGACAGTGGCTTATTTAGCTGCATGTCATCTTCCTTCTTTTTTAATCACTCTGAGTAATATAGTAATTTTAGCAATATCAGGAAATCACTGATAAACCAAATATCTGACTTACCTCTGCCGACATCCATTACGTAGGGAAACTAATAAAGAAAAGTTCCTTTTTCAATAAACATAAATAGATGTTGTTATTAGTGGTTTCCTGTTGATCGAGCTGATAACATTACTTCAACTCATAACTGTTATTGTTAAACTAAGTATTTTATTATGTAATTATTTTTCTTGAATTGTTTTATTTCATTATTATTATCTAATATGTTAGAAAAGTGACGCTTCCCTTATCATCATAAAATATTTCACACCTATTTAATGTCCTTTGTTTGTTTATGCTAAAAGTAGTTATTATATGTTCCTTGGGTCATTTTCCGTGGTCCAGTAAATATTTGTTCAGATGTGTTTAGTAATTTTCGTTGAAACTTTCCTTTAAACTAATATTTTCCTAGCTTGATCCGTTTGGACAATGTTACGAGTCCTTTTATATTATTACTACGAAACTTAAAATTAATAATACATATATAATATAACAAACAACCCAAAGTTTGCTAGCGTCCTTGTTAGAAATATGATATATTGGGAAAAAATTAACTATTATTAAAATTGTACTCAGTAGCGTAGCGAAGGCCCTGCTGAGCCCGCTGCCAGCTCACCTAAAAAAATCTTTAGAATTCAATTTAATCAATCTCCAATAAACTTGTTACTTTATATTCCATTAAACGCAAGGTATCAGTAATTATTTATTATAAATGGACACGTATGCAATGCAGGGCGTTTAGTTTTATATTAAATGTACATATCACTTTAAGACTCACTAATTAAACTCATTGAACGCAAAGCCTTTGTGACGGTCTGAATAGGTATCTTTACTCACGGCGTGCAGGAAGCAGCTTTAATTCAAAATAAAATGTCGACAAAATCAGTCTCAAGAGAGACTTGGGTAATAATTTGTAGTGCTCAAAAGTTTCTTGTTTGAAATCATTGCTAATCGTTTACCCGAAATATATATATATATATATATATATATATATATATATATATATATATATATATATATATATATATATATATATATATGTTCGAAGTTTTTTCCATTTAAAAAACGGGGAAAAATTTTCCTATTTAAAAAACATTGTAAATGAAATAATAGCGATTACTCACCATTCAATTGTAGAACTGCGAGTTTTGGAGCTTTTTGGATGCTTAAAAATCTTGCTTTTTGCCTGTCTGCTGTGTAACGATTATCTATCTCGCTGCTCGAGGAATATGGGGAATTGGGAGCTTGGGTTTTCCGTATATACCTTTAAAAACTCGTTCCCCTTGCCTGTGTAATGAACGTTAATCTTGCCATGCGTGGGGTCTGTGGGATTGAGAGCTTGGCATGTAAACGTCGATATTATGATTAATGAATGTCAAAAATAACCTGTATTGCAGTTTATTTAGCATTTGAACAAACTTACATTCCTAAATTAAAAAGGCAGCCCCATTGAGATTTCGCGGGGGTGGCCCCCGCGCTTTCAGGTACACCACTGATTGTACTATCGATATTTATATAGATAAGGTGGAAATAACCTTTTTTACGAGGTAATAAGAGTCTAGTGTAGCTAAAGTCCTATAAAATTAGTGCTTAACAAAAATTCTTTTTAATACCCGTACTAGTTAAGCAGATATTTTGGCTAGTTTATTGGTAAGTATGTATGCTCTGTTTATTCGTTAGCTGGACGTTTCGATTCACTACTAGTTTTTATATCTTACTAGTACAAGGTACTTAAAGAAAAGAGTTAAGGAAAAACTTGAAATTACAAAATGAATAAATGGAATTCCCAAATATCAATTAGTATTTATTTAATTGCTTAGTTCATTTAATAATTTCAGCTGTTGTAATAAAAAACGGATAGGGTACGACAGAGATAATGTTAATAACAACATACAAAAATATGCTATAAACACAATGTGGTATATAGTTTTAAATATTTATACTAACAACGTTCATATTGTTGGCAACATCAAGAAAAGACAAAGTATTATACAAAAATTACTATATTCCTTGATGGTACCAAGTCTTAACCTATGGGGCGTGCCCCCTTTGGGAGGGGCGTTGTAACAAGTTTGGTGACGTAATTTTTCTACTTTTACATATTGAACTTGAATGGTGTATCGAGAACAAAAAAAAATTGTTAGAACTATTAAAACCGCTAAAGTAGAGGCACAATTAAAACTGAATTGGAACTTCGGATCTTAAGTACTGAAAGGATAAGAAACAATGCTTTAAGGAAGAATAGGGCTCAGTTGGGATAATATTTTTACACACAAGGTGTATCTCATTTGCATTAAGAACTTCACACCATGCCGTTCTCTTGTTAGTTGGTGCGTATTTTGTACGTATTTGTAGAGTGCCTTTTTTATATTTGTCGGATTTTGTTGACGGAGAGAAGTGAATAACAAATTTGCATCAAGCTTTGCTTTAAACTCGGAAAAAGTTGCGCGGAAATCATTGAAATGATACGTTTTAAAGACCCCAGTATTTCTGTTGACAGTGATCTATATTCTGGCCGACCTTTGACTACAATAACAACGGAAAATGTCAAGTGTGTGCGATCTGTGATTGCAGAAGATCATCGTTTGACTATTTGTGAATTATAAAGTAAGCTTGGCATTCCAAAAAGTATGTTTTCAGAATTTTAACGAAGAATTTGGGAATGACTCGTATCTGTGCGAAATTCATTCCAAAATTGCTCAAGGTAAAGTAAAAAATGATTCACTGTGAAGTCAGTCAATATGCAAAAATAATCACCAATGACCAAAATGTGTTCGAAAAAATCATTAACGGTTTTAAATCGTGAGTTTATGGTTATCATCCCGAAATAAAACAACAGTCTATACAGTGGAAGCTCCCATATGCGCCACGGCTGAAAAAAGCACGTGAAGCCCATGTTGATTGTATTTTTCGAATTTGAAATTTTTTGACATCATGAATGTGCTCTGAAAGGTTATAAAATCAATGAGGAAATGTATTCTGAAGTTTTAAAAAAATTGCATGACGCAGTGGGAAAACGAACCTGTTTTTGACAGAGTGACGACTGGCTTCTTCACCAAGACAACATTCCAGAGTATTCAGAAAACCTTTAGCAACAATTTTTGGTCAACATCATACAACTTTGATAGCCTCCATATAGTCCCGACATAGCCCCCTTCGACTTTTGACTATTCCCAAAATTGAAAATTTTCAAACAAGGCATAATTTCCGACATTTACTTTAAGGTGCCCCTTTTGCATATTTAATCCGAATATATGGATATTATCTCTCAAGTGATTAATCCTGCAGTTTCAAATTTAGCTTGTTTGGGTGATCTAAGAAATCAGATAAATAAGCTTCTCTTTGTATCTAGGTCTCATCATTAAAGTAAGTAATGAATTCAAGGCCAACAACTTTTTCTATTGAGAACCAATGAACAGCAGTTTAGAAAAGGAGAACTTTGTGATTAGACTTCATGCTTTTGCATAATTCCTAGAATAAAGAATTGTTGAGAACATAAGCACAAAATTCCACTCAAAGAGCACCAGTTCAACAACATACAGACAATTGAAATGAATGCACTTAAAGCCATTATAAAATTTGACTGCGTGAGTTGCTTTACCATGTTCAGTCGAGTGGGGATTACTGTGAACTGCCGGTTGACGAAAACTAATGTCAGCGTGAAGTTGTTCCAAAAATGAATGTATTATATTAGTTGAGGTTTTCTGAAGGTTCCATAATCAGCTAGGAACTTTTATATTTTTGTGCGTCCATCCATGTCAAAAAGTAGGGGAAGAATGAAAGAACGTAAAAGAACCCTAAAATAAAAATAAAATATCTAAAATACTAATAAGGTTTATAGTTTACTATAAAGTTAAGAGCTCCTTTGAATTAAATTCACATTCTTGAATAATAAATAGTAAATTAGAATATTAAAATATCAATTGATATTATTATCTTCTCCCATAGTCTAACATTATAAAAATTACAATAAATTGTTGCTCAAATTGCAAAGTAATTTAACATTAACACAAAAATGTCAATTGTGTGCTCAATAAGTGTTAAAAATGAAAAGATAATGCAAGGAAATGAATATTCCGTAAATGAAACTACGTATTATTTACATTATCTCTTACTGAAAGTTTTATTAGATAAAAAAAACTAAAAAAAAGATAAGTCTGTAATTTATCTAATTAAAAATCGCAAATTTATCATACCGACATGTACAAAGCTTATTTTAAAATATGCATGTAATACTGCATAAAACCACATAATTCAATTTTAAATAATATTATATTATTATGAGCTATCAGTATGCAGCTAATAATTTAAAATATTAATTTTTAACTACAAATTAATTAATATTACTTATTTATAAGAGACAGAGAGTTAGGGCTTAAAATAAAATAGACAGATTTAAGGAATGAATTTATCTTTTTTTTTATACTTTGTTACCTCCTTTAAATCAAAAATTGTAGGTAAAAATAACTAAAATAACGAATATCAGCGAACAGCTGCATAAAAGTTTCTACCTAATAAAATTAAATATTACCTTAAGATCCACAAGTTGTTCGGGAAACTTAGTAGTTTTGGTCAGGAAAGAAGCCTCTATAGGGTTTTGAGGATCCTCACGCCATAATATGGAATCCTAAAATGCTTAACGGGGCAAATAAATTTAAACAATTTTAAAGAACAAAAAAAAAGTCTGCACCACCTGTGTGTGTGTACTTACTTTGGAGAACAAGTGGTTACTCAATAATATTTAACAATAATCACAGCTAAGACAAAAGGTAAGGTAAAAAAAACAAAGCCAACCAAAATGGGTAAGTAAAAAATGTAACGGGCCGAAAAATCCCACCCAATGGAGGTAAATATGTCAGAAACAAGTTGCTTCTCACTTCATGGCTTCGTTAAGACCAAATGGACGGAGGAATATATCTTTCCTTCCAAAGTAAAAGAATTGTTCAAAAAAAAAACAGCCACGATGAAATTGGGCTATGCATGTATGAACATGAGTACAATTAGACCTGTCACAAGGTAACCTTATTAACAAAAAAAATTCAAGTTAATCAGTATAACTCCCGAAAACTAATGGAAATACTAAATGAATAAGATGCAACAACCATTATTTTACTGTAGAATAAGGTTAGAAAAATTACTTCATCCAATTTAAATTTAATTTTCGCACAATTAAACAAAAATCGATACAGCTGCGCGACACTTTTGAATATAAATTAATAAAGATGGAACCCTTAGTCGATAAAGCAGCCCACTGACGACACAGGGTAAATTATCTGTCCAAATTTTCTACCAAAAAGTATAAAACAGAAATGTATGCAATCTACAACATAAAGTTGATTAAAAGATATTAATTTAATTGTGTAAAATAACCTATCGAAGATGACCTATGACCCAACCTAGCATAATATATAAAAAATTTATGAAATTATCCAAAACAGTTTCAGGAAAACTGTCCTAAGAAAGTACAAAAGGAAGAATTTCACTCGAGTAGACAGAATAACCGATATATATATATATATATATATATATATATATATATATATATATATATATATATATATATATATATATATATTGAGAAAAAGGTAAAAGTAAATTCAGCACTAAAGAAGAGAACATCAGTAACCAGGGTCGTAACATACGGAATTGGAATTCCCAAAGGTAATAATTAGCATTTTCAAATACACATTTTCGGTTGAAAGCAAAATAGAAGACAAATAATTGTTATTTCCGGGATTATTCTAATAAAAATATGTTTACTAGGTAGGGTGAAAGATAGTTAAATTCAACAAAATGAGGTAAGCAAACAAAAATACTCAAAATTCCAAGAAAATGATCGAATGACATTGCTCTTTATATCAAAAATGTGCCAATTCTATTGGAAATAAATAAATCATGAAATGAATATCAAAATAATCACTATTCTTCAATTCTAGAAACCATGAGAGTTTTCTTCATAAGAATAAGAATAAGTTTTACCTAATAAATAAAGCTATGTTGTAAGAGGGAAATTAAACCGTATCAAATTTATAAAATTCAAAAAGAAATGTTTAAAATTTAATCCCCGTTGTGCCAGTATCATATTTGACAAAAAATACATGTTCTGTTATAACTTTTTTCAGGTGGCACATGCTCTTAATTAACGTAGAGACAGGCGTGCAACCAAAAAGGCAGAGGAGAACTAATCACTAACTGCTACAGATTCCTAACATAATGCGTACCCCTTGATCAAATTTTTATGGATTTACTTTATTTAAAAACTTGAATTGATGAGCTAGAAGGACGTCGATTTATTGCTACTTTTTAATATAATTTGCGGGCTATTCTTCACATAATATCAACAGCCATTTATACAGGTGTGGAAAATCCAGTACAGAACCTCAAAAAAAAAAGGAATGTAACAGAAAGCGACGCACAACCCATTTAACCATGGTGAAAAAGTGAAATAAAGCATACTGTTGTATCGTAGCTTGCTTCCTGGTTTCCAGCAAAAATGGTGTCGAGCAAGGACTTTTCGCTGGTTTCAGGTCGTCAAAACACAGTGGGTCGAAAGCATGGATTTGATATTATAAATAAAAATCGGATTCAACAATAGCAGACCGAAACTTTAAAATCATGAAAATAAATTCGAAAAACGTCTAATGTGGTTCAACGCTTTAAAAATAAAATACAAATAATAATTGTATTTCCATGAATAAAATATTTCGCTTGAAAGCACTTTTTCCTCTATGCATAAGAGTTCTTAATAAATATCAATGCAAATAATTTGTAAGTAATATAATATTTATTGATTCACGTAAATGAATGAATAACATGACAGTAATTAAAATAATAAAAAGAACTTTTTAATCACTGCCTTCTTTATTACATTTTACATTTTATACAGCTTTTTTCTCATTCTCCAATACTTATGAATTGTTATCCGAATCCTTACTATGTCAAAAACAGTGTAAGGATCCATCGACGCCAAAAGTTTTGGAACACATCCTCCATATTTTTTCTCGAGAAGAAGAACTTGTCCGTTGATTTTTGTGCATCTTTCGATAGTTCACCTATCGGTAATATTACAAATGCTATGATGTCTGGTCAATGGAGTAAGTCATTTGTGTATTCCTGTTGGAATGTTGTACCAAGAATATCCTTTGAAGCATAATCTTGCTATTTGAAGTTTGTATTTCCAAATTTTTTCTATTGTAGTTTAATATCCGCTTCCAGTAGTTTGCAAAATGACGGGAAACCAGAGGATCAGTTGTCGCTTTACTTTCGTTATAATGGCTGCCTCATCACTGTTTTCGAAGAAACGTCGAACTATGTTGCCATCGTTAGTGCTTCCTAACCCTTTCTTTGGCATGTCAACAAGAGGTCCTAATCTCTCTCCTTAAAGGTCTGTTGGATGGTAGCCTTTGTTTGTGCTTTCACCTCTTTGCCTTTCTCCTTACAAGCTTGCCACTGCTGTGTGTCACGTTGATATGACAAATATAAGCAGCATTCGAAAAATCTAATACATACGTGTAGAGCTAACAGTTGTAGCTTGAAATACTCTGTATTTACTGGGACACAGTATCAATGTTGTTGAACTGAGATGTTGTTTGGCAGAGGTAATAATGTTGGGCCGATTTCGCTCTAGCCAAACTATTCACCTAGCCGTCTAGCATCGTCATAGATAAGTTGTACTGTACTGAAGCTCGGGTGGCAAAGAGAACTCTTTTATATGGTGCAAGTTGTCTGGTTCGAGTTCATAATTTTCTATTTTTGTTAAAGACTTTTGTTCGGTTTTCTTAATAAATTTCAGAGGCCAGCAATTCATAGTAGAGAAGGGTTTCGAATTGTACAATACAATCTGTTCTTGTTGAGTTTGCGTGTTAATATCTGCTAATTGAAGTGGAATAAGAGAGGTTAGGAATAAGTTTGTATCAGAAATATTCGGATCAGTGAATTTCATTTTGTACTGGCTCTGACCTGACGTTCCATCGAAGCACCATTTGCAAATAAAACTCATATCTACAAATCTAATTTATCGATTTGTTCAAGAGCGTCTAATTGAAGGAATATAATTCGATCCACTCTATGATCCAGTAAGCCTTGGAATTTAACCTCGGCTTTTGATTTAGTAAAAGTTAGATACTCGTCATGTGGATAACATGTATTTTACACACCAGAGTAAGGCGAAAATATATTACTGCCTTTCTGTTTAGCCCAATTTCATAATCGTTGAATTGCAACTGAGCGCGACGCAAGTATAACACTGTTTGTTGCCTTTGACCTGAGACGAAACTTTAGAAAGAATAGAATGGCCGTTAATAATACCGATGTTTAATAGAAACATTACTATAGTCAACTTTCTATTTTAAATTTCTTAACTACAAATTATTTTGACCGTTTCCTCAAATTCTAACCCACTAAGCCCGTCTAACTTAGTTCGGGACAGAAGATCGTAGGGAACGCCTATCGCAATATTACCCCCGCTAACTGCGACACGAAAACGAGCTGTACCTTGAAACGAATGAGAGGGTGTATTTACTTTTCGTCTAAACTTATAACGTAATCGACGGAATTTAGAATATTTAATACATTGATTGTGTTAAATACATCAAATAGTCGAAATACAAGAAAAAAATTGTTTTTGTTGGGCATTGAGCGTAAAGAAAATTGATATTTCTGTTACAAAATAAACATTTATTCTAATAAAAATACTAGTGAAACGCAACGGTTATTTCTAAGTAAATAAGCTTATAGACCACTTTAAAATTAAAAATCATTCTCAAAAATAAACTTTTACGGTACTATTGCAAGAAAAATTAATTTCTGTTAAACTACAAACGTCAGTCTCCCGATTTGCTCGTTCTTCAGTAATTTGAGGAACCGGTTGCTCTTCATTATTATCAGTGCATTTTTTACAAATTTTTAGACAACCGATTGTCTCAAATTTTTTAATAATTTCTAAATTTTCAAGAAACAGGATGATTTTCACACGTAAATACAAATCTGCTGATTATTTACCAGAATAGTGTACCACTTAATAATCTGCTCTATTTGTTCCGTGGAATAAACTACCATTGTAAAAAAAATTGGCGCGAAACACGGTACTTACGTTTCGACGGCCTGATTGAAAGCAAATAACTTGGAATCCTCTTGTTGTGCTAGGGCGTGGTGTATGCTGCCGCCCGCTCTCACCGCGCCAGCATTGTATTACCCCTCATCTAAGGCCAAACTGGTAATTTACACATATGTCGATACTTAGGACTGTCTCATTCTGATTTGATGAATAATATAGTATTTTCTTTATCTTACTTAAGAAACGTCCAGTTTCTGGTTTGGATTTTTCAGACCTGTATATTTATTTACCGTATACCTACTTCGTTTAAAAGATGCTAAGATCTTTAAATTTGACCCACCATATATTATAAATCATCAACATATATCCTACAAGTTTTACCTTTACCCACAAATGCCATTACTATTACTATACCCACTGCTTTATAAATGGACCTTACGGTTTTGTTTGTACGTGTTCGGAATTGTTTATTTTAAATGTATTGCCTATCCATAAGAATTTCGTGGATTTCAAATACCCATCAAATTTTAACGGAACGCTTATGCTTATTGCTTAATAATGAGAACGAAAAGCAATATGCAGAGTTTATTGGAAGGTTAACGGGGAAATATTTATTGGAAAAGCGATTTTGATATTCAATTTTCACTCAAATAGGTGTCAATGGGGGTCTGATTTGCACATAACTGAAAATAAACTTCGCAGTGATTGTTAAATATAAGTGGATATTTTTGGAATTGTAAGATTTTTTACTTCACATTTAAAAATACAATTTGCACTGAATACCGTGTAATTGATATAAATGAGAAATAGTTTGTTCCGAACCAAAAGTTTCTTTCATTATTAACCAATCACGAAAGCTATTTGTAAGAATATTTAATAACTGAATTGAATTGAATGAATCATTATGAGTGATTATATCAGATCCTTCATGGTTAGGCCTCATTGGACCCTATACATTCCACCACGATCGCAAATCAGCTTTGCGAATGCAGGTGACTTCGTTATTTGACCTTGCCTGACTACTTCGGGTTATATTATTTTATCCCCGAAATATCTCTCCCTTAGTCAATTAAGCACAGGGCACTCTCTGACAATTTCATTCTCCTCTAGGCATCATCTGCGTACCGGAACATCTGCGACGTCAATTCTATAAAAATGTCCTCACAGGTGATAATAACCCGTCAAGAATCCCACAACGATCCACGGTTTTTTTCCATTTCAGGAAAAAATGCTCCCTAGTAAGCCGCGCCTTAGGTCCACTTATGTATTTATTGGTACATTTGATTCCAGGGCTTCCCTCCAGCGTTTCCTGAAACAGTTTCAGTTTTCACTTACCAACTCCAATCATTGCCAAACGGTTCGCTTTCTCGTTTCCGGGTATATCTAAGTCTAAGTATACAGCTGTTCTTTGTTAGGTTATCCATTATCTCCGTACACTCGCACACTCGTCGTACAGTTACTAGATTGGACTCCAGGGCCAATATTGTAGCTCTACTGTGTGATCATATATTAATAGTGCTATTTCTTGTCTACGTTCCTTTCACAGAGATGACTACATTACAAAAGGATATAAATCTTCGCTTGAAAGACCGTTGCTTGCTGTGTTAGAGAATAAAACTCTCTGACATTCCTGCTCTGGCTCTTTTATCCTGTCGAGATCCATTTCTGTGAAGAGTTTCCTCTTCCTCCTATTCGTCTCTGCTTAGTAAAAGTTTCACAAGAAAGTGGTTTGGTTTTAAAACTGGCACCATGTAGTCTGTTTGCATAGGGAGCGATGGGTACTTTTCCACAACGTTTCCCCAGCTACACGGGTAGTCGCGAGTTCCTGTTCTGAAATGCCACATGCTACCTAAGCAATAAACAGTCTTCAAGGCTTTATTTTCTATGAATAAGTGAAGCTGGAGGAGATTTATTAGAACTTTCGGTGCTCTGGTGGGGGTAAGTCTCATCACTCTTATCATTCCTACATAGTTAATAACAGTTTTTATTAGAATAAAATTTTCATTACAAATTACAAAGTTTTTACACTGGCGATGTTTGAAATAAGCGCCTTCAAAATTTAATTACTAATACCTGCATTTAATATTTTGGTAAAAAGTTTCAGTATTATTGATAAAATGCTGATTTTATAAAGCACTACAATAATCACAGTTACATATTAGGTTATATAGATCTTTCTATGAACTTTTGCAAGAATCTGACATGTAAGAGTTGCGGTCATATATACATTTTGTAAAGCATTTTTACTAGTAGTGACGTACTGCTTATTTAAAGCAGTGGTGTGATAGCACTTTTCATATAATGTTATATTATATATTGAGCTATGCAATTCAATGCAAAATCAAGCTTGGCTAGACATGTTGAATTTCCACAATCAGCTCTTAGGTAATAGGAAATTTCTCGATAAAAATTATTAATTTGGCATAACTTTTATTACTTCAATAAAGTAAGGTGAGACCTTTTAGAATACTTGTTAATTATGTGTAAATCTTATTTCTTCTCTCCTTCAATAAAACCGCGGCTTATTTTAGTATCCTCGTTTGAGCTGCTCATTGCTAAATAAATATCGATAGTTTGTAGGAAAAAAAACAAGTAATACAGTTTACATGTTAATATGACCCGTTCTTTATCAGGCACGCCCCGCTATATTCATTTATTCACATTGCGTCAAATTGGTATTTTTTTTTAATTGAATGACATATTGATGAAGAGTTTAACCTCCGACAAAAAGAAATATTTAAAAAAATCATTATAAATTTTTTAAAACACAACCTTAAATTTGGTAGCAATTTTCTTTATGAAGAGTATTTGGCTATGAATAAGTCGAAGAAAGCGTGTATATACGTGTATAACTTTGATGACAGACTTTTGAAGTGAAAATATGTCGATTTAAGTCAACAAGGATACTGCTTCGTTTAGGTGGAAGAAGACGTCAAAGGTTTAAAAACATATTTTACATCCATATCCAGTCCGAAAGATTTAGGAAATTTTACCCACTGATCCCCTTAAGCTCCTTACAATTTATCAATTTATTCAAAACAACAGAATTCGTGATCCAAATTTTGGTAGAAAAATTTTATTTACTGACGAAGCCTGCTTTACAAGATTTGGAGTCACGAACCTACACAACGACTAAGTTTATGAGGATCAAAAGTCGTGCAAAATATATGCCATTGAAGTTCCACACCATCAGCATAACTTTAAAATAAATCTTTGGGTAGTTATTTTTGATAGCTACTTCATTGATTCTGTTGGGTTTCCTGATAGGATAAATGGAAATATCTCCAAATTTTTTGCAGAATATATTACGAAATTTTCTGGAAAGTTTGTATATTTTACTTCAGCGAGAACTATGATATATGTATGATGGTACCCCAATCCAATTTTTTCGTTGCTGTTTGGCAATATTTACGCGACCAATATTCCAGCTGATGGATTAGAAGAGGCAATAAGGCGCCAGTAAGGTAGCCACCATGTTCTCCAGAGTTAAGTATGTGTGATTCCTTTTTGTGGAGCGCTTTTAACAGAAATGTAGAAGATCCCGGTGAACACCCGCGAAGAATTATTGATGTCCATTTTAAATGCTGACAATCTTAATAATAATCCTGAAATATCAGATAGAGTGCAATTTCTTTTTTCAAAAGTGTTAATAAGTGTATTCAAGTGGCGTTCATTTTGTACATTTGGTTAATTCGTGTTGTTTTAGTTAGTTTTCTTCCAACATTTATTTTAAAAATTGTTTTATTACACCAAATTGGTGTAAGCATGTATTTGAAAATATTTTTTCCTGGCAAAACCGTCCATACAATGTATATTTTTTAAGAGGTCAAAAAGCTTTTAAATAGATGAAGTTATCTAATAGAAATATATAGGTTGTCTTAATGTTGATGACATAAATAATCAGAATTGTCGCTATATTACTAGAAAATGTCATATTATATTTTTAGACCACACCAAAAAATCATTAAATTCAGTTACCATGTTTTTAGGAAATTTGGATACATTCAATATTTTCTTAAAACTTTGATGTCTTTACCGCCTAAACCAAGTAATACCGGATAGAAATTACACTTAAATCTACCTACTTTGACGCGAAGAGGCTGTCATCAAATAATGTACACGAACTTTCCGAACACCCTGTATGTCTGTATGTAAGTATATGAATAGGCTACTGCCTTAATTTTTATATTTAAAGCACTATCAACAATATTGTTATCTGTCATTTTGCTCCACTGACGAGATCATAAGGTGATCGAAGCGCGTATGGAGAGAGGACCAGAGCGGTATTTGCAGGAAATAAATTGTTTGTATATATTTTTCCTTTTCTCTGCCTGAAAGGAGAATTACACATATAACAGCTATTTAAATACTGCAGATAGATTTCTTTATTTCTTACTGAAATTTTGATATTTTAAAAAATTCTCACTACTCCAGTGATTCATAGATGTCGTTCGACTGGCGATATTTTTCAGTTTGACATCGATGTCGGTAGGTGGCAGGTTGCAATATCATATCGACATACCTTGAAATTTATATTTCATATATCAGTGTTTTCCTGCGAATGTTGGTCTCGGTCCGATACAGCTCCACTGACGAGATCATAAGGTGGTTGAAACGCATATGGAGAGAGGACCAGAGCAGTATTTGCAGGAAATAAACTGTTTGTATATATTTTTCCTTGTCTCTTTTCCTGAAAGGAGAATTACCTATATAACAGATATTTAAATACAGCAGATAGATTTTTTTTTTATTTGTTACTGAAATTTTGATTTTTAAAAAAAATTTTCACTACTCCATCATATAACCATTTAACAATTAAGAATAATTTTTTTTGAACAATAAATTTTTTAGCAACTTCAACGAAACGGCGAACGGGTTCTCCTTCTAATTGTTTTAACATTTTTGTGACTCAGTTTTGAACAGTAAATATTTAAATGTTCGGAAAACTATAACAGATTTCCTCTTTTAGATAGTATGAAAATATATGCCACTAACGTTCTTATCTCTGAATCATAGATATATAGACGATTAAATAATTACATTTTTTCCATTCCCGTTTCATTGATAGAATAACTGCAACTTGATTTACTTCTATTAAATACACAACATATAAAAATTCTTTTAAAAATATTGTATAGTGTAGTCTAAATTGAGCCAGAAATATCTTCAACCAGATTCACTAAGAAATTTTAGACTTAGAATCTTAGACATGATAACTAGCATGGAAGCTAGATCTTTTTATATGGCCAGTCTTGTTTTGTTTATGATACTTTTATAATTTATGTTATAAATAAATGCTTATATTGTAATGGAACAAATATTAATTATTTTACACTGTTCAATGTGAACTATATTCTGTTAAAATGAATAATTAAACAATCACTCTGTGAATAGATTTCTCGTGGGAATAGGGTAGTTATATTTTTTTATCACTATCCAAGAAAGTGTAAACGAAAAATAAATCAGTTATCGAGCTTAAATTTTATAATCTTTGTCGTTTAAATGTTTTCATAAAAAATATATAAAGTAACTGAATTTATGAAGACGTAATAAGACCCTCTCTTAGAATTGCCGATAAATCTGTCTAAGTAATTCTACCCTGGTTATGTAAATAAAATCGACGTGATAAGGGTAGCTTTTTTTTGACATATGGTATATACAATACCGTTAAAATGCATTAAAATATTGAACGATTTTCCCATTATTAGGAAACAAAAGAATAATCAAGTAAACTCATTATACTGTAATATAACGTTTGATCTGTGAAAGGAAATTAATGCAGCGTCTGTTTTTCCTGATTGCAAGAAAGAATGATTCAAATACCAGCATTATGAATAAAAGGTCACTCAGGTTTTTTCACAGACGTTCTATTATCTTATTCCTTTAGTTATAGAAAGAAATAGAATAGTTTTATTAATTGTGGTTATATAAAAATTAAGATTAAGGAGCTCAGAGGCCAATTCGGGAATCAAGCATCCGGTGTAGAATAGCTAACGCCCTCAGCACGTAACGATCGAAACCTTCGAACTTTAAGGGAAAGAAATTGACGTTTACCGGGTTCCATCGGGTAATATGGGTACAAACGGGAAACAGAGCGGTGTCGAGGGGGTGTAAGATTCAAAGACACTCTTTTAAGGAATAATAAATTTCAGTACCAATCTGAAAGTCGAATTAGGGTGATCCGTACCGTTCTTTAAGTCCAGTGCCGTAGTGTATATTCGGCGGGAATGAAGGTTTTCTTTGTTTGGTTTGTTTATGGTTTAATTCGGGAAGTTAAGGGAGTATCATGTGTTATTTTAATCGGGCGTTTCGCGATTTTCATACGGTTTGATTAAGTAATATAAATAGCTGTTTTTTGCGTTTTATTTCTTTTTTGTTTAATATTTTATTAAGCTATTTATACATGTTTTTTCAAAATTGGGTTTTACGTTTTTGGTTAAAAGAACGGCCAAGAAGAGCAATTATGCTAGTTTTTTTTCGTAATTGTAATTAGTTTTAAGTTTCTTATTGTAAACAGTTCGTTTTTCTATTTATTTTTGTTAAATAGATTTAAGTGTTTTGAGAAACTTGTTTTATTCAATTTAATTAAAACCTTCACGAGAATTAACTTGCGAGTGCGCTGTTGCGAGTCCCACAAAACAAGAGATGTCTTCTGACCAACTAATTAGCAGCCTTTCCTGAGTCCTGAAGTTCTGAGTTATAGTTTTGGTAAGCTTAAATAACCGTAGTTGTTTGGAACTAAAGCAGCAAAAGAGAAGATGAACGTTCAGACTTCCAGAGTGTCTTTATTAGTGCAAAATTTAATTATAGGTTATCAAAATAGCTACTAATTAATATGGGGCAAAAAATGATTATAGATAAAATGATTAACGCTACCACAATATATCATTTGCAGGAGTCTATGATCAAATTCTGTCACAATATTAAGAAAAAAAACCAAAACAAAACTTTCGAAATCGGTAATAAGAATAGTTGTCTCTGTAAAGTAAACAAAATTTTCCATTTTTGCCGTATTAGTAATAAAATAAAATTATTTTTTATCCTATAATTATAAAGATTCAAAACTTGCTTGGCTTATTCTTATTCTGTCAATTTAAACGCTCTGCTATCAATATTAGTGAATCAGGGGGAAATAGTTTATACAAACTAAAGTCGTCTTTAACCTACTTAAAAAATGAGTTACTAAGTAGACAACCTAATAAAATTCCATTTATCTTCTTAATAGGTCTACTATCGATAAAATATCAGAAAAAATTTATTATGCCTTATTAGGTTTTATAGGAATATCGAATACTAATACACACAATTTCCATGTTAATAAAACACTTTTTCTATTTTTAGAAATACCCAGAAACCCTTTACAAAATATGTCTATTATTTTCCTTAACCCTCATAGAATAATAAACTATTACAATAAAAGAATCAATAACCTCTGCAGTATTATATTAATAAATATCTTCTTTTACGTTCAAACAATTTTAGTCTAATATCTGAAGCTTCGTGTTCCCATTATAAACGGAATAAGCGCTTCTTAGCGCCTTGACGGATATCTGAAAGCTATTAAATTCTTTGGTATAAGCAATAAGTTCAAGAGAATCTACGCTTAGCACGTGTAGATGGAATGGCAAGGTCCATTTGTAAAGTAGATTTTAGGAATATATTAAAAGAAAAATTCTTAACCATTGATGAATATTTTAATAAAAAAAGATTACGACTGACAGTACCCAAGATTATTTACTTTTATGATGTATGAAAATTTGTCAGTTATTAAAAAGTTAATTTTAAGGTAATTTTAAATCTGAACTTTCCAAACTTCTTTGTCCCGTTGATTATAAATTACTTTTTTTCTGTTTTCCACAGACCCCCATGCCTTTATAATATTAAATTTTTCTAATCTCCCAATCGGGAATAATATAAAAAATATTAACGTGACCACAAATACTGTCGACGTTTCTCCTAATATCACAAAATATCCCACTAATAGAAAAATTTTTCTTATGGAACCCATTGCTTCCAGTCGCGCGTGGCACTGCCAGTATCAAGTAAAGGTTAAACCATTCCTTTAGTTCAGGTTAGAACACACGTGGTGTCTACTGTGCCGGTATTTCTATACGTAGTGTCTACTGTATCGGTAATTTCTGTGAAGGTGATTATATTTTTACTTTGATCAAGATATTTTGTTGAGTTTTCAACAGGTTAAAAATGTTTGGCAAGGAAAAACCATCCAAAATTGAGTGCTCTGTCCCAATCTGTGCAGAAAAATACAGTGGTCGATTTCGAATTACGAATTTAAAGGATTCTGATATAATGAAAAAATGGCAACATGCAATTCATAACACTTTGCTGAACAGTTCGAATTGCAAAGACATTTATAAAAACCATCGTGTATGTGTGAGACATTTTTAAAAATCTTTTGTAAGAGATTCTAGAGAGGCAGTTAAATATAATGCGGTTCCTACTTTCTATCTTCATATATGCAAGTGAAACCGAGTGAGAGCTTTTTTTATTTTCTAGGGAATTAAAAGTATATAATGTAAAGAATACAGATTCAGGTATAAACTGAAATAAATATGAATTTTCTTTCTTTTAAAATAAAAGCCTTGATGCAAGTATATTTATTTCTTCTAGGTGAAAAAGCACCATCGGAATACACAGTAACGATGTTTGTTTTTTTAACGGATTTCTAAAAAAAGGAGGTTCTCAATTCGTCTACTATATATATATTTTTTTTTATGTATGTACACCAATAACTCCGGAACGGCGCCACCGATTTGAATGAAATTTTTTACGTTATGTTCAGGAAGTTGCTGCGGTGATCCCATGTTCTTTTAGACGAAATTGGTGCAGTAAAATCCAAGATAACGCTGACAATATAATGGCCAAAGAAATTAGTATTGTCCGATTTTCTCCAGAATTGGTATGGGGGAATTTTCGGGGTCGTACACAACGAAACTGAAATTAATTTAAAAAAATTCAATATGGCGAATCCAATGTGACTGACAAATAAATTTTATTTTGTCCGATTTTTTTCAAAATTGCTACAGGGGAGTTTTCGGGGTCACACATAAAGAATCCAAAAATTATTTTCAAAAATTCAATATGGCGAATCCAATATAATGGACGAAAAAATCTTTTTTTTCCGATTTTCTCCAAAATTGGTACAGGGAAGTTTTCGAGGTCGGGGATTATTTTCAAAATTGATATGGGAAGTTTTTGGGATCGCACATTACGAATCTGAAATTAAAAAAAAATAAATATGGCGGATGCAAGCTGGCGGACTAAAGATTCTAAATCTCTAGATTTTGTCTAGAATCAGTATTGGGGAATTTTTGTTAGTGTTATTTACGAATTTAAAATATTTTTTGAAAAACAATCTGGTGAATTCAATATGGCGTTCTAAAAATTCTACATTTTTTGATTTTTTTCAAAACTGGTACAAGCGTCCTTGAAGGTGTTAATTATGAAATTAAAAGTATTTTTTTAGGGTTTAATATGGCCAATCCAATATAGCGGACTACATTTTTCGATGTTGTTCAAAGGTGAGACTGAATAGTTTTTGATGATGTAAATATCGAATATAAAATTATTTTAAGAGAATCTAATATTTTAGATACAATACGATGGTCTAGAAATTTTAGATTTCCGGATTTCATCCAAAATTGGAACCAGGGGGCTTTGAAGGGTTTAGATTTAGATTAGATTAAGATGTTAAAATTATTTTTTTAAACTTCAATATGGCAGTTGAAAATTTTACCTTATTCGCATTTTTTCAGATTTGATGTTAGGGGATTTTCGGGGTCGTGTATTACGAATATCAAGTTAATTTTTACGACTATTAGATTTATAAAATACAATATGAGGGACGGCAAATTTTACATTTTTCGATTTTGTCTAAAATTTATATTGCGGGGTTCCTGGGGCAGATCTAAACTCAATATGCAGTATAACATATATACCGGGCTAAGAAATCTACATCTCAAGTTCATTAAATATCGATATTGGAAAGTTTTGGGACCTATATTACCAATCTAAAATTAATTTGAAATTTAAGATAGTGGATTTACTATGACAGACTAAATATTTGTTTGACACAATTTCACTGGTATTTGGAAAACTTTAAGAATCAAAGCATATCCAGTGGTTCATTTTAGGGTGATTACAACTTTGGTACTTTTATGTCACCTTGGAATCATTGCGAGGCACATTAATCTCGATTAGTATTTAGTTCAAATAATTTATGGATATTACAATGAATTCAAAACTAAAAATCGAAAAATAAAATTTTTATAAAAAAATTGAACCAACTTCTAAAAGTACGCTAAAAGTGAAAAATAACTATAAATTTTTATATGAAATTGAAATTTTTGAAGTCGGCGCCAAATTATTTCTGAATGAAATAAGTAACCACTAATATATACAAATTGTGGTAAAAAAGCAATTACAAATAAAGTATTTTTAATTTCTTTATGCGAATCACATTTTGTCAGGTATTAGTGTGGCGGCGACTTCAAAAATTCCAATTTCATATAAAAATTTATAGTTATTTTTCACTTTTTAGCGCACTTTTAGAAGTCGGTTCAATTTTTTTTTTATAGAAATTTTATTTATATTAATGTATGAGTATAATTGATGATTCATTTTACACCTTTAAATTTAAAAGAAAACTTACTCTATCATAAAATTGCACATGTTTCTTTTAGAACATTATTCCTGTAGGTCATTGATGGATCTAATAAATGTTTTCCAGAAGAGAAAATGCTTTATGCTTCTCAGAGATTAAGTGTAGAGAATTTACGAAGTGCTTTTACTGCTCAAAATAAAATACAGTTCATAACTGTAATGAAATTCCAGAAGCAATATTTATCTCAAACCGCTACGATGTTTTCTGCTAAGTTTTCTCCGTAATATAAATTAACAAATTTATAGTACAGAGGTAAGAACACTGACCTGTCCATTATCCCTAAATTTAATCTATTTCATCTTTTCTAACATTAGAAAACAAAGTATTTATTTATTTTTCTATCATTTCAAAGATATAGAAATGTTTATAGAATGTAATTGAAATCATTTTTCTTCTGAATTATATTTAGGTACATAGACATTGTTTTCTAATTAACTATAGTATTTTCAATGCAAAAACTATCAGTAAATAAAATTTAATTAATGGATTATGAATAAATTTTTAGAATTTTTGTTATAAGTTTCTTGTTTATTATAATAAATATATTTTTTGGAAGAATATAAAATTGTAACCGTAATATATAGCAATAATATTTTATTATCGTAATTTTAAACTATGATTATTATTATTTGTTATTATCCTTCAGAATATATGTAATAGGTAGATTTAGGTATTCATTTAAGTATAACAGAATAATGTTTATTTTCAGGATATAAAAACATAAAATCAAGATTTAGGAAAGTGATCAATATTACTAGGCAAAAATTTCTCTCCCCTCAAAAAAAAATATCTTGCACAAAGAAAGTCTCCTTTCAATGCAACTGTTACTTCAGATTTTATTTTGATATGAAGCAGTTAATATTCTCAACACAATAAAGTTTTATTGTGCTAAAAAAAGGTTTATAGTAGTCCTTTCAATTAAAAATCTTGGTCACATTTTTAAAGGATTTATATATTTGTCACAGAATTAGGTCTTCATTAAAAAATATATATATTTCAACCAGAGCTATTCAGCAAGATGCTTTTGGAAATTTTTTAGTTGCAATAAATGATATGATCGCAGAGAGAATGTTCTACGTGCATCTCATTTTACGTTTTAAGGCCCTAATTATCAACAATTTTATGTCTAGACATTCTTCAGTGTTAAACTGTGAAGAGGATGAAAATGAGGGATTATTTAGTAATTTAAAAGATTTTTTAACAAATGCCATTTGAGAAGGCTTCAGTTATCTTCAATCAACTATTGAAGTGGTCATTCCCTTTTCTGCAATAATTCCAGGTAGTACCAAAGAAACCAAATGTCCAATTTAATATATATACAGATTTCTTATCAAAAAAATGTTTAAACAAGTTAGTTGTATTGAACGTATTAAAAACATGATGTTGAGCTATTAACCGTTGGATATAGATTTTTTTCAGGACCGATTTTGTTATATGATAAAAACCATCTGGCCCTTTCCAGGTACTTATTTTAATTTTTTAGTTAATCATTCAACTTCTAGATTATTTTGTCTAATATCTCAATTATGTCAGTTTATAAACATTTCTTTAATACTAGAAAATATATTGTCTCAACAGTTACATTTTTCTTTAAGTAATTATAGTGAATACACTGATACCCACAAAGAATTAATAAAATTGACCATTGAATGTTTTTTAGTCAGCAGAATTATTATAGTATCAAAAGGAATGGATAAAAATGTACTACAGTTTTAAAAATAAAACTGAACAAAAACTTAATAGATCCAGTTAAATTAATCGCTTATAAAAATATATTAGCTAAATTTAAAGAGATAAAATCAGCCCAGGATAGGTTGACTCTTTAAAATTTTGGTATTATGTTTACCATACATGTAATTTTTTATATGCACTTTTTTGACTGTTCTCAAAAATCGTATAAGCTCTTTTTATAATTTACAAGCCAAACAGCTTCGCACTCCCTCCAGGGATTATTCATTCATACCAGGCATACAAAGACACCAAAAGTATGAAGCTCTGTGGGAACCTTTTCCATGTTATCGGGTCCTAGGTGACGTTGTCTGCTGTATTTCCTACGAACTTTCGGACGGTTCGCGCGGTTGCTAGGAGAATTGTTTTCTGCATCGGCTTATACAGATGCTCACTAAGACCAAGTCCCTTGATGTTCTGCAGGAGGTTCTTTAGTATCACTCCAGTTGTTGACAGTATTATGGGAATCGTTTGGATGCTGTTCATTGCCCATTGTCTTCGGATATGAACCTCCAGATATCTGTATTTGGCGATCTTCTCGTTGTATTTTGGCCTTAGGTTATTGTTGTTAGGTACAGCAATGTCAATTAGTGTAGTTCGCCTACAAATTTTATCTGTTAGTAGAATGTCTGGTCTATTATGAGCTACTGTTTGATCCGTCAGAACCATTCGGTCCCAATATAACTTAAACTGGTTGTTCATAAGAACAGGCTCCGCACTGTACTTGTAATAAGGCACTTTTCCTACCTGTAATAGGTTTAACTTTTCCGCTAGCTCTTGGTGGAGTATCTTAGCGGCTGAGTCGTGTCTTTCCTTATACTCGGTTGCGGCAATCCCCCAGTTATGTGCTGAATTATCTCCGATGTTCGACAGCCATATCTGCATTGGTCATTTTCTATCGAGGGATCTCTAATGATGAACTTCCGATAGTTCTTCGTCGGAATAACCTGGTCTTGAATACCTAACAAGAAGCTCTCCGTTTCCGGATACATCTGTCCTGAAATCAACCAGTAGTTCGACGCTGAGTTGTCGACATTGTCCTGATTGACCTCATTTGGATGCCGTCCATGAAGTGGCTTCTGAAGCCAGGTTTGTAACTTCTCTTGGTCTGTTTGGTGGTGTTCTTTTTATTATTATTATTATTATTTATTGTTAACAAAAAATATTGTTCTTTAGTTCCTGTGTATTCTAATTGCATTTATCTTTAATGCACCCTCCTTGTAATATATTGTTTTAATTTTAGTGGAATTCGTGCAAGATTTTAGGAACGGTTTTTATATTGCTTATAATATTTAGTATAAGTATTTTTTAAGTAAGTATGATGTACTGTAATATAATTTGTAATTTTACTTTTAATTTGAAATTATATTATAGATTTGGTCCTAAACTTAGTGAGTTTGTTCCTTTTATTTGTGACTTTGTTTAAACCCATAATTTTAATTTTAGTATATTTATGAGAATATTTTAAAATGTGTAATATTTCCATTTTTATTCAAATATGTCACATTTTAAAATAATTTCATAAATATACTAAAAGTGTCAACCATAATAGAAAATAATTAAATGAATATTTGGTGAATCCATCATTGGAACCAATCACAGTCTACTTGTTCAGATAGTTTTCTATTAGAAGCATCTTTTGTGTCTAATATCTCCAATATGGTCCCGAAAAACGCGCAATACCGTGTTGGGCATTTGATTATCAATCCAAGACTTGATACAGTGGTATGCAAATGTTAAAATAAAATAATATTGGATTTAAAACTCTAACCTTTGTTTATTAAAACGACACAAGATCAAATTTTGTAAAATTTTAACATAAATCATATATATAAAAAGTCATTCATTTTACTCTACTAGTCAAATTTTATGGCAAGGAGGGGACGATGTATAAAATGCAATAATCGATGCAGCTTCCATCGTTTCTTTCAGTGCATGTTTCCCTACCTACTATAAACTTTAGACACAGTTATAAAATACTTTTAATGGAAGGGATGAACACCAAAAATGTCTCTGCTCCAATCTGTTGAGTGCTGCTAACATGGTCTACAGTTTATACTGGTCAATGCACCATTTGTGTACTGAGTCATCCGTAATATCAAACCTACGAAAATCACCGCGCATGTGATAATGTCCCATTATTGGCATGTCTCATTCCAGAGGTTTCCCACCAACATTCAATAAATTAGATTTCAAACAAGAGTTTCAGTTCTCTCTTACCAACAAAAATTGGAACATATATAATGAATTAGGGCAAGTATGATTCAACCGGGACTAACACGAGTTTTATTGTGCAGGTATTTGTTTTTAAACTATCAAGGGCGTCCTTGCTCTCAGACATTAGTCGTGAAGCTATGATATTGGATCCGAGAGCCAATACTGAGCCCTACTCCCCCAACATATGTTAGTAACCCTATTCCTCTTTATGTCCCTCTTACAAAAATGAAAAAATGGTATACATTTCCACTTGAAAGACCATTATGTGCTGTTCCAGAAAGCAAAATTCTCTGACTCCCGTTCTTCTACCCAACATTTCAGTTGCGATCCTTTCATCCTCTCGATATTACCACCAGCATCCATTTCTAAAAATAGTTTGCTCTTTCTCTCAATATTTGCTTGATAAAAGAATATCGAAAGAATGATTAGGTTTTAAAACAGGTGTCACAACGCTTCTTCAGTTTTAGTACTAACCGTGAATTCCTGCTCTGAAAGGCTCTTTGCAACTAATATGGTAAAAAGGATTTAGGACCTCATCCTCTATGAATCAATGGAGAGAAAATAAGTTTATTAGAATTTCTGGTGCCATAGTGGGGGCAGTCCTCATCACACTCATCGTTCCTACACAAGTTATTCTTGTCAAGTTGAAGACGGTGTTAAGCTATTAAATGAAAACCTGTTTCCTAGTTTTCCAAAAGATTTGTGTTCTTGGTAAATATAGCCTTAACATTTATTTCAGTGACATAAAATCTTTATAAATTCTTTTATTCAGAAAATTCACAAATTATGACTCTGGCAAATTAAAAGTTGTTTATATATCCTTTGAAAATCAAAGTTACTTTTAAATGAACAAAAGTGGTACACCCAGAAAATCAAAAAATATTTTTTCCATTACTGACTTTCATTATTTCTGTTAGATTCATCACAAAAATCGTTATTTATTTATTTCTTTTGTTCAGAGGAATTTAATTTTAGAAATTTGAAATTTCAGCCATCATAATAATCTCATAATAATATCTAAATAATATGAGAAAAATGGAATCGTTTCTTTTTTATCTTGTTGATAGGGGCTATTTCAAGATAAATTTCATAATTTTTAGAAGTTTCATTCGTGTTTGCTACAAGTTTTCGTTAAACCAGTCGTTCCAATCTTGAAAGAACTCCGGTATCCTAATGTAACTTTCTCGAGAAATATGCTGCACTTGTTTTCTTCTCAATATCTCCAATAATTGAAAGTTATTGTAAATCAAAGAAAATCGGTGGCTGGTATACTGTTAGTACGATCGACATCAAGCCTATATTGTCAGCTGCGTAATATTTAATTCCGCGAACGAAGCCATTGAAAAAACCTAGTCCAGAATTAAACTCCTGAATATTGAAAAAATATTAAATTGCAGGACGCTTTATATAAAGTTACATTACCTTTTCCTTCCAACATTAATGATGTTGCTAGATAAAACTTTGGCATTTTACGTTCAATCTTCATTTAGCAATGCAAAACTTTTCGCTGCTAAACTTTACCCAATAAATGGTATGAAAAAGTTTGTAAAGTATCTTGAAAGCATTCATGAAGTTATTTGGGAAGTTTGGAATAAAAGCATCCGAAATTTGTTAGAAAAAGATAATGATATCCCAAAGTCTTTTAAGTGGAGTGTAAGAGAACGTGTAAATTATTTTTTAAAGTTTTTTAGACCACTATACCACAAAACTTATAATAACAGTAAATTATTTATATTCTAGTATTTCATTTTTTAAGAAAAACGATTCAACTTATACTGGCATTAGAAAACTATACTTAATACCAATATTTATTCCAACCGGATAATTTTATAGGCAATGATTTATTTGTATATTCTTGTATTCAGATTGCTGATGTTAAAGCTTATCTAAATATTTTGATTGATAGATCTCTTCAGCTGACACAATATCAATTTGAGTGGCTTCTTGAGGTTTTTTGAAATATTTAATTGAGGATAATGATTTGTAATAATATTTATTTATATAGAGGGCATAAGGGAGGCAAAAAAGAGCTTTTTTGATAAAATGAAGAATCAAAACTTTGATAGTTGATAATGAGGAGAAATATTCAGAAGATCAACAATATCTAACAGTGCAAAATGAGGATATTATTAAACCTGACATTCAACTAATAGATTCTGTAATTTGAGCTCTGATACTACATATCGAGTGTAGTCATGTCTAACTAAAATTCACATCTCTTCAACGTAGAAGCAGATCTAGCTTCAATGAAAACTAATTTTAAATTCGTTTAAAATGAATGTTTCCAAAACTCAAAATTCTACATTGTAAACATATAATGGAACACAATAGTTGGATTCTGGAATTTGATATATGGATGATGTGTATAATTTTTTTATGCGATCTTTACATATTATCGAATTTTCAAAAAATGGAAACTATTGTTTACATTCAGGAGACAGTTCTTCCTCTTATCGATTCCAAGAATTTATCTCTTAGTTTCTATTCTTAACTTTCCTATATGAGTGTATCTGGATATCTTTGATATCAATTATAAAAATATAATAACCAAAACAAAACTCGCCAACTAAAAGGATAAACTGCCATGACAACTACAACGTTCGAAGTCATAAAATTTCTCAGTAAATTGAGCTGGAAAAGAGTGACCGTACAACTAGCCTATTTCGTGGACCTCGTATTTGGAACCAAAATGTGTACTAATTGAAAGTTTATGATAGGATAATGTTCTAAGAAAAGTTTCAAGATGATCCTCTGTTTCAACTTTGAAAAACTAATTATTAGATTTGTGCAAATTAAGTAGCATAATGTGTTTCTGTTGAATAAAAGTTTTGACGTTGAAAATCTAATATCTTGAGAATAAAATTGTTTATCTTATCTCATTTTAAAGTTAAATCATGTAGATTACCAAAAAATATAGTGATACATAAAAATTATTAAATTCACCCCTTAGATTAGGTAAAATTACCTCCAAGGAAGAAAAATGGAAATAAATTATAAAATATCCTAAAAAAATTGTGTTCATGAGTCATAATTTAACCTGAACATTAAGTAGCAATTGTCATATATTTATGTTTTGTTTTTACTGACGTTCACTCTTCCATAAGGGTGAAAACAACCGCCAAGAATGAAATATGTCAGAAAATATTTATAAAAATTTTTGGAAAAAATTATTTCAGCATATTACAAGAAATATGAAAAAGGTATTTTCATCAGATTAAATATAAGTACACCCCATAAAGAGGTTTATCTCTGTGATGAACCTGAATTTTTAATCATCATCAAAAAAGGATATTAGCCAGTGGTTTGTTTGCGAAGTTGGTAAAAAATGGTTCAAAAAATATTTTTTGAACGTTTAGGGCACTTGGTGCCAACGATGGGTTCCTGTTAGTAAATCACGGCCAAACTTTCTTTGCACTCAAGTGTCATCGGAATAAATAATTGAAGAAAATTAATTCAATCTAAACTACAAGGTTGGGAATAAAAAAAATAAAATTATAATCTCAAGTAATAAAAATAAATTATTCCATGCCATCTCCATTATTTTAATTCGCATTAAGGGCTAATTGACGTTATTTCATCTGAAGTGCCGTAAACGCTCAAAAAATATTATTTGAACCATTTTTTACTAACTTTGCAAACAAAATTGACTACTGGCAAATATCCGTTTTCGAAGATAATAATCGATTAAAAGTTCAGGTTCATCGCAGATATATACCCTCTTTATGGGTTGTATTTGTATTGGATCTGATGTAAATTTCTTTTTCACATTTCTTGTAATTTATATGATGAAATAATTTTTTTTCGAGGTAAAATACCCTTCAAATACATGTGATTATTCGATAGAAATATCTAGGTTATCATAACGTTGACATAAAAAATTATAAGCAATGTTTATTAGTGATTTCACTTTTATAACACTTTGTAGCCGATCGATATATCACTAGAAAATGTTATATTATAGTTAGAGTTCGACCGAAGCACTAACGAGCATTTGGCCTCAAAAACCGGACAAAAAGGAGAAATGCAAATTATACAAGTAATCATCGAATTTATTTTTTTTTCTGTGTACCTGAGTAAACGTACTATCATAAAATTGTGCTAATGTGGCCCTTCCCCACCGCTACGCTCCGCACAGTTAATTGCAATCTAAGCTTCGTTCTTGATAGATTTTTTTTAGACTTGTGTTGGGTGTTTGGTAATTTGTAAAGTGAATATAAAAAAAAATTGTGATGGAATCTGAAAAACAAGGTATGTGTTTAATTTTAATATATATTATTTAAAAATATAATGACTTTAGTATTCTTATGGACCTCAAATAATATGCAAGAAAATTTTCAATTTTTTTATTTTTCTTTTTAACTAAGTAGTATTTTTAAAAATGTTCCGAGCTAGGTCGGGCTACAATTCTTTTTTGACAATAAACTATAGACATTAGCCATATCATAATAGTCAAAACATTTTGCACATGTTTCCACCATATTTTTTCCCTATAGGTACAGATTTGACATAAAATGTTATTGAGGTATATCGGAAAACGTTATATATGCTTTTTAAACAAAGCACATCCAGAATACTTGAAGATAAGGTATCATTTATGGAACACAAGCTCCGCGAAATGATGAAATGTCCCCAAGACGAGTACCATACTTTAATTCACGATTTAAAACATTTTAATAGTGATTTGAAGAAGAGATGGATATCATCTCACTATATTGAAGAAAGATTTTAAAAAAAAACGAATTATGACTTAATACATCAATATCAGTACATAACTGGGCCACGAATTCTACGGGACGCCCAAGGAAGCATTTCCAAGAATTACATGATCATAGTAAACAACGAAATACTAAAGAACTCTGCGAACAGGTACCTGTTGAGGAGCTTACCTATACAGCCAGCGAAAGTCAACGAATGTCTGGAAATGACGCAGCCTCTAAACTTATAATAGATGCAACTTCAACACTAACAAGAGCCTAAGGTTACAGGAAGGTAATAAATACTGCTCAGAAACCGAAAGTCAAAAATTACACACCTGAACAAGCTTTGCAAATCTTTGTTGAAGGTGACTTTACAAGGAGGCAGTGGGAGTTGTTACACGATTCCAATAAGGGTATATATCCTTGTTAGACTCTATTTAGAGAAGCAAAGAAACTTTTCTATCCAAAACCAGAGTCAATCCGAGTTACAGAGACGAGTGTTGAAGTTGAGCTTCAGGAACTACTTGATCACACAGTGAAGAGACTTTGTCTTTATCTTAACGATGTTCTTCAAAGCTGCGATGCAGAAGAATTAGATAACTTAGAAGTTATAACAAAATGGGAGTGTGATGGCTCTCATCAAATTCCTTATCAACAAAAGTTTTCAGATAGCTCGAACGATAACTCGAACATATTCCAAAGCTTATTGGTGCCGTTAAGACTGCAATCACATATTGGGGATAGAATAAAAATGTTATGGCAAAATCCCACACCATCATTCACTCGATTTTGCCGGCCAATCCGCATTCGATTTCTCCAAGAAGCTGTGAGTATTACGAAGGAAGAAATAAAGTATGTCGAAGACCAAGCAAATCATCTGCTGAAGACCAAAATAGAAAAATCAAATGGAATTATCAGTGGTCTTGTTTAGACATTATTAAAAAATTAAATATAATCCATTTAAGCCAATTTTGATCGCAAGCGGTTTTTGTCAAAATATGTTTTCATTTGACAACCATTAATAAATTCGGTAGAAAACTTTAGAATGTCAAACTTTGTATAAGATAGACTTTTTATGGGAAAACGTATAATTACTCTAAATCAACATATAAAACGATACCCATTACGTTTTATTAATATTACTCCCCTCCCCCTCCCCACCCTAAGTTAGAGACCCTTCACCCGATTGGAAAAATAATGCCAGAAATGAAATCGGAGCACCTAACAACATGTAAAACGATACCCATTACGTTTTTTTTAATACTACTTCCCTACCCCTCCCCACCCTAAGTCACCGCCCCTTTACCCGATTGGTAAAATAATGCCAGAAATGAAATCGGAGCACCTAAAAACATATAAAACGATAACCACTACGTTTTTTGATATTACTCCCCTCCCCCTTCCCGCTCTAAGTCAGCCCCACTTTACCCGATTAGTAAAATGATGCCAGAAATCAACTTAGCGCCCTCAAAAATCCCCGAATACTGATTTTGACAAGTTTAGAATCAAAAACAACGACGTTATTAATTTTGTCCGGTTTTTGAGGCCAAATGCTCGTTAGTGCGAAGGTCAGTTTTTTGCCGAAGCCGATTGTTCGGTTCTTGCCATAACCTTCGCTGAATCCGAATAGGAAGCCAAAAGTTCAATAATACTTAGAAATTTTAGGACACTAACTAAAAAGTATGCATAGCAACGAAAATTTTGAACTGGTATTTTCTTTTATACTTTGAAAATAGATACCTTAAATAAATTGCACCTTCCCAATAATGATATATTCAGTTTTATTCAGTTTATTGAAATGAAATACGAGTATAACTGTAACATAGTATCAAAATAGATTTAAAGTTATATATTTGGTCAATCCAGTAGACATTATTTTTATCGTACTTGAGGTTATATGTAGTAATACTGCCATTTTTATTTAACGTAATAAAAACAAGCTTCAGTCATCGTACTCAACATGAAATATTCTATACGTTTTCAAATAAGAGATTTTGCAGTCTAAATTAGTCTCACATAAGAAATTATTAATTATTTAAAGGTTTAGTGAATTAACATTTTATTTTTTATTTAGCTATGGTTTTTAAAGATACTATCATTAGTAGTTTTAGGTATACAGTTTTATACCTAGATAAATAAAAAATATACTAAATATAAGAGACATTAGTGTCTATGAAATTAATCATGAACACATAGTACACAGTTACTTAAACAAAATAAGACTTAATAATCAAAATTAAATAGCCGAATGTTATATGCTAAAAATAAAAGTTTATCAACATTTTCACCATGTAAATTATCTCTTCTATCGTTATAGATTTAACCTGCAGCACTGAATAGTTGTTCACTAGGAACACTAGTAGGAGGAACTGATAAATATTTTGTTGCTATCGATCGTAAATAAATATAAGGACTGGAAGCCCAATATTGAAAAATGTCAGCAGTCCTTAACAGTAAAGGTTCTTTCAAATAACAAGTCAAATGTTCTTCAAACCACAGACGCCACCTTTTCACTATCGCTATTATAGCAATGTCTTTGTAAATTACGTCATAAATCACGAGCTGTAGAGTTTGAGCTATACAACCAATAGAAACGAAATTTTCACAACGCATAGCCGCGTTCGTATTTAAAGCATTATCACAAATACCAATACGGATTTTTCCTTTATATTATAATCAATAATAGTATCAGATATTTTTTGTGCAACATATTGCCCTGTATGATCTTGTTCCATGACACTGGCTGCCAGTATAACTTTTTCCCTTTTGGAACTCACAATGAAATGTAACATTAAACTCAAATATGAACATGTTATTATTGGATTACTCCATATGTAGGTGGTGTAAACTGACCTATTCAGCCCTTTCTAAAAGCAGTGTGACTTTTTCCTTCACTTTTTCATACGTATAAAGAGGTACTAAACTATTTCTCTGACTTTTGTCTGTACCTTGGTGGAGCTGAAGGATCAGTAAAATTTAAGTCTGCGAAATGCTTCTCCTTGAACAAGGTTGTACGGAAGCTTGTCTACGATGATGAAGTCCATATTACATTTATCGATCCGCACAGAAATCGAATCATTATTGGGCCACGGTGGATTTAGTAATCTTTATGTTTACTTTCCTTGTTAAGACTTTGGAGTGCATTCACGATCTCTGATTTTTTAAATTTAATCAAACTTTTGTATTTAACACTGGCTTCACAATAGATTTTACCTTCATTATTATGAATTTTTACCAAATGGTTCTTTATATTTGTTATCGTCCTGCTATTTTGTCAGAGAACTGCCGAGCGACAACGATTTACTGCATAATTTGCAAGATAATGTAGAGTCATTCCTTTTAAAATATTCCCAAATGAGACTTGGTCCCACAGATGATATTTTGTGAAATTAAATATCTGGAACAAATGAAAAATATGTATTTCGTTACATTATTTTAATCCACAAATGTGGGATCGATCAACAAAGCGTATTATTATATATGTTTATAATCGTTAGTTACCTAATGATCTTAATTTTGCAACTTTCTAACTTATCTTCATACATAAAAGAAGATAAAAGATAATAGTATTTTGCGAGCATCTTTTTTGTTTTTCTTAACCTAGACACCTAATATCTAATTAATTTAATTTTGCCGACACCGATACTTTATTTTTTGTTAACTAACCAACGCATTAGCTATCTGGATCCATGACTCCTTTAAATATGACAATTTGACGATTTCTTAATTATTAACTATCAACCTACAGTAATGAAGAAGTAAAGTAAAGGAACCTACGTTCTTTAAAGTAAATAATTTTTGCTAATTTAAATATTAATGAAAAACAGAAATAGGTGTACTTGCGTTGCAATGTTATATTCACAATTTCTTTCCGTCACTTTTTCTTACACAGCAATAATCCAAAAACACTGTAATCTATATAAATTCACATGTGTGCATATAAAAATGTTTTGTGTTGTTTCCGACTTGCCAACGCGCTGCGCTGAATTAAAAACTTCGGCTTCGGTCAAACTTCGGCTGCTTTAACCGAAGCCGAACGTGCAACTAAAGGTGTTTTTTGGTCGAAGGTGGCCGAAGCCGAAGCTTCGGTCGGACTTTAATTATAGTGTTAGACCATATAGAAAAAATCATTAAAATCAGTTACCACGTTTTCGAAAAATTAGAGAGAAATCAATATTCTTTAAAAACTTTGACTTCTTCTACTGCCTAAACGAAGTAGTATCGGATATAACTAAGTTAATGATGATTAATGATTTGTTCTAGAATGTACCCAAGGTCCAGTATGTTCTAATCGAACAATGTTATTATTAGTAATAAAAAAAGAGTTAAATCTGTTGAATTTATTTATTTATTTATTTATTTTTTGGGTTTTAAGGTAGACAACAGGCTAGGCTGGAAAATGCATGTTAATAGGCTTGCGAAATATGCCGGTGCTTTAAGAATAAAACAAATACAAATTTATTAGCAATAATTTTTAGTCCAACATCGAAAAGTTGGCAGGTATAATAGCTTGCCGATATGTCTCGAAATGTATATTTTATATAATCAGTTGCCCCTGGTTCGATACAGCTTCACTGACGAGACCCTTAGGTGGCTGAAACGCGTATGGAGACAAAACCAGAATTCAAATTGCAGGAATATACTGTTTATATATATTCTTTCCTTTTATTGCTTGAAAGGAGAATAAATATAGGCAATTAGTTAAACAAGGCAGTAAATAAATTTATCTACTTCTTACAGAAATCTTAATTTTTAGATTTTACATTACTCGGGTGGACTGACGGTGTCGTTTGACTGGCGATATTTTTAACCGGCTAAAAAAGAAGGTTCTTACTTCGTCGACTATGTATTTTTTTGATGTATGTACACCGATTACTCCGGAACGGCTGCATCGATTTGAATGAAATTTTTTTCATTATATTCACGAAGTTGCTACGGTGGTCCCATATTTTTTTAGATGAAATTGGTGCAGTAAAATCCAAGATGCCGCTTACAATATGGTGGCCCAAAAAATTAATTTTGTCCGATTTTCTCCAAAATTGATATGGAGGAATTTTCGGTGTTGTATCCAATAAATCTGTAATTATTTAAAAAAAAATCAAAATGGCAGATCCAAAATGGCGGACAAAAAAATTTAATTTTGTCTGATTTTCTCAAAAAATGATATAGGAGAGTTTTTGAGGCAGCACATAACGAACTCAAAACATTTTTAAAAAATTTAATCTGGTGGATCCAATATGGCGAACGAAAAATTCGATTTTGTCCGATTTCCTCCCAAATTGGTACGGGGAAGTTTTTGAGGCCGCACATGACGAATCGTAAATAATTTAAAACAAATTCAATATGGCGGATCCAATATGGCGGATAAAAAAATCAGTTTTGTCCGATTTTCTCCAAAATTGGTATGGGGGAGTTTTCGGGGCCTCACATAACGAATCTGAAATTATTTTTTAAAAATTCAATATGGCGGATCCAATGTGGCGGACAAAAAAATCAATTTTATCCGATTTTCATCAAAATTAGTACGGGAGAGTTTTTGGGGTCACACATGACGAATCTAAAATTATTTTTACCAAATTCAATATGGTGTATCCAATATGGTGGATAAAAAATTAATTTTGTCCGATTTTTTTCAAAATTGATATGATAGTACATTATGAATTTGATACTATTTAAAAAAAATAAATATGGTGTATCTAAGAAGAAGGATTAAAGATTCTACATCTTTTGATTTCGTCTAAAGTCAGTATGGGGGGATTTTTGTTAGTGTTAATTACGAAATTAAAATATTTTTTGAAAAACTCGATCTGGCGGATTCAATATTGTGTCCTAAAAATTTTACATTTTTCGAATTTCTCCAAAACTGATATAGAGGGTTCTTGAGGGTGTAAATTATGAATTTAATAGTATTTTTTCTGGATTCAGTATGGCGAACGCAATAAAGCTGACTAAAATTTTACATTTTTCGATTTTGTTCAAATATGGAACTGAATCGTTTATGAGGATGTAAATAGCGAATATAAAATTATTTTAAGAAAATCTAATATGTCAGATGCAATATGACCGTTTAGAAATTTTAAATTTCTGCATTTCATCTAAAACTGGAACTAGATTAAGACGTTAAAATTATTTTTTTGAAATTCAGTATGGCGGGTTGAAAATTTTACCTTATTAGCATTTTTTCAGATTTGGTATTAGGGGGTTGGAGGGTGGTGTATTACAAATATGAAATTAACTTTTTACAACTATTAGGTTGACAAGATACAATATGAGGGACTAAAAATTTTACATTTTCCCGTTTTATCTAAAATTGGTATTGCGAGCTTCTTGGAGCGTATACAAACTCAATATGCAATATTAAATATATCGGGCTAAGAAATTTACGTCTCTAATTCTGTAAATATCGAAGGTTTTTGGGCCTATATTACCAATCTAAAATTAATTTGAAATTTAAGATAGTGGATTTACCATGACAGATTAAATATTTGTTTGACACAATTTTATTGGTATTTGAAGAGCTGTAAGAATCAAAGAATTTTTAGTGGTTCATTTTAGAGTGATTTACAATTATGGATAAAATGGACATTTTTTCCACCTTGGAGTCATTGCGAAGTACACTAATCTCGATTAGCACTTAGTTCAAATAATTTATGAATATCATAATGAATTTAAAACTAAAAATCGAAAAATGAAATTTTTATTAGAAAATTGAACCGATTTCTAAAAGTGCGCCGAAAAGTGAAAATAATTACAATTTTGTTTTATGAAATTGAAATTTTTGAAGTCGGCACAAAATTATTTCTAAATGAAATAAATAACTACTAATATATACTAATTATGGTAAGAAAGCAATTACAAATAAAGTATTTTTAATCTGGTTATGCGAAACACATTTTGTCAGGTATTAGTTTGGCGCCGACTTCAAAAATTTCAATTTCATATAAAAATTTCTAGTTATTTTACACTTTCTGGTACACTTTTAGAAGTAGGTTCAATTTTTTTATGAAAATTTTATTTAATCTGGAATCGAAAATTCGGCAGGTTTAATATCTTGCCCATATGTTTCTAAATTTATATTTTATATAGACAGTAGTTTCCTGCGAATGATGGCTCTTGATTCGATACAGATTCACTGACAAGACCATTAGATGGTAGAAACGCTTGTGGAAAGAGAACGAGAGTTGTATTTGCTGGACGTAAACTATTTGTCTATATTTTTCCCTTTAACTGCTTGAAAGGAGAATAAATACATATACAAATTTGTTAGAATTGTGATTTAAAATCGTATTTATGTAGTATTATTAGCGCAAGTGTAAAAGTATTAATTTAAGTTGCGATATTTATTATAATTTACAACTAACATATTGTGAAAGTTTGAAATCTTGTTGAGTTTATATTTAATGTTGACACTACTCAATGTCTTACAGACTACATGAGATGTTCAAACTGATCCCTGAAATATATCTGAACAAAGAACCTAAGTATTGATAATGGGGCCACCACGTATAAAACCGAATCGCTGATAAAAAATTAATTTTTGTCTCAAGTATAAAAAGTATCAAATACATAAGCACTTTAATTATAAGAATAACCCACTCAAATGCTTTCCATCTAACTTCTTTATTAAATTAAATTTTGTTTACTTTTAACTTCGACAACATCAGATTGCAATTAAAAACTTTCTGAAAATTGTTTGGCTCTCCATTACCGGATTTATTGGTGCAAGCTGATTTTAACAAGGTTCCATTTTTTGTTTTTAAATTAAAAAAAACTATAAGATAAGAAGTAATGAATTGATAATTGTGTCATATTTGGTATACCTGAAAATAATTAATAGAGATTCAAATTACATACATTCGTATATTATACCAGTTCCATTGTTAGAAGCATATCCTTTAGTTCAATTGGTTTAATATAAAGAGACATTTGGGTTGGTTTTAAATATAAACTAATATGGGTTTCTTCTTCTTTTTTCTTCATACAGCCCTTTGCGTCCACTGCTGAACATAGGCCTCCCTCATTCTTGTCCATTGTGCTCTATCGTGAGAGAATTTGCATCCAATTTGCTGCAATTCTCTTGAGATCGTCAGTCAAACGAGTAGGGGATCTTCCTCTACTTCTTTTGTCTAATCTCAACCTCCACTCGAGTAATCTCTTCGTCCACCTTCCATCACTGATTCGGGCGACATGTCCGGCCAGTTCCATTTGAGTGTAGCAATTCGGAAAATTACGTTGGTAACTCCTGTCTTTCGTCTCAGGTCTTCATTTCTAACTCGGTCACGCAGTGATATACCTAGCATTGACCTTTCCATCATTCTCTGAGCTATTTGTAGCGTTTTAGAAGTTGCTGTTGTCAATGTCAAAGTTTCGGCATCGTAGGTCATAACCGGTAACACACATTGATCAAATGCTTTACATTTAAAAGAAATTGGTATATCGCTTTTAAAGATGTCTTTAAGTTTTCCATAGGCTGACCATGCGAGATTTACTCTTCTCCGTAGCTCGCATGTTTGATTATCCCTTGTGATTACTATTTCGTGTCCAAGGTATATGTATTTTTCCACAAGATCCACTTCGTTGTCTCCAATATTGATATTTTCACTAGGTACCAGATTGGTCAAAAATTTTGTTTTTGATATGTTTATTTTAAAACCCACATTGGCGCATACTTGCTGAAGTTCATGTAACATTGTACATATCTCCTTGAGATTATCGGAAAACAAAACTATGTCGTCCGCGAACCTCAATTTGTTAATCTTTGGCCGTCTATATTCAGGCCTCTTTTTTCCCAGTTAAGTTTTTTACAGGCGTATTCTAGTACTGCAGTAAACAGTTTAGGCGATAAGGTATCACCCTGTCGGACTCCTCTGCCAATTGGGATATGATCCGTATTTCTGTGTGGTTTCACCGACATAGTTGCATTCCTATATATATTGTAAATTAACTTTGTATATCGATAGTCAATGCGGCATGCTTGTAATTTCATAATTTTGTCAAGCTCTACCGTATCAAAGCCCTTATGAAAATCCACAAAAGCCAGAGTGGTCGATTGTATTCGATAGTTTTTTCTATTACCATTTTGATGCTCTGTAGGTGATCGTTTGTTCCAAACCCAGTACGAAACCTCACTTGCTCCACTTGTTGGTAGAAATCAAATTTTTTGTCAAGTCGATTCGTTACTATTCTTGTTAAGAGTTTATATAGGTGACTAAGAAGGCTTATTGGTCTGTAATTTTCCAAATCATGGGGATCTCCTTTTGTGTATATCAGAATTACCTCAGCATTGTGCCACTTGTCGGGTATTATACTGTCCAAAAGGCACATATTAAAAAGGCCTTTTATTTTTTTAAGCAGACAAACACTTCCGATTTTGATTGCATCAGTAACTATACCATCTTCGCCTGGAGATTTGTTATTCTTAGTTTATCTTAGGGCTAGTTTTATTTCGTTTATTGTGATTTTCGGCATTTGTTCTGATCCTTGGTTGACAATGCCCCTTTTCCTTGTCAATATTTCTGGTACTTGATCTTTGCTATTCTCTTTATTTTGGCTTCTGTATAGCAATTTGTAAAAATCTTCGACTACTTTAAGGATTTCCTCTCTGTCTGTTAAAAACTGACCATTTTTATCTTTCACTTTGATTATTTGTCTTGTTCCCGTTCTTAGTTTTCTTCTCAATACTTTCATACTTTTATTGTTCTCAATAGTATGTTCGATCTGTTCTTGATTGTATTTTCGAGTGTCTTGTCTAACAGTTTTGGATATTTCTTTATTTATTTTTTGTAGTGCGTCAGCTTTAGTGTCCGTTTCGCATCTTATTCCTCTTCTTTTCTGCATTAGGTGTCTGGTATTTTGACTGAGCTTCTCTTCTTTTTGGGTTTTAGGACAAAATTTGTTCTGACTTTCTAATAAGGCAGTTGTTAATTTATTATTTAGGTCGTTAGCGTCAGTTTTCTCTATAATAAAAGCTCTATAATAATTATAATAATCATTAAATCATTAAATGAATTAAATTTATAGTGTACCCATTATTGTGTAAACAAAGTTGTATTCACTAAAATCAAATTTATTTAGATCAATTCAGTCACAACGATGTTAGGAATACTTTTTCAAATTGATATTTTTCCTTCCATCTGATCGAAATTTCTTAAGAGAAAGTAATGTATTGTTTATTGCAAATTTATTTTCATCAAGATTATAAACAATTATTTAACCTTATCCAGAAATCTTTTAAAGAAATTTCTCTTGTTAACTAGCGATATAAATTATATCATCTAGCTAAAAACTTTAAAATAATATCCAGTGAACCGATTTTCCTAATATCTAGCCTAACCGTACATTATTTGAACACCCTGTTTGATTTTATTTTAGTTTTTTATACATTTTCTTACGAGCTTATATCTACACAGAAATTTATTATTACTTATAAACCTTTTGATGCAAATTCAGAAGTTCTATAAGCATATATAACACTTACCATGCATGTGTTTTATTTACAAGAAGATTTTTGGCTTGGAATATGATTGTACTATGTGATGTCATACCTGAAAAAAAACATTTTCAATTAACATATGTTGTATAGAATTTAACAGAATTATACAATTTGATAGGGACTACCTATCAAATAGAGACATGGTATTAACGCAAGCTCTCTAAGCGCTGGTTTAGTAAGTAAAACTGTTTCGAAGACTGTGGTTCTGAACTCATTGCAAAATGGTCTCTATTGCAGATACGATTAAATCGAATTCAACTAATCTACCGACAAAATATTTATATGTATTTGTGCACAAAATATCAGAAATTTGATATCAGTTTCATTCATTGGTTTATCAAGCATATATACAATTTGTTAAAAAAAAAAAACTAAAAGTGATTTTTTTTTGCCTAACTTGTAAAAGATAGAAAGAGATGTTTATCTACACTTGTCAGGTGGCTCTTGAGTCGTCTCTACCTATTAGGGCTCATCCGGCTAACTCCCAATTGAACGGAGAGTGGTCTAGATAAATGCGCCACCTGTTTTAGTGCCCTAAAGGTTAAGGCAGAGACCGATCAAAACACAAAACAGGAAATCTAAGAGATCCAAGAAAACACCCAAAAAATTTCAAAAACAAGTGTCTATATTTTTACGTGTTACGGTGTAAATGTAACCACCGAGAGTGGCCCAGCGCTTCTCTGTTCGAAGGAATAAACAGTCAGCTGGTTTTTGACAATTCAAAACTAAATAATTAGTCTAATAAAATGAGTAAATTTAACTTAATTAGTGTTTTTGGCTATACAAAAGCGATTTAATATAACTGGCAACTATACACTGTGCACTCTACCCGCGTAAATAGGCCTGTTTACCTGAGTTAACAAATGTGCCCTTTTACATATGTGAAAGATATCAACTGCATACGGTTGCAAGATTTGATTAATTGTACCATATGAGGAAACACAATAGATCTTACCAAGGTAAGTACATTGATTATTCATTAATTTTATATCCAAAATGAAAAGTAACATACAACGGCTTTAAATTTTACAGGTGATGCCGAAGGCATTAAAGTCTATGATACCCTGAAAACGACACAGACACATAAAACCTGATTAACGGCGGCTTCTTGAGGTCCTGATGTTGAGGCTCTGGATCACTCGGTGTGGTGGTATGTGCAGCATGCAAGGCAGGTGCCGTAGAGATATCCGCAAGAAGGCCCGAGTGGTCTGGTATGTACAGTAGCCAAGGCAGGTACCGTAGAGAAGTCAGCAATAGGGCAACGAAAGAAAAAAGTAAAAGGGGGGAGGCCTAAAACAAAAAAAAATGGAATTAGAAAGAACTCAATGTTTTAGGTTACGAGTGAGGTAGGTTACTTATTCCTTTTCTTCTTAAACATACTCACAATTATTAACACTTGAGAATTAAGACAAAAATTAAAACAAAGACTTACCAGTGATGTTATGTGACCTTTTCGTGGTGGAACAGAAAAAAATAGAAACATGTGATGTCGAGTTTGTCTCCCGAATTGACAAAACCAAATCCGCACACAGCTTTTAAAGTACACAAAGTAACTTTTTAAATATAAATTTGGTCAAGGATCCGAATCTTTTAACTCAAAACTAGCAAAATTGCCAAGTGACCTTTCCGGTGCAACTCTGCAAGGAAAGTGTCCTTATCACTCTAAGATTTTTTTCTTGTCCCCAGAGAAACGTCCAAGGAAACGGCGGGAAAAGATACAGGGATTTGTATATCGACTGACAACTGACAAGCTTCAAAACAATGAAAAATAAAAATATGAAATTTTAAAATTATTATTAGAAATTTTATTAGCAAATAACTAGGACAATTGTGGTATGTTCAAAATGTATAGCAATAAAAAGGCTTTGCTGAAGTAAAGCCATCTCGCGAGAAAAGTCGAGTAGATTCTAACCTTAAACTTAATTTATATTTGACACTGAGGTAGTTTTTCCATTTTTAGCTTAATAGAATCTCTCATAGTCGCACGATAACTGACACAGTGGGAAAATTAAACTGCCTAGAAGACATAGAAGATCCAGCAGTATCCAGAGAGCTTCCACTCAAAATTCTGTTGATCCTGCAACCAAATGATTATCTGCTCACTCGAGGTCTCTCGATGAACGTAACAATAACCGCAAATACAATTTAAATTAAGAATTTCTAACTAAATATTCTATGCCTAGCTACTCTGTACAAGACTAATACTTTTTTCTATGTTTTAGGTGCAAAGGAGAGAAGCCTTACGAACTAAACAAAACAACAACAAGGACTATCGAACAATGACCATCAATTATAATACCATAATTGTGAACCTAATTCTAATAAACAAGATATACTGCCAACGTTTTCTTTCATTTGTAATTATGTCCCAAAACAAAAAAAAAACACATAAATTATGAAGGAGGTAAGCGTAAAAATTACTATTTTAGATAGAAACTTAGATAGAAAATTAAAACCTTAACAAATTGTAGGTATTTAAAATAAGTAATTAGAAAAAGATGGATATTAAATATTACTACACATCACTTAAAATTTTAATATTATTTTGTTTAAGTTATATCATGTTCTGGAAAAACTACTCTATAGTATATTATAAATGAAGATTTAAATTGCAGCTTTTTGAAAAAGATTGTCTACACCCACGTTAAGATGATGTAAGTATATTTAGGAGTCTAGATTTCTTTATAATTAAAATATCGTAAATTCATAATGTTAGTGTACACCAAAATTATAAAATTATTGAAAAGAAATTTTATTATTTTATTCAATATAAATGATTAAATTTTACCCCCAACAATCAGAAAGCCTAAAATTAAAAAAGGAAATCCAAATTTAATTTTAATATCTTTCAATATCGACTATCGGGTTGTGGTGAGTTCTTTTAATGATACCATTTAAATTACGAGGGAAGGCCCAGAATTAATTGGCCTCACAAAGAAAATTCAAAAACTTTATTTATTTCTCAACATAATCTCCTTTTAGTTAGATACACTATTCCTAGCGATGCTCAATAGCTTCGATACCTTGTTTATAGTAAGAAACGTCCAGCTCCTCAAAATAGCCATCTACTGCAGATATCACCTCTTCATCATTGGCAAGTCGTTTATTTCTGAGCCATTTTTTCAAGTTTAGAAAGAGAAAATAGTCCGAGGGTACTAAATCTGGTGAACAGGATGCATGAGGAAGTAATTCGTACTTAAAATTATTTATTTTGACCACTGTAATAATGAATGTATAAACAGGCGCATTGTCGTGATGTAACGACACTTTCTTTTTCGACAAATGTGTCTTTTTCCCCTAATTTCATCACTCAAACGCTGCAATAAGTTTGCATAATACTCACCATTGATGGTTTTTCCTTTTTCAATATAATCAATAAAAATTATACCACACACATCCCAAAAAACTGAAGCCATGACCTTGCCTGCAGATGGAACCGTCTTTGCCTTCTTTGGAGCCGATTCTTCCCTTTCAGTCCATTGTTTTGACTGTTCCTTCATCTCGGGTGCGTAGTGATAAGCCCATGTTTCATCCATAGCTATGATTCGATACAGAAACTCGGCTTTGTTGCAGCGCAACATGGCCAAACACTCTAGTGAAACATCTGGAAAATGTTTTTGTTCGATTGTGAGCAAATGTTACACTCACCTTGCACACAGCTTTCTCATGTCCAAATATTCAGTCAATATGCAATAAACAGCACTTTTTGAAATGCTTACTATTTCTGTTAACTCGCGCACTTTTAGTCGACGGTCACAGATTGTTATTGTTAGATACAGCAATGTCGATTAGTGTAGTTCCCCTAGAAATTTTATCTGTTAATATAATGTCTGATCTATTATGAGCAACTGTCTGATTCGAAAGAACCGTTCGGTCGCAATATAACTTGAACTCGTTGTTCTCAAGAATAGATTTTGGATTGTATTTATAATAAGGCACATTTCCTACCTGCAATAGATGGAGTATCTTAGCGGCTGAGTCGTGTGTTTTCTTATATTCAGTTGCTGCAAATGCTTAGCATCCGTACTGTAGTAATTATTATCATCATAGTTTGAGGATATTTATTCTATTGTTCTTGCCTTAGAGTAAATTAATGTTTTATTTTATCCAAGTTTAAGCCAATTTATTGAATACCAATTAATGTTAATAAACCAAACGTGGTAACGTTACCATACAGTGGTCTCGAGTTCGGAATATTATTTCCAGTTTCGTGGTGATTGAATCGAGTAACTAATTATATTCTATTTTGTGGACTTTTTCACCATTTCTGGAATAGTCCCCTCATTTGACCATCGACTACAGCGATGTTCGTCTTCGCAGCTCGTACGTACGGCTCATTTAAGCTCCACCACCGAATACTTCAATGTTGAAAATGAAAGTGCAGACTCCCCAAAAGTAGAGTCTAGCTGGGCTTTGATATTGGTTGCACTAAATCTTTTCAAATTTAAGTATTGAATCATATAACGATGACCTATTTTTTCCATATTTTCAAATTCACATAGAGCGTTCACTACTGATGGCTGTCAAACAAGTAATAAACAACGTATCGTCCTCAAACTTAAAACTTGATCTTTCCAAGGTTGGTACTATCTAATACAGTCCTTATATTTTAACAACTACCGTCATCTATGTGTCAGGCCGGTTAATTCTGGGACTTGTAATAAATATTCTGTTGTTGAAAATTACCAAACAGTTATATTCTGACTGAAATTTCATTATTGTAGTAATATATTTGGTGCTGCTTGCTGCCTTATGTGTATCAAGGAAAATCTTACAAAATATTATCACTTAAAATTAAAAGCCACTTTTAGTTTATCTGAATAATGCAAATGTGATTTGTTTTGTAATATGTAAACATAATTTATACATAATTTTTTTAATGACATAATAAAGCTAAAAATATTTAAATTAGTTCAGGTTAGTTGGAAATCACGTATTATGTTAAAATTTTGTTAAAATTATATTCCTAACTATGTAAAAACTAAGGGTTTGACAGACTTATTCGTAGTATTTGGATAAAAAAATTTTTGATTTGGGCTGAAAGTAATTTCATTTAAAGTTACATCATTAATGTAAAACACTTCGATTCATCACAATAATTCACAAAATTATTTAGAGTTTTTAGTACAAGTAAAGAATAACATAATTTACAAAATGTTTGAGTTAAAAAAATGCGAATATTATCATCTACTTTAGACAATCCGGAATAACTGAAAATATCCTTAAAACTGCAGCAGGTGCTGTATATATTAGTATGCGAGACGTAGCAGGCATCGTCTAAGAAATTTTAACCCTACAATAATAGTAATTACATAAGCACGAGGACCAAATAGTATCAAGAGCTTCATCCGCCAAATTGTTTCGCATGAACGTTAACCAACCCTCACTTAAGCGGCGCTATTAAGACAGTCCATTAAATGAACCGTATCTATGAATGACTCAATAATGTTCATATTTTGCAGAGATCTAAGAAGACAGATTATTGGCAACAGACAATAGCTACATACGTACAAGTACCATAACGATAGCAGTGAACAATTCGCTGCCTTTGAGCCACAGCCAAAATCTGAGATCCAAGATCAGCCTCCCAATAACAGAAGAGGGTACAACGTTGGAATCTACTAGAACCAATTCACTGGAATAAGTAATGCAGTGTTGGAATATGATGCAGCCAACCCATTGTATACATCATCAATCCCAAGAATAATCTTATCCAGATTATGTTTCAGGAGTTTACACGCTCGACTATTTACATATACTGCGCCGCAAGTTCAATAGTCAGAACTATGGAGGTCAGAATTGCCACGATTCAATGAAAAGACTATTCAAGCATAAAACTTAGCATCCAGCAATGGAAGAAATACTTAATTAAAACGTACGATTAGTACAAAATATATTGAGTCTATCCAGTAGTACTGGTAACATACTTTACTTCATAACTGCAGGATGCTTAAAAAGATACAAAGCAGAGCCAGCATTTGTCGAAAAAAAAAGAAAATGCTTTTCGAACAAGCAAAATAAACTTATTATCGGAAGTTAAACTCTTCACCTAACATGACTGACAATAACTACCCGAATCAAAAATATAGAGAAAAGTTCTTAAAACGTCAATTAGCTACAGCCATTCAATGCAATATTGAAGCCAGCTGAATCAATGAAGAACATCAAATCTGCTAGGATTGCAGTCAGAAGCAATTCGAGCCAATTTCCACCGAGGAAATCTCTAGTATTATCAAAGGACTTTATCACTAAAAAACCCTTGATCCAGATCAGGTCTAGGACTAATTATTTAGAATGTTCTGGTATATGTACGAACGAATGACTGTTTTGATAAATGATATTTCGCTTGATCCACAAAAAATGTCATTGTATCCCATAGAAAAATACAGATAAATTTCGGCCAATTACCCACCACCTTAAGCTGAATACATTCTGCATAACACAACGTATCCGCGTAAAATATCAGCAAAAACAACATCATTGAAATTTAACACAAAGGATATGCTAGAGACAAAATGGGTTACAAGGAACAACGTATTATCGTTTCTCTTCTGCAATCAGACATATACCAATCGAGGAAAGCTTTTTGTCATCTAGATCTACCATAAAAAGACCTTTGGTTGAGGGCCATATGATTACCTAGCCCAGCAAGAAGACCTGAACAGATATATTCCGAATAAGCAACAAGAGGTTATCAAGCGGTTTAAATTTCATCACATGTAACAAATGCTGGTGGAGGTCTCCGGGGATATAACACATGCTGTTCTGACTTAATAAGTTCTAAATAAAACTAGAGAAAAGATACACTCGAGGAAGCAATTGGTTTGGTAGCGACTACACCCAAATGAGGTATTATAGGCTAATATCAGCAAATTAGCATCGAATCACTAGCTGATGTGTGAGTACTTGTTTTCAGAAAGTTTCTTAACAGCTATTCGAGATCGGGTCATTCCAAACAGAAACCATCTAAATATATCATTAAAGACCTCTCAATACAGAACAAACCATGCCGGCGTGTCGAACATCAAAGGCAATCTAGCATGTAACGGGGGATGCCAAGCGTTAGTTATGTTGGACTGAAAAGAGATCCGATTCAGCTTGCAAGGGACTTCACCAACGCAGCAGCATTAAACCTCCGGGAACAACGATACTCTGAGACCTGGCAGTGGCACATAAATTGGTAGATACAATATTTGTATACAATTTTAAGTATTATCATATACACTTTCCTGAAAATAAAAAAAAAACAGTTACCAGATTTTACCTTTTCATGGCAGAAAATTAGTTGAAAGATAAAATTAATAACAGAAAGCTTGTTGCTAGTAGAACATCCGTCACTGTAAGCAGAATTATAAAGCTTTTATGTAAATTAAAAGTTTGAATCGGATAAAAGGTTAAACATTTCATAAAATTAATAAATATATTTTTTGAAATACAATTAAAAAACTTATGTACAATGGAACAAAATAACTTTAAAATATAAAACAAAAACACATTTTAATATATATTTAGTGTTAATAACTATGGCGGTTTCAATTAATATAATGAATATGGTGAACATCCCCATCGATTTTAAGGAGCGGAACATTTCTAAAACTTTTTTACGTTCTGAATAAAATCCAGGTCGTGTTTATTAATTAATTTAAAATAAAAAGAAATATGGATAATACTGGAAGCTATAGGTGTATGAAAGTTACCGAAACATATTTTAGGAACGTCTACGACCGTATTATTTTTGATTTTAATTTTAAAAAGCATTCAAAACTTTTTAATATATATATTTTTTTTAATTTGGTTTACAAAATCTGATTTGAAAGGTAAATTTAGGTACCGTTGCCTTTTAATAAATTTAAGATAATATTCTTTAATTTTCTCATGTTTCGAATAATTCACAAAACATCAACGTATGAAACTTTCAAAAATAGTTCTGCATTTGAATATTCTGAATGTTCTTAAACAAATTAAATATCCCTAAAGTAGACAAAATTGGAAACGTAATATTTTAATTGAAAGGGAATGCTCAGTGCAAAAAACAAATTTTAAAAAATTTTCGCTTTCTTTAATCAGTTTGTTTTTGTACCAAAATATTTGAAATAAAATCTGGTTTGCAAAGTTTACTGTTACTATAGGCCAGGAAAGGAAGCGATTTTTGGGAGGTAAAAATGACTCAAATACTGCCTGTGATCTGATTGAAGAAATGGATAGTAGAAGGTAGTAGAAATGACGTCTCATCTCGTGTCTCAACAAATTTTGGTTGGAACATTGTTTTTTTTTACCAGGTAGGTCGAAAAATTATTTTTCCCCGGGTTTTTTGGATTTTACGGAAAATCTAAGGGATTTAGAGAAAAATGTTGCATAAACAAATTGTACGTTTTGAAAATATCTTCAAAATGAGTTTTTGTTTGTCCAAATCGGTCTGTAAACAAAAAAGTTGTTGCAAATTAAACATTAAAAATGGCTTCTTTTTCAATTGTTAATAACTTCCTTAATATTTATTGTATTGTTTTCAACTTTTACCAAAATGAGAGTTTAAAAGTGCTTAAAATGCGTGTGGAAGTTGGGCGCTGTCGGTCCAAATGTTTTTGTAGAATTGTAATTGATTATTAGAAAAACGAAAAAAGTGACTATTTTTGATTGGCTGTACCGTCGTTTAGGAAACTGCTACAGAATTCTGTCAGTGGTCATTCTCTTCGCAAAAGATTTAAGCTATCATGTAGTTAAAAATAGTGGATAATTATAATTTAATGGGTTATTGCATAACTTTTAATACAACCTTATTTTATAACAATAACATTAGTCAAGAAATGCTATTTGAGTCATATATATATGAAGTAAAATGCGAAACAGTGAATGCAAAATTCGCTTCATCATATCCTTTCTGAGTAGTGAACATAACCCGATTCTCTCAATCCCCCCACTCCTCGACCTTGACCTTGACCTTGCTTCACCCCTCTTTGGCCCCGCCCACATGTCCTTGTCATTGACCTTGAAAGTGCACGTGTGCTTTGGCCTTGGCCTTGTGTTCAAGGTTGCGTGTGTGACCTTGACCTTGACCTTGGTCGAGACGACCTTGACTTTGTTGAAGGTCACCTTGGGTGTGTGACCTTGAAGATATGTTACGTGGTTGGGGGTGACCTTGAATGGTTTTATATAAGGTATGGGGCAGTTTCATTCATCAGTTGGCTCTGACTTGTATAGGTAGTACATGTGTTAATATTTGACAAATCATGGCATATGTTTGTGAAAATTGCGGTTCTAAGTTTACTAATATTTATAATATGAGACGTCATCAAAGAGAATCGTGTGCGGCGAGATTTAATGAAGTGCCTGGAGGAAAACGGCTCCGAATTGAAGAGTATACATCGACGATTCCGGTAATTAATTGCGCTACATGTAATGTAGATGTTCCAATAAATCATATGTCAGCGCATAAACGAACACAACAACATAAAAATAATTCATGTTTGCCGGTATGTCATGGTGTGCAACTCGTTGAATGTGCCTTCAAAAGGAGAATTGCAACCTATCGGGTTAGCAGTGATATGGAGCATTCCGATTACGTAATGTTCTTTGCAGACATTAAATCCAAGGTGGTGGAACTTGTTAATAATTTATTGCGTGTGCATCATGCTTTAAAAGTTAACATGACAGCTGTTGGCGAGTACATGCTTCCATCACAAGAAATATTCAGTGAAAAATCCTTCAACACTGCTAATCAAATAATTAGTGTAGAAAGTGATTTGGATGCCGTTTACCATTCTTTCACCGAATTAATAAAAACGCAGGCGACAGAGTTCCAGGAGAAAGATTCAGGTATGGAAAAATCAAAACCCGATATATTAAACTGATTTTTATATATTATTTTTCTTGTTATAGGATGGGCTCTTGTGCGAATTTTATACTTGGAAGTTGGTATCAACAAGTATATGCCTATGGGTGGCTCATCATACATCAAGTTGCCGTATTCTATTGAAAGGAAAGGAGCTGTCGTCAATGTGATTAACCAGGACGAATTTTGCTTTGCGTGGGCTGTAACATCAGCATTGTTTCCTCCAACAGCAGAGCCTTCACAGAAGACATCCTACCCCCATTTTTCTAGAGTGCTAAATGTAACAGGTATGGATTTTCCAGTAAAATTACGTGACATTAAAAAATTTGAGGAAATGAACAACATATCAATTAACGTATACGGTCTGGAATCTAAATATGAAAATAATGAAGTAATACATGAAGTTATTGGTCCACTGAGGTATGCGTCAAAAAAGTTGGATAGGCATGTAAATTTATTGTTAATTACAAAAGACTGTAGTAGTAAAGATGGCGGTGAACATTTTTGTGATACGACTTGTTCAAAGAGTCATTATTGTTGGATTCGGGATTTATCACGTTTAGTTTCAAGTCAAATTAGTTGTCAACAACATAAAATATATTTCTGTGATGGTTGCCTCATTTATTTTAGTACACCGTCAGCTTTAACTTTACATCAAAGCTACGATTGTAACCACATTTTCACGCAAACACCCTCAGTGGATTTAAAAATCGATAAATTTTGAAAGAGTGTGCCGGAAAATATTTTAAAATTGGAGGGTATAGAAAAGCAAATGCGCGTTCCATTCGTGGTTTATGCGGATTTCGAATCTGTTTTAAAACCCGTTGAAACGGTACAACCAAACCCACAAAATTCTTACACTGTAAAAAGTTTTAAACATGAACCATATTCTTTTGCTTATTTAATTAAATGCTCTTTTGACGACTCACTTTCGAAATTTGAGCTATTTCGGGGGAATAATGCAGCTCAAGTCTTTGTGGATCGTATCGAGTGTGATTTAAGGGCTCTATACAACACATATTTAAAAGACATTAAGCCTATGAAACCGTTAACGCCTGAAGAAAAAAGGGAGTTTAATGATGCTAAAATATGTGGTATATGTGAAGGCCCTTTTGAAGAGGGTGAGATTAAAGTACGAGACCACTGTCACATAACTGGTGCAAAAAGATTTGGTGCTGCACATTCCGTTTGTAATTTAAATTATAAATTACCCTCTTTTATCCCTATCATATTTCATAACTTAAGCGGCTACGACAGCCATTTATTTATAAAAGAGTTATGTAAATATGGGGATACAATTGGTGTTTTGGCTCAAAGTAAGGAAAAGTACATATCATTTACCAAAAGCATTTATGTGCACGATTATTTTGATAGTAAATGTGGAAAAGTCAAGAGGAAATATTTAAAGTTGCGATTTATTGATAGTTTTAAATTTCTGTCAACGTCTTTGGAAAATTTAGGCAGCGGTTTAAACGACGACGATTTTATTGAAACGCGGAAACATTTTTCAAATATCAACCAATTTAATTTGATGCGTCAAAAGGGTGTTTTTCCCTATAGCTTTATTGACTCTATAGAAAAAATGGAAAATACATGTCTTCCAAGTAAAAATGAATTTTATGATAATTTACGGGAAGAACATATTAGCGATGAAAGCTATAGAAGAGCAAAAGAAGTATGGCGCTTGTTTGGGTGTAAAACTTTGGGGGACTATTCGGACGTGTATTTAAAATCAGATGTGTTGCTATTGTGTGATGTTTTTGAGCAATTTCGGAATAATTGTTTAAAATTCGATAAACTTGATCCAGCACATTACTATACCCTTCCAAGTTTATCATTTGATTGTATGCTATTTATGACTAAGGTAGAGTTAGAGCTCTTAACTGATATAGACATGATACATTTTTTTAAGAAAGGTATACGCCGCGGCATAAGCCAGTGTACAGAAAGGAAGCACATCGCTAATAATATTTTTTTACCAGACTATGACCCAACAAAACCTTCTTCATTTATAACATACCTTGATGCTACAAATCTATATGGTCATAGTATATCACAAGCATTACCATATGGTGGTTTTCGATGGTTAAGCGAGCGCGAAATTCTGGATTTAAATATTATGGCTGTTGGTGATGATAGTTTACATGGCTACGTTTTGGAAGTGGATGTGCATTATCCGACTGAGTTGCATGATGCACATTCTGATCTTCCATTTCTAGTAGAAAATATCATACCGCCAACAGAAAACGCTAAATTACCGAAATTAATTCCTAATTTACAAGATAAAAAAAAATACATTGTACACTATAGAACTTTAAAACAAGCCATCGCCAACGGCTTAGTGGTAATGCAAACCCATCGAGTATTACAGTTTAAGCAATCAAAATGGCTAAAATCGTATATTGATTTTAATACCAATTTACGTAACAAGGCCACCACAAAATTTGCGAAGGACACTTTTAAATTAAAAAATAACGCGATATTTGGTAAAACTATGGAAAATGTGGAAAATCGAAAGGATATAAAATTAGTAACACATTGGGAGAACAGTGTAGGCAGAAATGGAGCTAGAGCACTAAAATCCCGCCCCAATTTCAATAGTAGCTCGATATTTACCGAGAACTTTGTTGCTATACATATGAATAAAGTTAAAATATTGTACATTAAACCAATTTATATCGGTTTTTCCATATTAGATATATCAAAGACTGTAATATACGATTTTTATTATAATTTTATTAAATCCAAGTTTGGTGATGATGCTTCGTTACTTTACACCGATACTGACTCGCTTATATTAAAAGTGTATACGGAAAACTTTTATCAAACTGTATCAGAAAACCCCGAAAAATTCGATACATCAAATTACCCCGAAATTAATAATTTCAACATAATTAAAAGTAATTCTGTAGTTGGTAGAATGAAAGATGAGTTTCCTGGTGATCCGATAATAAGTTTTTATGGTACCGGCGCGAAGGCTTATTATGTAAAGTCCATTAATAATGAATTAAAAAAAGCCAAAGGTATCAAAAAATGTGTTATCGAGAAAGACCTTCATCAGGAAGACTACCAAAGAATTGTTGAACGGGGTGGTTTGATATTAAGAAAGATGAAGACATTTAGAAGTGAATTACATAACATTTATACCAACATAATAAATAAAGTAGCATTGTCACATAGCGATGATAAACGTTATGTAATTCCCAGTTCAACCAAAACTCTACCTTGGGGGCATGCAGACATAGATTTTTACAAAACAGACCCGGAAGAAAACTTAGCAAATTTAGTCACCGTGTTGGAATCATTTCTAAGTCAGGACAGCACGTAATCTGGAAAATCCATATTTCATTATTTGTATTGTTTTTATTATTTCTATTAAACATACTACATGTAATATGTAACGATAGTATTGTAATTTTTTTTTTTAATAAAAAACATGTATTCATTACTTGATTGCTTTTTTATTGAACCTTTATTTTAAAATTATAAATATAATGAAGTGTCGACAAATAACAAACTGTAAAAGTTATTGTTGAAAAATTTGTCTAATAGTAAATTAAACGCACAGGTCTACGAATAAATGTTTAATGTGAAACAGGTTTGCTGACAAGATCCTCCATAGTCTTTTCAATTTTCAACATTCTAGAGTTAAGTTCATCACGCAGTTCGTCTTGCCTAAGTTCATATATTGCAATAACAGTATCATCAATGTATCCTCTAAGTTCTTGACCGGTTTCAATTAATTTCTTGCGTACGTAACCTTCAAGTTGGTTTCTGAATATATCTTTAATAACAATTGTTGAGTCATGTAAAGCTTTCTGCGTATCTTGCACACACTGAGCAAGGTTATTATCAACATAATTTCGTGTGGTCGCATCGTCTCCTTCAAGAGGTTCTGCTAAATAGCACAATCTTTTGCTTCCCATGTCGTAATCTCCATTAGGTGTAAGTTTAAAACCTATTCCTGAAGGACCTCGCATAAAGTTAAAATCCTTAAATTTTCTTTTGCGACCGAACTTATCAATAGTGTTTACTTCTGACATTGTTATGTGAGACTGATTTGAAACCATTAGATTTCACCCTAATATATGGTTCTATTTCATTAATAAACGGACTCTGCAGAAAAATATGGATTGCAAAACGTATTTTAGGTGATGTTTAATAAATACACATACAGATTCATTTTACTATTGTTTTATTGAAAAAAAAATTAAAATATAACAAAAGATTGAGTTTACTTTTTATTATTAAAAAAAATAAAAAAAATAACAAACAAAAAAATTAAAAATTAAGAAATAAAATACATGTTAATTTCTTCTGTACAGGTAAGCTTCTTCTATGACCCAATTTCTTCTCTGGATGGCACATTCATTAATGTCCTTGAACTGGTAGTAAACTAGTCCACAAAAGCCGCATTGTACAAATTTAACCCTGAAAAGGTCAATGTAGTTGAAGTCGTACATAAGATCATTTCGCCAGCAGATACCTAGTCTTTTACAATGATGACAAGCTAAATAAAAAGCTTTTGGTATATGACTGTATCTTTTGGCTGCTTCACTAGGTTGTTCATCAGTTGGCAACATGATGTTTGAATATGTTGTACTTTTCAATCGCGGTACTCTAATTATGTATTACTTTTTAAAATAACCTTGACAGGACCAAAAAAAAAATCCTTGAAAATTACAACCTCGAAAACGACCCTGATATTGACGGGTACTTTGACCTTGGCCTTGGCCTCGCATCTAACAAGTTTAGTACTATATTTATATGCTTCTTTAAAATAACCTTGACAGGGACACAAAAAAATCCATGAAAATTACAACCTTGAAAACGACCCTGGTATTGCCGGTTACGTCGGCCTTGGCCTTGGCCTTGCATCAGACAAGTTTAAATATTATACTTAATGCATCGAACAAAAGGAATAAAGGTGGTGTAGTGGGGGAAATGGGCATAAAAGCAGACTTGCTGGCTCGAGCTCTTCACAGTTCGTCAGAACAGCAAACAGTACAGTGCTAAGAAAAAGTTAATTGTGTGAGTTTGAATATCGAAAATGTCGAGTGTACGGTCTCTTTTAGATGCTCTTGACGTGAGCTGCGGTTCGCAGCAAGGCATGCTGGATAACATGAGTGGTTTGGAAGTGTTAAGTCCGGGGGTGTTCGAGAACTGAAATGGCGTGGAGCATGAAGATGCCGAAGACCGAGCCCTCAACGATGGTCGCGACGAAGAGTTAGTTCAGTCGGCAGCGCAATTCCTGGAATGCTGGACGGAGGAGAAGGAGCCAAAGATAAATGTGATTAGTGATGTGGTTGTGCGAAAAGCATCGCGGCCTAGGGAATCTTCTCCGAAAGCTTCGAAACTGAAAAAGCTCTTGACTATGCGGAAGTCGGAAATCGCCGATAAAAAAACATTTTATTCGGCGATTAAAGGTGTGGGACAAGGGAAAAAGAAAAAGTTTAACTTTAAGCGTCCCTCCACCCCTGTTCCATTACCCGACTTCCTAAAAACAGCACCAAAAGAGCCATTTTCAGTAGAAGTGGAAGTCATAGAAGGCCCCGATGGACCAACACCACCAACGCCACCGACACCGGCCAGCGTAGAGAATGAAATAGTGTCGGAGGTGAAGTCTTCCCCAGCGCCAGCGCCACTGTCGCCGATATTGGGGTGCCGGAAACCCATGAAGAAGCGGTTTAAGCGGTGTTTTGAAGGCGATGAAGTTTCCGCTGCTTCGTCGTCGTCGTCGTCGTCGTCATCGTCATCGTCTTCACCAAATAAAACCGCTTCTTCTTCGTTAATATATTCGGAGCCATCACAACCGGAGTGGGTCGAAGACTTCACCAACTCTCAGAAGACCAAATTGACAGACATTTTTGACATGAAAAAACGCTTAGTGAAAGAAGTGAACGAGTGTGACAGTGACATTTTGGAACTTGAAAGACAATTAGAGATAAAAAAGGTGAAATCTGCGCGGTTAAAAAGACAATTAGAGGACTTTAATAAATTATGTAGTAGGTGTTAGGTAGTTGTAGATATTAGCTTTTAATTTATAGTATTAAGTTTGTAAATATATATATATATATAATATATATATATATATATATATATATATATATATATATATATATATATATATATATATATATATATATATATATATATATATATATATATATATATATATTGTAGTTAATAAAAAAAAAGTGTTTGATCAAATTTTTATATTTTATAATGAGAATAAAAATGACTTGAAAATTTATTTTTGTGTGTTATTTCATATAGGCCCTGTCCCACATAATATTAGGTAATAAAAAAAAAAAGAGTGAATAATCCACTAAAACTACGCAATAGCAATAGTTGTAAATATTTTCTGATAATATTTACAAGTATGCTAAAACATGGTTCGGTTTATGAAGTTAAGGTTCTGTCGCCAGAACTTCTAATACTTTGTATCTCAATATTGTATGTTTTTATGAAAAAAACATAAAATATTGGTTACAAAGTATTATAACCAACTAAAACTACGATCAAATTATTTTGTGGTCCTGAAAAGGACCGTTTGGTTGAAAAACATGCGACTCTTTTATTGTGTTGTGGAGTCGCACGGCCCGTCATCATCAGCGGGGGTGGCGGTGCTGTCCTCTGTATATTCGATGATGAACCGCCAAAGTTCATCCCATCTAGGATCGTTCGACTCCCACTCCAAACAATTCTCTGTGGTAGAATCTACCACAGGGCATTGGATGGGTTGTTGTTGTTGTTGTTGAGTCGCAGACATGTTGAACTAAAATGATTGTAATAAGTATTGGTGGTCGTATATATAGAGACAAATTAATGGTGGGGGGTGAAAACAAATGTCGTATTACGTATTGAGACCAAAAGTTGTTTGTGGTCTCAAATACGAACGAACGATTTAGCTGGGTTCCACCAGCACTTAAAGTTTTAAAACTTTGTATCTAATATTGTATATTCTATATATACAATATTAGTAACAAAGTACTAATATGTACTAAAACTACGATCAAAGTATTTTGTGGTCCTGAAAAGGACCGTTGTTGTGTGCCCTTAAAAAGGGCCAGGGAGAGTGTGGGGCTTATGGTGCCCCATCCTCGCTGGTCGACCACCAGCTTGACGAATCGCAGGGGCCTTGTGGGTCGTCGGGTGTTGGTGATGCTGGAATTTCCAGCACCGCATCTTCCGTCGAGTCCGGCTCTGGCTGCGGCGACGGAGTTTCGAGTCTTTGTAAGACCCAATCGCCCGCATCGTCTAATTCCACTAGACCCGGATCATGGTCATATACTAGCGGAATCGGCTCATCCAAGTCGTCCCAACGTAGGACGTCAATTTCAAAATCCACCTCGTCGTCGTCGTCGAAGACTTGCAGGTCTCCAACGTTGTCGGCTACGGTGTCATCACTAAAAATGGATGAGCCTCGGCTGGCGGGTCTTTCTTCCTCCATGTTCATCGTATGAGGGTTGATGAATATATGACTGTGTAACTGGCCCAGTCTCATATATATAGAACTACCCCCACCCCACCAACGGATTCTAAATGTTATGTATTGGTGAGAGCTTATAGAATTATTGATTCTTTCAAAAACTTTAAATAAGGAATTAGATTTGTTTAGACAATAAGACTTATTCTTAATATTTTGTGAAGAATACATTACAAAAAAAAAAAATAATAGAAACCTTGTTTGAACTGTTAACATTTTCATAGGTTCTCAAGCATATAACTTGGCACTTAAGCTACGAGACAAATCGTCGTTAAACGAATATCTCGCCCCATAAGTGACGATTACTAAACTACGATCAAAATATAATGTGGTCCTGAAAAGGACCGTTTTTGTGGTCCTAAAAGGGCCTGGGGGGAGGGTGGGGTGCCTACCGTGGAGTAATACCCAACGATATTAACACCGACCTAGGTGCAGCCCTTGGTCTTCTCATTGGCGGCACCGTCGTCGTCGCTGGTGGTGTCGGCGTTGCAGGCGGTGCCGAAGGTGCCGCTCCTGGTGCGGTACCCCCGCACTCCTCACACTTGCATATTTTTCCGGGCACGAATGGCCTGACAATGCCAATGATCCTTTTTGGTATATCTTCCATCTTGCCGATCGAATGTGTAATGATGAAATAATTCTAATACCGGCCTCTATATACATTCAAAAAGTTGGAGGGGGTAAGGTGGAGTGCATATATGCATTATATAAGTTTGAGAATAATATGATTTTATAACTCACCGTATCTCTGTTATGGACACAAACTACCCCCCTCCACTTTTCTAGCATATAGTACTAGACTTTCTCTACATTTTTTTCAAATAAATTTTTTTGATATTTCTAACTATTACTTTGCTACATATTTACAAAAAATGCAAATTATGCATATATTTTAATTATTTTCAGGCGAGGTAAGGAAAATTTTGAAAATGTTTTGACGGAATCGTAATAAGGAAGAGTTGAAGTATATCACACTATTTTTCCCGATTCGCTAATATAAAAAAAATTGTTTGTTGTGGACTTAGAAAAAAAAAAAAAAAAAAAAAACCCTCCCCTACAACTTCCACACACTCCCGTTCGGCGGCCCTAGCCTCCTAACTCAAGAATTTCAATTTTTTCGTCAAAATTTTTTGTCATTTTTAAGATTTTCCAAATTTTTTTTTCACCATTGTATTCTACTCAAAATTCTAGGTAATTAAAGTGCTTTTATTTTTTCTCTATCTTGAACGGTTCCCGAGCTACAGCGCTTTAAAGAATTCAAATTACTAACTTTCTATAACCCTTTTTTTCAAATTTCATTTTTTCGAATTTTCAAAAATACTACAATATGTAGAAAAAAATTCTCTCTTTAATTTACCAATACCGTTTTTCTCTAAATCTTCAACTTTAGCGCGTATTCAGCATTTTCAAAAAAAAAAAAATTATAATTTTTTTTACACCATCGCATTCTCCTCAAAATTTTGGGCTATCGAAGTGCTTTTATTTTTTTTCTATCTTGAACGGTTCCCGAGCTACAGCGCTTTAAAAAATCCAAATTACTAACTTACTATAACCCTTTTCTTAAAATTTCATCTTTCCGAATTTTGAAAAGTACTACCATATGTAGAAAAAAATCCTCTTTTTAATTTCCTAATATCATTTTGCTCCAAAACTTCAACTTTGGCGCGCATTCACCATTTTTCATTTTTTTTTGAAAAAAATTTTTTTTTACGTTTTTACTATCGAGAAAAATGCTTGCTTATAGTACTCGATTTCCTCTATAATTTTTTCTTATAACTTTTTTCCCTATTCCTAACCGTTACTTTTCTACAAATTTTCTAAATCGTTGTTTTCATATTTTGCCTTAAAAATTTTTTCTTGTGTTATTTAAGCTCTTTTTTCCACTTAATAAACCACCATTTTCTAAATTCCCGTACTCTTTTCTTAAAGAGCGGGCTTTTCCGCCAGCTTTTTTTTTTTAGTTGGGTTTCAAATAAATATAAAACTACTACTTCCCTCATTACAAATTTATTGATTCAAGAACATTATTTTGTGTTACATATAATAGATACATTAAAATATAGATTTATTGGTCACCGAACCGTTTAATACATTATAACTAAAAAATGAGTCGTGAATAACTAATGAGTACACTTTAGTGTCTTTGGGGAATTTATTCTTTCTCGTTTGGAACTCCAATTTTACATCCACTGTCGATGAGTTAATCGCCTCTGGTTGATGACTGCAATTGATAATAAAAACGGGGTTTTTCATATATTCCGCGAACGTTATCATCGGATCGTTTATTTCGCGCCCGTAGTAGCTGCTTTGGAAGTTTTCGTAATTGTAATAGGCTGCTGCGTACAGTTTCTTGGCGAAATCTAAATTCCATCTTTCGTATGGATAAACGGTTGAATTCAGATACAGTCTAATGTCGCATACGTCGGCGTGGGTAAACTGGGTTGCGTTTTTTTCTTTCTTGTCGCAATTATTGCTGTCTTGAAACCCGACGATTATATAGCGCGGTCTTTCCAGACTTGTACTCGTTCTCAAGGCCCACACGTCGGAAGATGTTTGCCTTAAAGCTGGTAATTCGTACAGATCCCATTTACGATATGCCATTTGAATACTGGCATTGTTTCCTCCTTTATTAATGCGAGACAGTATTTTCAATTTTTGCTTGTCGTCTGGAATGATGTGACGAATTTTCCATTCGATTTTGTCGATACTAATTTCTGCCTCTACTTCGCCGACGTAACAATTGGTAAAAGTGCGAGCTATAATCATAATAAGCTCTTGTTTTACGTTGAAAACACCTTTTGCGTAATCTTCGGCGAATCCCATAAGATATTTTAAGGGTAATTTCCCGGAGAATACGTTACTTGCCGTGTCTACGATATCTTGGTTTGCTTCGTCGAGACCCCATCCGCACGTCATGAGAGATCTTTGTTGCAAACTTCCGAATGAAACCATGGTTTTTAATGTCGTCGTAACTCCAGGTTTACGAACCACGGCGACCTGCTCACCTCCCATCTCGTAGCGAATTTCATCGAACAAAAATGCGAGGGCATTATTTGATAAAAAACATCTTTTCGTTGCGTCTATGGGTTTAAATTTTCCTTCGATATATATGTAACTTTCGGCGATATCCAGTATAATATCTTGAAAATTAATGGGGATACGGACTTCATCCGAATTGTTGAATGATGGGGATCCGTATGGTTTATACGTATGCTCTTCTAGACTAATAATGGAATTGTCCAAGATGGGTTCGGAGAAAACCTCTATTTTATCGCTGGTGGTGGAAATCATTTTCGCACTTTAAGACCGATTGATTTTAAAAATTTATAGTCTTCGGCAGATAATTGTTGAGATGTTTGTGATCTAACGTCTGGACGACGACTAACCTTGACGTTAACTCTTCTTTTACTTTTATTATGTTTCGGCGGTTCCCCCATCTTAGTCGACAGCACACACAATTGACGATTGAAGCAAAAACCCATTTCTATGAAAGTTTCTTCAGTTCCAATTTCACGATTATTTTCTCGCCTTGAAAATTGATTAGATCACCGCTATCGTCCAAGATGCGAAGAGTAATGTTGTCGATAAACTGACGTCCTGCCGGCATTAACGGCATATAAACATTATTTTGTGGTTCTTTACTGATTTTGTAACCGGGCTCCACGTCGATATCGAATTCGAACAAGGTATGACCTTCCACCGAATTCATATATGCTCCGGAAATTATATTACAATCTACGCGTATGATGCGTACTTTCATTATTTCCACCATCTCGGTTGATTCGTGCTTTTTGTCTCTTTTTAACACTGTATGATTAAATCCTAACATTTTACCGATACTCGCCTCTCCCCGGAAATCTATAGAATATTGGGATTTCAGTTCACATTTCAGCGTATTATTATTAGCGACCAAGTAAAAGATTCCATCGTTCTTTTCTTCAGTTGAAATCCTCAAAGCCTCCAACATAGCTTTACCTATCTCATCTATTTCATAGGCCCCAGGTGGAATCTGCAATTGTATCGGCTCGGTGGTGTAACCCTCCTTCATGTAGGCAAACTTATTGTTGCTTTCGTCCACATTAAAAATTGAATTGTATGTGTAAAATCCCAGCAATGCCAGACCATATTTGTTTTCTCTATTTAATTCGACGGGCGGATAAAAATCGGCGCTTAAGACGCTCGAGTGTCCTGTTAGTGTGAACGTATAAGACATGACTAACCATTAAAACATCACACATCTCGGTTTTATTCTTAGCGGCAACATTTAAAAAGATTCATCTTCACACCTTTTCTCACTGCATTAGATAGTGATGTTTTTATGCTATTTTCTGCTTTTATGCGCACATCGCTGATTTTGCAATAACAACAAAATATTTTTCTAGCTGTAAGATCCTCATCACCCGTAACCTCGTTTAAATTGCTGCTGCTGCTGAAATAATGTTTGCAACCGCACTGATATTTTAATATATCGATATCGCTTTTGAGGTGCTCGGGCAACTTTTCCCAAACGAATGGAACTTCATTTGGGGCTAATGCAATCATTACTTCCTTGGGCATGTTTTCTAACTGTTTCACGGTCATTTTCCTTAATCCACCGGCTAGATGAAATGCTTTCAGTGATTGCAACATTTTAGTATAGTTATTGCGATCCATTTGCGGTGTTAATGGTGACGATAATGATGATGACATCTTTTACGCTGATGATTCGACAAGAAACTTTAAGCACAAATGTCCACACCAGACTGTTCCAAAATCCTGCTGACGATCGTATGTATAGTAAATAATTTTTGATGGTTCCGATCCCGTTTGTAGATATCGTACCAATTCGATCGGTGGGGGTAAATCGCCGAAGCTGTCATAATATGTTACTTTAGAATTATTTTTTCTATAAGCTACCCAATGAGTCCCTGCACCACGCGTACTATCCAAATTCACTATTGCTGCTTCGTAACGTCGAGGACCTTGTCTAGGTAATAAATCCCTCATATAAACGCCTCGAAAGTGTCCTATTCTTTTCTTTTTGGCATATTTTTCTATATCGATGTTAGATAGTGGTCTTCGAGGTAGGGATTCAATTAGTTTTTTGATCTACGATTTAAAAATAATCCCATACCTTTACGATATGGCTTTAGAAACAAACCATTTCCTTTCGATTTTAAATACAGGCCGGCACCGGTTTTATCTTCGCTGCTTTTTTTTACTGCTTTTATTGCGCGCACAATTCCCGCTGCCCCACCGGCTAATGAACCCAAAGCTGATAACCCGGCAAAAATTGGTATTAATGGTAATATTCCACCAGTTTTAGGAATCGGTATTATTCTCGGTGTACGAACCTTCCTTTTGCCACCTGCCGCTTTTACCGATCTACGTGCTGCCGACAGAGCTATTTTAGATGCATTCAAGACATTTTTTTCCAACACATTTTTACTTCCGGCTTTTAATAATTCCCTTCGAACTGCTTGTCGAATAGCTGTTCCGAAACTGGCTTTCCGAACATGTCGATTTTTATTAACACCTTTCCTTTTTGTATGACGCGTACCTTTACTAGTTGTTTTTTTGTTGATAATGATGATGGTACACCCATACCAAAACGTTGTTTTCCTTTCATAATGTTTGTAACTAACCAAGCTGCTGTTTTTTCACCTAAACTGGAATCTTTCGATTTTACTCTATTCCAAGCACTTTGTTCGAGCTCGTAATCCGCTCGATGTCTCGCACTTATGTTGTCTTTATTATGTAAATAGGCTAAATCGTGTTTTTTGCATGCGGCATCCAAAGGATTAATGCCTGGATCACCTCTTGTTACACGTTTTATTACTTTTGTTCCGGGTCCGCAATATTGATAACCAGGAATGTGTACCTCGAATGGTAATTTATTTATTAACGAATTCACAATGCCGTATCCAGTTTTGTTGGAAACGTGAGACCGTCCACTTCGTTTGACGCTCGGCATCTGAATGACAGTTTTTGTGAAAAATTGCCTATAAAATATCAAATTTTCCTAAGATGCGCGTTATCGATCTTAAACAAAAACTTCCTATTGACAATCTCGATGAAAAAGTCGGACTTGGATTTGAAAAGAAGATAATGAAGAGACACGGTCCTCTACTTCCTTCCTCTATTCGCGGCCTGTTAATTGGTCCATCCAATTGTGGAAAAACTAATGTCATGATTTCGCTGCTTACACACCCCCTTGGGCTACGTTTCGAAAATGTCTATATTTACTCGAAATCTCTGTATCAACCGAAATATGAGTATTTAAGGAAAATTTTAGCGCCCATCAAAGGTTTAGGCTACTATGCCTTTAGTGATTACAGTAATATTATGGAACCGTCCGATGCAAAACCAAACTCTATATTTATCTTTGATGATGTTATATGTGAAAAACAAGATGTTATAAGATCGTACTTTAGCATGGGACGTCATAAAAATATCGACTCCTTTTACCTAGCGCAAACATATTCGCGAGTGCCTAAACAGCTTGTGCGAGACAACGCCAATTTTATTATTATGTTTAAACAAGATGAGTTGAATATGAAACACATATTTTCCGATCACGTTTCACCGGATCTAACTTTTACTCAATTTCAAGAAATGTGCTCAAAATGTTGGGATAATAAGTATGGATTTTTAGTAATTGATAAAGACAGTGATGTGAAATCGGGAAGATACCGTAAAGGATTTGATAGCTATATATTACTGTAATAATAAGAGAAAACGCTCATTTGATTGTTGAAACGTCCTTTGTTAACATCATGAATAACGCGATCGACTTAAAACGTAAACTAGTGGAAGCTACCAATGCCGTCAGAAAAAAATTTAAACAAATTAAAGCGGCTAAAGAGTTTAATGTTGTGGAATTGGAAAAGTTTTACGAACCCATTTCTAAGCCGTTGACAACTATATCTGATGTGGTTAAGCAACGTCAGCAGCAGCAGCAACAACAACATCAACAACAACAACAACAACAGCAACAACATTATCCAGCTACAAAGCCACATAGTCTCAGTACATCAGTGCAGTCGACTCAAATATCAGGTTTTCCCCAACCTACACATTCCTTTCAAACCTCCACACCCATTCAGCAGCAGCAGCAGCAGCATCGCATTTCAAAAGAAGATATTAGCCAATCGGTGTTTGATACACCCTCGACATCAACTAATACATCTCTCGCATCCGCTGACACCACAACTTCCGATACTTTAAACGCACACCTGAAAGGATTACGTTCGAAACCATCTCTATACGATACTGTATATGGTGTACGTTTTGGTTCAAAAACAGATCATAACAAAAATTTTATTGGTGCGTTTTCGAAATGGAAATATTGTCTTATACAAAAAAGGGAAAAATATTGCAGAATATGGTGGATCACCGGCACTTTATGATTTGTTATTTCTTAAAACGCCCCCAAGTGTAGGCAAGGAACAACAACAATTAAGTGATAATGTACTTTCAACGTACAAGAAAATTTTGGAATCAACGAGTGCTGTCTACAACAATTTTAAAAAAAGTGATGGTTTACGGGAGACCAGATGGAACAAATATTTACGAATTATTAAACCTCTGATAATGGGCACAAAATTAGGTGGTACTCTTACAAGAAAAAATCTCTCGGAAAAACTACAGTTACCCACAAAAAAGAAATTATCTTCGAAAAAATTTCAATATGTCTACTGGAACAAAGCTAAAGAGTTGGTGGATCGTTTACGTTTGTTGTGGAGTTCCAAAATGGCCGGTCACACTGGACACGAAAATGAAATTATGTCAATCATAGAGGAATTACGAGAAGAAGATATAATATATTAAGCTCAATATTTAATGATATTATTCAGTTCTTCCTTCGATCTGAAACCTTTAGTATTACTAATAATATGGAGCCCAGTCTAGAAAAAATCAAGATTGTTAATGAACTACATAGAACGGCTAGAAAAAATTTTGTAAGACGGCGCACGATAATAAAAGGATACAGAGATTTGTGGCAAATTGATTTGGCTGAAATGCAACAGTATGCTGATGAAAACGATGGTTATCGTTATATTTTGGTCTGTATAAATTGTTACTCGAAATTTGTCTATACCAAAGCCATAAAAAACAAGACTGGTATAGAAGTTACTAATGCGATGAAAAGCATCATTGAAGAGGCATCATATACACCAACAAATCTGCAAAGTGATCAAGGAAAGGAGTTCTATAATACAAACTTTCAAGCCCTGATGAAAAAATATAATATAAATCATTATTCCACATACAGCACAAAGAAAGCTGCAATTGTTGAGCGAGTCATAAGGACTTTAAAAAATAATTTATATAAACAATTCTCGACAAGAGGATCTTACAAATGGATACATATATTATCGGCAGTAACAAAAACCTATAACCATTCGAAACATCGCACCATTGGAATGAAACCTGCAGACGTGCAAGAAAAAACACATATTAAAGCATATGATTATTTAAAAATTGTACCTAAAAAATTTAAGTTTTCCATGGGTGACATTGTGCGTATTAGCAAGTACAAAAGCTTATTCGAGAAAGGATATACGCCCTCTTGGTCAACCGAATTGTTTAAAGTTGTAAAAGTTAACGTTACAAATCCACCTACTTACTTGTTGGAATCGTTAGAAGGTCAGCCTATAAGAGGGTGTTTTTACGAATCAGAACTACAAAAAACAAGCAGTCCTGACGTTTATCTAGTAGAAAAGGTCCTTAGACAACGCAAGAAAAATCACATCGAACAATTATTTGTCAAATGGCTAGGATTTCCCAACCACTTCAACTCTTGGATAGATAAAGCTAATATTGTTTAAATAACATATTGTATGACTATATTTTTTATTTAAAATGTAAAATAAATAAACAATATATTGTAAAATAAAGTTTTTTATTTCAATCTTCATCATTAAAAACAATGACAATAAAACATCATACACATAAATAACATTTCAATATTCTTGGAGGGAAGGTCCAATTCACCGACGACTACGACGTTATCTTCAAGACTATGCCACTCGGAGTGCGTTCTCCTATTCTTTAACCTGCTTTTTTTAGATTTTTTTTGAAGTCGAGTCGTACGACAGTGCGCTTAATGAGTCATTTAAAGGCTGATGATAGAGTATTTTCTGCATAACTTCAATTTTTGTTTTATGCTCACTATTATTTTTGTATATCATGGGGAGGACATCCTTGTTAAATATGTCACATATTACAACTGCAAAATTGTAAAACTTTCTATTAACAAAGTGTTTTGTCACAGCATCGTCATCATCTTTAGGTTCGCCTAAGTTGGTTATGATTTTTCCACCCATATCATACTGCCCATCCGCTGTAAGTTTAAAACCAATCCCTTGTGGCCCAGATAATATATGATATTTTTCATTATATTTCTGACGACCAAATTTATCAATTGTGTTGTTTCCTCGACTCATTTTCAATCTTTACTAAACTATTTTATTTTTATTTGCCCTACTTATATTAAATATTTCAGCTGAGAAAAAGAAACACTGCCTATGATCTACTGGGTTGGTATGTTTATAAAAGAAATAAAATAAAACTGTGATTGTAATAGATATTTATTTACAGTTATTTAATTGCACAAATACAAAAATTATAAAAAATTAATTTTCCATGTCTTCGTTTTCGTTGCTCAAAATTCTATCCCATCCGACACTATTTCGATCGTCAACGTCTTGGGCTGTTGCTGTTGCAGAAACCAATTCATATTTTGCAGCAAGCTCACCTGGTAAATGTGGAATATTGACGAGGTATTCTTTTAATTCTTCTTCAACCATTTCAGCACAAAATGTATCCATGTCTATGGAACCATATAAAAATTTGTCGCACAAGTGTGCCCCAGCCATAAAATTGATTGTATCCCTGATCTCGTTCTTATATTGATCTTTGGTTACATCAATATGCGACCAATCATTTACGCTATCTAACATATCGTGAGCCCTATTTCTTAATTCTTTCCCCAACCAAAATATGTATCTATCTACACATTCGTTGGCGGTCGTCGTCGTCGTCGTCGCATCAGCAGACATCTTTAACAGAAATAATGAACACGCGTAAGTATTCTGACATGTGCAACTATATTTTAAATTTCATTACATCCTTTTTTTTTCAAACAATTTACATACAATTTACTCCAATGAGCCAAAACGTAATAATGTTCGAGTATTGTTTCCAAAAACTCTAGTGCCCTGCCCCAAATAAGTTAGAGTGTATTTATCTTTAGTTTTACTCATAATATCTACAATATCGTCAGATAGTGTTTCGGCCACACGTTTTGGTAAAAAAGTCTCAAATGTGCTATTATCACCGTCATCGTGTAAAGCCACTAAAAGAGTTTTACCAAATCGTGTAGTCATTGAAACCATCTTTACAATTTTATACACTTTGCCTACAATCATTTCGGTAACCTTTTTTCTCTCTAAAACCTCGAAATCTTTGCTAAACATTTCATTAATTTCATCTAGAGTTTCTTTTGCAATACTCATTATTGAAAAAATGGTATATAAATCCAAAAATTACCGTGAATATAAAAGCACTTTCAGAATACTACACGAACACAATATTTGATGTTTATGCCACTGATATCTGCGACTGTTTGAAGTCACTTCCTTTCCCACGAACCTTTATAGCGTGGTTTCAAGGTCGAATTGTAACAATGGTGGGGGTAGCTTAACGATAGAAATAGTGGGAGGAGTGTTCAAGGTCAAATGACGTCACACATTTAAATTGGTATAAGGATAACTTCAAGGACAAAATATAATGAAACAAATAACTACATTTTATGTACTTTATTTATTGATTTTTTTCTGCCATTCTTCTATGCGTTTAACATTATCACCTAAACCTAATTTCCTTAATTTGTTCAATAATAATTGTTTGTTTTTATATCTAAGAAAATTCTTACAAACTATACTAGCTAAAAGACACACTTCGGCATGGTCCATATACTTAAAAAATACACTAAAGTCCTGAGCCTCCGAATCTTGCATTTCATATGCGTAAAATTCCGAACAGGCTGCAGAAATTAGAAATTCCTCGTACATTTCTCGCACTAAACTTTCCATATTAACTACTACTACGTTAAACTTAAGTCCTACACTCTAATTTCATCTAACACAACCGGATCTGCAATGAACCTAATCAGTTTTTCCAAACAGTCACTAAACCCCAACTTTTTTATCTCACGAACAAAGTCTTGTAAATTTATTGTTTTGCTGCAATATTTACGACATGCATTCGCAGCCTTTTCATATTCATAAGCCAAATCACAATAGCGCGACGCCCATTCTGCTCGACTTTTCATTGCATCATTGAAATAATTACTAGCCGTTTCAGTGAACTCATCGCCCAATTTTTTTACTGTCTCTTGCAAAGCACTATTCATATTATTCACTCATTTTTACATTCACGACACTTTTTTATTGCTGGTGGTGGCCCATCTATATAATGACGATATATTTGTTCATAGTGAATGTAACAGGGTAAGCTTAACTGTAGTTCCTTGTCACACCGATATGGCGCTGGCAGCTTATCCCAAATTTGCCGTAAACTCAGCGTATCAACGCAAGTTTTTAAATATTCGAGAGGAAAAAATGCTAGATCCTTCTCTTCAAAATCACACAAACTTTTTAAATTACTCTGATATAAACAAATTACTCTGCCGACTTGCTCTATAATTTTTTCTTTAGATAGTTCCGTATCTGACAATTCACACTGAATGAATGCAAATAGACTCACACAATTTATAGAACAATTTGCAAGGTCAAAATCATTTCAAGATCATCCCACACTATTACAATGCACAAATAACTACTTCAAGGTCATACACCCAAGATGACCTTCAACAAAGTCAAGGTCGTCTCGACCAAGGTCAAGGTCAAGGTCACACACGCAACCTTGAACACAAGACCAAGGCCAAAGCACACGTGCACTTTCAAGGTCAATGACAAGGACATGTGGGCGGGGCCAAAGAGGGGTGAAGCAAGGTCAAGGTCAAGGTCGAGGAGTGGGGGGATTGATAGAATCGGGTTATCTTCACTACTTTTCTGTGTTAGAGGTTGCACAGTTAGAATAAATTGTAATAAAACACAGTTCATCCTATTCCACCACCATTGAGATGGTGACCTACCTGTACCACAATACCGAGAAGAAAGTCAAAGCTTACCCTCCTCGCCATAGTGATACGGCAGAGATACATGTTTCGTCTCTCACTAGACTCATCAGGGTACCGACATGCACCTGGCTGTGCAAAGGACAGATCAGAAGGAAGCATGCAACACTGAACGCGGCTTCGCCGACCTCTCGTCGGATGGCTTATATATGTTTATACGGCTTTCACGGATACCTCCGTGTGAGATGCATTAGCAGTGGTAATATCCGGTCGGTACCCTGATGAGTCTAGTGAGAGACGAAACATGTATCTCTGCCGTATCACTATGGCGAGGAGGGTAAGCTTTGACTTTCTTCTCGGTATTGTGGTACAGGTAGGTCACCATCTCGATGGTGGTGGAATAGGATGAATTGTGTTTTATTACAATTTATTCTAACTGTGCAACCTCTAACACAGAAAGGATATGATGAAGCGAATTTTGCATTCACTGTTTCGCATTTTACTTCACTTATGTACGGAGTTGCATATAGTTGTACGTTTGCTGAATGTGATTTCAGCACTACAACAGCATGATGTGGATATTACCACTGCTAATGCATCTCACACGGAGGTATCCGTGAAAGCCGTATAAACATATATAAGCCATCCGACGAGAGGTCGGCGAAGCCGCGTTTAGTGTTGCATACTTCCTTCTGATCTGTCCTTTGCACAGCCAGGTGCATGTCGGTACCCTGATGAGTCTAGTGAGAGACGAAACATGTATCTCTGCCGTATCACTATGGCGAGGAGGGTAAGCTTTGACTTTCTTCTCGGTATTGTGGTACAGGTAGGTCACCATCTCGATGGTGGTGGAATAAGATGAATTGTGTTTTATTACAGTTTATTCTAACTGTGCAACCTCTAACACAGAAAGGATATGATAAAGCGAATTTTGCATTCACTGTTTCGCATTTTACTTCACTTATGTACGGAGTTGCATATAGTTGTACGTTTGCTGAATGTGATTTCAGCACTACAACAGCATAATGTGGATATTACCACTGCTAATGCATCTCACACGGAGGTATCCGTGGAAGCCGTATAAACATATATATATATATATATATATATATATATATATATATATATATATATATATATATATATATATATATATATATATATATATATATATATATGAAGTAGAATGCGAACAGTAAATACAAACTTCGCTCCAACCATATCCTTTCCGTGTTAGAGGTTGCACAGTTTGAACAAATTGCTAAGGAACACAATTTATCCTATTCCACCACCATCGAGGTGATGGCCTACCTGTACCACCATACCGAGAAGAAAGTCAAAACTTAACCTCCCCACCTCAGTGATACGGCAGAGGTACATGTTTCGTCTCTACTAGACTCATCAAGGTACCGACGTGCACCTGGCTGTGCAAAGGACAGATCAGAAGGAAGCATGCAAACACTGAACGCGGATGGTATCTGTGAAAGCCGCATAAACATATATATATATATATATATATATATATATATATATATATATATATATATATATATATATATATATAATAAGGTATGTAATCGTTTTCAATGAAAAATATGTAAAACGAGTAAAAAAAAATAATTTAAAAAATGCAATTTTCGGGGGGGGGGGGATCCGAGAAGGTTGAACATTTGCCCAATATTATTTTTTCGATGAGCTATCCCAAAAAAAAAACAAAGAATGAAAGCTCTACGTTATTTAGAAGCGGAGATATTGCTAATTTTTCAAGCTCGCGCCGATTTGAAGACGCGCTCTCACTTTGTACTCGGTGAGATTCGGTTACCCCTTCAACTTACCTTATCTGGAGTCCAGTATATACCCTCAGTTTAGCGAGCTCCTGAAGAGTTGATTGTGTATAAATTAACCTCAGTTGAATGATTTCATATACTTTAGGTTCTTATTAATGAACTTTAAAAAATTCAGCTCTTAATATAAATAAACCATCGCTCTGTGATTTTTTGAAAAAAAATTACTAACTCGGCACTTATTAGTCGTAGAGGCTTTTTTTTCAAAATTCGTGTTTTTTTACCAGTTTTTCAATGATATGCTTCATTAACGAATCGGACAAAAACTGCGATTGTTAATTAATTTATTTAAAAGCGAAGACTACCCTTATTTTCATGACGATTTTGCATAAACAAAATATGAAAAATATACACTTTTTTTTAACTACATGATAGCTTAAGTTCTTACGAAGAAAATGAACACTGACATAACTCTGTAGCAGTTTTCTAGACGACGGTACAGCCAATCAAAAATAGTCACTATTTTCGTTTTTCTAATAAACAATTGCAATTTTACAAAAACTATTGGACCGATAGCGCCCGACACACTTTTTAAGCACTTTAAAACTACTCATATTCTGGTAAAAATTGAAAACAATTCAATAAATATTAAGAAAGTTATTAACAATTGAAAAATAAGCCATTTTTAATGTTTAATTTGCAATAACTTTTTTGTTTACAGACGGATTTGGACAAACAAGAACTCATTTTGAAGATATTTTTAAGACGTACAATTCGTTTATTGAACATTTTTCTCTAAATCCCTTAGATTTTCCATAAAATCCAAAAAACCGGGGAAAAATAATTTTTCGACCTATTTGTTATAAAAAAAAACAATGTTCCAACCAAAATTTGTTGAGGAGACGTCATTTCTACTACCTTTCCCTACCCATTTTTGCAATCAGATCCCAGGCAGTATTTGAGTTTTTTAACACTCCGTTTCCTGAGATACTATAAATATTGAAGATTCAAAATCAAAAATTGATAATAAGCTCATTACGACTTTTCCTGAAACTATTTAACCGATCAATTAAATTTGACAAATACGTTGAAAAAATATTTTTCTCTATTAAAATAAACAGCATAAAGTCGTTATCCAAAGAATGAACCAACAAAATCAAAAATATATGACGTCACATCAGATTTGAGATTATTTCTATAAAACTAAGAAAAAAACTCAGTTAGATAGTGTTGTAGCTTAACAAAAAACTGGAAAAAGAACTGTAACCTTTTTATTATAGACTTTATGTTTGCAGTCAACGCACACACACAATTGTGGTCAATCTAAATAAAAACTCTAAAAGGAAAAAGGGTAGATATTAGAGATACTTTATCTTCCTTAGAAGTTATTTCAAGTTATGTTAGCAAAATGGAAATGTCGCAGTATATTTTGCTGTTTGTCTAAAATGTCGACGGCGTCTCGGCAAACTTGAGAGAAACAATCTCAACTGGCAGATAACGAAAACGATTCTTGGGATATTTAAGTAGAGTTGCTTCTCGTTCTAGAAGTAGTTTTATTTTAAATATTTACAAGTTAAGTTAAAAATTTGTTAATGTATGAATATAACTTTCTCCCTGCCTATCCCATAAATACTGATAATTTGGTCAACTATTGTCATTCCAGCAAATATTATTTGGTATAATTTAGTCTAGATAAATTATTTTTTTTTTCTTTTCCTACAAACTTAAAACGGAAACATTGAATATTAAATAATAGTTATCGTTGCTCTGTTAATATTATTTTTCCTGATCAAAATATAGGGAACACTTATAATAAAATAAATTATTAAAAAAGAATACATGACTTATTGAAACAACTAACAAATGTTATTAAAGTAACCTATTTGGAACAAGGAGCCTACAAATGACCCTAAAGTTATTGAATTGATTATTAAATTGTTTTTAAAGAATTTTTTGGATTTTGTCGTTTTTATAAATGAAAAATATTTTTTTTTATCAGCCCGGTTGTACCCTATATTAAGCCTCTATCTTAGTTCTCCAGCTCGTTCTATCCTGGGCAGCTATAAGCAAGTTCAATCCAGCACACAATTTTAAGTCATCCTATTACATCTTAGTTGCTCTTGCTCATCCTCTCTGTCCATCCCATGGTCTCCAACTTACTATGATGCAATTCATTCGTTGCCTTTTGCACTTGCAACGCGACTCTGTATTGTTTCAAATTTATTTATGGTATGTCTTGAGTGCGTTCAAATTTCAGCTCTTTAGGTTAGTACAATAATTACTTATCGGTGTATGTGTGTGTGTGTATGAGAGAGTTTTCGGCGAGTAGAACAATATTGTCTGCAAATCTTGAGAAAATCATTCTTCGTTAATATGTTCAATGCAGTTTAAAGCTTTGTTATAATTGACGAGAGCCATATATATTTGAAGGTTATATTCTAGTGATTTTTCTATTAACGAGTTTTATGATGAGCAAGCGGTCACAAGTACCTTTTCCATATGCTGCCTGCTTCATTAGCTGAACATAGCCTGGCTTATTCTCTATACTATTTTTTATTAGTCTTGTAAATATTTTATATAGTTATGATAGTAGACTTATGAGTCTGTAATTTTTCTGAAGTTTTCTCACTTTTTTTGGAAAGAATGGTTATTATGGCGTTGTTCCAGCTGTCAGGTAATAATTGCTGTTCTAAACAAGTATTAAATAGATATTTGTGATGCAGTAGTGTCGCGTGATTTGCTTCTTTAATCATTTCTGCCAGAATGTTATCATTGCCAGAGTTTTTAAAACTAAGAAAATGTCTTCTTTAGTTATATCTAGGATGTCTTTCAATCTTTCATTTATTATGTTTGTAACTGCTTGTGACGAAGTTCGATTTATTTGTGTGTTTTAATGGTTCTTGTAATATTTATTAGCTGTTTATATTATTTTAACCTTATTTCTGATTTCTACGCTATATTCGTCTTTAAGGGCAATTATTTATTATTTTTTCCCCTTCAATTTAGGAAATTTAAAATTCATATTTTTCCCTATGGCACTTCTTGCTATTTTTCTTTAGATTTCTTCAAAGTCTTTGGGTATTTTTCGTTTTTATCTATGTAGTATGGAATTTTATTATTGTAAAGCTCTTTGTTTTCCTGGTTCTTTTTCTTTTTGATTATTCTATTATTTATCTTAGTTGCTACCATATCTGCTCTGACAATTCACTGTTTGGGTTAAATGTATTTAATTCACCAGTTTTTTTGCGGGTGTCAGTATCACAACCATCAAATCTAGGCCGCCCCTTGCTGCGAGTAGCTTCTGTGCCAGTTTCTTCACGCTTTCTTCCTTTGATATCTTTTCAATCTCAGCAGAATATATATCCGGAATTTCTTCTGAGCTTACATTCATAGTTTTGGTAGTATTGAAGAATATAGTTCCCCATAGTATCCTTTAACTATCTGTATGATTTCATTTTTATCACAATTTATTTCTCTTTTTCACTTTTATTATTGTTTCTTCTGTATTCCCTTATGTTTTCTTACCTGTTTGTTGACTTCATTATGGCCCGAATCATTTTGATATACATTTCTTCTTATTGTCAAGAGATCTCGTATTTATTTTACTGGGTGTATTTTGTTTCTTATTGTTTGTTTAAGTTGTTGAGGTCATTTTAGTCATCTGTACAGAAGATGTGAGTGTACTTTTAATGTTCTTTTGGCAAATGTTCTCGTATTGTGTTAGTTCTTAAAGTTTTGAGAATGATTTCAGATGAATCGACTTATTTCTCCTCATTTTGACGTTTATGCTTATTTACGCTCTTTTTAGCTTATTGTCGCTGCCCATAATGGACCTATTAACCACTGAACCGTCACCAGCAATGTAGTTTTTGTTGGTTGATATAAAATCAATTTAAATTTTCGCTCTTGAGTGTCAGCTTTTCCTTGCCCATATACGACTGGCCATTATCTTCAGAAATGAATGCAAAACCGATTCTCACTCTGGAGATAGTTCATTAAGATTTATTCTCGTGCGTTGTTGTATCAAGCCCGAATTCTCCTATGTTTGGAATATTGTCTTTGTCTGTATCTCCTATTTTTGCGTCGCTCATTAAAATTACGAGGCCCCTATCTTCATTTTGGTTACCTGACTTCTTATTATCTTGTTATTATGTATAGCCCGCCACTCCTTTCATGGGGTGGTTTGAATCCCTGTTACTGTACTTTTTTCCTGGTAAGCTGGAATATCCCAATTAATATGAGATGTTTTTTTTTTGGTTCTTCCATGTGGTTTTCAGTTCTATTGTATGCTGCAATTGACAGATCGCTGGTTGTTAAAGCTAGTTTACATACGAACGAATTCCTTTCTCATCGAGGTTTCGTAAGATAGACCTCGTTGGCTGGGCCTATTGGAAGCATGCATAGTATGTTAATAAGGACATATCAACAAGTTATCAACAATTTAATTAAACGGAGGAATAGTAATTATGGCATAGTCAGAATTTAAAATTTCTTCAAGATTAAAACGCAAAAGGTTTACAATACAACTCTTTTTCTCTCTCTCTCTCTCTCTCTCTCTCTCTCTCTCTCTCTCTCTCTCTCTCTCTCTTTGTCAACCTCTGTCCACCCACTCCTGGATGTAGGTCTCTCTCAATTGTTTCCATCTTTCTCTATTCTTCGCCAATTTCATCCACTGCTTGCCCGCCACTGTCCTTATGTCGTCTACCCATTTTTTTGAGGTCTTCCCGTGCTTCTTGTTGTCTCCCTCGGTCTCCATACCAGGATTCTTCGTGTCCATCTGTTGTCCTCATATCGTAACACACACACACCGGTAATATGCAGGTATCGTATACTTTTTTTTTTAGATTTATGGGAATTGAATTATTTTTCAGGATGTATGCAAGTTTACCGAAAGCGGCCCATGTCAGCTGTGTTCTTCTTTTTATTTCAGCATCCTGGTTTAATTTCCCTAGTCTGATGTCATGACCCAAGTATACATAATGTTCGACGTTTTCTATCCTCTGGTTCTATATTATTATGTTTGCCTGTTCGTGGCTCATTATTTTTGTTTTGTTGTAGTTTATTTTAAGGCCTACAAATGCGGATACGTTATTTAGCTGTTGTAGTGTTGTTCGTTCAATTCTTGAAGATTACTTACTATTAAGATTATGCCATCAGCAAATCTGAGATGGTTCAAGTATATTCCGTCAATGTTTATACCTTTGATGTCCCATTCCTTAAAAATATCCTCTAGGACTAGGGTGAACAGTTTTGGCGAGATAGTGTCCTCTTGTCTCACTCCCCTTTGTAGTTTTATGGGGTTCGTTTTCGTCTTGTCGTCTATTTTTATTTGAATGGTTGCATTTTCGTATATGTTTTGATGTTTATGTATCTTGAATCGATTCTTGCGTTTTATAAGGATTGTAATACTCCTCATATTTCGATGGAGTCGAATGCCTTCTGGAAATCTACAAAAGCCATATGGAGCGGTACGTTATATTCGGTGCACTTCTCAATTAGTATTCTTATGGTGTGTAGATGATCTGTGGTGTTAAAGTGTTTTCTGAATCCAGCTTGTTCGACAGGTTGGTAAAAATCGAGTTTGTTTGTTATGCGGTTGGTTATGATTTTGGTTTACAACTTGTAGGTGTGTGATAGTAAGGATATTGGTCGGTAGTTTTCAATATTTGTATTGTCCCCCTTTTTGAATATTAAGATTACTTCGGAGTTATACCAATCCTGTGGAATTTTTCCCTCTTCAATTATTTTATTAAATAGAATCTTTAATATTTGTTCTATTTTTCTGCCGCCAATTCTCAGCACTCTCTACTGTAATTTTGTCTTCTCCTGCACATTTATTGTTCTTTAATTTATTTAGTGCCATTCTTATCTCTGAGTTTGTTACTTCTGGAATTTCCTTTGAGCCTATGTGGAGTATGGTTCTTTTTGTTCGTAGTTGCTCTTGTTGTGCGTGTGGCGAGTATAGCTTGGTGTAGAATTCTTCTATGGTTCTGTTGATATCATTTTTGTCCAGGACGGTCACCTTTTTCGCGTTTTTTATTTTTATTATTCTTGTTTGGCCTCTTGAGTTTTTTGTTTTTAGTACTTTCATGTTGCAGTTTTCACTTTTTCTCAATTTTCTTTTTCATTTCTTTGTTTAGAGTTTTGAAACTGTCTGTTGTTCGATCTGTCCTTTCTCGTCTTTCTTTGAGAAGTCTCAAAGTATTTAGTTGTAGTTTGGAGGTCTTTATTATTTTTGATTTTGTGCAGACTTTTTTAACCGATGTGTTTATGGTTTCCTTTATTTTCGTGGCTAGTTCGTTTCTTTGCATTTGCTTTATTGTCTCTATTGATGTTAGTCTTTTTTCTAATTCATTTTTATAGTTGATTTGTTCTTGTGTCAGGGTTTCCGTGGTTGGGTAGCGTTCTTGTTTGATGAGCTTGTTGCGTTCTGTTTTCATGTGTATCTTGATCTTCGCTCGTACTAATTTTTGGTCGCTTCCGATATAAAACTTATTCAGTGTTATCACGTCGATACATATGTTTTTCCTATTAGAGAGAATATAGTTTATTTCGTTTTTAGTTGTTTTGTCTGGGCTAGTACAGGTCCACTTACGTTGTTTGGGTTTTTTATAAAAGGTATGGAGGCAAAATAGGTTTTCGTTGTTCAGGTAGATGTATAACATTTCCCCTCTCTCGTTCCTATCACCCAGTCCGATGTGGCCAATATATTGTGTATCTCCCTGCTCTTTCTTTCCGATTTTTGCGTTAAAATCTCCTGTAATTATTACGAATTGTGTTTTCTCTTTTCTTCTTGCCGTTACCAAATCTTCATTGAATGTTTCAGCTTCTTCTTCTTCAGAGTTTCCCGTCGGTGCATATCCGTGTATGATCTGTAGGCTGTATCTTTTGTTTAAAGTGATTATAATGTATATGACCCTCTCAGACACTGCGCAGTATTTTGTTATTTCGTAGGGAAACCTTTTATTTATCAGAAGTGCTACCCCACCTACATGGCTGTTCGTCTGAGTTCTGAGTATGACCGGATTTTAAGGGCGTGCATTTCTCTCCTGGCATCGAGTTTCGCAAAGTCCTAGTATATCCCATTTGACAGTGGCTAGTTCGTGTTCTAGTTCGTCAAGGTGTTTTTGGGTCCTCATAGTTCGTGTGTTGTATGTGGCTATATGGAAGTAAGACGGGTTGAGTTTTCCTTCTGTATTTTCAGTCGAGTAATTGCCTCCCCCAGAATCCGTGAGGCTGACTGATTGCTCAGTGTGAGATTTTGAGTGGTTTACTCTACTCACCTGGGGTAATCTCGTGTTGATACTCGATTTCTTCATGTTGAGAGGTTTTGACATATTAAAACGCCACGCTTGCCGAGCGGGTTGGCGAGTTGTGGGGTGGGGTATTGGAAAGGGGAATGTTTGGTTTCGGAAAAGGAATTGAGGGTGTGACAATGGTTTCCCTATGGATGCTAGGGAGTAAAAATTGAACCAAGGCTCGCGTAAGGCAAGGGCGCATCCCTGAAGATTTGTCACCTATTGGGATTATAAATGAGTATCTACCCGCTACCTGCACAATACAATTAAATGCGACTAATTACGAAAGAAAATCCTCTTTGCTAATTAACAACAATTGTTATACTTCGTATCGACGAACATAAAAGTTTAAAAATAATTCTTCGGGGCCACTTTTATCAAGTCTAAGTTATGTCAGAAATTTTTTCTCATTATACCATCTAGCTCAATATTATTGTTCTACGATAAGTGGTTTCCGAGATGAAGTTGAACTTTATGATTTCAAGACGATCTATTTTGTAACGTTTTTACTCGCTTAAAGGACCTAAAATTTTGAATAAATACTAAAAATCATAAATCATACAGATATATACTAGGCTATGAGAAGTCATCCTGCTATATAATAATATATAAAGGGTATTTTTGAGTATCATTGAAAAACAAGACTTTTATATCTAATTTTAAAATATAAAGTGACATAATAAATCTAATTTATGTACTTTCCCAAACCTTTCAAAATTCATATTTGCTATAAAAAGTAATTGAAGGAAAGTTTGTTTAAAACTCGATGATATAACTGAATCAGCAATATAACAAGAAACTTGCTATAACTTTTGCCCGCTTTATTTCGCGTCACTTCTTGGGTGGAAGTTTGTAGTTTCCAAACAAATTTACATAATATACGGAAATTGTCTTGCTGAATTCCAGGATGACAACATGATTTTTGGCTTTCTGGGCTTATGGAATTTTATATTGCATATTTAAATATTGTTCTGCGAACGAAGGTATTTTTCGTCAAAATTTAATTTAAAAAAAATGTCTTGTCAGTGTTTATTTTAAATTCTCTTTTGGTTTATGCCAGAAAAATTTTAAATGTGCATGCCGTGACATAAATAAAAATAAGTATAAAAAATTAAAATATTGATCCTGCATTTAATTGTAGCAACAACTTGTTACATCCAGGTTTAATAAGAAAGGAATTTATTTTAAAAAGCAAGCAATTGGTAGCTTTCAAATAAATATAGTTTTTCGTTATATTTATTTATTTCACCTACCTGCTCTAAGATAAAAATTGTTTTATAACCTTACGTTTAATTTCAATCTGTTAAATTTGTTGAATGGAAACGTGTATTTTTAAATTGATAACGTCAGTGCAATAAGTGAGATCAAATCGGCTGTCAGCCAGATATTAAATATTCTTAATTAAAGTACAAATTTCAATTTTTTTATATATATAAAACATACTGGGTAAATCAAATTATCGGATTATTGCTGCTATAATTGTAAAATTGTTTGCTCAGTATTTTTTGGAATCATATTGCGGAAATGATTGTGATACAAATGATTTCGTCTCTGTAAATTTAATTAATTTGAACAATCTTTGTATTCCAATCTTGGATTCTGAAAAGCTATGAAATGATGATATAGCTAAGGGTACTCGACCAGATGGCATATCTCCCTGTATTCTAAAATACTTTAGTTTTATATTCGGTAAACCGTGATTAATGATTTTTAATTTATTTTCGTCTGAGGAAAAAGTTCCATCTTTCTGGAAATATAGTTTTATAGCTTTCATTTTTGGGACAGACGATAGGGCTGAGATTAAAATTATAGATCCATAAGCATACCGAGGACAAACTTTCCAACAACTTCGTTTCTGACTTCAACACAGGATAATATCCTCATTGACAAGCAGTTCGGCTTTAGGTGTAGCAGCTATGCGCAGCTCAATGTCCTGGAACATAGTGTCAAAACGTTTTTGCGAGTAGATGCATGGTCCAGACGAAAAATTTTTTCTTCCAAGTTTTTAGATCCACTTGATCTAGATGGTTGTAATAATATTCTCCTGTTACTGTTTTACTGGTTTGCAGGTAATTAATTAACAATATTACTTTTTACCCCCAAAAGCTGATACCAAAATCTTTTTGGACCATCCTGATCCTTTTGTCTGCTTTGAATATAGAACTCGAAAAAGGTATAGCATAAGGACCTGTTTGTTTCAAAATTTGCCATAGGATGTTAATAGAGTCTTAAGTCTTCCACGCTGGCTAGACTAATTGGAAAACTGAGAAGGATGTTGATAAGGACATATAGGAAAGATAAGAATTAAAGTTAGAGCGCCTGATTTCCCTCTGGTAGGATGATGGAAAAACGTCAGTAGCGTAAGATAAATCGCCAGTCACTGTAGCAGCCTATCCTCTACCGGGATTGTAAAAAAAATGCGGCCCAGTGCACTAGCAATTGTTAAAGATGTATAAATACAATTTTTAACGGGAACGATGAAGCAAGAAACGCCCTTGTTCAGGGATCTAAGTTTGTGCAACTTTGTTAAACTAAACCGCAGTTATCAATAACCAGGTTTAGTCTTCAAAACACCCATTCATTTGAGATGCTCACATCCGTAACAATTTCATACGTAGTAATTGTTTCTTATCCAAAATCATATCATGTATAGAATCAGCAATTTCTTCATTAATAACAGTTTTTGACTGTTCATAACGTGTCTCATCATTGATGTTTGTTTGACTATTTTTAATTCAGTAAGATAATTAAACACTGTTGCTCGAGTAGGATATTGTTCCCTAATACATTAATTATATCAGTTATTACGTCTATCTCAAAGAGCTGTCTAAAAAAATCGACTTGAAATTTCACATGTGTTCATAAAAAGGATGAAATATTCTTAGCATATGTTTCCTGATATTAACGCCCTCTATGTGGCAGTCTTGAAACATTTTAAATGACTCAGTAGGTCTAGTGAGATAAGTGCACCTCCGAAGTTCCCAGGAATTTCATCTGAGGTTACTGCTTTTTAATGTATATAATCGTGACATTTCTGTAAATCTCAATTAGAACGACCTGAAGTTGTTCATGAGGATTCCAGATGTGGCGGATGGCTTGAAATTTCAGGCGGATCTTGATACGCTTGTTGAGTGATTTAATCACAATGACATGCAGATGAACACATCGAGGTATCGTACAATGATTTTTTCTAGTGTTAAATCCGTTATTGACCACACTTATTATATTAAAAACAATCATCTTGAAACTGCTTTGAGAGTTAGGGGTATGAGCCTGATGGATAGCTCATTAAGCTTCTTCTCCCATATATCTGCGATGACTTCGTCAAGAGATATTCAGGAAATTATCATATTGCTCAGTCAGTGAGATTTCTGTACTCTGTTTTAGTTCGATCTTATTTTAAGTACGTCTCCAGTTTATGGCCACTACATTATAACATTCACAAAAAAAGATCTAGCAGGTGCAGTACAAGTTTCTTCGCTATCTCGATTACACCATGAATATTTCAACTCCATTTTTTATTAACAATTAGAACATCAATTGGATCTCTGGAGTATAGGAGAGTGTTTAATAAGGAGTTTTGGAAGTTTATATGTAATGCGTCGAAATCTTTAAAATCATCAAAAAAAAAATACTCAAAATTTGAGAAAAATAGACAATGTTTTAGAGGTTACTAAAAGCGATTGTTTATTATCGCTAAATCGCGCATCTCAACTACATTTTCATAGAAAAACAAAACGTTTATTTCCTAGATATATCAATTTAAACATCTGAAATTTCACATATCGTATTGCCAAATACCACAAGGTCAAATAGCATTCAGTTAAATGCAATACTTTTTTTACGTTAATAAATAACAAATTAATAAATTACAAATATAGATTAATTAATAAATATTATTTGCCATAATTTTTTAAATCTAAAATTGAGTAGGTCCAGCGTAGGTCCAAAAATTGTAATACTATAAAAAAAATATCCTTTCTTTCAACGGATATCTGTAAAAATATTGTTTCCCCCAAAAAATTTTATATTTCCACTGTTCTAGGTTTCTTGTGAAGTTTTTGCAATTATGTTTCTACTTCAATAACTTGTTAGGGATATAATGATTTCTATGAATAATTTTTTTCTTATTCTTGAACTGATAATTGAGTTTTGTAGTTTGCCTAGAAACTGCAATCAAAAAAATATATTCACAAAGAGAATTTACTGATTTTTTGATACACAATATCGAGAGTTATAATCAATTTTAAAAAACGTACAACTTCTTTGATGGCTAATATTTATGACTTTTTTTGATGCTGGCTAACTGCTAAAAACATAGCTTGTTGTTGCTTTTCGTTTTTGGTAAATAGATGTTCTACTCTTGAATCAGAATCACTTCCCTCTCTGCGATGTCATTCACTACTCTTAAATTCGCAATAAGTGCCACGCATTGTGCCAGATGGATGGCCAAAGCTATTTATGTTTTCAAAATTTATCTTTTCCGAAATTAATTGTCTTTGGCAAAATCAGAGAAAGAACAAGTTGACGAATATTGCATATGTGACGACTAAAAAGTTTTCTATACATTTATGATACCTTGTGAAAGTAATTGTTTCCATCTCTTTATGTGACAATAACGTTTTATTAACAAAAAACCAATTTTCAGACTTTTGAATGTCATTAATAATAGAAAGCATTCAAAAGGCTTTCAAAAAAAATGTAAAGTGGTAGGAGAAATAATAAATGTTAAAGACATCACAGATTTTACACCGTAGTTACCGATTTTTTTGAAATATTTGACTTTGAAAATGTTGCTTTCTTAAAACAAAATATTAAAAAATGGACCACTAATGAAAATTATAAAAAATGAAAGCACTTATTGCGAATTTAAGAGTAATGAATGACATCGCAGAATGGCAAGTGGCTCTTGTTCAAAAGTAAAATTATTTTTTAATCAAAAACGAAAAGCAAACAAAAAGCTTTGGTTTTAACAGTTAGCAAACATCAAAAAATGTTACCAGATGTAAGAAGAAGTACTGTAATGAAGATGTGAGAATAATGAATATAAACACGAAGATCGTTTTCAGCTATCAAAAAATTTTACGTTTTTAACATTGATTGCAACTTTCGATGTCGTCACACGAAATCAATAAATTAGCTTTGGTTAACTTAATTTTTAATTATTCTTTCTAGTCAAACTATGAAAATCAACTATTTGTTAAAGAATAACAAAACAATATTGCATAAACGCTAACTAATTATTGACCTAATAACACAATTGCAAGCACTTAAAGAAAAACCTCCTCTTGAAAGTGACGATATTTATGTTATAATATTATTGTTTGTAGATCTATTCAAAAGATTCTTACTCAAGCATAGATTTAAAGAATTATCATAAATATCATTTCTCAATTAAGCAATATAGGTTTATTATTGGTTGTTTATTACCGTAAAAATTTTATTATATTTGTGTGAAATTTGCGACGTTTAACTTTATATCTGTAGGAAATAAATGTTTCTGTTTATGGAGATGTATTTCAGGTGGGCGATTTAGCGATAATAAACAATCGTCTTGAGCAACCTCTAAAACGTCATCGATTTTTCTCAAGTTTTTGTAAACATTTTTTTTCGATGCTTTTAAAGATTTCGATGCATCGTATTTAAATTTCCATTTTTTTAAACAACCCTAATGTTCAAGGACATTGAACATTTTCAATATCCTTAGTTCTTATGTATCCAGTTCGGGTTGTTTAGATAGGATTAATCTTCGCATCAAGTTCAGTATATACACACAAAACTACTATAAATATACCAGCTCTTTTGAAGAAGCTCACTATGTAGAGCGAAACGTCAGAAAAATTGTTGTCCTTTGTTTCTCTAATGGAAAAACCTATACCCAAGAAAATATTAGAAATATATATATATATATATATATATATATATATATATATATATATATATATATATATATATATATATATATATATATATATGAAGTAAAATTCGAACAGTAAATGCAAACTTCTCTCCATCATATCCTTTCTGTGTGAGAGGTTGCACAGTTAGAATAAATTATTATAAAACGCAACTCATTCTATTCCACCATCATCGAGATGATGGCCTACCTGTACCACCATACCGAGAAGAAAGTCAAAACTTACCATCCCCGCCACAGTGACACGGCAGAGGTACGTGTTTCGTCTCTACTAGACTCATCAGGGTACCGACATGCACCTGGCTGTACAAAGGACAGATCGGAAGGAAGCATGCAAATACTAAACGCGGCTTCGCCGACCTCCCGCCCGATGGTGTATATATGTTTATGCGGCTTTCACAGATTCTTCCGTGTGAGATGCAATAGCAGTGGATATATCCACATTATACCGTTGTAGTGGTGAAATCACATTCAGCAAATGTACAACTATATGCAGCTCCGTGTATCAATGAAGTAAAATGCGAACAGTAAATGCAAACTGCGTTCCAACCATATTCTTTCCGTGTTAGAGGTTGCACAGTTTGAACAAATTGCCAAGGAACACAATTTATCCTATTCCACCTATGCAACCTCTAACACGGAAAGGATATGGTTGGAACGCAGTTTGCGTTTACTGTTCGCATTTTACTTCATTCATACACGGAGCTGTATATAGTTGTACGTTTGCTGAATGTGATTTCAGCACTACAACGGCATAATGTGGATATATCCACTGCTATTGCATCTCACACGGAGGAATCCGTGAAAGCCGCATAAATATATATACGCCATTCGGCGGGAGGTCAGCGAAGCCGCGTTCAGTATTTGCATGCTTCCTTCCGATATGTCGTTTGCACAGCCAGGTACATGTCGGTAGCCTGATGAGTCCAGTAGAGACGAAACATGTACCTGTGCCGTATCACCGTGGCGAGGAGGGTAAGTTTTGACTTTTTTCTCGGTATGGTGCTCCAGGTAGGCCATCATCTCTATGGTGGTGGAATAGGATAAATTGTGTTCCTTGGCAATTTGTTCAAACTATGCAATGTATATATATATATATATATATATATATATATATATATATATATATATATATATATATATATATATGAACACCTCCAAACAATTGTTTTATATCCAGACAAGAGCAATAAAACAGTAGTCATGAATAAATCTGATTATAAAAACAAAATGAATGAACTGTTGAATGACTCAGCAACATACCAGAAAATAAATGGCGATCCAACAAACATATACCAAAAGTAAAATAATGAATTAGTCAAGAAATTACTAACAAAAAAAGAAATTAGTGACGCTGAAGTGAAAGATCTCTCAATCCATAATGCTATTCCTATAAAAATATACGGACTGCCTAAATTACGCAAACCAAACATTCCATTAAGACCTATTGTTTCCTGCATACAATCGCCTTTTTATAAAATGTCAAAATATCAGCACTTATATAATAACATTCGTAGGACAAGATTACCAATTTTTCAAAATTTTCTCTAGCTCTGACTTGCTCCATATATACCAATTACAGGACATTACTCGGCGTTCTGCATTACCTGAACGTAAATTTTGCATAATATAAAATTTATAAGGGTGGTTATTATATTTTTTTAATATTATTTGTGCCCAATTTTTGATGATTCCATTTCTATCCCTCTACATGAGGTTGAAAGTGCTGCTTCACATAGAAAACATTTACTTTATCTCTTCTTCTTTCTCTAATTTCCTTGTCATTCTGTAGCTACTTAAAAGTGCCATGTTTTTGAATTTAGAAAATATTTCTGGATATGACTGCCTTTTTTTTGGATATTTGTAATGCAAAAGGAACTTTTCGGTATTTTATCACAGCTTTAAAGGATTTTCTGATAGCACTAAATATGTATTATACTGATGAGTTAAAATATAATTCGGAATCCTCGTGAGGTCTCATTCGATTGAATAGAACACTCTAGTATTCCATCCTCATGATTTTCATAATATTGGAGCCATCTATTATAAAAACCTTAACTATACTATTTCAAACCTAATTAAAGTTTCACCTCAAACTGATGAAAACTGTGGAACTTGTGTTTTCAGCAGTATGTGAAGCCAATTTGCATTGTTTGCTTTTTTTATATCCAGTAATCCAGATTTACAGCAATTATAAAAATTCTCTTTCTAGACCATAATATATTTAGATCTCAGAAATTTTCAAAGTTCTAAGTGATAGTCGAGAAATTGTAGAAAAAATATTGTTATTAATAAAATATATTCATTATTCATACCCTACTGCGAATTTAAGCAAGAATTTTCAAAAAAATAAAAATTTTATATCTATTCGTGAAATCAACTATGTTTTTGGAAAGCTTGAATAAATTGAAATCAAGCAATCAATAAATATATAGGGTGTTCCATTTAAAAAATATAACTTTGGCCTATAACTTAAAATTTGATGCCTAAAGAAAAAAACTTTTAATGGGAAAATTGTCAATTTTGCTCTCTATCTTAGCAACAAAGAATGCTAGGAAAATTTTATTTACTGCATCTTTTATTTGACAAAAAAGTAGCACAGGGTTCGCAAACATCATAAATCTCTGCTAGTTCAAGCCATGGCTAAATATACTGACGTAAATTTCAAGATATATTCCTTTGAAGGCAAAAGAGTGCAAAAAAATTTTTTTTTCAATGCATAATTGATATGAAGAAAATGGCCGATTTTGAGGGTTTTTTGGCCTTCTAGCAGTGACAAATTAATAAAAATGGCCTCACAAAACTTCAAATTGTAGGTTTTTAAAACCTCTAAAACTTTTTTCCAAAATGTGTTCCTTGACTTGTAGATTCAAAAAAACCTGTTTTAGTCAACTTTGACCCCCCTTATGGCATCAACCTATTTTTCGCTGTTACATTTTATGTAGAGTTTGTTTTTACATTGCCTTCAACACTCCTGGGTATAGGTCTCATCCATCTCTGAATTTATATCAAAAACAGTACTAATTTTTACCTATATCTTGGACTATGTATTTAATAATAATAGAGATGCCCTACATACATACATCACATTATATAAACATTCCTAAATATAGTATGTTGAAAATAAAAATATATAGAACTTTGATGAAAAACATAGGTGATGCTCAAAGGGTAACGTTAGGCCCACAGAAGAAAAAATAAATACTGAAATAAAATTAATTTTATTTCTTTTTAAAAATCAAATCCGATTTTTCCAGTAAAGATAAACATAGAAGTTTCAAATTTCATTGAATCCTTACCGCTTTTTAGCCCTGTAGTGAAAATATACTTAGAAGAGCCATTCCAGAAACAAATACTTTACACTAAAAGGACTTTTATAAGAAAGATATTCTAATTGATATATCTATATCATTTAAAATGACCTGAATAGCATAGCAGATAGCTTCTTATTTAAATAAATAAATTATGTCTTGCTCAAATTTCAATTTATAGTCCATAGCTAAGGATTTATTTATGGATTTCTTCACAGGAACTCTTAATGGAAAAAGTCTTTGAGAAAGTTTTTTTAAAAAGTTGCTTGCCAAGTTAATGAATAATAAGATAACAAAACACAAATATATTTCTCAAAAAAAATATATATATTTTTAATAAAAATTGAAAGGCATAAAATTTCCTCATTATTTAACTAATTGTGAGCTTTCAACAATCGGCTGAGTGAGAAACTCAATTTATATAAACCGGCTCCATTCCCTGAGAATAAATTCGTGTTTTTTTTAATGAAGAAAACGGTGTGCCAATGCGAAGATACAGTTAATCCTAAACTTTTGTCGCGTATAGGATTTATTTTTACAATACGAGTATTTTGTGTCTTTGCTTCAATTTATATCTTCTGCCATGTAGTGAAAATTTGCTCTAGAATCTTTAGAAAACAATTTTTATGTGCGTATTGGAGAATGAGAAAAGAGCTGTTAACAAAGAAGGTAATCATTGAAAAGTTATTTTTATTATTTTTATTATAGACGTATTATTTATTCAGTTATATTAATCAATAAATATTTTATTAGTTACAAATTATTTGCATTGGTATTTCTTAAAAAGTCCTAAGCATATAGGAAAAAGTACTTTCGCCTTTTTAACAATTGACGATATCCATGTATTTATTTTTAAAATGCACCATGAACTTAACCGCAATATTTTATTCATAGAAATACAATTTTTTTTAATTTTGTTTTTAAATTGCATATTTAACAGCTTTGGAACCACACTAGATGTTTTTCGAATTTATTTGCAAGATTTTAAAAATTCAGTCTGATATATTGGATCCGATAATCTAAATTATTTATTTTTAATATTAAATCCGTTCTCGGCCACCTATTTTCGTCCATTTCGACCGACTGTGTTTTAACGACCCCAAACGATATTTGCTGCAAGCAAGCCACGAACAACTGTTATGCCTTATTTCGTTCCTTCAACAGACCTAAATGGGTTGTCCGTTTCTATCTGTTACATTGCTGTTATTTAAATGTTCTGTTTTGGATGTTCCTCACCCGTACACAGGTAACTTTGAGTTGATCTGTTGGGAAATTTTACATACACATTAACCAATTAATCAATTTGTTATCATTGCCATCGGAAATAAAATAAATATTTATTTCCAACGGCAGTTTTCACTGGATCTTGAGAATTTTTGTTTTCTATTTAAGGAGAACCATTCGCTACAATGTGAGTCAAATGAAGTGTGGTTCCCAAAATTTGACAAATTAAATACTAATAAAAATAAAATTTAAAAATAAAGCTATTAAATATTATAAAAAAATTAAATATAGAAGTTCAGTTGATTCATTTCCATCAGCTGGTCGTAACTATTGTGTGATTGGGCAACGTTGTGTTTTTATTTTTAGTTTACATCCGAGACTATCTAACCTCACTCTTTTATAATAAATAAGTTTACACAATAGTAAAATGTTAACTTATAATATTCGAATGTTCTATAGCAAAAATGCTCGCCACCGAGAGAGTCTTTTCAGCCAGGCCCCAGAAAAGATTTTACTACTGCTATTTCATATAAAATCGGGACTTATGAAAAATTTTGTAAGGATTATGAACAAGGAATGCCGTGTTTTTAGTTATTTAAAAGAAAAGTTCCCTAGAATTAGTGACGCTAAAATTAAAGAGGGAGTATTTTTGGGTCCACAGATTAGGAAACTTTTCGGAAATACGCAATTCGATTCCATGAATGAAGGTAAGAAAAAAGATGCTTGCAATGCCTTTAAAATGGTGGAAAGAAAGTATCAGGGAAAATAGAACTGTGAGATGTTAGCCGACTATTGCTGGACTATTACGAGAGATAACCCAGAAGTAGGCTAAGAAGCGCAAAATGAGTGTCTAAACTTTAGATTCAATGATAAAAATGTGCTATTTAATTGCTTTTGTTGAACCAACAATATGTTGTTATCTGTATTTTGTATGTTCAAAACTATTAAACCTGGTTCCCAATTTCTTTCGCTCTTGCCAAAATCTAGGATGTAATATGTCCTTGAAAATTCATTTCTTGGATTCTCATCTGGATTCCTTTCCGAAAAATTTTGGTACTGTAAGTAACGAGCATGGTGAGAGGTTCCACCAGGATATTTTTAACATGGAAAGAAGGTATCAGGGAAAATGGAATTGTGAGATGTTAGCCGACTATTGCTGGACTATTACGAGAGATAACCAGAGGCTGATTTTAAAAGGAAGGCTAAGAAGGGCAAAATGAGTGTCTAATCTTTAGATTCAATGAAAAAAATGTGCTATTTATTTGTTTTTGTTGAACCAACAATATATTGTTATCTGTATTTTGTATGTCCATTATATATGCCTATGAATTAAAATTTTGTAACAAATAATTCAGATTTTTTTTGCGAGCCAATTATAATCTTTAATAGGTAATTTTTAGTTACGTGGGCGTAGGTGAATTCAAAAAAATTGGGTTTGTTCAGGAAACAAAAAAAAAAGTTGAAATTTGTCCCCCAATGTTATTTACAACTTTCTTTAGTTATAATAGAAGCCCAGTTTATTGTAGGTGGAAACATGTCACCAATCAATAGTATACTATTGACTATAAGTTCTTGTAAAAAACAAATTAGTAACAGCATTTTGATGATCAAATATGATAAAATCACAAAGTGCTACTAAATTCAGGGGAGTGTTTTTGAGAAAGTGGTAAAAATGGCACCTTTTTAATTTTTCAAAAATAACTAAAAAACTATGCATCTTTAGTACAAACGATTTTTTGTAGGGAATTGAATCTTTTATCGAAATCTATTCTTCAAAGGACAAAAAAATATTTTTTTTTTGTGAAATAAATTCAAAAAAAAGGAAAAAAAAAACAAAACTTCACAATTTCTTTTCAAAAATTTTTGCCGTAACTTTTTTGTGGGTAGATATAGGTATAGGCATTACTTTCAAGAAAAGAAACCTAACGTTTCGCCCTTTAAAATTATTTATAAATTTTTTTTCAATCAAATTTGGCTGTGATACAGACATTTCTAATTTACTACTTTTTGTAATTTTTATAGATTTCTCTTCTTTATCACTTTCTTTGAATGTTAAATTTGAAAAATGAATATCTATGCAATTAAAATTAATGTTATCTTAATTTTATAATAATAAAGCCTGGTTTTTAAATGTACAACAGAAATTTTGAGTTTTATGTTAAATCTAAATCAGTGTAGTAACATAAAATGAAAAAAACGTTTTATGCTCAAGGTAATAAAACTTAATTTACTTTATTTTTTCATTTCTTCAAACTATCATACATTGTTAAATCTATTTCTTCATCGGCATCTTCTTCAATATCCTCTCAAGAAATGTTCTAATTAGTTGCAGTAGACTCCTGTACATTCTTTACACAAAATTGAGCATTTAGTGCCTATTTCCTGCAACCACACTTTGCTTGACAACCTTTCAAACATTTACATGCTATTTGTTCAAGCCAAGACTATGATGCAGGAGGCTGGTCGATTTCCAACCTCATTTAATAGCATTTAATTTGTATCTTTTCCAAAGTTGCATTTGGAGATAAGTTCGTAGTCCAAGCAATCTTGCAGAATCAGATGTCGAAGGTAACTGTGACAGTTTAAATGTCATATTCTTAAAATTGATCTAAAATAGTGCTAAACACACACACAACACTAAAGACTTATTATTCGGTTTCGCCACAATCGATTCTGCTGCATTACCTATCACTTCCTCATTTACATCATTTTTTAAAAAACGTTTACATCTTTTTCTATATGTATAAAGTTTTCTTTTTTCCAATATTGAAAAATGCAGATGTGGTATCAGAACCACTAAAACATGAATAAATCCAATGGTATTGTGGATATTGAACCCCATTTGGACCGTAAAGTTGTTTATCTATTTCTCCAGTGCATGATTTCAATAAATAAATGTTTTGATATGCATCGGATAACAATGCTAATATTATGAGTAAATCCACATCTTGGCCAACTATAACTAACTTAACGGATCGTGTAGCCTTTTCTTTTGCAGTACGAATAATTAGCTTCTCCTCTCCCTCCCCTCCTATTACCTTTTATTACATGAATATGAACTTTGAAATTAAAAATGTGAAGAAAATGATAATAATTTCAAAAAAGTGGTTAATTTAATATGACTACATCTCAGCCAAATTTGATCGAAACATTTTCATTTTAAGGGGTAAAATGTCATCTTTATTTTCTCTATAGCAATGCCTGTATCCATATCTACTCACAAAAAAGTTATGGAAGGAGCTTGAAAAAAAATTGCGTATTTTAATTTTTTTCCCATTGATTTTTTGCATTTATCTTGTAGAAAAAATAAATTTTTTGGCCTTCAATTCAATTCTCTACAAAAAATCGTGATATATATATATATATATATATATATATATATATATATATATATATATATATATATATATATATAATTACTAAAAATGCATAGTTTTTTAATTACTTTTGAAAACCTGAAAAAGTGCCATTTTCATCCCGTTCTCAAAAGCGCACCCTTAAATTTAGTAACTCTTTGTGATTTTATCATATTTGAGTACCAATGATCAAAATGCTGTTACTAATTTGTTTCTTATTACCTCGTTTTTTCCTTATAATCAATAGCGTATAAATAAAATAATCAAATAAAAAAATAATTAGCTTCAAATGGTTGGTTGACAAAATAGTCGAATAGTTTATCACACAACCTAAAAAAAAATCTTCTTTTCATTAATGTATGACATGTTCTATTCCGTTTTATATAAATGCAAAATTAACTGGTGTCTCATTTGTGTTACCAAGAAAAATATATCTATCAAAGTTTTTTTCTGACATATGATATTTTTATTATTTTTATACATTTAATGTTTTTATGGTAATTGAATAAAAAAATAACAGAAAATCTAGATTTTCGCCTAACAAAATGAGTGCTCCGGCCAAAAAGCTGCCACAATTTATTGCGGCCGTTTGTATTTGTATCGGCGCCATGGGTACTGGAACTGTTATAGCATGGACATCAAATATTTCAGATAGTAAGTTTTTTGCTACTCAATAAATTTAGTGCCTCAAGAAAAAGAGTAATCTGGAAATAATGAATAGCACAGTACTCAAAAAATGTTTTTTTGGCGACTTTTGAAGTTATGTTCAAGATGCAAGAAATTTTTTTGGTCTTTTTGTCTAGTTGCATGATTCAATACTACTTACCCTTCAAAATAAGCTATTGAATGGTCACCTATCATTTTTTCTTGCAAAGTTACAGCCATTTTAATTTATGAAATAAATCCCAACGACGACACGAGCATTCACATTAATACATTTTTCTACTAAATACATTTCTCTCGAAAACTTACGGATTCTTGGGGTCGCTGAGTAGAAATATGAAGCCACAAAATAAAAACTTTTTTTTTTAAGTTGGTGGATTCAAAATGGCGGTTCAAAATTTGCAAAAAACTATTGGTCTTTAAAACTAACCTGAACTAATTTGTACTTAAAATGGCCGTAATTTAGGTGGTCGCTCAATAGCTTATTTTAAATGAGAATGGTAGTATTAAATAAGGCAAATAGAACAAAAGACCCCAAAAATTATTTTGTTTCCTGTACATAACCTAAAAGTAGCAAAATACCCATTTTTTGATCAAAAAAATCTCCAGTATCTCAAAATCCTGGAATGATAGCCAATTATAACCTAGAATTCGGATTCTATGCAGAAAATTACTTCAGAAATGACCCCCCAGTTGCCCAACAACAATCATGAATACCTTTTATGTAGACCTATGATTGAATATGTTTAAAAAATTCTAACACACAAAATACTTTAATTCATAAATATATTTAATGTTCATAAAACACAAATTCCGCAAGAAGATGTACTGGAAAATGTTTTGTATTTGCTATAATGTTTGCAATTGTAATGAAAATTTCCTATAATTTTATAACAATTTGCAAAATTAATTTATACTGTATTTTTGGATTTTATGTGTTAATGTTTTAATCTGTTTTATAATTTTCTTTTTCTATACGCTTTTTCTTTTAAGCTCGTATTAATTCACGTCTGAGCGTAGACCGCTTCCAAACCTTTTTATCTATCCCTATTCAAAGCTACTTAGATAAGAAGTCTCGAGAACGAAAAAACAAGCCATCATCAAATTTATGCAGCTATTCAAACTGGCCAAACAGCATGACTCTAAAATTCCAGCAATAATGATTTTATATATTTTTCTTTAAAAATATTTCTAGACTGCAAATTAATCATTTCATTTGACGTTCGGGCGCAAAAATTTTTATATCGGAGTTAACAGGATTTTGAAAAATCTTAATATCGTTTGCAATTGTGTCATAATCTGAAAAACGAGACTCTAAATTTATTTTTAAATTACCCGCAGCTTCACTGACGAGATCTAAAGTAAATGATATCTCAGTTTGCTAACTGAATGCTTTTCATCTATTAAAGTTCGTGAACCATTTTTTGTTCAATTAGGATTGAAATAAAAAAAAAAATTGCCCAAAAAACATCAACTAGGCAGAACTTGGTTTTGAATTTGAAATTTTAAATTAGGATAATTTATATATTTAGTTAAATCTGTATAAAATGATAACCATCATAACCACTCATTGTTTTGTAACTCAGCCAAAAGACGATTATTTTCATTCAAAAAAAATTCTCAGAGCTCAAAAAAAACGCATTAAAATATATGGTATGTTATTTTCTTTAATCTCTTCAATAAATTCGCGAAATTGGCGATGATTGAACACATGTGATCTGGTATAATTAACAAATGACATGACTGGTTTTAAAATTTCTGACATAACCAAGCTTTTTCCGCAAAAAGACAGTTGATGATTAATGATTTTGAACCATCGTCATTTTCTATGAGCTGTGGTACGAAAGCAATGACACCTTTAGTGATACACTTCAAGTTTTTCCACTGGACATTGTTTCTTGAAAAATTTATTCGCTAGTAGTAATGCCATGAATGCTATACATGTCACGAAGCTCTTTATACTCTCTGTAATCTCTCAAATAAAAAGTAACACCTGAGGAGTATCTAAAATATCTGTCGATTCTTCCAAAACCCAAGGAGAACCAATCAAAATATCAATTTGGGACAGAAAATTAAGTTAGGATATTTTCTGCAATATCATCTACTCTTGGGCCAATAGTGTGTGCTGATAAATTGATTGATGAATAAAATAGCTTATTCTACTTTTCTATTGCTACTGCAATTATATAAACCTTTCTTAGTTTGCCACAGGGGTGGATCTAGCCTCTCTCTTTGGGGAAGGGGTGGCGCGGTAATATCATAAAATTACAGTATGGCAAGCGGAAGCCAGTTGTCGACGAAGGGGAGACACAGGCAACATTCCCATTTCTAGTATAAAAAGCAGGGTCGAGTATATTTTTCTGAATTCAAAGCTCTTCAAGGGGGCGATCGAAAGAGAAAAACAAGTCGTCGACGGGAGGGGGGAGATGCTAGCAGCATACGAATTTCTAGTATAAGAGGCAGAGTCGCGTTTATTTTCCCGAACTAAAAGCTCTTGGGGGGGGGGGGTGGGCGGGGGGCGATTGCCAGAAAAAAAAACAAGTTATTGACTGGGGGGGGGGGGAGTGTAGATGTCAGCAGCATACACATTCCTAGTATAAGAGGCAAAATCAGGTCTATTTTTCTGAACCCCCCCTTGGAACGGCGCCTAGCTCGCCATCAGTAAATAGTTTCCTATATTTCGCTGTTGGGCAAGTCACGCGAAAACGAGTTGCTGCTTCTTGTTTCGCATTTACTTTCTTAAACAACAATTTCTGAGATTTCACCTCACGTTTCAAAGATTCATATTTTTCTAACCATAAGTTTCCTGCAAACTTGACAGTGATTCTGGGAATATGAGCTTTCATAATGACGTTTAATATTGTATTGTTTGAAGACTGATATTGTTTCATTGAAAATTGTACATGTTGGCTTATTACTTGACACACTCACGAAATATTGATATCCCCATTGCTCTTTAAATGTTTAGCATTCATTATCCATCTTTCCTGCCTCTTAAAAGAGACGTAAATTTAAATCACAATAATGCAAATTAAATCTATTGAGAGCTGAGGTTCAGTGTAAATGCAATGGATTTATATTTAAGATACTATTAATTAAATGAAACACTCACATTTAAACACGGAATGTTCACCAGGAAACTCTAGTGACAGAAGACACTAGTTACGCTACATTTTCAGGTCACACTTGTCGCTTCGAATTCAAACTTTGGAACCATCCAATTCTGGATTGTGTTCAGTACTTGTACCACTCATCGTATTTGTACTACTCGTGCGTAGAACATACTCGAAAACTTTTGAAAGAACTGGAAGCTCTCAAACGCAGTGGAACATATTCAGAATATTCTCTAGCGCAGCTATTCGCTACAAGATGGCGTTGTATATTTCGACTAACCAGGTATAATTATAGTTTTTGCGTAATTTCGCCGCTCCAAACTTCGCCACGTCCTGCATTTAACATCTCTACTCTCCACAAGATGTTAGTATTATAAATGTAGTATGATCGTAAATAGTCATAACAATAAGTAACGTACATCACGCGAATAGGCTCTCTCCACCGGTATGACATGCGAAATACCAACCAAGGAAATTAGAGGAGATACGGAAAGCAACAAAAATAGGCTAAATGCCTAACATGAAGAAAATAAATGTCATAAATTGACATCAAGTAGCAATGAGGAGTCAAAGCAAAAAGAAATTTCATAAAAATTTTTTGCGTGAGATTGGCAACATGAGAACCACTAAACCAGAGCAGGGTTTGCAAAAGTGGCAATCGGCTTCCCGGTGTATTCTTTGTGTTTAATACCGTCGTCTGTAATCGTCCTCGATGATTTAAATTCTCTTAATTTTTCTTTGTCCTGCCATGCTGTGACATTAGTTAAATTTCAGAATTTATATTTGTATATATTATCAAGGCATTTGTGCAGACTTGTTATTTATAACATATTATTTATATTTTGTTAATTATTTACATTAAGGTAGACTAGGGAAACGGCGTTTCTTTTGAAGAAATTTATATACTTACTCTCTATTTCAACGTCGTAGAACACTATTTTGGCTTTGATTTTTTACTATTTTTCCCGAAAAACTTAAAAAACGCCTAAACGTCACTTCACAAGGCACTTTTATTTCTGAAGAAAACACTGAACATAAGAATTTATTTTCATTAATACCAGTTAAAATATATTGTATTTAATATATTTCAACTCCTTTTGGGCACACTTTAGCGAACAATTTTGAATAAGTTTGTATTTTCAACGAAAAAACAAAAATAGGCCTTGGAAACACCATCGACCACCAGATTCGTAAAAACGACTAATATTCGTTTGCGACGTTTGCCAGATGTAAAATACTTTCGTAGTATAAACAATAAAATTTGTCCATCTCAGTCAATAACAGAGTTTAATTTATGTGATGTTTTATACAGTGTCAGGGTTAAATTAATCCTAACCACCCAAAATTTTTGGTTAGTTCAGGTTTAGCTTAATTTTAGTTAGTTTGAAAACCTCAAACTAATGTGAACTGACCTAAATTAACCTAGATTTATATTTTCGTAATATAAACTATAAATTTAATCCATTGCAGTTAACAACATAGTTTAATTTTTGTAATGTATGAAAGAGGGAAAAATTAATCTTGACTATCCGAAATTTTTGTTTAGTTCAGATTTAGCTTGGTCCTTGTTAGTTTGAAAAATTGAAACTAACCTAAAGTGACCCAAATTTATTAATTAAAAAATGTTATTGTCCAGCAGAGACCACATGGAGGCGCGAAATTTACACAGAAATCGTATTGTTAATCTGACAACAGTGCTAAATTTTCGGGTTTTAGGAACGAGTCACACCAACATTTAATGGCGAGAGCCATTTTGTTTTTATTTGTTTTTTTTTTGACATTTTTTTTTATTTTTCGGATAAAAAAGTGCAAATTTATAAATTTTTAATTAATACACAGGTTTGTATCAGTGTGAGATTTGTGATTTTAACAAAATTTTAACGATTTACTGCAAAAAAATTGTACCTAGAGTGAAAAGTGAATGATTTTTCCTGTTTTCTGCAAAATTGAAAAAAAAAATGAATATAAAAAACCAAGGTCAGAATCATATTCTACGACCGCGAAATGGGGGGCAAGTACAGAAATTTTTCAAAATAACTTCGTTTTCCTGGATTTCTCTTAATGTAAATTTTTATCCAGAAAATTATGTTTAAATCTATTTTAGGTCAGCATTTATTTCTTTAATCGGTTAATAATGAACTTTAAATTGTAATTTTTCAATATAATAACTTAATAAAAGGTTTCTCAAGTTCTGTTCTGCTGACCCTTGACCTACTGCGAAAGTACAGTATAACCCCTTTAAGGGGAGTACACCTTTACATGCCTATTTTAGGGTATTCTCCTTCCTTTTACCCTTCCAACTACCTTGGTGTCAACTGAAATTGCGAACGAAGCGGAACTAAGCTCTATGAACAAAAGTTAATAATTAGTTTCTGGATAAGATATCTTTTCTTTGATTTTTTTTTTAAACTATAAAATTATATTCCTAACAAAAAATGTAAATCTTTTTAGAGCTTACCGGAGGTGATTTAAATAATGTCAAATTAGATTTATCCTGGGCTGGATCCATGATGTGCTTGGGAGCAACTTGCGTGTGCATACCGATTGGTGTAATGGCTGACAAACTTGGCAGAAAATTAACAGTTTTATGCACCGTTGTTCCTTTTACGGTGGGATGGGTCCTTATTATATTTACCAGACATGTGGCAATGCTTTTAGTAGGAAGATTTTTGACGGGTATGGCTGGCGGATCTTTTTGCATCGTAGCACCTCTATATACTAGTGAGATTGCTCAGGTCGAAATCAGAGGAACACTGGGTATGTATGCCATATAATTTTAAAATAACCTATACAGACAAAAAATTTTAATTTTTATCTAAAAACTTAAATATTAGGAAAAGTATTGGGCATTTTTATTAAGAAAGACATAACATAAAATAAATTAAAATAAATATCAACGAGCTATATACAATTGTTGGGCTAATACTTGGAATGCTCGATTCGATCAAGGAAGTCTGTAAAACTAGTTGGAAGATAAAACTACAATACAGTGGGAAGAAACATAATGAAATTTTTTCCATTTTCGGAAAGATCAGGTTTCCGCATTTTAAACACACTGTTCTGAATCTTGAAATTTTTTGTCGTTCCCTGATATTTTTTTGGATTTTTTGTGTCTATTGTAATGAGCGAAATTTAAGTATGAGCTCGGTTTTTACCAATCACCCATAAATTTTTAGAGAAAAAAAAAAGAATACAAAGTATGAGAAACTCAAACTGTAAACAATCTAATCAAAATTTTTTTAAATATACTTTATTTTGTATTGAAAAAAAGTACAATACAATCAAATGAATTATTTTATTATCTTTTTCGCCTGTATTCATCTGGATCGGTTTCACGTTTGAGAGTTCAACAGTAGTCCGCTAACATGTTTGCGGTCAATTTTTCACTATATCGCTAATCCATTTGAACAATTTGGTGGTGAAATCTTTCACCGTGTTCGGTTGAAATTACATCTAAATTGTCAGGAAACAATTTCAATTGGGAGTGAAAAAAATGCAGCTTAAGTGACGTGTTGCAATATGACGTATTGTAAAATTGGATAAGTTCTTCAACTAGATCTTTGATTCTCCGATTTTTGTTACCTAGGAAGTTGCTATATATATTTCTGAAAGTAATTCATGCCTTATTTTTTCTCGAAAGTGTGGTTTTAAAATTTTCGTCCCTCCCTTTTATGCGCGAATTTCCCTCTCAATTAAAGAAAAGCATTTCCTTCTCTATTTAAGACTCTTACAAATTTTTTTATGTGCAGAGTAGGTAAATAATTTTTTGCTGCTCTGCTGAGGATTTATTAAGGACGTTTTTCAGACGGGGCACAGTATTTTCACGTAACAGTCATTCTTGAACGACATAATGGTGGTTTTTGACTTTGCTGTCCTTTTCGCATAAAACACTATTTGGTGTAACCACTTTTGAGTCCTGTAAACAGTGCAATAACTTTTAGATAGGCGCAGATACTCCATTTATGATCTCTGTGTTTTATGCTTTGAAGTAATATATTTATGGTCTCGTACGTTTCTTTCGTATTTACAGCATTACCCACGGGAACAGATGGTTGTTTATTTTCATGAAGAAATAAAACTGCCTTTAGATTTGTCTTCGAAGAGTTAATAGGCAGTCGCAGCACTCGAAATATCATGACAGTATACTAAGTTTTTTGCCATTGAAAAAATACTACCTTTTCCGAAACGTGGAAATTTTCACTCTTTTTTGTAAAAGATTCTACGGCTGTAAATGGATCCAAGTAGCTGTGACTTTGCTTTGATAAGATTTAAATCACGAATAAGATCATTGAAATTTTCCTGAGATATAAAATGAGGCTATTTACTGCTATTTACATTCTTTCTCTTGAAAACTTGAACCGGCTTTTGGTTTAAAATAATCTAGTTCTTTCGATTCTAAGTCTATTTCGTATTTTTCTAGAGGCTGTTGTGAATGCACACTTATTTTACGACAAAATATTAAATTTCAGATTCAATATATCCCTGAACTCCCTAAATAAATCAATAAATCTAAATAATAAGGCATATAGTGCAAAAACTACACTTCTTCGATTGCCGAAACGGGGAAACCCAGACAATAAACGGCGTGGTGATGGCGCTTCGACTCGGTGCTTCTTTGAATTCAGAGTGCGACGTCACCACTGCTATAAAAACGAAAAGGCAGCGGCGTAATTAACGACATAACGGGTTGCTCTTCTTGAGATAACACGTCCTTTTTCCGATTGAGCTTAACTCTCGGGGGCCACGTTGACTGTTCTACTTTTTAGACAATATAAATCGTGGATGTGCCTCAATTCCTGAAATTAATACCATCGATAAAAAGACGAGGTTAGCGGCATGTACTAGTTACGTAACTTACGCGTCCTGACTTATAAAGTAATTACCAGAACATGACAATGTGTAAATAACTTGATATTGACATTGCGATTAATAGTCAGCTTCGTGTTGGCTATAAGGTTATGAAAATCCAGATCTTGACAATTAAACCCGAACTTGACAGTGGGGAGTATAATAATCTAGAACTTGACTTGCGGAAAACAGTACTGAATTAAAAAAAAAATGAATAAAAAGCTAACTAAGAGTCAAGGATGACAGTTACTTGATAAACTCTTCCTAATTGGGTTATTCTTTAGAAGTGTTCCCATGATAAAATAAAACTTAATTAATCGTCGTTAATTCTGAGTTTCGCTCAATTTCCTTCTATCCCAGTGAGCGAGAAGAAAGGTAAGGTGGTTAGAATTTTCATTCTAATCTGGAGGTTTGGCAGGGCTTTACCAACAACCTCTGATTTGTGCTAAAACTTAGGTTTAACACAAATAATTGATAATGCCAAAATTCTTACAATAAATTAATCCCGACGGAAACAAACTTCGGGGTGTCTTGAAGGATAAAATTAATCCAATAAACCCAGTAAATAAGTAATAGGTCCATATTGTCGGATACGAGTAAAAAAAATCGAATAATTACGAGGTGCATTTACGTCGCTAAAATCGAAAAATAGTTAAAATTGGGAATCGCAGTTGAAAGAGACCCTTGGAAAAAAATTAACTAAAATTCAGTAAATAAAAACCTTTAATATAACATGAAATCGAAAAAAGGACATGATTGTTATTGACGATGCGAAAATTAAAAAAAAAAAAAACACTCGTACCCCGTTAATATGACAAAGCTAAGGGACAGCTATGCTAAAAGTCTTGTGTCTCATGGCTGAGGGTATATTAGTATACTCAATTATATATTTTCTTTTACCAGAAAACCCCAGAAATTTTGTTAAGAAAAAGTAGCAGTGATCAACATTATTCTGAGGTCCCCACGAAATTAATGGCACTCCAAACTTTATAGACTTGTGAGTACCAGTAGCCATCCTGCTAAGGTTCTTGAGTAAGTGTGGCAGTAAATTTTGGCAGTCCAAGTTTTGTTTTGATCGCCAACTTTGCACCCAAAATATAACTTGTTGACTTTTCTTACAAGTGGGCTCAAAGTCTTATGTTGAGCTTTCAGTATTACTTTATTACATTTATAACAAAAATTGTTCGGTTTGTTCGCACAGGATCGTGATGGTATCGTTTACACAAAGCGAAAATAATAGCACTACTACAAAGCTATCTCTATTCGATAGTTCTATGCAATACGCTTGTATATCCAACAATGGTCCTCTGGCGACCGGCCTGCTGTTTATATCCGTTTCGTATATCTGATGTTTTCTAGAAACATCGGGTATCGCCAGTTCCAGAAACGATGACATAACTCCTGTATATAAGGGCCCTTTGATAAGTTGCTGACCCTTCGACGACTACGGAGTGTGATAAAATTTGGAATTAAATGGGGTTTAATGGGTATCTAGAAAGTTGAGATTTAATAGATAGGGGGGTCATCCCCAGACGTCCCCCTCCATGCGGTATTGCTGGATTATGCACAGTGTCTCTAAACTTATAGAAAACCTAGATTTGGCAACGTCACACCCCGCTATGCTATAACAACTTATATATCGTATAGGTACATTGTTATACCTGTTTCGAAATCAATTAAAATATGTTGTTGATGTTTTCTAGATTTTGCTGCGTGATACGATAATTTGCAGTTTAGTGTAAGGGTTATATAGGTAAAAATTATCGAAAAAACACCTTAATTTATCTGGGAAGATTTTCCTGCAAAACAGTGTTATTTATGTTTACTACTAATATGAATCTATCATTTTAGTTCATATAAGGAGCCAAGAAAACATGGATGTTAGTTTCTGGTCTAACTACAATTACAAATTTTGAAAAATGTATTTGGTAGCATGAAAATTATCGATAATTGTATTCAAACGTATATTAAAGGGCTTCGGGAAGCTTGTTGATCTTTAAATATAGTTTTTTTTCTTTTGCTTGTCAACTCAACTTAGGATACGTAACAATCAGGCATCAGCATCATCTCATATTCGACTACTCTTGCGAGGACGCTTCTCCAGTTATTTAAAAATTTTCGTAACTCAATCTAACGTGTAAATTACTACCACAACGACAACTCAAACTGTATTTCGAGACAGCTGAGTAACTACACTTTTACGCACTATACAGACGTTAATATGATTTCACTTAATCGATATTGTCATCTCTAGAATGATAGAGGTTGTGTTTTTCCAGTATATCAGTATTCATGGAAATGTCTTAATGTATTTGGAGATTTTAGTAAATTTTTAAAAAGCGTCAAAAAATATTTTTTTTTTAAATAGTTTAGAACCTAATAAAAATTTTCTTTATGTAGTTGTCCCTTTAGGCCAGGCTGCGTTGCGGTGAAGCAGGGGGTAAGACAAAAAAAATCGTTACGGCAATATGATGACGGAATAGTATAGATAATATCATAACTTATGAAGAAAAATAATCCGAACCACCGGCGACCCACTGGGGTGAAATGGGGGTGATTTTAAGGGGAGAAAAACATTTTTTTTCCATTTCCAGTTAAACTACGCATCTTATCGAAAAAAGTTGAACAAAGGAGTTGTAGATAATAAAAAATATAAAACAACCATTTTATCGGTTTTTCGTTTTTTTCTTCCACAAAAATGATTCGATTAAGCTTAAGCTTGGAGAAAGTGTACATTATAATACCCCAAGTAAGCTGTATTTGTTATGTGCGAAAATATTCAACCATTGCGGTTTTATTTAACTTTAATAAAAAAAAAGTGAATGTTTTAATCGCATTTTTTCATAAAATTATACAGCAGTGTTTACTACAAACAATAAGTAAAAAAATGTAAATTCACTACGTTTAAATTATCAAATAAACAAAAAAAATTGACCAGAGCTGAAATTCTTTCTTTGTCAATTTTTCAATTCTGATATTATTTATTCCATAATAATAAAGTTTTGACTTATAAGTGACCTCATTTTTATTTATTAATTTAAATATTTGAACTCAAATTTTTCATTATTATTCCGAGTAATGCTGGCAACCCTGGTTCTTGCAGCTGTTCGAACGTACTGTCAATATTCTAGAATTCTGTAATCTTCTAGAAAGTTTTGGGACATATTTTAATATAATGAAAATGGAGCAATACAAAACCCCTGTATTGTAAGCAAAGGAGGGGAACGGATCGGCTTCTACTACTAGAGGGGTCTCAGTTCATTTTGTCATACCGTTAAGATTATTTGTAGTTTAGAGGAGCAGTGTAGTGGAGAAATATACCATAACGACGTAACGACGATAAAAATACTTTTACAAAATAACGATTTGGCTGCATTGGCTGATATCTTTTAAAAATAAGATGCAAGCAAGGAGTTGATAGCTAAGGTGACTGTAAATTATTAGCATGGATTGACAGTAAAAAAAGTGAAGCGCTTCATGATTTGTGGTTTCACATGTACCCAACAACCATGACTAAATCAAACTTCAAACTGGACAAATTAGCAACAACATCAGGAGTAGCAAAACAACATTGTTTTAGGGTATGTTAGCAACCTCAAACATGCTTTGGAAATGAAATTATCGCTATGGATTGGGCCTGGAAAAAATCAGTGGAAGAAATCATGCAACCAAATATCACTGAAGATCAGTTGATACCCGATAGTCTCCTTAAAACAATTAGTTACAGTTACGAAAGGTTGTACTACTGCAAGATATCAGTGTAGAAAACATGGTCTAAAATGTATCAGTTTATGTTCAAATTGTTACAATTTAGAAAATTGTACAAATGCAGAAACTCAACGAATTTCAATTGACGATAGTGACTCAGAAGAAATGGAGCTCAGTAATGTTGAAGCAGTTGATGATATTTCCAAATTTCTTAAAGAAGCTGTTAATTGTGTGGAATCAGATGAAGAAGAACCACAACTTTCTGTAAAGAGAGCGAGACTTGACGATGATGACAACTGTATATTTATTAAATGAAAATATTTAGTATTAGATTAAAATTATTAATTTGTAAGAAAAAGAATGACAATAATTGTAAGGGAACAAAACTTCATTGTGATTTTTAATTATTTTAACATTTATTAACTCTAAATAAAATTCTACTAAATGGAAGAATTTATTTGAGTCCCTCTGTATAAAGATTTGGACCGTTAAAATCTTATGTCTAGCCAAAAATAGTCATGTATCAGGGAATATAATTCCATTAATATACTTAAACTTAAGCTCAGTTTTATTACTTTTGGGTTAGCTAATTTTTTCTAAAATACAACATAAACTCAATCAATTTATGAAGACATAATAAAATCCTCTCTAAGATTTGCGTATAAATCTGTCAAAGTAACTTAATAGCAGTTTTAATATTAAATTAAATTAAATTCGACGCATGGATGACTTATGCCATCTATGAACCAGGGAACCGAAAACGTACAGATGCTCGGAAACGAAAACTCCACTACGCGGGCGGGGAAACATCGCGTAAGTACTATTGGTGGAAAAGCACGCATGTCGGAACCAACGCCTCTAAAAGAAGGGAGGTTCCAAGGGATGAAAGTTGGATTTGAGTTTTCTAAATTAATTAAAATCAGTTCCTTTCTGGAAATCGTTAGAGTCGGTATGGGTGTACCAGTGTAGCAACTTACGTGACGGGTATATTCGTCGGGGATGAAGGTTTTCTTTGTTTGATTTGGTTTTCAGTTAACTTGGAAAATTAAGGGAATAATCTGTGTTATTTTAGTCGGGCATTTCGCGATTTTCATACAGTTTGATTAAGTAATATAAATAGCTGTTTTTCGCGTTTTATTTCTTTTTTTGTTTAATATTTTAGTACGTATTTTTTCCAAAATTGTGTTTTATATTTCTGGTTAATAAGACGATTAATAAGAGCAATTATGTTAGTTTTTTTTTCGCAATTGTTATTAATTTTGAGTTCCTCCTTGTAAATAGTTCGTTTTTATTCTATTTATTTTTATAGACTAAGTGTTTTGAGAAACTTGTTTTATTTAATTTAATTAAAAAACCTTCTCGCGAATTAACGTGCGGACGTACTGCTGTGGGAGCTGTAAACAAAAGGTGACAACTGTCCAGCTAATTAGCAACACTGCCCGAGTGCTGAAGTTCTGAGTTATGGTTGGTAAGCTTAAATAACCGTAGTTGTTTGAAACTAAAGCTGCAAGAGAGAAGATGAACGTCTAGACTTTCAGAGTGTCTTTATTACTATGAAATATAATTATAGGTTATCAAAATATCTACAAATTAATGTGAGACAGAAAAATTGATTTTAGATAAAATGGTTAACGCTACCACAATGTATCATTTACAGGAGTCTATGATCAAATTCTGTCACACACTCCCATCTAATCCCCCAGTACTCTAATTATCCCCTAAGCCTTGTATAATTCCCAACATCTTACCATTACGAGATTTTTTTATATTTTACTTTGAAATAGCCTTGACTTTGACTCTTGAGGTTATATCAAGGTCTTATCCGAGTATGGAGTTCCTTAGAAAAAAATTTCCATGACCTCGATATGAGCCTCAAAGTCAAGGTCAACGTCAAATTTAAGATCACTTATATATAAATGACCTCTACATGTGATTTTGCCCCTTACGCCATTCATAGTGTTGGATAGGAAATTTTCTCCGAGCTTCATTTCTGCAATAGAAAATGGGAGTTTTCATTTTAGGAAAATCACCTTGACCTTCAAATGTCATTGAAAATGACCTCAAGGTCAAGATTATTGGTGATCCCAATTTTTATCTGAACTACTTTTTTTCAATGGAATATTTTAAATCATTTTTGGATCTATAGAGTAAAATGGCTCACCCTATATATATATATATATATATATATATATATATATATATATATATATGTAGCTCTAAAAATATTTTCAATGAAGATCAATAAAATTCATAATTTTCGAATTGAGTCATTCAAGATGTGCTATTTAATACAAATTTGTGCTGCTATATTAGTTACCACATGTACCAAAATTATAAATATTTCTTTATAAAAGTTATTCTATTTGTGATAACGGTGCTCTATCTAATAATTTTTGCGTCTTCTGTGCGTTGATTTTTTCGAACATAAGCCCATTTTGTTTTCCCAAAACAACTTCCTACAAACTGTAGCCGGTTTAAATCAGGAATTTTAAAATTATTTTGAACTCAAAATATATTGAAAGTGGTGTATAATAATCATTTAGGAATATTTTTGTGAACAATTAAAAAAAATTGTTTTGCAAGATTACCAGACATAACAAAATTATTTGAATATCTTACTATTCTTGTGAAATATCAATATAATGTTTTTAGATGTAATAAATGAAACTAATAATTTATTTGTTTTTAGGAACATTCCTGCAGTTATTTATTACCATTGGAATTCTCTACTCAAATGTATTTGGATGGGCTGTAGGAGTAATAATGTTTTGTATTTTGTGTGCAGCAGTGCCAATAGCTTTTGGAGTATGTTTCATGTTTCAGCCCGAGACGCCAGTGTATCTAATGAAAATTAAAAATGACAAGGACAAAGCATTAGCGGCATATAAACGGCTTAGAGGAAAGGATTATGATCCAAGTGCAGAAATAGCAGTAATCCAGGAAGCAGCAGCAAAAGAAGAGGCACTAAAGGGACAATTTATGGAAACGCTAAAGTCAAAACCGGGATGGAAATCTTCACTTATTTGCTTTATGTTGATGTTTTATCAGCAGTTGAGCGGTATTAATGCTGTAATGTTTTATTCTGGAGCAATTTTTAAAGCATCTGGTTCTACAATTAAACCAGAATTTTGTTCCATTATAATAGGTACTGTGCAAGTTTTTGCCACAGTTATTGCTTCACTATCCATTGACAAACTTGGTAGAAAAATTCTGCTAATGCTGTCTGCTGGCATTATGGCTATAGCTACATTTTTGCTCGGAATTTACTTTTTATTGAAAGATAAGAAAATGGTATCGGATGCTACGCTCAAGCAGACCGGATGGCTTCCCCTTCTGTCTTTAGTCCTATTTATTATTGCATTCTCATTTGGTATGGGCCCCATTCCATGGATAGCATCTTCTGAAATATTTCCACCAGCTATCATGGCTAGAATGAGCTCATATGCTGGAATGTTTAACTGGTTTTTGGCATTCGTGGTGACTGTTGGTTATGAACCACTCAGTAATGCTGTAGGAGCCTATACAACATTTTTCATTTTCGCGATAGTTTCAGCGACAGGAGTGGCATTTGTTCTTATAGTAGTTCCGGAAACCAAAGGCAAAAGCTTTCAGGAAATTCAGGATGAATTAGCGGGATGAAAATACTCAACTATATCATATTATGTTTTGGAGAAAACCATAACCAAATTATAAATATTTCTTAAAAATAAATAATAAAAAGCTACATTTTAATAATTTCTATTACATGTAAAAAACGGTAATTTTATTAAGGGCTACTAATGATTTGCTCTTAGGAATGTACTATGTTGATTTTGCATCCTGTTTCTTGTAAAACATTCTTTTTAAAACTTGTAAACAAACACTATTGATGAGCAAAACTCTAAATAAAAATTAAGACAGTAAAATATTTGTATTTATAAATAATAAAAAAAAGAATCTTTAAATTTATTATTAAATGTATTCTCGAAAAAGGGCTCTTAATGCGAAACGTATTTACCTCTATTAAACCATTGAAATCTCAAAAAAATCAAACATTGTTTGAGCTTGCTTGTTCAATTTGTTAGACAGTGCAGTAAATATAGTATCCTATTAAAAATCATAAAAACATACGAATAGTTATTCTCCTTTGTTCCACGCAGTTAAAGAATAAATAAAAACATTTTGTTTCCTGCAAATACAACTCTGGTTCTCTCTCTATATGCGTTTCAACTATTTAATACTCTCGTCATTGGAGTTATACCGAACTGACAGCAATATTCATAGGAAGCAATTATGTATATAAAATATAAATTTCGAGACATGTTAGTAACATATTAAATCTATCAACTTTTTGATGTCAGACGTCAAAAAAAGGACATCTATACATTCACCGAGTAGTACGAAATTGAAAAATGAAGATTTTAGTGAGCAGTTAAAAGAATGAATATATACAGTTTGTCATCGACAAGTCTGCAGGTTTAATAACCTAGAACTTTTCTGTGGCCTTTTCGTTCTCCTGATTTGACTGTCTTAGATTATTTTATATGGTAAATGATAAGAAACATCGTTTATTGTAATCCAGTGACAACGCTGAAGGACAATATGGCAAGGGTAAGGGACGCATTTGAAAGTTTATCTCCAGATTGAATTAGAGCGGCCACCCACGACGAACTTACTTTGAGATGCGAAAAATGTTTCAAAGTTTCGGATGGAAATTTTGAATATTTATTAAAATAAGTTGTTTTCCTTTGTAGGTAAGCCGCTTAGCTTCTTGTAATACAAAAATGTTAAACTGCTGATATTTCAAAAATTATAAATTTTTAGAATAGACAAACTTATACATGGTCGCCATTATTTTTATTGCTTAATAAGATAATATTATAAAAATGGGGGGTTTAAATTTTAAAAAATTGATTTTTATTGAAAAATGAAAAGTTATTATTTAATGTTATTTTTTGATCATCTTGTATTCATCTGTTATCAAAATATCAACATAGTCTTCTAAGGTAGATCCCCTTGTAGAAGGAAACCAACCCCAATTACATAATAATGCCTTTCGTATAGGAAAAACTGATAGTTAATTAAGGCCTGCAAACTCCATTTTTGACATAAAATTTAAAATATGTCAAAAAGAGATTTGTGTATAGGACATTATAGATGAAATATGTTTATAATTTTGCGTAGAATTTTAAAATGAAATGACATATAAGGTATTCTATTTAAAACAAGCAAGAAGGCATCAACTTCCTGTAGAACCGGAAGTGCCATCATCTTGCAAATATTTTAGCCGAATTGTCCCCATCGAATTTAGCAATGCATCAAAATTTAAAAATTTTCCAAAATCTATTTTCCGAAAAATCGAACGCGACATTTGGTCATGGGATACCCTGTATAAACGTAGTTTCCTTTGTACAGGGTGAGTCAACGATTGGATGAAGTAAGTTTGTGCCTTTTCGGTGAAATTTACAAAGAAACTATATTTATTGTTTGATACAGTTTATTTTTACGCAGATTTTAAAAATATTTAGGACTCTACAGGGTGAGACAAAAAACTAAGACAGCATAAAGTTGTATTTTTTTTTTAAATAGAACACCCTATACACGAATCGTATTTTCGATTTAGCTTATAATTTTAAATCTTTTTTATTAAGGGTTTACTATAACAAAACTTTATAATTTCTGAGATAATTAAGTTTAAAGAAAAAAAGTCACATTTTCAAGCATCAATTCAATCCTAAATAACGTTTTCAATTCTGTGACAAATATATTCAAATTTGGAATTTAGCAAGGCCAAGGACAAGTTAATATAATTTTTACCTAATATTTGCAATAAAAGCTACAGGGTGTTGAACACATCGGCTCAAATTTGAACAAGTTTAAATGAATAAATATTTTTTTTTAAATGGTACACCCTGTATATTTTCATGTTATTTAATAGAGTAATAAAAACCTTAAAAGTTTTGTTCAATATATCCTATACCTATTTATAATAGTTTTTGAGATATTTCAGTTTTTCTTATTTTCCATACTTTTTTACAGAAATAGTCTTCATTATCATAGTAGCCATGTAAAATAATAAAAAGAAACTACAGAAACAAACAGAATGTGGTTAAATATGATGAAATACATTATTCGTTATATTACAACGGCAATAGTTTAATTAAACATAATGTGAAAAAATTAACACAACAATAACGACAACGCAAATACATATTTACTTTTATACTAAATTGAAACAAAAAAATTACCTATTAAATACTGAGATTAATTATTTCTTTTTAATAAGTGTTCGAATAAACGACCCTCTTGTGCAATGCACAAATTTAGTTTTTTTTGCAGATTTTTTCGGACCCTGGACAAAATTAGTGGCGTTATTGTTCTACAGGTATCCCTAATCCTGTTTCGCATATCTTCCACTGTTGTTGGTGGATTAACATACACCTTATTTTTAATATAACCCCATAGGAAGAAATCTAATGGGGTGATGTCGCAAGAACTTGGTGGCCACTCAATGAAACCCCCACGTCCAATCCATTTTTACGGATATCGTTGGTCCAAAAACGCACGAACTTCACGATGGTAATGCGGAGGCGCACCATCGTGCTGGAACCATATACTGTCGAGCTCATCCCTATCGAGACCTTGAAGCAGTTGGGGTAGTTCTTGTAGAAAGTTCAGGTAACTATGGCCATTTAGTGGTTCATTAAAAAAGTGTGGTCCAATAATTCGATTATGATGAATACCACGCCAAACATTTAATGACCACTGGTTTTGATGTTGCACCTCTCTAATCCAAAATGGATCTTCTGTGGCATAATAATGCATGTTGCGTCTATTTACGGCACCGTTACTTCTAAAAGTAGCTTCATCACTAAACATTACCTTGCATAATAAATTTGGATTTAATTGAATCTCCGCATTTATTGTACGACAAAAGTTTACACGACTTTCAAAATCCTGTCTATGCAATTCTTGGTGTAATTCCATGTGATATGGATGATACCTATATTTCTTGGTAGTACGATTAGCGGTGGATTGTGATGTTTCACATAATGCTGCTAACTGACGGCTACCAATATAAGGATTTTCCTGAACATTTAACAATACTTGTAGTTCTTTTTCTACATTAGTTACTGGTTTGTTGACCACTTTACGTTTTGGATAATCAACAGTACCAGAAGAATCAAATCTTTGCATTAAGTTTTGAAAAGTATGGGTATTAGGCTGGCGTCGATCCGGATACTTCATTTTGTAAATTCTTTGAGCAAGAAGGCAATTTTTTTGAGCCTCTCCTATAGTATAAATCATATCTATTAACTCATTCTTTGGAAAATTCATTTTACAATATAAGATGAATGCAAAAAAACCAAACTACACTACATAAAAACCAAAAGAAGCGATTGACACACAGAAAAATGTTCTTTTACATTGTTTTTGCCATGGCTACTATGATAATGAAGACTATTTCTGTAAAAAAGTATGGAAAATAAGAAAAACTGAAATATCTCAAAAACTATTATAAATGGGTATAGGATATATTGAACAAAACTTTTAGGGTTTTTATTACTCTATTAAATAACATGAAAATATACAGGGTGTACCATTTTAAAAAAAGATATTTATTCATTTAAACTTGTTCAAATTTGAGCCGATGTGTTCAACACCCTGTAGCTTTTATTGCAAATATTAGGTAAAAATTATGTTAACTTGTCCTTGGCCTTGCTAAATTCCAAATTTGAATATATTTGTCACAATATTGAAAACGTTATTTAGGATTGAATTGATGCTTGAAAATGTGACTTTTTTTCTTTAAACTTAATTATCTCAGAAACTATAAAGTTTTTTTTATAGTAAACCCTTAATAAATAAAATTATAAGCTAAATCGAAAATACGATTCGTATATAGGGTGTTCTATTTAAAAAAATACAACTTTATGCTGTCCTAGTTTTTTGGCTCACACTGTAGAGTCCTAAATATTTTTAAAATCTGCGTAAAAATAAACTGTATCAAACAATAAATATAGTTTCTTTGTAAATTTCACCGAAAAGGCACAAACTAACTTCCTCCAATCGTTGATTCACCCGGTATGTAGCCTTTTCCCGAAAACCATTTTTGTAATAAACAGAGGATATTCAAAGTAGAAAAATTTTGCCCATTCTTTATTTATATTCGGAGGTTCAAAAAATACCAATTGTAAAGATTGATACAAAGAGTAATTAGTGGACTGTATTTAGGTTGGTTGCGGAGATGAGAAATTATACAAATAATGAGCAAATATAAAATACGGCAACAGCTTGACACAAGTACTAAAATGGCCCACCTTGTAGTCGAAATCACTTCATTAAATTCTTCTTGGTGGCCACCAGAATAATAACAAGCTTCACCATACAGGAACCAGGAATCGGGGACACTGTCACTGTATTTTGGAGTAGTTTTTAAGGCGAGAGTTAATATGTTTGTGAGACAAACGATAAACCTTTTCGATAAGGCGAGGGACGTGCAAGACGTCGAGTACTACACTACAACAATTACTGTACTACTACACGAATATGGTACTACTACTCTGTCCCTTTTTACATTTGTCCAAATGCGCGAGGGCCAGTAAAATGTGTCACGTGTAAACGCGAGTAAAATTGAACTAAAAAGTAATGAAACCTAAACACCAATCTTGGAAATAAAAAAAAAAACTCATACGTATAACCTTAGCTTATGTAATTATGAAAATTGTTGTTTTTTAAAACTTGAAATCTGACAGTTGTAGCTAGAGTTTCCGGCCAGGTCGAGAAAGGTTTTCTCGAGAAAATCGTGATTAAGAGTTCAAATCCACGAAGAAAAGTTTTTGATATTTACTGAGCTTCATCGAGGTCCATAAGACACACCTTCTTCGCAATCCTTATTTTCGTTGTCAAAACTGAATGCCAAATTTACGACTATAGAGAATTCTTACGTTTAGCAGGTGTAAGCACCATTTTTCGTGTTTGTTTTTTATGTTTCAGAAAATGAAATATAAAAAATTAAAATTTTTGACCAACCGCAATGGTGTACCCTCTTAAATGACGCAATAGAAAAAAAAACTACTGTTGAATGATCAGGAGATCTAGCTGGATATTCGACAGGATCTACTCAATCCATCTTTCAGGAAACATATCTTCCAGAAATTACCTTATAGGTGCTACGCTGAAAAGAATTCATTTTCCATTAAAAAGACACTTTTCAAGGTCATTTGCGTCATAATAACCTATTATTTTGATCAGAAATTCGACGAAAACGCTTAGACTCAAACAGAAAAAATGATTTTTATCTAAAATTTTCAAAAAAGGCCTACGAAGAGCAGACTTACACAATATTACCAGAAACAGCATTTTTTATTGCTTTAAAGCACACGAGTTTCCATCCTTCAAAACATGCAGTGATTTTTAAAATCATTTAAGAACGGGCAACATTTCACAAATTGTATTGAATTATAGTCTTGCATCTTCGCAAATAGTGTTTCATGTAAGAAATCACAACCAACAGACTTTCATTTTTACAGTCTTAGTGTTTATAAAAAAAACTAGTAAAAAGCAACAAATTATAATTCCCGTGTCGTCCAATGCTCTACTTAAAAACTGTAATTATTGTGTTCTGAAGCAACAGACATTGGTGTTCTCTTTTTACTTACACTCAACATAAGAAGACATTCGACTATCAACTTATAATACTGAACAACAGCCAAAATGTATATAAAATTAAACCGATTAAATCTGATCATTTGTGGTGTGATCAAACCGAAACTAAACTTATTTTTTTCATACTAGGTGCTTAATATTAATTTAGAGATACGTGATGTCATGTTTCCCTCTATATTAACAACGTAACCGCAAGAATGCACGTAGTATATTTGTATTGTTGTAACAATAGAGAGGTGCGACGTTGCCAAATATAGGTTTTCCCAAAGTTAACGAAATTTTACACAACTTGGCAACTCCATGAATGACACCCTCTCCCCAAAATTGAAATTACAACCCGCAGAGCTTAAAATACATGTTAATCGACTTCTATGCCTGCTTTGTAATAAACAGCCCCTGTGTTCAAACAAATAACAAACGCCACTATTGCAACTATTACGGAATTGACCAGAAAATTCTCGGATATTCTGTAAAAATGTAGAAGCCGTATCAGGACAAAGGTGGACGCCAAATATCTGCTGAAATGTATGCGCTTCAAGTCTGTGAAACTGGTTAAATAGTAAAAAACGATTTATGCGGTTTACTGTCTCAATGACCTGGAGAGAGTCTTTAAATCATGTTAATGATTGATATTTCTACATTATACCTTGTGTTGAGCAAGGCGCAGGTATGTACAAGAAGAAAAAGTCTGTTACCAACTATCCAAATATACCATCTGCCATGAGACCTGCGCCTCATAGTGATGAACTTCTTTTTCCAGAACCCCCAGTACATTTCCTTACGAATCAAATAATAACGATACAACCATTTCGAAAGAAGAAGATATGCCATCATCATCAAGAGATCCTGATTTGACACCCAGCACTTTATACCGCCAACCGCACAAAATAACCCAATCAGTTCAAGGATTTGGCAATAAATGGTCGATTAGTTAACTAAAACGAAAGCCTCGGTGCAAATATTTTTTTTTTGGATTTTGTCATTTCACCCTACAACCAATTTGCCGATAAATTTTTTTCAGCCAGTCCAGAAACAAAGGCTTAAAATTTTCTCATATACGTCATATACAGCGTTGGGACAACAATGTGTAGTTTTGGAAATTTTGTTGAACGTTTGGATTTTTGTACTTCTAAATGGGTTAATCTCCGTATTAACCCAAACCGTGTTAAACCAATTTAGTTTAAAAATTATTCAGCTTAGTCCTCAGTTATAGCAAAAACATGTACATTGGAGTATCTATCTGCTAAGCCTTACGGGTATTACCAATTTTTTGATCGCTTAGTAAACTAAGCAAAGTTTCCCATTTCATTACCTTAGAGGGCTAAGAGGTAAGGGATTCTAATGTGCTTGGTATTGAACCTTTTATTGCATGAATTTAAATATTTGGACGTTTTTACTTTATTGTAATAATTAGCTTTTCAACAAATTAATCAAACATTTTAACAGAAGTCGATTCTTGCGGCGAGCTAATAATTTGTAAAGTGAAACGGAGTCGCCTGCAAAGAACTACAACCTAAAATATTAAACGTTGTTTTATTTAGCGGTACCCTTCTGTAATTGAGGTTCTTTTCAGAGTCTACGAGTGGGTGAGTGAAACGATCTATGCGGTTTATTGTCTCAATGACCTGGAGAGAGCCTTCAAATCATGTTAATGATTGCTATTTCTGCATTATACCTTGTGTTGGGCAAGGTGCAAGTATGTACAACAAGAAAAAGTCGGTTATTAACTATCCAAATATACCATCTGCCATGAGACCTGCGTCTCATAGTGACAAACTTTTTTTTCCAGAACCCCCAGTACATTTCCTTACGAATCAAATAATAACGATACAACCATTTCGAAAGAAGAAAATATGCCATCATCATCAAGAGATCATGATTTCACATCCAGCACTTTATACCGCCAACCGCACAAAATAACCCAATCAGAATTAAATGATCTTATGGGCGTCTTAGAACTTCCAAAAAGTAAAGCAGAAATACTAAGATCAAGACTGCAGCAGTTGAACTTATTAGAAGACGATGTTTCAGTATGTGTTTTTTGTAAAGGCCATAAAGACCTGAGGCCATTTTTTTTCATGAAAACGAACTTGGTTTTCTGCAATAATATTAGCGGTTTAATCCGTTATAAAAAATTATAATATAAAATAAATAACGCTGAGCAAAGATTTGTAATTTACCTTAACGCTGTGTGCTTTTTCTTTCATACTAGCAATAATTTCTTTTTAAAAACCATTAAACTGAAATTTTTTATGTGTTTGGATTTCAATGTATTTTCGACCCTTTTAATGATCTTATCATCATTGCCAAAAAAAACTCGTTCATGTTAGAAAGTTTTACCATATGCTTGGAAGCCTAAGTTTCATAAAAAAAACTGAACATAATGTACAAACATATCAAATATTACAATGTTTAACGAAAGACTATTTATATCAATAATCTTTGGTTTAACAGTAACATAAAAACATAACCTCGGTGTACGATTTAAAGTAAAATTTACGTTTTGATGGTATTTTATGAATAAATCTCTTGAAACGGAAGAAAATACAAATTTTTCACACTGACCACGCTTATTTGCAATAAAACTAACAATAAACAAGAAATTAAAAATTTCCCTTGCTCGTTATTTATTATCGACTGGTTTGGAAAGTCCATCCTGTACACATATTTTTTCATATTTTCTTTTCTGTTGCTATACATTGACATACTTATGCATTACCGCAAACGCAACCAAGATGCAAGATCTTTTTTATGATATTCTGTTTCCTTTTATTTTTGTAGAATTCTAATCTAGAGAAATGTTTCCAATTTGAATATGAATGATCATTAATAAAGCAATATTCCATTCATTTTTCTGCAGTGACTAATAGAAATGTTTTATGCCAATTACACTATACAACGAATTTTAGTTTATTTGTATGTAAAGTACATTTTTTTGTTAATTTTTTTTGGGGGGGGGGGGCAAAAATGACAATGAAATTAAAAACTTAATTAAGAGTTTTTTTTTTATTTTTAATAAAATAATAAAAAATACATACTTTTACACTTGTAGAGATTCTAAATATCCTGTCTTTTCGCTTTATTTTTTGCGAATTGTTCGGATGCTGTTACGGATTAAAATTAGTCCTGAATAACAATTATTTTTACTTACATTTTGCTAAATAAAATTACAAGTTTAAATCATTAAAGTCAAAAATATTTTTTTTATTTTAATGGATTTTCATTAAAATTTGTCAATGCAGAGCCTAACTTGGAATTTAAATTTATTGTAAACTATGTTTTTATTATAGAACTAGTATTTACCTTTTGTTTTTCAATCATTACTATTGTTCCTATCCATAATTTTACCTTCTAACTATAAAATCATTTCATTTGTTTACATAATAAAATTTAACCTATTTCTGCAATTTTATTTACTTCATCAAGGAAATGTATCACAGGTTAGGAAATACGTTTTCTTCATGATTTCATTTTTATATCGGACAGTGCTTGATTGTTTTATATTTGGTTTTCCTTTTTATAAAATGTTTCTTTATTTTCACATGCAGTTATTGCAGATAAATAACTAGATCTATTTGATTTTATTTGAAGTTTTTGGTTGTTTCTATGACACATCTGTTGAGTTTGTTCAAGTATTAAATTCGTAAGATAAAAAATTACTTTTCGATTTTATTATTTTTAGTTTAGAAATTTATTTCAGTATATATGTAATTATTTCTTCTTATCTTTCTATTATTAATTAAAATTCGAACCCATTTTAAATATTTCGAACCAATAAAGTATATTGTTAATAGGAAATTCGTTTTGTAGGACAGTTTAGAAGATAATTTAGATTGGTTGTCTCTGTATGACTTATTTAACTTCTGGCCAGTTAATTTAACTAGAAGTATTTTTGTATAGATTTTCTTGAAGAAGATGAAATTACTTGATCAATATATATGTCTCTAGATTATTTCATTAAGATTGGCGTTATTTTTGGTATACCTGTTTATTAAGTTTTTGTGGTAACTTCCGTTGGAAGGAATGTGATAGTGATTGTAAAAGAATCTTTCTCTTTTGGCTATCTAACGCAAAAGCGTGAAGAAGTGTTTTCTGTTACATCTTGTCCAATTTCAAGGATTTGGCAATAAATGGTCGATTAGTTAACTAAAACCAAAGCCTCGGTGCAAATATTTTTATTTTGGATTTTGTCATTTCACCCTACAACCAATTTGGCGATAAATTTTTTTCAGCCGCCCAAAAACAACGGCTTAAAATTTTCTCAGATGCCACCATTTTGTTGAGTTCGAGGATCTTAGCGTATCGTCAGGATATCTTTCGTATACGTCATATACAGCGTTGTGACAACAATATGCAGTTTTGGAAATTTTGTAGAACTTTTGGATTTTTGAATCTCTAAATGGGTTAATCTCCGTATTAACCCAAGCCGTGTTAGACCACTTTGGTGTAAAAATTACTCAGCTTAGTTATAGCGAAAACATGTACATTGGAGTATCTATCTGCTAAGCCTTATGAGTATTACCAATTTTTTTGATCGCTTAGTAAACTAAGCAAAGTTTCCCGTTTCATTATCTTAGAGGACTAACAGGTAAGGAATTCTAATGTGCTAGGTATAGAACCTTTTATTGCATGAATTTAAATATTTGGACCTTATTACTTTATTGTGATAGTTATCTTTTTAACAAATTAATCAAATATTTTAATAGAAGTAGATTCTTGTGGCGAGCTAATAATTTGTAAAGTGAAATGAAGTCGACTGCAAAGAACTACAACCTAAAATATTAAACGTTGCTTTATTTAGCGGTATCTTTCTGTAATTGAGGTTCTTTTCAGAGTCTAAGAGTCTAAAAATTTTAATTACTTAACAAATTAAGTTTTTGGTAACTAGATTTTTACTTAACCAGTGCTATGTATTAGCTTTTATGATTCGAGATATTTTGTATAAGATTGTAGTATTCTTTTTTGGTATCATCCTATGACAAATTTTTGCACAGGCCTAGACTTTTGGAAATTCGTGGCCTAGTATGAGATAGTGTTTGTTTTGGTGTTCCTAAAACGTGAGACACGTCTACGTGGTATCACTTCAAATGCAACCCATGTTCTTATTTACTTTTGGAAGTGATGCTTTATTTTTTTGCAACTATCTATCGCCCTAGATTCCAACTAACTATCGCTTAATTATCTATCGCTTTACCAATTTTTTAATTCTTTATTTATATGGATATTTTTGAAGTATTTTTATATATGGCTTTATTTATTTTGCAAAGTTGATGATCTCTCGCATGGTTGGATTCGTAGAACTTTATAGTTTAGTTTAAAATAGAGACTGGTTTACCTTCTAGGACTAGGCTATGTCGACGTAAATCCCTCTATTTAAAGTAGCTGTTTTTTTTTTACTTTTTGGATTGGTCTGCTGCACACCGTGCATGACACTGTCAAATTTGAATTACTCTATCTTTCTTACTTTAACTTTAATTTTTTTAAAGTCGTGGAAAGACAATAACTTTCGAGTGCAAATTTTTACCTATTGCAAATCTGAAAGAAACGCAATTATGCATGCATAATTGCGTTTCTTTCAGATACAGGAGCTTGGTGACAGACTTTTCAGATATTTACTTATTTTCTGGAAAGGGGTATACCGTAAGGAAGAAATGTATTGGCCTCTAAGTACTCGGTTTTTTAATATTAATTTAGAATGATACCAAGTAACTGAAGTTAGCGAGTGATTTACCTAGATATGACCTATTACATATTTGTTCTTTTCCGAATTTTCTCTATTCCCTCTGCTCTTCTTATAATCATTAGGGCAAATTTTAAAGTAAATTTCGGTGATGCCTCTCTGTTGATTTAGACATTTATAAAATTTACACAAGCAATAGAATTAAGTCCAAAGTAAAGTTGAAGCTGGTTAAAAATAGTGAGAAATATAAAGTAGCGAATCTACCCAGAGATGAGTAAGCGCTTAGATAGACTCTAGACAGCATTAGGTGAAAAACTAAGTAAGTTTCATAACAAAAAAATATAATGAACAATTCAAACGAGCGTTGCATATTTTTTACATCCATATCGTAAATATACATATTAGTGACGCTTATTCAAAAATGAATTTTTTATACAAATCGATGAATATCATTAAAAATGCACTTAGCGGTTCGTTTAATTCAAAATTTCTTGAAAATTTTTACGAAAATCAAAATAAAAGATTCAACATAATTTCTGATAAAATTAAAAATAAACATATCAATAAAATAAACATTTTAGTGAACCAACAAAATATAATAAAAGAAAAACTAACATCACATGAAAACTGGATAAAAACCGTTATACCTAAACATATAAAATACATACTCTCGTTAGGAAAAAAATTCTCTTTTTTTACCCACAAATCGTTTTCCCTGTGAAAATATCATATCGAACATTGAAAATACCATAGAATTGAAAACAAAGAAATAATTCGTAATAAAATTTATATTATATTAACAAACTATAAAAACAGAATTCTCTATTCTAGTAAAAAAATTAATAACCAGATTAAATTTTACATCAAAGAAACCAAACAATTTTTAAAAAGCAATGCAAACTTATACATTTTAACTGCTGACAAATGTAATAAAACTGTTATTATGGACAAAGACGACTATAACACAAAAATGCATAACCTCCACCTATAAAAAAGAAAACCACAATCCAACTAGTGGTACAATCTAAGGTCAATAGACTTGTAAATGATTAGTTTAAACGAAACCTAATAACAAAAGAATTAAAGACTAAGCTTAATTGTAACAATGGTCATGCTCACTACATATATGGCCTTCCAAAGTTACATAAACCTGGCACCCCACTTAGTCCTATTGTTAGTAATATACAGTCACCCACATACAATTTATCAAAATACTCATCTGATATTATCAGTAAACTTCTAGTTAAAAATGATTATTATGTCAAAAACTCACGGGACTTTTGCGACTATATTAAAAATAAAATTTTCCCTCAAGGTCACATATTAGTATCATTTGATGTGATACACTAATATCCCCATTAACTTAGCTATTCAAAGTATAGAAAATTATTGGTAAAAAATTAAAAAGCTTCACACCATTAACGAAAAATGATTTTATTGAAGCTACCAAATTATGTTTAACGCAAACCTTTTTTCGCTTTCAAGATTCTTTCTTTTCACAAATTTACGGCGTTGCCATGGGTTCATCAATATCTGCAACAATAGCAAACCTCGTCATGGAACTTCTAGAAGAAAATGTAATTAAACAACTAAATTACAAACCTTTTTTCTTTAAAAGATATGTCGACGACTGTATATTGTGCATACCGGAAGAGAAAGTTCAGCATACCCTCAACAAATTCAATAGTTATCATAATAAAATACAATTTACATAAGAAAAAGAAAATTACAAAGCTATTAATTTCCTCGACATTACTATTCATTATGATCACAATAGTAAAATAAAAACAAACTGGTACACAAAACCGGTATGGTCAGGGAGATACCTAAATTACAATTCTGCAGCACCTAGAAAATACAAAAAGAGTGTTGTCACAGCACTAACCGATAGAGCTATCAAATTTTCCCATCCACAATTTAGACCGCAAAATTTAAAAAAAGTTATAGACACTTTAGCAAAAAACAATTATCCAAAGAAATTTGTTGAACCCATAATAAAAAGCCGAGTAGAAAAACTATATAACAACAATCGACCAACAAAAAGCAATGTTCCACCAACCCAAAAATACGTATCTTTGCTCTATATACCAGAAATTACTAATCCCATTAAAAAAGTGCTAAAACCAAATGATATCCAAATAGCTGAAAAACTTTCGAATAATTTCAAAAACCTTTATACAAAACTTAAACCCGATATCCCTAAAGACGAACAAACAAATGTCATTTACAAGATCAATTGTTTAGATTGCAACCAAACATATGTCGGTCAAACCAAACAGTATTTAAAAAATAGAATACATAATCACAAATACAGCATCAGGCATCACAATAACGATAATAAAATCGCCTTAGCCAAACATGCACTAGATAACATACACAACATCGATTTTAACAACGTGGAGATTTTAGACAAAGAAATTAATTACAAAAAAAGAACAATTAAAGAAATGATCCATATTAAAAGAACACCCTGTACAATGAATTTCAGAACGGACACAAATGACCTGAGTAATGTCTACACCAATCTAGTAGGGCAATAAAATTGCAGATGGTCCAGAAACTTTCAAACTCTTTAGTAATACTCTGTCAAAAGCAAAACAAACCAGATATGTAAAAAATGCATTCAAAAACTAATATCAGTTTTCTATATTTATATTTATATTAAAAGAGAAGTTTTTGATTATATTTGGATTCAAATAGTAAAATAGATAAATGTAAGTTAATCAAGTGAACCAGCTATTAACATCAGGTAAGAAATTAAAATTTTCAGTTTATATAACAATAATTTACATATTCATTTTCATATTTACAGTAATTCTCTGCAGATGGTTTAACGAATAAAATAAACCGAAACGTTAGAAAAAAAACATGTGTTAATTTCTTATAAAGTAATAATATGACCGAAACCCAAAAAAGTCAAAACTAATTAATAACTACACGGTCAACAAATAGAAACAAAACTACAGTTTAACATGGATTCCGAACCATGGTCCCCGACATTCAACTAACCCCGAGTTTCACACTTTGTTAGTTTTGTGTCTACCGACTAATAGAACTATCCCCTAATGGTCTGTCAACTTTTTTAAGTAAGTTGCTGCGCACGGAGCTCAAACCCGCGCTGGTAGCGGTCATCTCTATCAGTCCTAGCGCCTTAGACGGTTAGGCTAATCCCACGCCTTTTTCCTTTGAATAATTTACTCCCCAAGTTATTTGGATTTTAACTGTACCCTTTACAAAAACTTTTTAGTAAATTAAATTAAAATAGATAAATACTGACTTGTTGTATTTCATTAATTGTTTCCAGAATTTAGTATTCCCGGTATATATTACCTAGTTGTATAAATTAACTAAACAAATTTAAACGTGCTTAATGAACCAATTAGAACACAAACCAGGTAAACTAACATTGAAGTTACAGAACTTCTTGAAAATTTAATTTAAGTAAAGTTGCCAAGTTACCTTCATTCTGTAAACCTTTCGTGATACAGCTGCGTTATTTAATATGTTACTGAATGGTCAAGTTCATTTAAAGCTCTGAGTTATGTGAAGTTAACGTAAGATTAAAACATGCACAAAATAGGCTGAATTTCAAGTACTTGTACGAAATTTAAAAAATTGTATAGATTTGTCCAATTGAGTTCCATTTTTGATCACAAATAACTGGTTGTATTAATTCTCAGATCAGGCTGATCGATATGCAATATAAGTAATATAACAAATATTGAAACTAGTCTCAGCGAGATTTTCATCCGAAAATTACTTTTTTACAGTATCTGAGAGGTTGCGACAAATTCGGAGCAAAGTAACACATATTTAAATTTACAATGAGATTTTTGCTGCTCTACGAAAAGTATGAAGGTTTCATTTATACGAGTATGAAATTCTTAATAATTCGTGGTATACAGTGGCACGAAAAACGGATGATGTATTTTACTTATTTGATTAACACATAGCTACCCGAAAAAGCAAGCAAGTTCAGGTTAGGCTGTATGAATTCGGGGTAACAATTGCTATCGAACGCCTGGCGGTCATAGTCGGATATAATAAAGAGCTCCATACACTTGACCTCAATTTCGTTGACCAATTTGCACAAGTATTACTTATGCAGGTGAGGCGAAATATGGATGAGATCAAATAGAAATGTAGAGTTCACCTGGAGAGTTTTATCTTGCACATACGTTCTGGCTAGTCTGCTCAGTCACTCCTGTAGAGGTCGGCCTGCGAATATTTAAACGTTTGTGAAGTTTACTTATACAATTATGTTTGGTCGTACACAGATTCCTGCTGATCTGCACAGTCACGCTTGTATAGGTCGGTTAGAGAGGTTACCTTCAACATCTGTAGGGCACCAACGCCAGTGAATCAGTTCACAGAAGTTATACTAACAGAGCCTGGGTTGAACTTTGGGTGCTTTGTGAACTCCAACATTCAGTACGTTTATATCAACAGTTCCGAGCGCTCTTGAAGTCAAGTGCCTTCTACAAGCGGCTTAGAAATAACGAATTAAACAGGCGAGATTATACTTGAAGCCGGCTTGGATTTGTTAAGTCAAACCCGAAACGATTTAGACCCAAGCGCGCTTCGAGTGTAAAATAAACACCTCAAGCGCGCTTGAAATCAGCTGTTGATTTCTGAACGATTACGTCATGCGTGAAATGGGCGTTAATATATTATTTCGAATTATTTTTAATTTTTAAGAACATCCAAGTTAAAGGCTAAATGCATAATAAAATATTCTACCCCTCACAATAGTTAACAGTTGGTTTTTAAATAAAAAAATATTAAAACAAGGCGTTATTTTAAGGTTAGGTACAAACAAGACATCAAGCTTTTGCGAAAATTACTTGAAGCCAAGGTCATGTCATGTTTAAGTTTGTGAAATAAACACCTACATTTCAAGTAAGATATATGGCGACTTCGGTTTGAAGCTGGCTCGAAAAACATCGATTTAAACGAAGTCATTGTTTTAAAGAAGGATGCTATCCCTATGACACAAACCAAGATATTTTTGAACGATAGCCGTACGTAATTTTGTTAATGTTTTATAGAAAATTAACTATACAGCTCATGATTGGAGGCTGTGTGGCGATTTAAAAGTTGTCTCCATGCTCCTTGGTCCACAAAAGGAATTTACAAAGTTTCCACGTTTTAGATGTGAGTGGAATAGCAGAGCAAGGGATCTATATTGGTTCCAAAAATAATGGTTCCTAAGAAGAAATTGGACATCGGGTGAGAATATTTTGCTTAAAACATTAGCAGATCCAAAAAAGATTTTTTTATCACCACTACATATAAAGTTGAGCTTAATGAAACAATTTGTAAAAGCTTTGCCTAAAAATGGTGATTGTTTTAAATATTTGTGTAGAAGATTTCTTCATTTATTGGAAGCTAAACTGAAAGAAGGTATTTTCGTTGGGCTTGATATTCGTAAATTGATGTTTGATTCCAACTTCGAAGTAACGATGAGTACAAAGGAAAAGAAGGCTTGAATATCATTTAAGGAAATTGTGACTACGTTCTTGCGGAATCTGAAAGCTCCTAACTATAAACTTATCGTAGCTAATATGAGAGACAAGTTCAAAAATCTTGGTTGTCTGATGAGCCTTAAAGTCCACTTCTTGCACAGTCATCTTGACTTTTTTCCTAGAAACTTAGGTGATGTGAGTGAAGAGTATGGCAAATGATTTTATCAGGACATAAAAGATTGAGAGAAATGATACCAGGGACGATGGAATATCAATATGATGGTTGATTACTGTTAGTCACTTCCCAGAGAATATCAAAATGGATCACATCGGAGAAAACGCTATGCAAGAATCTTCACAGGGAAAAGGAAGAGGAAATACAAAAATGAATAAGCACCTAATTTTCGCATTTTAGAAATATAATATTATTGTAAGTAAAAATTGTGACTTATTAAAAACAACTATGATTTTTAATTTTTATATATTAAATTTTCCCTATTTTTTGAAATATATAAACCAAAAAAAAATAAACCAAATATGGTTTTAGCACCCAAAAACAAATAAGATTAAGGAAAATTGGTTTAAAAAGTTTTTACAAACATTTTCTTTGTTGGCTTGTGTTATTTGTTTTTTTAGGGAATTTGTACCGTATCTTACTGATTTACTTTATACCCTTCGACTTTGGTTTAGAATTAGTTTTCTGAGGTATTTGTATGACTATTTGTATAAACTAATTCATACACAAAACAGTTATACTAGCATGAAATATTATGGAACTTGTTATTAATCAAATTTCAGTAAAGTTAGCTAGTTTCTAACACTCCACAGACTTTCCGTGCCACTGCTCCGTTATTTAACCTAAACTGAATCTAGCAAAGTTGTCTAAATAGCCTAATTTATTTTGTATTCATCTGAAGGAAATGTATATATCTTACTTATTAAATTAAGGTGAACTTTATTATCTGATTAATTCCAAGAGCCCCAATTAATATTTTACTGAATATTACTAAGCACCAACTCTCATGTAAATTATATTGTAATAGCTTGTCAACTTTTCACGCGTAAGTAAACAGAGTGTGCGGAAAATACATACAACGCTTGATGACAGACTTTTGACGTGAAAACGAACTTATTATCCGACATTGCTTCGTTTAGGCGGTAGAAGACGTTAAAGTTTTAAGAAAATATTGATTTTTCTCAAATTTCTCGAAAACTAGGTAAATAAATTTAATGATATATATATATATATATATATATATATATATATATATATATATATATATATATATATATAATCATCCTCGTTAGATCAAGAGAAAATTTGTAATAAAGTTTATGTTTCTGGGTAAACAAGTAAACATTCTTGTTGAATTTAATTAAAGAACAGTATCTATATAAACATAGTCCAAGTAACATTCATATGCAAATTTAATTCAGGACCTCGCCGTTTGGCGTTGGATTTCATGTGCCTTTTATCTATCATGAAGGAATTAACTATGTAATATCCAATCCCTTTTACATTCTTACCCCTCTTTGATTCATAAAAAATCCAGAATCAACTTCTTATTTTAAAAGGGCGCAAATACTGTTATAATATATATATATATATATATATATATATATATATATATATATATATATATATATATATATATATATATGACATATAGAAAAAAAATACCCCTCTTTCCTCAATAATAAGTTTATTTTTGGGAATATTCAATTACATTCTTAATAGAGGATGTCCGGAAATGATGGCGAGCAATGCTAGGTATGATTCTACATAAAAAAATATGGAGGAGTTCATGTGAACAGTCCTCAAATGCTCCCACAGGGCGCTACAGGAACATGAGAAATTGCTATTAGAGTGGTTTTTATACAATTTATTAGTGTATTTACAATAAAGAAATAAATATGAACGTATAAGTTAGTGTTATTGAAGGTCACTTTTTCAAAATAGCAGGTGACCCATATTGCAACTAGTGATTAGTTACTTATTATCAGATTTTATCCGTATTTCCGGTATTTGTTGAATAAATTATGATTCCACAGACATTTTTAAGTAAAGAAAGGCCTTAGGTGCTCAGAAAATTATTATTAAAGATAATATTTTTAATAATAATACCAACAAACTAATAACAAAATATTAAATAAGTCTATTCGCGGAATCGATAGTGAAATTTAGGAGTGTAATATATTTTAAAATAGCTTTCAAGCACCTACTTATTTTTATTATACACAATGTTCGGTAAATAACCATTGACAGTATCAAAGAAGCCAGAGACATACTCGTCATTACACTCATGGGCATAAATTTATATACTACTTACTCAGCGAGTAACGAGACGAATCGCACTTGAAAATGCCAAATGAGATTTTGGTGAAACGTCGTGAAAACGATTTTTTGAACGAACGGATTGAAATCCGGAATAACCAAACTATTCATTCTACCATCCGTGAAAACCTACGATATAACATATATATATATATATATATATATATATATATATACATATATATATATATATATATATATATATATATATATATATATATATATATATATATATATATATATATATATATATATATATATATATTAATTGAAAAAAAACCCTTTTCTCAAGATACAAACAATGAAAACAATATATTTCTTCAATATCGTCGATTTGTTAAGGTGGGCAATGAGTTTCATAGAGTGGGCCGTGCCCATCTTTGCTCCCCCCTAACTACGCCCATGCTTATACCTGAAAACTGGTTTCTCTATTATAAGTTTATCCTAATAAATAAAAACCATTTCAAGCTCTCCATTCTTAATTTTTATGTAGAATCATACCTTAAAATTTGGCATTATCCGGTCTAGATATCCTCTATATATTTTATAAAAAAGCCCAATTTTCGTAGATTTTTTAATTAAATAAGATCTATTCAGTAAATAATCTAACTTTTTATTAATTCCAATTGTAACAAGAATATATAGTTGTAGTTATTAATTAACGACAAATCAACTCATAGGACTTTTTAGTGACAGGGCCTAGAGTTTGACTTGGGTTTCGAATTACGGTCCTCGACACTCAACCAACTGCGAGTTTTCACTCTTTGTCAGTTTTCATGTCTATCGAATATTGACTATAGCACTCGATGTTCCCAAGCGGTCACCCGCCGTAGCCTCAAAGATATATAGTTTTTAGTATTAACTTCGAGTAAATAATATCTTTTTTGTTTGTAGATTTTCATGCAAAGACTTGAGAATGGCGTGATTTTTGACATTAAAAGTATAGTAATGATTTAGGTATATTAAAAAAATTAATAATAACATAAGTTATTCTTCCGCCCAAGTTCATATTTCGTAAATTTAAATAAAAAGAGATGACATTAAAACGTTAAATCGCATCTTATTTTGGAGGAGTTTCCTAAAGCCACAATATAAATTTATTTAAGTCTCTTTAAGAATCCTTGGTGCAAAATGGAATTTGCTACAATTAAGACATTAAGATTAACAGATTAACCCTTGTTGTTGTTCAAGCGCTGAAAAGGTAACATTAGATTTGAGGAAATAACGACCTTTCGCTTTTCCTGTTTAATTCATTTTTGCATATTTTTTGTATTTTTGCTTAACTTATAAAGGTAGCGCTAGCAGCTTAAAAAGGATTTACTAAGCTTTTGGATTTAAAAAGAGGCAATAACAAAAAAAAATTCTTTTTTTAGCATTAAATAGGAATAAATTATTCACAACAGAAAACAATGGACACTAGAGAAATTTGTAGAGATGAAAGGAGGTACCACTAATTATTTACAAAATCAGTTAGGATTCCAGTTACGTTAAAGATAAAATTTTTCTCGGCATAGTTAATATTGTTATGTAAAGTAACCTAATATTTAATTAGACGGGTTTAGGTTGAATCTTGAATACTTTAATTTAAATCTAAAATATAAAATTTTCGTCATTTAACTCATTTTTTGAAGATGGTTCGATTTTCTTTAAACCGGCTTCTAAAAGAAGGCGGTTCTCAATTCCATCGTGTATTTTTTCATGTATATACATGGAATACTCCGGAACCGCGGCACCGATTTGAATGAATTTTTACGTTATGTTCAGGAAATGTCTGCAGTAATTTCATATTATTTTGGATAAAATTTGTGAGGTAAAATCCAAGATGGCAATGATAATATGGCGGAAAAAAAATTAATTTCATCCGATTCTCTTCAAAAATTGAAATTATTTTAAAAAATTCAATATGGCGGGCAAAAAAATGTATTTCATCCGATTCTCTCCAAAATTGATATGGATGAGTTTTCAGGGGCGCACATAATAAATCTGAAATGATTTTTGAAAATTTAATATAGTGGGTCCAATATGACGTGCCAAAAATTACAAATCTTTCGATTTTCTCCAAAATTGGTACATCAGCTTTCTTGAAGGTATCAACTACAACTTTAAAATTATTTTTAAAACATTCAATATGGCGAATCCAATATGCCGGACTAAAAAATTTACATATTTCGATTTTATTTAAAATTGGTACTGGGTCGTTTTTGAGAATGTAAATAGCGGTATAAAACTAATTTGAAAAAATTTAATATGTCAGATTTAATATGATGGTCTTAAAATGTTACATTTTCGAATTTTGTCCAAAAGTATACAATTATTTTTTTTTTTTGAAATTCAATATGGCGGTTCAATATGGTAGGTTCAATATTTTACGTTATTCATATTTTGTCAAATTTGGCATTAAGTATGTTACGAATCTAAAGTTAATTTTTTTACTTAAAACTACATATATCTGTGGAGGACGAAAACATTTTTCCAGATTTGTCCAAAATTAATATGGGAGATTTTTTGAGGCGTATACAAACTCAATAAGCAGAATTAAATATGTCGGACTAAAAAATTTACGCGTCAAGTTCTTTAGATATTGGTATTCAGAGGTTTTGGAGGCCTACATTACTAATTTAAAGTTAATTTAAAATTCGAGATAGTGGATTTACTATGGGAGGATAAATATTTGTTTGATTAAATTTCATTCAAAACTGGTATTTGGAATTTTTTCAGAATCAAAAAGTTTTTAGTTGTTTATTTTGGTGTTGTGTACAACTTTGGATAAAATGGATACTTTTTTCCAACCTTGAAATCATTGTGAGATAATTAATCTCGCTTGGTAGCTAGTTCAAATAATTTATGGGCATTATAATAAACTCAAAATCAAAAATTGAAAAGCAAAATTTTTATCAAAAAATAAAAAAGTGTTAAGGAGCTAAAAATAACAATTTAAATTTTTATATGAAATTAGAATTTTTGAGGTGAGCGCTATATTATTTCCTACTAACACAAAATATATATAAACTATAGTGAGAAAGCGATTCACATTTAGTCAGGTATTAGTTTGGCGCCAACTTCAAAAATTTAATTTCATATAAAAATTTACATTGTTACTTTTCACCTTTTAGCGCTTCTTTTAGAAGTCGGTTCAATTTTTTTATAACAATTTATTCAATTTTATTTTCATATTTTTAGAATTTTATTAGTCAAGATATCCATAATTTATTATAAAAAAGTACTAAGCTGGGTTTTTAGTATAATTTGTCATGATTTCAATGTCACAAAACTATACTCATTTTAGCTAAACTTCTTGTAAATGTCAAAAAATTGATAAACGAAAAATTTCTTGGTTTTGAAAATCTTCCAAATGCCAATTGTGAATGAAAATGGTCCAAATAAAAATTTAATTCGCCATGGTAAATTAATTTTAAATTCGTATTCCACGCCACAAATATCAATCGAACAGTATAAATTTTTTTGTCCGCCATAATATAAAAGCCATCTTGGTTACAGTTTCGATGTACATTGCAGAGGGCGCCACCAATAACACTTCGCCTAATCTAAAACTTCATAACTTTTTTATAACTCGGTATAATAAATTTCTAATTAAAAAATTTTATTCCTTAACATGATTATCCAAAAAAATTTAACCAAGTAGGTGTCGCTTCGAGCAGCCGTTTCTGAGATAAACAAATATAAATGTTTTATTGCGTAGTGAAACGCGTCGTGGCCCCCCTTCACACTTTATCTAGGCTTCGGACTGGTCCAAGAAATTTTGAGCATATTTAAGGGTTTAAGTTTTATTTGGCGGTCCCGCATCATTTTCTCAAAAAGAAATTGCATATTCACCCATATAACTCGTATTTTCAATTCTCTATCTTTAAATATTTCCTCTAAGAAAAATTCGCAAAAACAACTCATATCTTTACTAATATTTTTAATAAAATTTACATAAATAACGTGGCAAAATGTGAATTTCCCTTCGGCTTGTCGTTTGGTCTTACTTTTAAGCATGTCAAAGATTTTGACAGAAACACCTAATTTACACGCGATGCTGTCACGATGACGTGTATTTTAAATTTCACTGGGATGGAAAACTGGATAGTTAAATTACAGTTAATTGTGGTTATTCTAATATTTTAGCATAAAATTTGAGTAAATATGCAGGATACCAACTATAAACAGATTATTCTGTAAGGTATGTTGATCTAAAAACCAAGATCAAACTTGAACTGACCTAAACCAAAGATTATTATATAGCGTTAGCTATATTAATCTTTGCCTAAACTAACCTGAACTAAAACTAACTAGACTTATTGGTATCCTGATTCTGCTTGAATGGCGTTAAAGCTAATTACGTTTTGCCCAACTTAGTTGACAACATTATCTTATAATTTTTTTTCGCGCTCATTAAAAAATGTTTCCCACCAGCAGAGACCACGGGGAGGCAGAACACCCTCTGCCAGTATAGATGAGAACTGATTCTACAAGTTATTCTAAGGGATTGTTACGGCTAGTTCTGGTTACTTTTTTTGTTTAATCTTATCTTTCTTCAATGAAGTCCAATAACCACCGCCGCAAAATTATTGTCTTCCCATAGCCATTTTTTTCGAATACTGCAAACTGCAGGATTTTAACAAACACATTTATAAAGAGAAATTATTTTATACCGATTCAATAATTTACAAGTTCAACCTGATAATACAGATATTCTTTTCTGTCGATATTTTTCTTTTAAATCATTCTATACTTTGTTTAAGAAAGGATTTTTGAGCACAAAGAGTATGAAAGGTCAAAATGCATAACTATTGGATATTTGGAGGAAAATATCCAGCAACACTGCACGTTGATTATCTAATGACTGATGTTTGTTAGCTTTTCATTTCCCGGCTCAATTTTTGGTGTTTTCCGCTATATTTAAAAAAAAATATTGTGTACAATTTAAAAAAAAAAGCTTGTCGTAATTCAGAATATTCATATGTATTTTAGTGAGAGTGGCAAATTGTAACGTGAATGGGAAAAATTTTTTTTTCGAAAACTATTTGCGACAGCAAAAAAAAAACTTTGAATATAATTGAATTTATCGCCCTCAATATCCTTCATCATAAAATTTGCTTAATATTTTAACTTTTACAAGACTTATTTAAAATAATTATATATTAAATTTTAATTTCGACATCGAGCACATTGGTAACCACTAACATTTGTATTATGGGAGGTTTGGCTAAATTAAAACACTTTGACTTAAGATATGGCTATTGCTCCATGTAATATTACTCTACTAAACTCTCATTATACTATCGTACGGGTGGTTTTAGTCCACACAATACTTGGCTTTTGTTTAGTTCCCTATAACTAGTTATCGTTTATAAACTTTACCATCTTTTTATCTTTCTACGGGTAGAAAATCTAGAAAACAACAATTTGCACATAGTTTTTCATTTTTAATGAGTAGAAACCAACAGTTTACAACTTCAAAGTAGGTTTAATTTGAGAATACGAGGTCTTAATTGAAAATTATCAAATTGATTGACTAAATTTGGATCTTTGAAACTACAAAAATAGAAAGTTATATTTTTTTTTATTAGCAAACGGCAAAAAAAAGAAAATTTTGCTACTTTTCTGGTGACAACTATTTCTCTTGCCGATTCCAAGATTTTAGGATAAATTTTAATCCCTAATTTTCTTATATAGTATTTTATAGGTTGGCATGCAGTGGCTTATAGCTAAAATGAAGAAGTTTTTTGCTTTTGTCATATTTGTTTGAATCAAACCATGTTTTCCATATGAAAAAATTTAAGTCCAAACGTTGAATTTTATTTTATCAAAAAGTATAGTACTGAAATAACAGTGAACATTAACACTGAATTAAGGATGATTTTGATGTCACTATTTAAATGATGCATATTGCAAAAGTAAATAAGAACAAAATATTGGCTCATATTAAAAGCAAAGCAGTTTGTCAGTCTTCAAACCTCTTGTAGGTGTCAAAGCATTGATTCTACCTAAATTCTTGTATTCCATTATTTCAAAACTTTGACCTTTAATTTATATTTGATAAATATTGGGGCTCACTTTACGTCTTTTTAATATTAATAATAAATTTTTGACTACATAGATATCTGTGTTTTGCAGTGTTATTTGAAATATGTGGGGACATTTATAAAGCAATTATTCAGACCCGAAATTACGTATGAATTTGGCAGATATTTTTTAAATCCGCAACTTAATTTAAAACATATTTGAATGCATACCGCAAAACGAATATCTTGTAAGAGTAAAGGAAACTATTTTATATATTAAAAAAAATTCTTAGTGAAGCAGCTTTTTCAACTTTAATATACGAAGTTTTAAAAAACAAATAACTTAATATGTGTATTTATAAGAAAGCCCATGATTTGTAAATAATCTGAAAAATAACATTTTATATTTAACAGGCACTTTTATTAATCAGAACCATTTAAAATACTAAAATTAAATATTTCGATTTATTGAAGGTAGCGAAGTGCCGCTAAAGTTTTTTCCAGTATATTACCCTTAAGAAAAACAAAGAAAATCAAAACGACAACATAATTAATGACAACAGTTGCTTTCAATTCTACTTATAATGCTTTATTTTTATGTGGAGCAATTTATAATAATTTTTATTATAAATATAAGGGTTGAATTGATTTTGATTATTTTTTTTAATAAATAATTATTGATTTAATTCAAAAATTCACGATTTTTATTTTTTTATTTCCTTAAATATCTACATAAAAGCTCACAGAGAGCAGTTCGAGGAGATTCAATCATATTTAAAAAATGTATTTTATTATCGAGTATAAATACCCATGTAAATAAATCTCTGAAAATTATTTTAATATTTTTATTTTTATCATTTATATATTTATATTTACATTACCAGACTTATATTTTACATTAGGTATATACGTATATTCTTCTGCATATTTTTTTCTTTTTAATAAAAATTAAGAAAATAAATTTTTATTTTTTACGGATATCCTTCAGCAAAAATTTAATTTATTATTATCAATAAAACCAATGCCCAAGAGGTAGGTACAAAATATCGTTGTCATTAAAAACCCAAACCATTTTTATTTATTTATCATCATATATAAAACGCATAGTTTTTCTATTACTTTTCATTTTTAGTTTGCCAAATAAAAAATGACAGCATATTTTCCTTTTTTTTTTTGCTTTCATCCAACTTTTTTTTAGAAGTTTAGCGGCTCTTACTGCCAGAAAATTCTTGTCAGGACTCGCGTATTTGTCCGTCTAAAAATTATTAGTGGGTAATAATTCGTGCTCATTTTGTTATATTACTAGTGTGTTCTGATTCAGTGGACTGATGTGTTCAACTATAACAACAAAAGATGGACGAGCATTTCTCTAAGAATCTATTAATACCTCTGGAAAGTCCCATACTTCGGAATATTTAACGGAACTTTATTTCTTTTCGTGAACTAAAATATCAAAGTTATGTAAAATCTTTCGTGATAGATAACGCGGTGAACATGGCTGGCGTGAGTTTACTTTTATGAATGAATGGAGTGGAAATGCCGCCAAGACCGATTTTTTCTTAATAAATTTTTCTTTATCGACAAAGCAGGGTTTACGTGTGTCAGTATAGTAAATTTTCATATTTACCATGGGCGGGCAGAATCTTCACTTAATTTAGAAGCAAATATTCTAGGAGATCGAATAAGAGTCTCTTATTATCCCTCAACGTTTAAATGGACCTATATAATTAGATTTTTTCGAAAAGGTTTTGTCGGGCTTACTTGAAGGTATACCATACGGTCAGTGTTTTGGTTTGAAAGCATTTAAATCGAACGTATTCGGACCGATGGATAGGCAGAGAGAGGCCCATTTTTTGGCCGCCCCGTTCACCGGATCTAAATCTACCAGACTACTTTTGTTGGAGATATTTAAAATTCCTAGTTTATTCAGTGTATGTCAAAGGTATACAACAAATAGAACAACGTGTTATACATTGTGACCTAGAAATTCGTAGGAAACAAAGAATTTTTGAACGAGGCAAAACTTGAATAAGACATCGTCTGGCTGCCTGCACTGAGATAAACAGTAACGATTTTCAACATTTATTGTAAATTTTTTTAGCTCACTTATTCTTTTTCTTTCTGTTTTATTCAACGAACAATTAATTTTAATGGTTAAATAAAAGCAAAACACCATGTAGACTTATTGATATTTTTTCTTTTTTGAACTTCTTGATTTGTTTAACATTCAAAGTAATTTAAACACAAAATATTTAGCCTTTTTTAAAATTTTTATTATAAAAACTTAATCGAAAATTCTGGTATTTTCTTGTTAAGACTTAAAAAAAACAAATTTTCAAAAAAAAATTTTGATTAGAGCTCTCTTGCGATTTTTTATTATTTTGACTAAATTATATGTTACTTGATTTTTTTTCGCTTCAAGTTTATAGTCGTTATAAGTCTACTGTAGTGTTCAGTTTAAATACGAATAAATCAGAGTTTATGCATTAATTTAATTAAGGCTGATTTTCTCGTAAAAAAATATGTAATTTTTTAAAAGAACATCTTTTATATGTAAATTTAGATAGAATTTTAAAAAAGAATTATGTAAAAAATAGAGATAAATAAACGAGACCACTTACCTGTTGGAACGCCCGTGACTAAATTTGTTGCTTACTCTTAACATAAAAAAAATATTTATTGATATTAGTACAAATAGAAGAAAACAAACCGGTGCTTTAAGCAGTTCCAAAGATATTAAATAAAAACCCGTATTCTAGAGCTACTTTTTAGTGTTCATAGCACTCTTATAACACATTTGCGAACCTATATTCATATGACATTTTTTTCAAGTCTGTATATGTAGAAGATCTCTTCAAAGCATACGAACGGGATTTCCGGACACCCTGTATAATACAAACTATAAAAATATTATAAGGAAAACAAAAATGGCGAACTACTTTCATGGTAACTGGATTGGGTCTAAGCCTTTAAAACCAATTGAGTAATTTGGGTGTAACCTATCCAAACGGAAAATTTTTATTGTTTTTGGGATACAACTAATTCTTTATCTGATGTTTATCTGTAATTTTTCTCTACAACCGAAATACAAATTTTTACAATAGCATAAGAAATAAAAATTTAATTTCCATCGCAACTAGATCAGGTCTAAGTCTTAAAGTTTGTTATTGAATCTGGCCTTAAAATTTTACAGCTAGAATCATTAAGAAGGTTTAAGACTTAACTAGTTGTCATGAAAAGTACATCCTCTAGTCGAAGAGTCGAAGAGAACCCAGCGATGAAGCCTTGGAATATGTAAGAAAAATAGTTGTATCCCGAAAATTAATAAAATTCTCCATTTTTGGGTTTAAAACTTGCTTCACTTACTGTTGCTCTTATCAGTTTAAACACTCTGCAGCTAATTTAGAATGGTTTTAAGGTTGGATCGTGTTGGTGTACTGGGATTTATAATTTAAATAATTCCTTAATTGATAAATTAAATTGTTCATATTTACATTTTAGAAGGGCCAGGAAAACAAATGCATTTTTCGAACACTTGTTTTCCACACAGTAATTAAAAACAATATATTAATATAATAACTTTCCAGCTTTCATTATTATGATAACCTACCAAGCTATTATTTTGGGCTCTGTAAAACCGTATTTAAAACATTTCCCTCCGTACTATAACATATTGTGCTAAATAAATTTCTTGTACTATCTATATACTTTTTGAATCAACTCTTTTAACTAAGGCTTTTAACTGTCGTTCCTATTCATGTTTTTAATTAACTTCTCATAGCGGGAGTACTCGTATTTTCCTTGGTAAAAATCCGAATTTTTCGAATGTAACTTGTCTACGTGATGGAATTTTTCGAACTTAGTTTTTTACCAAAAAGCATGTGTTCGTTCGTAGTTCTTCGTAAGAAAAGTAAAATTTCAGAACAAAAATACATCCATGTGCGGTTTAGATTCAGATTTTACATTTTAGGTTTTATTCGAATTTAACCAAGTATTGCACATCTGGACAAGTTTTTAAGATTTGATCCAAGGTAAAGAAGAATAATTTTGATTTTGATATTTTAAATTTGTTAAAGTTAAATAAATATAAACACCGTGTTGTTTATGAGTTAATACTAGAATTATAAAAACAATACATTGACATTCTTTTTATACTAACCACATAAACTGTAACACGTATATAAAAATTTTAAATGGACAGTCTTCTTCATATACGATAAAAATTAACAGGATATTTTTTTATCGTTCAAAGTATATTGTATAGTATATGTAAATACAAACTACTCCCTCATTTGACAAATTTAATAGTTTCAAGCTAGAAAATTCTGGTAATATTGTTAAATATTTATGTGGAGAAAAAAGCGAGTACATAAAGATTTTTGACGTTCAGTTTCGAGGAGGATTTAAGGCTTGATTGGGTGATTCGGATTTTGAAGATATAAACAATATATTCTCTATAGTTCTGAAATGTAGAATATTTCAGTTTAGCATATTCATAAAATATTCAAATTATCAGCGCTCAAGTTTTGACCGATTTCTCAAAGCAGTTTTTATGTTTCTCATGAACAAACTTTTTATTTTTTTAGCTAGATTGTTAAAAGAAAATTCAGGAACTTATTATATAAAATGCTCTTTTTTTGATTTGTCCTAACTTGAAGAAATCAGAACATGCGACAAACAATTAGCAAATATATTAAATGAAGTAAAAAATGGAATATAACTTGCTTATATGTTAAAAAGCTCGTTTTGAATAAAAGTAAAAAAGAACATTTGATAATTGGCTACGATACATAGCCAAGTTTAATTTTTGAAGTAAAACTTATTACCAGGAACATTTACGTTGTCAGCACAATAGATGAAATATACGGGAATAATACGTAAGATACCTTAGCAACAAAAGTTAAGCACTTGATTTTCTTAAGTGAACCAGATGCTTGTATTCATGTTTTTGCAAATTTGAGCGAATAGTGGGAAAATGTTTGTTTGAAGATTGTAGACAATGTAGAAAATTGTCGTACTTCCATTTTTTAAAATTTTTGTTTTGTTTGTATATTTCAATTAGGTTGTATCTTCAATCGTCATCAATAATAAACTGTCTATTTTATCTTGAGACTACGTTTCTATATAAGAACGATGTCTACTGAAGTTTTGCGTCACTGTACATACTTCAATGATTAGATATTTCAAAGTAGTGGTTACCAAGTCCCAAAAATACCGATAAGAGAAAGTGAGTGACTAAGATGAATTAAGGACGCATCGATTTCTGGATATTTTAGCCATCATTAGTGTGGGTTTGAATAGTTAGATTGTGCTGTTGTTACAATTAAGTCATATAAGCTTGTTTCTTTTAGAAAGGTAATCATATATTTTGAGTTGTCATAATAAAGTATCAGTGTAATATTATTTCTGTAAGCTTGAAAGCAAAGGTGATTCGCATAGTTTCTACAGCCTGTAAATTTATGAACTATTGTGAGGGTAACATTGCAATTGCTATAGATGGGTTCTGGTGATCCATTTAGTATGTGATTTTGATTTAGCTCGGTATGGCCTATTCTTAATCGGACAAGTATGATAAAGATTTTTCTTGATAGATTTGTTGGGGGAGATTTAGTAAAAAATGTTTCCTAAATGTAATTAAGTTCGTTGGAATATTCTATTAAGTCCCATTCTTGCTGGAAGAAATTATTGCAGGTGTTTTTGAAATATATTTTCAGGTTTTGGTGACGAAGTATTTTATTGTTTAATTATCTTGGGATTTCAAGGGAACTGGTTATGATATGGGTCTTTGTATTACCTCGGTTCCTATTTAACTGGTGACCAATAAAAAGGTTAGTGAGAATCTTTTGATCAAGGCTCGTCCAAGAAGGATTTTTATTTTCCGTACTATGGGATGTTGAGGGTAGAAGGAATTAATTTGATGTATTGAGTTTACTGGATCTGCAACGATCTGATATTTAGGTTGGATTGTAAAAAGAGTGTTTTATAGCTTCTAGAAAAGCAAATATTTCAGCTAATCGGATTGTGGAGGATTCATTTAAGGTGAAAGGTTTTTATTTGTCTTTACTGTAGAAGGAAGCTCCTGTTAGGTTGTTCGTTTTTGAGACATCGAATTCCATTTGGAAAAAATATTGATTGTCGTCGAAGTGGGGAGATACAGAGATGTCTAGCCTACCTTTGATATTAGCGAATTGACTGTGGATAAATGGGAGAAATCTTTTTTGCATGACGAGTATATTGGTAGGGTTAGAGAGATTTTGAAAGTGCGACATGGGGCTGGAATGTAGAGAATTTTTACGGTTTAGTATTAATTCTAGTATTTTGTTTTCAAAGGAGGGTAACTCTGATTCGTAATACATGCTTAAGGATGAACTGCTGTAAAAGGCTCCTAAAGATAGTCTTAGACCGTTGTTATATATTCGATCTAGTCTCTTAACGTATGATTTAGGGCCGAAGGGGAGCCTATTCAAGCATAGTCTACTTTAGATAATACTAGGGATTTATGTTTGCTAAGTAAGGAGATTCGGTTGGAGCCTCATTTAGTGTTGGATAACATTGGAATTATGTTTAGGACTTTGTTATATTTTTTGAAAGGATTCAGTGTGGTATTTCTAGTTTAGATGGCTAACAAAATTTTGTCCGAGAAAAAAGTGTTGAACCTTGACAGGTATAGGTTAAGAATTGATGGTAATTAAGATTGAATGTAAGGAGAGATCTTTTCGCTGCTTCGCGATAGGTCTATTGCTAACATCGTGGTAGAGGAGACATATTTGTGGGTGGGGATTCTATTGTTAAGTGAAAATGGTTTATGACTTGTTCTAATATATGGCTTTTTTGATTTGTGTGATGATCCCCACAAATAGTTGCGGGGGTTCAAGACACCCACTATTAAGAATGGCGGATGGAAAGTGTTAATTTGTTTGATGAGATCTGCTAGGATGGATAGGAGTCGGGAGACATATAGATGTTGTATTTCAGGGAATCGTTCTTTATGAGGAGGGCAACTACACTAGGAACTCCGATGGGATTTTACCGGTCTTTTCGAATGAAGTTGTAGCCTTTAAGAGTGCACTTATCTGTATTTTTACGTAAATTTTTTGTATACCGTAAATTTTGAAATGAAATCTGTTTTTAAGTAGCTTTATGTCCTCTATGTGGTGAATCGGAACTTTTTTGAGGAGATATGGATGCATCTAAGCTACTGTGATGTAATGAATTACAGCATGTCTTATGGTTGATTTTGATGTGTTTCTCTTATTTGAGGGATGAGAAGACTTTGATCTTTGATTGGTGGTAGTTTGGGTTTTGGAGATGTGAGGTTTTGTTTGTGTGGGTATGGGCGTAAATTTAGAGGGATTGGGTAGGAAGGTTTAGGAGATGTTAGGGATGTTGTTAAATTAGGGTTGAGAGGATGTTTGGGGCGATTGAGGTGAAGGTAAGTATGTGAGGATGTGGGGTGGGAGTAGTGAAGGTGAATGGATTTGGATCGGGTTAGCGTCCGCATGGTAAGTAAGATAGGTGCCAGTAAAGGGATTTGGAGTGGGGGTGGTATGGAGCGTTGGAGAGATTTATCATTTACTACTTTGACAAATGACAGTTTAGAAGAAGATTGTTGAGAATCAATTTTTTTTGCTTTATTTTATAGTTCGATATTTTTTCTGAAGTATTAATTTTTTGGATTTCAAATTCGTATTTGTACGTGGGGCCACCTTTATAGCGAAGGCAGTTATTTCCTTTACAATTGACGCAATGAGATTTAGGATTGCAAGGTGTTTTATTTCTGCATAGGGAACAAATTTGGGAATCATTACCGAAGGTTGTAGTGTTGCCAAATTTTTGGAAATTGAAGCACTTTGGTAGATTTAGAATGCGAGGTCTGATCTTGCATCTATACCAGCTTATGTTTAGGTGCTCTGATAATCCATTTATCCTAATGGTTACTATAAAGGAAATAGTATTTGTAAGTTCGTCACTGATTGTTTTTTTTTATTCGTATCGTGTTCTCAATGTCTTGGTTTTTGGTTTTCTTTAATTTTTACTTTATTGGAGTTCGCAAGATCCCAACAGGATATTCTTCAGCCTTTAATAAGATTTAGTCTGGGGTGTGAAGTTATTTCAACGGAAATGTTTGCTGTTAAATTTAGTAGTTTTTTTATATTGGGCCAGTTTGTAAATTTTCACTTGAAGGCTACCATCTAGTTTTTAATATTTTTGGAATTATCCAGCTTTTCAGTTAAAGATTTCTGAATTTAAAATCAGGACATGTTTAAGAAAAAACTTTTGTTTGGTTTAATAATATAGTGTCTATCTAATGCAGGACTAAAAGATACATTTGGGAATTCGAATATGGGAGAAACACATTTGCCCCTGAGGGGTTGATAAGAAAGAATGTGCTGAGAAATCAAGGGTCAACTAAGATCACAAAACTTGCACACAAAAAGAGGAAGCGTTGAGTTCTGGTATTGTAAAATCACTTGAGATAAACAACCCCATATAAAAGTCTGAAGCTACAACAATATATACAGAACCCTCCATGAGAAAACAAAAATTTATAAAGGCAACTAACATTTAATATAGACCCACTCTCGAGATACCTAATCTTTGACACCCAGTACTTCATATCATCATATCATTAAAGTCTGTACAGTGAAACGAAATATGGCGCTTCAATAGACACAATTCTTATACAAAGCCATAGCTTTAAGGCCAAATATTTAGTTCATGCCTGATAATGATTATAGGTACAACTTAATCGAAACGTCGTATAAATCAAACAAAAATAAAGACAATGCAAATCCGATATTTATTTTTTTTTATGTCAAAGTTGTTTTATATTTTGGCACAACTAAAGCTCAAAGGTACGTAGGAAAAATCAGTTTTCTTTAAAACTAAGGTTCACCTAAACCAAGACGCGCAAAGGGTCTCTAGTAAATTAAGTTTTTTTAACGTTTGTTTGGTAGCCTTGAACCTACATCATTTAGCCACATTTGAGCATATTAATGATGAGTACAGATTTCTAAATTAAGTTAAACATTGTTGTGTTTATACAAAAATTTCTTTAAATGGACACTCCTAATATAAGCTTGATAAACTTCTTAAAATCTATTTTATACTTCCTTTCCAGAAGCATCTCTCTTGGAGTAAATAAATGAAAATCATAAATTTTACACACATCCAAAAGACTGGCTTTTATAAAAATTACCATACGTCGTCGATTCGACTTCTCTCAAGATTCGAAATCCGGATATAATATAAAATTTCCATGCCTGCTAAAAAACCGAGTCAAATATCTGTTGAAAAGGTCGTGAATTTTGTACAAGGGTAAAAGAATACATCATCAGATACATGGCGGAAGAACTTTTTCCCGACGCTCCCATTTGCCTTGCAAATGTTCCGTCCGTGCTAGACATCGATACGTGAGCAGTTTTCCGGCCAAAGAAAATATAGAAGTCAAAAGCCAACACATTCAAGTCACGGCGATTTCAGGGAAGTGCATCTGCAAACTGTCAACGTGTTCCTGTTTCACTTCGAGTACAATTGGGTTAAACGTTTTTAGAAGGTAAACGCTTTTTTTACAGCTCAATTAAATTAATTTTAAATCCAATTGAGCTTAATTTTTTAAATTTACTCCTTAACAGTAAATAAGAGAAAGACGGACACGTTAACACAGCGCTCTGGGTGGATTTTATATGCCACTTAATTTAGCTCTTGGCATTTAGAGTATATTTCTATTATGACATTATTGTAGAATAAATTGATTTAAAAAATATTGTATCGTCTCCCTTTTTACAGGGTACGGCAACGAATGCGTACAGCAGCTCAATATGTCAGAGGCTAGGTCCGTATCTCTTTTAGAAATAGTTGTGCTTTGCTTTGATTACCCAATAGGCGCTACCTGTTTTCATTATCTGTGTTACTTACCCAGTGATAAAATAGGAAAACACATAGGTATCAGGAATGATGTTAATTTACTGCTGGTGTATAGCTCCTTAATAAAACGACTTAATTAAAACAAAATAACAATTCCATTTTATTCTAAAAAAAAATTATATACGTAAGGCAGAAAGATACCTACAATTTTTTTAATATACCCTTTCTTGATAACCATAGGTGTTGTATCATTTTTAAAGGTCACATGGAGATTTGGCCGCAAAACGTTCTAGAACCTTCAATTGCCAAGAGTATAGAAAGTAATTTTTTACAAAGAAAGTTACCAAGATGTTTTTTTTTACATTTTATGTTATGTTATAGGTAAATATGTTTATATTATATTCTATATGCATAAAAAAAATTGATGTCTAGTTCCTATTTTCTAAATGAAAGTTTTTTCCTACCTTGTTGCTTATTTACACGATACCTTCCACTTCTATTTATTTGATCTAGCGTTATCTGGATCCTTGTTGATCGTGGATGGATGGAGCTTCATTTAGTCGGAACTCAAATGTAAAATGACTCCAATCATCAAAGTCAAAATCGTTGACGCAATATGGCCAGGAAAAATAGAGCCAGAACAGTCAGAAACTTGAACTGCTGAGAAAATCAGAAAATGGAAAGACTAGAAAAAGAAAACGGAACGAAGCCGAAGAAGAAAAAAACCTGAAACAAAATTTGTTATTTTTACAGGTTTGTAAAGATAAGGGGGCTAAATCTTACCTCATTGATTAATGGACTGTAACAAAAAAAAAACACATGGCAGTCTGCCCTTTCAAATCTAATGGCAGGATTTGTTTACTGCCTTTAACGGTTCAACCGTAAAAGAAACGAAAATGAAAATCTGTATTGCAGCCTCAATGAGAAATTTTAGGGATATTTGTTCTTAACTTTTGCCAACCTTATTCTCAACCTGGAGCACTATAACCTAGTTCCGAACTTACACTGATTACCAGGTAATACATCAAATATTGGCTAGCCATGGAAAATTATCAAAAATAAAATTATGATCAAACAGTCCAAAGTTACTAATCATGATTAAAACAAACTTCAAAAAAAAATGTTACAAATTCCATACTGTGTACTCAACCTTAAATGATCGGACTCTACATGCCGTGCTCGTGTCAAACGAATTGGGTATACATCCGCAACAAATGCTAACTGAACTATATTACTGACTATAACCTTAGATTTTTAATACTGAAATGGAATGTATATAAATGTGAATTTAATAAAAATAAATATTTTATTACCTTCAAATTCAAACCAAATAATGTGATATATAAACTACAGCATTTTACACATTTTGTTAAGAAGAAAGAATGATAAGTTAGAAGACCAAAAGAGTTGTGAACCAAAAAAAAAAACAAATTTCATGTTTACAAATTATAAATTACAGGATAAATAATTAAATTTAATCAGGTAAAATATACAAATTACATCATATTACTAAAAACATGCAGCATTGATGTACAATATACTAAGTTAGTCAACAAGTTTCGGATCTAATACAGAGATGGCATCGCTAGCCAATAGTTTTCGTTATTGCTAAATTCGTACGACGAACTTAATAATTTTTTAACAAATGGAAAAATTGGAAAATCGTGCAGTGATTAAATATTTGTATAAAAACAGATTTATTAAGTAAGGAAATTATTGTAGGCACGGTGAATATATTGGAAGAGAGTATTTCTTCAAACACAACGGAAAAAAGATGGGTAGCTGATTTTAAACGTGGTCATACCAGCATTGCAGATGAAGAACGTGAAGGTCGTCCAAAAATCGCTACTTCTCAAGACATCATTGACCAAGTAGTAGTCCTTCATTTTAAATTCTACTTCTTTACGTACTTTTGATTGTATCCCGTCTACGATTTCTTTCATTTACTGTCGCCTTCTCTAATATCTAGTCGCCCAACTCATTCAATATTATTTAGCTTTTGACGTACTTCTCCTATCTCTTGTCGTACTTCGCCTATCTCTTTCTTAAACTTTTGTGTTTGTCACAGTATAGCGACTTTTTGCTGTCCTCAATGACCTCTTGTATCCATTTGCAAAGTTTCTCTTCATCTTTATGGCGATGTTCTTCTTCATTTTGGTAACGTTCTTTTTCTTGTTGTTTATCTTTAAGGCGACGTTCTTTTTTTTTATTGTTTATCTTTAAGGCGACGTTCTTCTTCTTTTTGACGACATTCTTTTTCTTGCTTTTCTTTCAGACGACATTGTTCTTCTTTTAGGCGACGTCCTCCTTTTTGATGACGATTTTCTATACGTTCCATAAAATCAGCCAATATTTTACTTATCTATTTCATTTTGGCCGTTTTTTCTATAGTAGAACTTCTTGAATGTTATTGAAAACACAGTTCTAAACTTCTTTTGCGATGCAAAATTTGATGAACTCCGTTGTTCTCTATCTTTTCTACTTTCCAAATAGTATATTCTGAACTTCGGTTCTAAGTCTTTTAATGATGAAAAATTTCATGATGAAATCAGTTTATCGCTATCTCTTCTAGTTTACAAATAGAATAGTATAGAACTTTGTCGAAAATTCCGATCTAAGCTTCTTTATTGATGACAAATTCGATTGTGAAGTCAGTTTTTCACTATCTCTTCTAATTTTCAGATAAAATGTTCTAGAACTTGGTTGAAAATTTGTCTCTAGACATCTCCATTAATAATAAATCCGTTGGTGAAGTCCATTTTTCGCTATAATTTTGATTTTAAAAATAGAAAGTTCTAGAATTTTATCAAAAATTTATCTCATCTTTTTTACTTGATAACAAATCCAACAGTGAAATCCACTTATCTGTTTCCGATTTATAAACAGAATTTTCAGAAAACTCGGTAATAATCCTCACTTCTGATACCTACTGTTACGGTTTTATCCACTACAATCACTCACTGGATCCGCAGCATAAAACAAAGTACTTTTCACTAAATTACTTCCAAACTATATTAACAATTTCTTAACATTTCTACAGCTAAACCACAACTATCTTTTTTTATTACTTCATAACTCGTTTATTGTTCATATACAGTTAATTAAACTACGCTTATCTTATTAATAATTATATGCCTATATAACCTACTGAAATATACGAGGATACAACTCTAAAAATAATAAAATTTTTATAAAAAAATTGAACCGACTTCTAAAAGTGCGCTAAAAAGTAAAAATAACTAGAAATTTTTATATGGAATTGAAATTTTTGAAGTTGGCGCCAAACTAATACCTGACAAAATGTGATTCGCGTAAACAGATTAAAAATATTTTATTTGTAATTGTTTTTTAATATAATTTGTATATATTAGTAGGTATTTATTTCATTTAGAAATAATTTGTCGCCGACTTCAAAAATTTCAATTTCATATAAAAATTATAGTTATTTTTCACTTTTTAGCGCACTTTTAGAAGTCGGTTCAATTTTTCTACAAAAATTTTATTTCTCGATTTTTAGTTTTGAATTCATTATGATATTTATAAATTATTTGAACTAAGTGCTAATCGAAATTAGTATATCTCGCAATGACTCCAAGGTGGCAAAAAAGTACCCATTTTATCTGTAATTGTAAATCACCCTAAAATGAATCACTAAAAATTCTTTGATTCTTAGAGTTCTCCAAATACCAATGAAAATGTGTCAAACAAATATTTATTCTGTCATAGTAAATCCACTATCTTAAATTTCAAATTAATTTTAGATTGGTAATATAGGCCTCAAAATCTTCCAATATCGATATTTAAAGAATTTGAGACGTAAAGTTTTTAGCTCGATATATTTTATGTGGTATATTGAGTTTGTATACGCCCCAAGAACCCCGTAATACCAATTTTATATAAAACCGGAAAATGTAAAATTTTTAGTCCCTCATATTGTATCTTATTAATCCAATAGTTGTAAAAATTAACTTTATATTCGTAATCCACCACCCCTAACCCCCTAAAACCAAATTTGAAAAAATGCGAATAAGATAAAATTTTCTTCCTACCATATTGGATCCGCCACATTGAATTTCAAAAAAATTATTTTAACGTCTTAATTTAATCTAAATCTAAACCCTTCAAAGCCCCCTAGTACCAATTTTAGATGAAATCCAGACATTTAAAATTTCTAACGGTCATATTGCATCTGACGTATTAGATTCAGTTCCACATTTGAACAAAATCGAAAAATGTAAAATCGGCCATATTGCATTCGTCATATTGAATCTTGAAAAATACTATTAAATTCATAATTTACATCCTCAAAAACCCTCATATCAGTTTTGGAGAAAGTCGAAAAATGTAAAATTTTTAGGACACCATAATGATTCCGCCACAGTAAGTATTTTAATTTCGTAATTAACATTAACAAAAATCCTCGAATACTGACTTTTGACAAAATCGAATGATGTAGAATATTTAATCCACCATCTTAAATCCGCCATATTTATTTTTTTTCAAATAATACCAGGTTCGTAATGGGCTATCCCAAAAATTCTCCATATCAATTTTGAAAAAAAAATCAGACAAAATTATTTTTTTAACCACCATATTGGAAACGCCATAAAGAATTTTTTAAAATAATTTTCGATTCGTCATGTGCGACCCTGAAAACTCCTCCATGCCAATTTTAGAGAAAATCGGACAAAATTGATTTTTTTTCCGCCATATTAGATCCGCTATATTGAATTTTTTTAAAAATATTTTGAATTCGTTATGTCCGACCTCAAAAACTTTCCCATATCAATTTTGAAGAAAATCGAACAAAATTAATTTTTTTTGTCCGCCATATTGGATCCGCCATATTAAATTTTTTAAAAATAATTTAAGATTTGTTATGTGAGACCTCGAAAACTCCTCCATACCAATTTTGGAGAGAATCGGACAACATCAATTTTTTTTTCCGCCATATTGGATCCACCATTATGATTTTTTTAAAATAATTTCAGATTCGTTGGGTACAACCCCGAAAATTCCTTCATACCAATTTTGGAGAAAATCGGACAAAATTAATTTTTTTAGCCGCCATATTGTAAGCGCCATCTTGGATTTTACTGCACCAATTTCATCTAAAAAAATATGGAACTACCGCAACAACTTCCTGAACGTAACGTAAAAAATTTGGTTGTGCAGCCGTTCAGGAGTAATCGGTGTACATACATAAAAAAAATACATGCGCGACGAATTGAGAACCTCCTTCTATTAGAAGTCGGTTAAAGAGAAATATTACTCATCGATATAATATTTCTTTAGTTACCTTATACAAAGATGATGTTCATCTCTTCAAAATAATATTTTTATATAAGGGCGTATCAAAAAGTTCTCTTAGTCCTTCGTAACAATATTTTCTTAGATAATTTCTAAATCCAAAGAGAAAGAATAATCAAAACTTGTAATTGTAGATATACACTACTTTTGATCAAAACCATTACAAAGTTAAAATCCTGATATTTGTATTAATTGAATTTAATTGACCGACTTCTAAACTATTTCAGAACAATTTTAAACTTAAACAGCAGTCATAATTATATATTACAGAACATACAAAGTTGCATTAGAAAACACTAACACATACTTTTGTTTATCAAAAATATTAATGCATAAAAAATTTCGAGAAATTTGTAAAACTATATAAAAAATATAATTTTAATAAACAAGTTGTGGGTATTATTTGCACAACGATACACACATAGGAGTCAAAGAGTGCTACTTGTATAAACTCTCATTGTCTGAATTTATACGAGTATTAACATAATTTTAGTCAAAAATATTGTAAATGAAAGTGTTTATTTTTGTGAAATGTTTAATCCTTATTAACATATCAGAAAGAAAATAAACCCAAGTTCCTAAAAGAAGCTATTAATAAATTTTTCCTGAGAAAATAAGATTTAAATCTGTGCATTCCTTTTGCGATTGAGAGCCCCGATAAAATATTTAGAAACAATATGTTTAATACTACTTTGAGTATCAGCTAGATTTTCGTTTAAAAAAAAGACCAGTTCTGTGTTGAATCAGGAATTACTTTTTAAAATACCTCTATTTTATTTTAAATATGTTCTTTAAGTAAAAGATACAGATACGTGAGCAATTTCCTATTTGTGGAAAATTCAGAAGCTAAAAGCCGACATATTCAAGTCACGATGATTGCAGAAAAGTGCATCTGCAGACTGTCAACGTGTTTCTGTTCGATTTAAATTACAATTTGCTTGAAGTTTGTACGTTGTGTGACCGAACATTTTTAGCCTGACAAGAAAGATCGTTGGAAATAACGAATATTTACTATTTTTGAATGTAAAACGTGTTTAATTTTTTAATCGGTATTATATTTCTTTTACATAAAGCTTGATTTAGATTTGAACATTAAATTTTTTGAATAGACAAAACTAGAGCAATTTAAATTGAATATTCTGTAATAAGGAGATTTCTTAGTGAAAATTTGTCTAGTTGTATTGTTAACAAATTGATGCTTTAGTTGCAACAAATTCGAGTTATTAGATGGAAAACATTTTTTTTAAGTTAAATTATAAATGTCTTTTACACTTTTAAAAGATTGTCATTGTAAATTTGTTGCCGGTTTACGTGACATTTTCTTTTTTCAACTTATTTTTCTCGCACAGTACTACTTCGGTTCGCTTTTGATAATATAAATAATTTATTATTTTATCATTGTAACTTTCTTTCTTGATAATACATCATTTCAAGTGGGGATCAAACTGCACTTCAGAATTCTATTTATGGTTGAATCTTATTACATACACACTAAAAGAGCCCTTCTTTTGAAGGTAATTTGCATACATTTTTTGCCTAAAATATCTCCATTAGGAATTTGTCATAATCCAAAGCCTACAGGTCTTGCCTCTGCCATAGAGACATATTCAGACCATTTCGGCTATGTATGTAACTATGGCGCCTTTTGGCATTTACTTATTCTGGTGAAGGACCAAATATCCAGAGGTATATTTCAAATAAGTTACTTTTTAAGTAAAGAGCTGCGGAAGGGTGTATATATGGTTTCCAAAAAAATTTAAAAGTTACTTTGGCGTGATTCTACGATTATTAACATACATTTTGTTTACTGACACCCCCCCCCCCCGCGCGCGCTATGATATCATAGGTTACATAATTTTCTATGCAACGAATTTTGACCATGGATTTACCCTTGCATTTTTTCAAAATTCAAATTACACTAAAACTCAAGCCTATAGATCATTCTTGTGTCTTTACCGAAAGGATGAATAAAAATGAATACATTTTTAGTGATGAAGCCGCGGAAAATTTCTGGAAGCAAATGCGCTGTATAAAAATAACTTTATTGTTTGCCTCCTGGCCAGACCGTAAAATTGGGAAGTTTTTTTTAAGACAATAAGGAAAATATTGTAACACCTAATGTAGTTTGCTGCTAGTTTAATAATTTAAATATCGAGAAATTTTTGTGTCAACAAAATGGAGCTACTTCACACAATAGTTGAAACTATAACATTATTACGCAGAAAAATTCGCTTAGGCGTGATCTCAAGGACTGCGACATACATTGGCCACACAGATCATGCCCTAATGCTCCTTGATATTTCCTTCTTTGAAGTTTTTTTAAAATCTTAGTCCACAGGAACAAACCTTATGCCATTGCAAAGCTGATACATTGATTCTGCATGAAATGGCCGACATTGAACCTGGTATGGGTCGTGATGTTATACAAAATTATGAACTACGGATTGTTTTATCTTAGGACCAAAAGTGACAATTTAAATGATTTTATCTTTTATGTGTAGTTGTAATTAATCAATCTAAAATACTGAATAAAAAAATACACGATGCTTCGAAGTTTTCCGTTTTTTTTTTATACGTTCATAAGCAAGCCCAAAGTGATTACCTTATATATTTTCCAGTTAGGATTGCAATCAACTATAATTTCCACATGATTTAGATTATTGGCAGGCCTTACTGCAATTTCATTGTTGTCATGACATGCTACTTAAAAAAATATAGCTAAAAGTCAACTAGTACGATACTGTTCCAGCAAAAAAGTCATCATCATCGTCAACCTCAAAGCATCCACTGCTGAGTTAGTCTCATATTATCCACTCGTCTTGTTGGTGGTCGTACTTGATTTCAGTAGTCCCTATTTCTAGGCCTTAATTCAAGAATCTTTCTGGTCCATCGATTATCAGACATCTTTGCAACATGAATATCCCAATTCTATTTGTTCCTTCCTTTAATTTCTGCATTTGAAATTCGACTCCACAAGGACATCCTCAACATGAATCACACCATAGCTCGATGCTTATTTATTGTTTTTTTTTGGTTAAAGGTAATGTATCTTAACAGTAAGTTAATGAATACGAGATATACTGATGGAACACTTTTCTTTTTAGTTCTAAAAATTTCCTTTACTTTTCAAAATGTTACCCAAGTAAACTCTATTGCTCTCTGATGTTCACTAGTTTGATTATGTCTACTCACACGAATTTCTTAGCTTAGATATATAAACGATGAAAAATGTTTCACACCTTTACTATTCAAACAAATCTTACACTAACTAGGAGATGTGTCATGTTTTCGAAGTAACAATTTTTAATTCGATTTTTCTAGATAATACATGAAGATATTCGGATATTTTAGTAGCTTAGACAAACCTACCTCATATTATGACGATATCATTCATAAAATCTAAGGTCGTTCAAGTATTCGCCGTTAACGTTATATAACCAGATCATCCAAATCTATCCCTTTGAATATATGTTCAATTAAATCTATAAACAGTTTTGGTAATATCGTATCTCCTTGTTACTTACCGTGCCCTATTCTAATTCTAATAAAATGTAAAATTTTCAATCCTTTATATTGTATCTTATCAACCTAATAGTTGTAAAAAATTAACTTCATATTCATAATACACAACCCCAAAAACCCCCTAATACCAAATCTGAAAAAATGCGAATAAGGTAAAATTTTCAACTCACTATATTAAATTTCAAAAAAATTATTTTGGCATTCTAATCTAATCTAAATTTAAACCCATTGAAGCCGCTTAGTACCAATTTTGGATTAAATCCGGCGATCCAAAATTTATAGACCATCGTATTGCATTTGATATATTAGATTTTCTTAAAATAATTTTATATTCGCTATTTACATCCTCAAAAACAATTCGGTCCAAACAAACAAAATCGAAAAATGTAAAATTTTTAGTTCGCTATATTGAATTCGCCATATTGAATCATGAAAAATCACTTTTAAATTCATAATTTACACCCTCAAGAACCTCTTACCAAATCAGGTAATATCGGTCTCGACTCTATTATTCTAAGCTTTTCCTTTAAAGAGATCGCTATAAAGGGTTCCTTTAAAGAACTAACTTTCTTTGTAGTCATAGCGGCAAATAAAACGTATTTTAGTAATAAAATACAAACACAGACCTACATAAAAAATAAATATTATGAAAATACCTCTGTATAGTGTTTTTTTCATAATATATCGTATTAAAACATCACAATTAAAATTAAAATAAAGCATTTAAAAACAAAAAGACTTTGCATTCTAGTAGAGTGTATAAAGGGTGTTTTTTATAGAGGTATAAAACTTTAAGTTGGCAACACTTTTTTAACTGGCGGCCATTTTGTCAGCTGTCAAGTGATTTATGTTTAGTTTGGTTTGGCATTTCAACATGAATAGACTGACGTCTGAACAACGCTTCCAGATTGTTTGTCAAAAAATATTTTAAATTCGTAATTAACACTAACAAAAATCCCCAATACTGATTTTAGACAAAATCGAAAGATGTATAAATCTTTAATCCGCTATCTTGTATCCGCCATTCCTAATTTTTTTTTAGATAATTTCAAATTCGTAGTGTGCGATCCCATAAAATTCCCCATATCAGTTTTGAAAAAAATCGGACAAAATAAATTTTTTCGTCCGCCGTATTGGATTCGCCATATTGAATTTTTTTAAAATAATTTTAAATTCGTTATGTGCGACCCCGAAAACTCCTCTGTACCAATTTTGGAAAAAAATCGGGCAAAATTGATATTTTGTCCGCCATATTGAATCCGGCATATTGAATTTTTTAAAAATATTTTGGATTCGATTATGTGCGACCCCGAAAACTCCCCCACACTAATTTTGAAGAAAATCGGACAAAATTAATTTTTTGGCGCCATATTGTCAGCGCCATCTTGGATTTTATGCACCAATTTCGCCCAAGAAAAAAAATAGGAGAGCACCGTAGCAACTTCCTCAACATAACGTAAAAAATTTCATTCAAATCGGTGCCGCGGTTCCGGATATACATAGTCGATGAATTGAGAGCCTCCTTCTTTTAGAAGTCGGTTAGAGAATAGAAAAGATTAAGTAGTGACATATCACTGTGGCATTACTCTATGAGCCGACACTGCATAAAAGAACACCTATTATCAAAGTGTTTGAGTGTCATACCATGAATATTTCAGAACATTTCATCTAATCCAATTTGGTTCATCCTAAATAACATTAGGACTTTATTTTTAGATATACAGTGATAGAGAAAATATCTAAAAAATACAATAAATGTTACGAATACATAAATATCGAGTCTCTGCCAAATTATTCTTTTGAAGGTATATCTAATAAAATAAACATATGAAATTTGAGATTTAATCGTAAAACAATACTTTAAAGTATCGATTTGTTTTATTATATTAAACTTACAATAAGTTCTACATTTTATAACGATAAATAAAAGTAAACATAAAACATTACATTTACAATTTAAATTGGACAGATTAATTTTTCACTTAAAATTCAATTAAATCCTATATTTATCCAGCCAAATTTATGTTCCGAATATTTTTACGAAATTCTAGACCTTTTTCATGAAAAAAAGGTAGCCCTATTGGCCACATATTTTTTGTTTTTGCATAGTAAAGCAGAAAAGGGCCGACACATCTTTTCTTAAATTTACATTTTTTTATTTTTGAAGGATATACGGTTAGTATCTGTATCTAAATGTAAACGAAACAGGAAATTTTTACGAAAAAAAATATGAAGGAAAAAATAGGTCTCTGAGTCTTTTCGCAGTTTTGTTAGTCTTTTTCTTTGGCGTTTTCCTAATATATTTATCATGTCCATTCAATTTTCCTGAAGGTAGTAAAAAATTCCTGGCGGAAATATACAGAAGCTTAGTTTTTATCATCAAAGGTCCTCAAGTTGGTCAGTTTTGTTTTGCGTAGTATTTTGTTATAACTTATATTATACATGCCAATAAAAAAAATTATATAGAAAAGTCAAGGACAAAAACATAGAGACTAACAACATATCTCTTTTTTGCAGTTTGCTTATAAAAGAAACCGGTTTATTTATTCTTATATATTTAAATTTAATTTACTGTAAAACTTTCGAACTTGAATCCGTTATGATCAACCATAAACAGATAAAATATATAGATCCGGGATCCTATATAAGTGCGTTGGCTTTTTGTTTAGAAAGAAATAGAGCGTTTTCGATGAGTAGTAACTCTCATTCTATTCCGTGGAGGTACTACTCTTCGGAAACTCTGTCTCTTTCTGAGCGAGAGCCAACTAGCTACTATTGGTCTATTATCTTTATTATTATGTCTATGTTATTAACTTTTTAACCGACTTCTAAAAGAAGGAGGTTCTCAATTCGTCGAGAATGTATGTTTTCTTTATGTATGTACACCGATTACTCCGGAACGGCTGCACCGATTTAAATGAAATTTTTTACGTTATGTTCAGGAAGTTGCTGCGGTGGTCCCATATTCTTTTAGACGAAATTGGTGTAGTAAGATCCAAGATGGCGCTGCCAATATGGCGGCCAAAAAAAATAATTTTGTCCGATTTTCTTTAAAATTAATATGGGGGATTTTCGGGGTCTTGTCCAAGAATCAGAAATTATTTTTAAAAAACTCAATATGGGGATCCAATATGGCGAAGAGAAAAATTTAATTTTGTCCCATTTTCTTCAAAATTGGTGTGGGGGAGTTTTCGGGGTCGCTCATAACGAATCCAAAATATTTTTAAAAAATTCAATATGGCGGACGAAAAAATTAATTTTGTAGGATTTTCTTCACAATTAGTACGGGAGAGTTTTCGGGGACGCACATGATGAATCTAAAACTATTTTTAAAAAATTCAATATGGCGGACGAAAAAATCAATTTTGTCCGATTTTTTCCAAAATTGGTATGGGGGAGTATTCGGGGTCGCACATAACGAATCTGAAATTATATTTAAAAATTCAATATGGCGTAGCCAATATGGCGGATAAAAAGTTAATTTTGTCCGATTTTTTTTCAAAATTGATATGGGGGAATTTTTGGGATCGCACATTAAAAATTAAATATGGTTGAACCAAGATGATGGATTAAGATCCCACATCTCTCGATTTTGTCTAAAATCAGTACTGGGGGATTTTTGTTAGTGTTGATTATCAATTTAAAATATTTTTTGAAAATCTCAATCTGGCGGATTCAATATGGTGTTCTAAAAATTTTACGTTTTTCGATTTTCTCCAGAACTGATATATGGGGTTCTTGAGGATGTAAATTATGAATTTAATAGGATTCAATATGGCAAATGCAAAATAGAGGATTAAAATTTTATATTTTTTGATTTTGTTCAAATGTGAGACTAAATCGTTTTTAAGGATGTAAATAGCGAATATAAAATTATTTTAGGAAAATCTAATATGTCGGATGCCCTATGACGGTCGAAAAATTTTAAATTTCTGGATTTCGTCCAAAATTGGTACTAGGGGGCTTTGAAGGGTTTAGATTTAGATTAGATTAAGGCGTTAAAGTTATTTTTTTGAAATTCAAAATGACGGATCGGATGAAAATTTTACCTTATTAGCATTTTTTCAGATTTTGTATTAGAGAGTTTTCTGGGTCGTTCCTCACGAATATGAAGTTAATTTTTTAAAACTATTAGGTTGATAAGATACAATATGAGAAACTGAAAATTTTACATTTTTCGATTTGGTCTAAAATTGATATTGCGGGGTTCTTGTGACGTACACAAACTCAATATACAGTAAAAAATATATCGGGCTAAGAAATTTACGTCTTAAGTTCTTGGAAGGTTTTGGAGCCTATATTACCAATCTAAAATTAATTTGATATAAGACAATGGATATACCATGACATACCAAATATTTGTTTGCCATAATTTCACTAGTATTTAGAGAACTCTAAGAATCAAAGAATTTTTAGTTGTTCATTTTAAAGTGATTTAAAACTTTAGATAAAATGAGTACTTTTTTGCCACCTTGGAGTCATCGCTAGGTACACTAATTTCGACTAGTACTTAGTTCAAGTAATTTATGGATATCATAATGAATTCAAAATTAAAAATCGGAAAATAGGATATTTATAAAAAAAATTGAATCGATTTCTAAAAGTGCACTAAAAATAAAAAAATAACTATAAGCTTTTATATGAAATTGAATTTTTTGAAGTCAGCGAAAAATTATTTCTAAATGAAACAAATAACTACTAATATATACAAATTATGGTAATAAAGCAATTTCAAATAAAGTATTTTTAATCTGGCGAATTACATTTTGTCAGGTTTAGTTGGACGCCGAGTTCAAAATTTTCAGTTTTATATAAAAAGTCGGCTCAATTTTTTTATAAAAATTTTATTGAGTTAGACTATAGCAATGAATTTAGTTTTAAGGTTTATAATTTGCGAGATATAGTAATAATAGTTTTCGGATAGGAAGGGAAGAACCCTTAAATATAGAAACAAAAAATTATTGTTTGACAAGTATTTGAACTAACGCATAATTCAAGGCACTAGGAACTTAAATTAAAGCTTGTATTTTATATTATTTTTAGTGATTTAAAATTCCTATTGATAGACAGCAAAAAGCACTAAGACTTTATTTCGTTTCAATAGAAGTTGATACAGAAGGCCAACAAATGGAAATTATTAGCAGTAATATTAAATATCGATTTTAGCTAAAATACTCGGTGGCCAAAACACTAGTCTATAAGGTCAGAGAAAATAAATGTCAAAACAAAAAAGTGTATATATTTTTGAGAATTTCATTTTTCAATTACCCTCAACAATTTAAAGTAATACTCAAGCTTAAGAATAATGATTTTATGTAAAATTTTCGCTGTCAAATTCACACATGTGTTTTTTTTTAATAAAACTTGAAGCCAATAAAACAAATTTATTACATGACAATTTAAGGATTTTTATTGTTGACTTGAGATCAGTGTATCAGACAATATGATCAGCCACAGTAAAATCCAAATAAACGGTGTTTTTATAAAACTTGTATAAGGAGTTTCAACAACTTATACAAAGGAATAAAATATGAATCAATATTTCATATAAGATGATTCGAACATCTATTAAATGAAAATTGCCTCTTGAGAATTTATCTGTAATATATGAAAAAGTTTTCCCCTTTTTACAAAAGTTAATATTAACCGATTATATTCAAAATCCAGTAAAAATAAATAATGTGAAATATTCTATTCTAGAGTACAAAAAGGTGTGCACCTATTTTGCCATTTTGCGAAATAATCAGTTTCATGAAAGTTATTGAGATTTTAAATTTGAGTTCAGAACTTCTGCAGGGATGAAAAATAAAAGTCATGTTTTATGAAAAATTGTATATTTTTAGAAATAATAGACGTAATTCAGTCTTTTTTTTTATTAAGGTCACATGAGTTATACACTTTCTGAAAAAAAATTTAAAACCGAAAAAAACGCCCTTTTCTTAAAAATTACATTTTTTGATTATTTGAGGGTTCCTTGGTATATGCTTCTTTAATTACAATGGTGTCCATGGCTAAAATGCACGGAGAGAAAATATGTTTTTTTCTTTTTTCAATGATCATAGAAACCAAAAAATGTACCCATATTCTGCGGTTATACGAAAAAATCATTTTCAACAAAGTAAACCTTTATAAGTGTTTGTTTTGAATTATAGCGTGCGGTTTTCGTCAGCCCAAAAATATACATTATGTGAGATTAATACGCCATCTCTTGTAAAGCCGGTCTCATCGGTAAATAAAATGAGGCTAAAAAAATTTAGATCTAGGTTATGTTGCCGTATAAACCAGTTGGAGTATTCAAGTCATGAGGGATAATCATTTGGAGACATAGCGTGTACTTTTTCAACGTGGTACAGATGAAGTAACTGTTCTGTTAGAGTCTTATGTACAATCTATTTTGTAACATTGTTTTGTGTCGCGAGCTTTATTATGCTGTTTGAAAGGTTGTCAGCAATATCTTACAAAATTTGTACCTCGACGTGAGGGTCTTGTGCTTTCCTGGGAGAACACTCACAGCCACGTCGCGACAAAAATGACCCTGAATAAAAAATGTAAAATATTAATTCGTTAACTCTAATAATTGTTTTCTAACCATTAGATATTAGCAATAATATCCTGATTTTTACCTGTTTGGGTTTAGCATGTGTAAATTTTGAGCGTTTCGCATAAAAACCGATTTATCTCGAAAACCGCCAGTTTTATCGAAATAAATTTAAAGTACCTTTTTTGAAGAGGAAAAAAATTTCTTAAAAAATTAGTTTTTAGCCCTGTAAAATGATACCTGTGAAAAATTAGGTTCAATGAGTGTGGCCGCAAGTCCGTTCCTGACTTCACTGATGATCTAAAACATCTATTGTAGCATGGTTTAATGAGTCTTTATGGACTATAAGATAAATCGGTGGGTACCCCTTTAGTGCCTTGTATCTCTGTTAAAGGACACTTTGAGAATCTGTCTTCTATAATAAAGTAGGGTTATTTTGATCTTCCCTGTATGCTCTCGAGAAATTAAAAGGTATTTACCGGACAACCTATATAAATATAAATTTACGAACTTTGAAAACTTTATAGATATGATTGTTTAATAGAATAATAATGTGTTCAAAGCCGCTGATCATGAATCTAAGGTTAAAATTTGAAAATCTAAGATGGCGGATCCAAATTATTGGCCAATATGTTCGAAATTTGATTTTGTTAACGAATCACAATAAAAACGGAAGTTAGAAGATTTTCGAGGTCATTGATCATGAATTGGACGTCAAAACTATTAGGAAATAGTAAGTTTTCGAACAAAAAAAGATTTTTATTTCTTGCTTTTTCTTGTTATTGAATATGTTATTTCTTGCAATGTTATGTAAAATTGCTGCGAAATATCTCATATTTAAAAAAAATACATCAAATGTAGAATTTTTTCCAAATAACTTATCTATGTTAATATTTTTTTTTTATCTTAAAAGTATTTCTTTTAATTTTTGTTTAAATTTAGTATGGATACAGTCAAAAAACTAATTATAAAATTTTCAAGTAAAGTTTATTTTTATTTTAAAAATAAATATGATTTTAATAGATAGTAAAAATACAGTTATATTTTATAAATTAATTACTTTTTTTATAGTTATATTTGTTTCGACAAATATTGGAAACAACAAAAGTTAATAAAATTATATGTTCTGTTACAACAATGTAGCAATAAAAGGTATCTATATCAATTATATTCAATTGGTACTTAAACAACATGTAATAAACCACATAGCTTTAGGATACAAATAAAATAATACATATATATTTAAAAGTAATAAAAAGTTCATAAAAAAATTTAACCGCCTTCCAAAAAAGTACTTAAAAGCGGAAAATAAAAATATAAAGTTTCATGTAATTACTTTCTTATTGTAGGTTTTTTGTATCCCATGATAGTAGTTATTGATTTCATTTAGTAATAATTTTACCCAAACATCAAAAATTTCATTTTCATATATAAATTTATATAACTATTTTTTCTTTTCAGCACTTTTTAGGAGTCGATTCAGTTTTTTTTATAAAAAATTTTATTTTTTGATTTTTATTTTTGAACTCGTTTTGATATTCATAACTTATTTGGACTAAATATTCAGTAAAATGTGTAGTGTACGTCGCAATCTTTCCAAGGTCGCAAAAAAATGATAATTTTATTCAAAGTTATAAAACAAATTAAATTAAACAAAAAAAATTCTTTCATTCTGAGATTTCTTCAATAACCAGTTTTGAATGAAATTGTACCTAACAAATATTTAGTATGTCACAGTAAGTCCGCTATCTTGAATATAAGAAAAATAATTTTGGATTTGTTATCTAGTTCTCCAGAAACCAAGCATAGTCAACACTGAAATAACTTCAGACATGTAAATTCTTACTCCGACATCTTTTGTTCAGCCTATTGAGTTTGAAGAAATTAAGGATTTTTAGATCAGGATATTGCGTTAGCCACATTGAATTAAAAAATAATTAAATTCATTACTTATACCTTTAGAAATCCCCAATACACAAAATCAAGATATATAAAATTTTTAGTTAACCATACTGGATCCAACATACAAAATTGTTTAAAAACCATTAAAAATTCGTATTTTATACCCCAAAAACTCCTTTTATCAGTTTTGAACAGAATCTAAAAATTTAAACTTTTGGGTATGTTAAATTAGATTCATCATATTGAAATTTTCAAGAATAATTTTAAATTCGTAATATACACCCGCAAAAACCCTCCAATACCAATTTAGGACAAAATCGACCATATCGATTTTGTAATGATAATTTTAGATTCGTTTTATGCGACCCTGAAAACTTACATTAATTTTGAAGAAAATCAAATAAAATATTTTTTTTATCCGCTATCTTGTATTTTGCGTTATAATCAAATATATATATATATATATATATATATATATATATATATATATATATATATATATATATATATATATATATATATATCTTTTAGAATTCGGACCAAAATACAAAAGTTAATTAGATAAAGGAAGATGTGTGATATTATATTTCTTCGCATAGCCTACCATCTCAAAGATACAATTACATTTATTGACGTATTGATGTATTATAATTACAATAAAACAGAATTTTATCACATGAATTATGTGTAAAAAAAGTATTTATTTGCACAATGGTTTAAATGTTACTTTTTAATTTAAACGTATTTTTTCAATGTTTCAAGTAATTTTTACGAACTACATCGTTTTTAGAGATAAAAATAATAAAAGCAAAAAAATACTATGAAAACACGCAGTCTAATGAAAATTTTCTAACAATAAGTAAAATTGATAAGAGAAAATTGGTTTGTGCTTGTGGCTGCCAGGCTATAAATTATAATGATAAAATGCAAAAGTTAGAAACAACTAAGAACACTTAACTGTCAGATATCACTCAAAATCCTTTTGAATATCAACCAGCTTTAATAATAAGGCGGCATCTGGCTCGAATGATGTATCATTTTTCGTTCAAGTGGAAGTCGAAAGTGTTGTAAAAGTTTCAAAAACTTTACAAGAATGGAATAATTCATTATAACATCACATATGAAATTATGAAGTATTATTTTTTTAACAAAAAATTCAAATTAATCGAAATATTCCCAAAATGAAGAAATAATATTATTATTTTCTGATAATATCATATATATATATATATATATATATATATATATATATATATATATATATATGATACAGAAAATATTCCTGATGACTAGCTAGTTTCGTTCTTTATTCTTGTCCCAAAAAATGTGAGGATTATAGATCCATCAGTCTTATGAGTCATGTTCTAAAAGTAATTCTTAGAATAATACAAGGACGAATATATCTGAAATTTTAACGGGACATTAGCGATACGCAATTGGGCTTCAGGAACTGCTTAGGCACAAGGGAGGCCCTATTTAGGTTAAATGTTTTAATTCAGCGAAGTTGTGTAAATTGCGATGTATTTGCCTGCTTTATTGATTTTAAAAAAGCTTTCGACCGAGTAAATCATCAAAAACTAATGAAAATACTACAGGAGCATCAATTGGATGATAAAGATTTACGAATTATTTCCAACCTTTATTGGAAACAAGAATCATTTGTTCAGGTGGAGGAAAAGGAATCGCAAAAATTCCAAATTCGGCAGGTTGTTTGGCAGGGCTGTGTGTTATCCTCACTACTCTTTAACATCTATTCGGAAAAAATATTTCGAGAAGCTCTTGAAGAGGTAAAAGAAGGTATCTCTCTAAATAGGGTTTTGATCAAGAATCTGAGATATGCAAATGATACTGTCCTTCTTGCAGATACAGCTGAAGGACTTCAAAGTCTGATAAAAAGGATAGATAAGATCCGTGAAAAATACAACATGCGATTGAACATGGGCAAAACAAAGGTTATGATAAAATGCAAAGACGTATCCCAAAATGTACAATTTCGCGTCAGAGGTTCTCTTATTGAAACAGTATCCTCCATCAAATATCTGGGCGCACAACTAAATAATAAGTGGGAGCAAATAAAATAAATAAAAATACGTATTGAGAAAACCAGAGCCCATTTCAATGGCACGAAAACACTATTGTGTAATATGAAATTTAATCTACAACGAAGAACGCGTTTACTTAAATGCTACATATTCTCTATACTGTTGTACGGTGTAGAATCTTGGACATTGAGGAGGCTGCATGTAGACGACTTGAGGCTTTTGAAATATGGTATTACCGACGTATGATGAGAATATCTTGGACACATCACGTAACCAACGAAACTGTTCGGCAGTGCATGAGAAAGGAGAGAGAAATCAGGACCATTAAAGAAAGAAAGTTTACTTTGGATATATAATGCGTAATCAAAAATACGAACTGCTACAATTGGTTATACAAGGCAAGATGAAAGGTAAGAGAGGTTCCGGAAGACGACGAATTTTATGGCTAGAAGAGTTCTGGGGAAACAAATTTCCACACCCGCCAATTGTAACATCGCAGCCGGCTGGATAAATGAAGAATACCAAATCTGCCAAGACCACAGTCAGATGCAGTTTGAGCCATTTACCGCCGAGAAAATCTCAAGAATAATCAAGAAATTCAATAACTGGAAATTTCTAGGTCTTGACCGGATCCAGACCTACTAGCTCAAGAAGTTCTCGTGTATACACCATCAACTGGCTAATCTTATTAACGATATTTTTCTAAACTCAGCAAAAATGCCATTGTTTCTGACAGTAGGTATTACGTATATCTGACCAAAGGATCAACATAACACACGTGACTCAGCTAAGTATACGCCAATCACCTGCTTTCCCATACTATAGAAGGTAATCACCTCCTGCTTGACTTAACGCATCTGTGCATATTGTGAACAAAATAACATCATCGCAACTCAACATAGAGGATACACCAAGGGGAGCAATGGGATGCAAGGAACAATCGATTGTTGACTCTGTCATATGTAACTAAGCATGTACCAACCGAAGAAACCTCTTTGCTGACTACGTGGATTATAAGAAGGCCTTCAACTCAGTGCCACATGAATGGTTCAAAACTATATCTAATATAACTAATACTTTTGTTTCCTTTTTAGAACGCATCATGTCAACCTGGAGAACCAGGATCTAATTGCAAATGCCATCCAGCGATACCATCGAAACTAATACAATCCCAATAGGAAGGGAAATATTCTAAAGCGATTCACTAAGCTCATTGTGGTTCTGCCTTGCAATGAACCCACTGTCACGCCATTTGAACTCCACCAGATACGGCTTTAGTATTAGAAATAACCACGAAGAGGTAATAAGATTGAATCATCTTCTATACATGGATGATCTTAAACTGATAGCTGCTGCCAAAAACCATAATTGTGAAAGAGTTCTCCGAGGATATCGGAATGGAGTTTGGACTTGACAAGTACCTTATTTTGAACATCTTTAAAGGAAAGATACAACCGGTGGCATTTGAGATGCAGAACGATAAAACTATAGCTGCAATAGAAGCAGAACAAACATACGAATACCTAAATATGAAACACGCTAAATAAATTAACCATCGCACTATGAAGACCGAATTGACAACCTAATTTGTCAGAAAGGTAAGCCGGGTGTTACGAACTAGTCTAAATAGTGGAAATTTGTTTTAGTCGCTCAACACGTACGCATGATGTGCGCTTAGCTGCTCTTTTGGAATTGTAAAATAGAGCAGGACGAACATCGAAAACCTGCAAAGGAAAATAAGAATACTCTTAACAAAAGTACTCATACAACACCCTTGGAGTGCTATTGAACCTACAATGTTTCCAAGACACCAAGGAGGAAGAGGATTGGTCGATATTGGTAAGCAGCTCGATCAACAAATAATAAATTTACGTTCTTATTTCCACAGGTAAGAGGACTCTTCCACACTACATCGAGCAATATACGAGGGAGACGATTCAACACCCATTCAGCTGATGAAACAGGATACTGCTTCTCACCACCGAACTTCAAGGACGGCATTAAAATGAGATCATCCAGGACAATATCAACAACCCATTGTCGAACTACTAGTTAATTTCAGGACAGATATTTCCGGAAACGGAGAGCTTCTTGTTAGATATACAAGATCAGATTATTCCGACGAAGAACTACCGGAAGCTCGTCATCAGAGATCCCTCAATAAAAAATGACCAATGTAGATATTGCTGTCGAATATCAGAGACAATCCTGCACATAACTGGAGGATGTCAAGTGTTTGCCGCAACCGAGTATAAGGGAAGAAGGGAAGCTGCTAAGATACTTCTCCAAGAGTTAGCAGTTAAGTTAAATTAATTGCAGATAGAAAAAGTGCCTTAATATAAATACAATTCGGAGCCTATTCTTGAAAACAACGAGTTTAAGGTATATTGGGATCGAACGGTTCTAACAGAACAAACAGTTGCTCATATTAGGCCAGACATTATATTATTAGATACAGACATTATATTAATAGATACATTGCTATACCTAAGTCAAAAATACAATAAAAAGATCTCCAAATACAGACATCGGGAGGTTCAAATCCACGGAGAGTGGGCAATGAACAGCGTCTAGGCGATTCCGATAATACAATCGACAACTGCACTGATAACAAAGAATCTGTTGTAGAACAACAAGGAACTGGACCTTTGTGAGCATCTGTATAAACCGATTCAGAAAGCAGTGCTCCTTGCAACTGCGCGGATCGTCCGAAAGTTTGTAGGAAGTACAGAAGACCGCGCCACTTAGAACCCGGTAACATAGAAAGGGTCCCCACAGAGCTTCATACTTTTGGTGTCTTTGTATACCTGGAATGAGTCAATAATTCCTGGAAGCTTGTAAATCTGAATAATTATAAAAATTTTCAATTAAAATACCAGTTTATTTTACCATAAACAAGAAACTCTTTATACTTCTAAGCAAATACAAATACGCAATTTGCGATAAGTAAACGTATTCTTCCTTCATTAACTATGGGGAATAACGAAATTATGTGAACGATTTAACCTATAATTTCGAGATATAATTATCAAAGTGTTATTTTAATTTCATTAAATTAGTATTAGGTAGTTGAAATTTAGGAAAACTAAATTGTTATTTAATTGCTTGAATTGTCAAAAAGACATGTCTTCGTAATCATCTAACCATAATGTTTTGAGAGATAATTCTTTAAGTATATGAAATATCTTAGGGTTGAGAATTAAAGTATATAGTGTAGTAGTTTTAATAATTAATTTTGCATACTGTTACAAAATTGAACATTTTACAATAAAGTTATATAAATCTGAACTACTTAGGACTGTTACTAATGTGATATTGTATGTCATTTATAAGTATATGTAGTACTTTAATAGGAATGTTGATGATTTTTGGGAAAGTGTTTACAACCATGCATAAGTTTCTAATATAGCCCAAAACATTTAATATTATTTTTGTTTAATACTACTAATACTTTAACGATCAATATTTTAAATTTTATTTCAAATTTCACTCCAAAAAGTCAGCACTTGTCATGTGACAATTGAAATGTTCCACGTTCAGAAAATAAAAGGAAAATATGGCTTCAGCTACCCCGCAGTGATCCAGCACTAATCTAAAATGTATTTTGTAAAGATCATTGTGATATAAGTTTGGATAATATTTGTTTATTTTTCTGATATTAACATTTATTATCTTTCAGATTTTTAAACATGAAAATTGAAATTTTGAGGTTAGAAATAAAGTGCTTGTTTTATTTTAGTTGCCGAGTGATATTGAAAACTATAAAGAATATTATTTGATAGCCTCGGTACATTGTTGCCAAGGAAGTTTGGATGTCAACATGAGAGAAAAAGACTAACAGAAAACGTAGCAACTCGACTATTAGCAGTCAAAGAAGTTTATGTTCTGGGAAAATTTTGAACTGTGCATTAACGAAGTTGAATATATCCTACAGCATCGCCTCCGTATGACTGCTTCGAGGACCTAAAAAGAAATAAAACAATTTGTTTAATTAAAGGCAAAATATGACCTCAAAATTATACCACAGAAATAACAATTCTTGGAATGCTACTTACATGGAGGCCTTCACATTTCTGAATTCAGCTGAACAGATGTTATTGTTTGTTGCTAGGAAATTAGCCATCGTAAAACATACATTCTCGGCAAATTTAAACTATTTGCGCAAATAAGTCAAGGGAAAACTTATGACAATCTTTTTCAAAGGGAGTAGTAAGCAAATTTTGAAGAAATTGCATGGAAATCACTATAAAATAATGATAACCAAACAACGTAGACTTTCACAGTGATGATGTTTTGTGAACAAGTGACGTTATGCATTTTGAGTGGTGTTCGTTGTTACCTGACTTCAAAGTAATTTAGTTACATGCTGATTATCAAATGTAAATTAAATTTCTTAAAAATAAAGAAAAATATTGTGCTCTTAAGGATTTCTATTATGGCAACTAATGTTTTGCAGCAAAATTAAGTTTTTATTTGAATAAAGTGAATATCCCTGTTATACTTGTGTTAAGTTCTGCTAGTTTTCAAATACATTTTATCCAAAATTGATTTACTCGATATGTTTCTTTACTAAAAGAATTATAAATAAAATGAATAATGACTATGTCATCAAAATAATAATATTATTAGGGCAAATATATGATAATTATGATAATATTAGATTACCGAGGAGGTTTGTTATCAAATATTGTTTCATTAATTGATATGAATGCACAGCTGTGGCAAACAAAATTTAAAAAAATTCTTCTATATTTTAGCAAAGGACCGCATGCACACACACAGTAAAATGGAATTTTGAGTCTCCATCGAATTGACTGAAACTAATTTTTTCCGATAGCTTCTGACTTTCTAATAAAAAGTTATTTGGAGCTCAAGGCTAGAAAATGCCCTCTTAAAGGGCTGTGAGAGGTGTTATGGTGCCAACAAACAGTGTGAAAATAGTAGCGAGATGATCGAATAACTTGAAACCTAAAAATGATTAGGCAAAATGGTAAATACAAAAGTCATAATAAATAAAAAGAGGCTCTTTATGATTATCTTGAAGTCGACCTTAATATTGACCTTTAACGCCATTTCAGGGAAAAAGTGATTTTTTAATTAAAAACATCCGCCATCGCAAGAATAAAATCCACGGTAAAAGCTAGTGAAGATAAGATGGGAACCAAGCCGGTAAAGGCCAGAAGAGAATCTTGACAGTAAAGACAAGGCTGAAATCCGGCCAGTAACAGGAATATTGGAAACTGGTTACCGGAGGCGAGGCCAAAACTTGGCCAGTGAAGGCAAAGCTGTAGCCCGACCAGTGAAAGCCAGTGAAGACAAGGGAAGAGTACGGCCAATAAACCCTGAGACACAATCGAGTCCTTTAGTCAAATTCCTGCACCGTCACAAAAGATATATGTTTCTATTCGAAAAAATCTCTTTGATCTTAAAATAAATTCCAAAGTCACTGTTAATATCGACCTCAGAATCATCACGAAATGCCTTTTTTTTACTACAACTTTGTATTTAGTATTTTGTCTTATCGTTCTTAGGTTTCAAGTTATTGAGTCATTCCGCTATCTTTTGGCATTTAGGTACCTCTCTCAGCCACGTAAAAAGGACTTTTCTGAACGTGTGCGCATGCCGGTTTAATGGGGATACAAAGTCTTATTTAGCTGTGTGCGTGGTCTTTTACTAAAACATAATCACATTTTAATAAATATAGATAACATATAGTATATATTCGTTTCTTTATGGGACCTAATATGCCCTTTAACCTATATCCTGAAAAGAATAAATTTATAATTTAAATATTAGCTTTTTTAACATAAAGGGTAGAGCAATAAATCATTTTAAAAGCTTTAAATGTTTATTCTATTCCTTTTTAGAAAAATGGTGGTCATTTAAATTTATTAAAATTAAAATATACCCTTTTTGTCAGTAGATTTGATAAATCCGGCAGATTAATCAGAGTCACATGAGTATATGGCTAAATGTTTCGAGGAAAATTGAAATGAAATTAATTTTTCATTATTATTAATAATATTGTGTTTAAACATTGACCTATATTGGTTATTTACTTTTTAAACATTCTTTGACTCGTGATTACAGTTATGTATCACAATGGATATATAAAATCATTCTCCCCTGTCTCTCATTGTTACTGAAGGCGTTCTTAGGAAGACTTCATCTTTTTAAACCGGTAATTGTGATATAGAATTTGGTCAAAATACTTTAAAAAACATGCCTATATTTAAAAAGAAGCTTGATAATAGTAACTTAAAATTAAAGTTTTATATGTCAAATTTGGTAAAGCCGTTTTGTGGGAAGACAAAATTTTTATTTTATTTTTATTTGAAAGAATGTTTTTTTTTTCGGTACAAGATATTTGCCAAATATATATTTGATAAGTCCACCAATGTACTTTGGATATAATTCAAAAATATATCTTTTATTTAATATAATAAGACTATAAATTGATCACCTAACTCTAATACTCAATTTATGAAATTATTATATTTAGTTTAACGGATATTTTTTTCTTTGCGGCTGTCTATAAATATTTTCCCAAGGATGAAAAAGGGGACGTTGTAAAATAGATAAAAACAACCAAAGAGGATTGATAAATTTGGGGCACAAGGCAAAAAAATGGTTGGGTATTGACACATTTTTTATAAGAAAATGATTTAATTTATATTCTTATCTTGGAAATATTGTATACAAAAAAGTAAGTCTCATTCCACGCCATACATCAGTAAATGTATGTATAATTTACTATCAACCACTTGTGCATAATAAAGATAACATTGTTGTGGAAGGGAGAGAGTTATATAAAACACATGGACAAAGAAAGCATTAACTTACTCCTCTTTTTTCGGTTCTCTGTGGTCAGCTTGGAATCTTTATAGTTTCATCGTGTCCTTAAGTTTGTTAATTATATTAGTTATTTTTATTAATTTTTTTGAAAATCGAGGTTATAAGCTATATTAATTCTTCTGGTTCTTCTAAATAATGCATCGAGATAGCTATAGTGTAAGATTCTTGCTGTTCCTTCCATATCAGCCGGATTTTTATAATTTTTCTCATTTTAAATATTTTTTAATACAGTAGTGAAACTTACTGACAATTCTTATTCCTATAAGCCAAGGCTATTTTGAATTTATAAAGATATAAAGTTTTTATAAATATGTACAAGATATGGTAAACCAAGTTAGTGCAGTTGACTTGTAAAAGCTGTCAATACTAAAATGTATGCATACATATATATTGGGAACTGAAGCCATTAGTATAGTTTGTTTGGTTATGCTACTAAGCTTTTGGAACTTCGTCACATTGTTTAAATTTTGACAGAACTTTATGAACATAGGCATCTCTATTCAAACCAATAAATTATTGAGTGGGGCAGAGACCATGTAGATATAATTATTTTGGGAACTTCGGAAAAATATCTAGAATGACTTTATGTCATCTGTAATTCGGTAAATTTTGCCATCAATTCTCAAAAAGTCATCACAAAATAACAAACTGCGTAGAATATTTAGTATAATTCGAGCCAAATATTTATTTTTCTCTATTTATATAAAATAACAGATTTTATACATAGTTAATATTAATTTAGATATATGATCGTAGATTGGGGGAACGCAAGAACGATGACTGTAAAAAAATACATAACCATGCTTTTGGAAAATCATGTAGTCTACTTTTACTATTCAAATTATCCAATTGCATCTTTATGGGTAAAAATGGGTGGATGTACCTTACTCTAATAATCAATGATTATTTAAATCAGGCCAGATTTGAACCGGGTTTTTCAAATATATTGATAAAGCCTGCTTGAGGGTTTCATAAGGGTTGAGTACCAATGGATTCGTTTAACAATAGAGCCTAAAAAGTGATGATAAATGATTTGTTTCGTGTTTCAAAATTGTGTCTGGTATTTTTATTAGTTATAATTTTTTTATTTTGAAAAGACCAAGAGCTGTCAAATTATTTTTCAAAATTTAATACGCTCTTTTATTCATGGGCTAATTTCTAAAGAGGGATTAATTTTTTCAAAAAAAATTGTATTGTTTTTCCTAATTTATCGTTAAGCAGACCCAGAAGCTCCTTTTAGAGCTTCTTCAAATGTAAAGACTTTAACATTTTCAACTATATCCAGACACTTTCGCAAATTATATAACAAATGAAGAACAAATTTTTAAAAATCAAAAATTCAGTAAGAAACAAAGAAATCTATCTGTCGTATTTAAATAGTTGTTTATATATATTTTACGTTTAAGCAGAGAAAAGGAAATAATATATGCAAACCATGTGTTTCCTGCAAATATAACTCTGGTCCTCTCTCTATACGCGTTTCGACCACCTTGTGGTCTCGTCAGCAACATTCGCAGGAAACAACTGTTAAATAAAATATAAAGTCCAAAGTATATCGGTAGAATATTGAAAATCTGCCGACTTCGATGCCTGACTGAAACATATTACCAGTCAAACGATATTTTTACAATCACCGGATTAGTGCGAAATTTTTAACAATCAAAATTTCAGTAAGAAATAAAGAAGTCTATCTGCCATATTTATATAGTAGCTTATATATATATATATATATATATATATATATATATATATATATATATATATATATATATATATATATATATATATATATATATATATATATTATCCTTTTAAGCAGATAGGATCTACAAACAGGAATCTCGAAGAGCTTAATACATATAATTCTTTTTGGTTCAACATAGGAGAGAAATACTGATTTTCCAAAAAGGGTGCAATTTTGTCATTTTATGTTAACGATGAAACAAGATGACCCTCGATTTTTCAACAGCATAATTTCGCCTGATGAAGCAAAATTTATGAAAAATGGTCTTTTTAACAGACATAATTCCCATTTTTGGAGTGATTCCAATCCTCATGCAGTAAGATTGCGGAATTTTTAAGAGAGCTGGCAATTTAACGTATTTTTTGCTGTAAGGAATAGTGGAATAGTGAAACTACATTTTTATTAAGAAAACTTAAATGATAATTCATCAATAATACAACGAAAATTATGTCACGATTTTAAATTAAGTATTAATTTTTGTAAAGGAAAGTTATTTAAGTATCCTAGAAGAGTTGGATTATCATTATTTAAGCAGTATACCTCTGGCGGAGCACACGCAAATTTTTTTACCAACACGATGGAGTCCTACTACATAGAATCGTTTCCGTTACCAACTTCTAATAAGCAACATTATATGGCAAATTTATTGCCAACAATGGACCTTTTCTTTGGTCTCCTTGTTCTCCTGATTTAACTGGGGGAACGATAAAAAACATCGTTTATTGTAATCCAGTGATAACGATGAAAAACTAGTAAGGCAAGGGTAACGGATGCGTTCGAAAGTTTATCTCCAGATTCAACTAGAGCGGCTATCGATGGCGAACTAACTCGGAGATGTAAAAAGTATTTGGTGAAAATTACGAACGTTTATTAAAACAAGTTGTTTTCTGTGTGGATAAGCCTTTTACTATTTCTGCAGTGCAAAAATGTTTAATTGCCAATATTTCCGAAATTGCAGACATTTAGAATAGAAAATATATGGCGCTTGCGCAGGTCATATCTTGGTTCTGCTTGGTTGGTTTCTTTGCTTCTCTGGGTCTGTGCCTCTTCTCGGCCCGCTCTCCTGTTTCTCTGGTGTGTTGTTTTTGGTTTGGTTTTGAGTAAAGTTTTCCATGTGTTTGAAATATTTTGCGCATCATCTCTCTTGTTAAAGTTTTTGGTGCTTTCTATTTCGAGAGCGTCTCAGACTCACTATAAATTTCCGTATATATATATATATATATATATATATATATATATATATATATATATATATATATATATATATATATATATGTATATGTATATATGTTTATACGGCTTTTACGGATTCCTCCGTGTGAGATGCATTAGCAGTGGTTACATCCACATTATGCTGTTGTAGTGCTGAAATCACATTCAGCAAACGTACAACTATATGCAACTCCGTATGTAAGTGAAATAAAATGCGAAACAGTGAATGCAAACTTCGCTCCATTATATCCTTTCTGTGTTAGAGGTTGCACAGTTAGAATAAATTGTAATAAAACACAAATCATCCTATTCTACCACCATCGAGATGGTGGCCCACCTGTACCACCACACCGAGAAGAAAGTCAAAGCTTACCCTCCCCGCCACAGTGATACGGCAGAGATACATGTTTCGTCTCTCACTAGACTCATGAGGGTACCGACATGCACCTGGCTATGCAAAGGACAGATCGGAAGGAAGCATGCAACACTGAACGCGGCTCCGCCGACCTCTCGTCGGATGGCTTATATTTGTTTATACGGCTTTTACGGATTCCTCCGTGTGAGATGCATTAGCAGTGGTTACATCCACATTATGCTGTTGTAGTGCTGAAATCACATTCAGCAAACGTACAACTATATGCAACTCCGTATGTAAGTGAAATAAAATGCGAAACAGTGAATGCAAACTTCGCTCCATTATATCCTTTCTGTGTTAGAGGTGTATATATATATATATATATATATATATATATATATATATATATATATATATATATATGTATATATATATATATATATATATATATATATATATATATATATATATATATATATATATATATATATGTATATATATATACAACATAAACTTTGCTACGGACACTTGGCTGCAGTAGTCCAGTCAGTGTAATAGAGACAACAAAATTGGGGTCGATTTTAGACCAGGGGCTGTGAAGTGGCCGGCGAAAGGGTGGCGAATGCGTATTCTTGACGCGTTTAGCATTCATATCCTTGTTCGCTTGGTGAAAGGCAAGCGAACTGTGAAACATCCGCAAATGAAATGACAGCTGCTAAGTGACAATTTAACGATTGGTACTAAAAGAAGTTTATTTAATTTTAATCATTAGAAAAGTAATATGTTGACGAACCGTGTCTTTAGGAAGTTTTATTTTTTGAATAAACAGTTCAAATGTTAATTAGGTGGTATTCCGATATTTTTAATATTTTCAAATTTTTAATTACAGTATCCTTGGAAATTTTCTCTCGCAAATATTGTGTAGATTTGAGATTACAGACATACAAAATTATTACAGAAGATTCTGCTCAACTCAACTGTATGAGCGTGCTATTTAAAAATGATTTAATATAAATACTTGTGTCCATAATAGCCGAGTATCTAAGTTTTAAACAGTTAAGTCTAACATAATTCTTTTCACGAGGCAACTTATAATAAATTTGAAAAATAACAAGCTATCTGAAAGTTTTATTTAAATAAGTAACAAATTTTGTAATTACAGCATTAACCTAATTAGATCATTGTAAACACTATACTACACTACAGTTAAATAAATATTATGATTCCAATTTATCGGGCCATATAAATATGAACCTTTCGGACCAACGAATGAGGTCCTTCAGCATAAAAACCTTATTTATGGTACATTTGATCTTCAAGCCTCTACAAATCATTATAAAATAAAAAAAACTATACTAACAGTTGAATATGAGATCTGCCAGCATCTTTAAAGGACGTCTTCTATCTGGCCTTTGGTTTCGGTCCCTGGTCTCAAACAGTTTCTCTATTATTGTTCAATTCTGTGTTTTCTTTCAAATTTAGTTGTCAGGACAGAACGTCTTGCAGTAAGAGACTGGATATTTTGTGAACTAATTGGATAGTTTCCGTAGTGGATTAGGATGATGGCTTTTAGTCATACTACGTAGAGTTGTAATTTTCACCGTTCCACGGTTTGTCACTGCTGGCTTTCTGCAATTACTGTATATAGGGGGCATGTATTCTAATTGACGTCAGTATATTACTTTGTATATATGAGTTGCTGATCTTGATATTCCTTTTTCTTTATGTATTAGAATTCTTAGCACTTTGATCTTTGTATGAATTTTTGTTTAACAGTTCTAGAGTGTCAATTTAAAATAATTTGGTGATCTAAATTTACATCTAAATATTTAACTGATGGCTTGGTCTATATTTCTTGGTTGTTAAGTGCTATAAAATACAGTACAATGTATAATGACAATCAATAACTTCACAACAATAACAACGATACTGTTTTTTTTTTACCGTTAATTTGACGTACCAAAACTACTTTTTGCCTAAAATTGAGACAAAACATACTACGGACATTTTCGGTCTGAAAGCTCAATTCAATCTGTCATCCTTTTTATTTTTTTAAATACGCGGGTTTTAGCACGTTCATATCTGGCAACATTGCTTTTTCAAGAAAACGGATTTTACTGTCAAAAGTATGAAGTGACAGTTCACATCGCCATTCATATCACCTTTCAGATCACGCTTTCGAAGATACGGGCCCAAGGATATGTGAAAATATTTTTTGTTATTTTCAATTGTAGCCAGACTTACAGTAAGAAAAATTGGATTCCATTAGGTTGTTTATTGTCAATAAACTTGAAAAATGTTGGGCGGGATGTTTATTCTAAGGTAAGTTATTTTTGTCCTATTCTGATCCTTGGGGAAAAATTGTAGAGGAAAAACCCTTGGTATACAAAGGTGCAAGCAGAAATAATGCAATTTGATCAATTCATAACCAGCCAGAATGTTAATTTACATTATTCGTTGTATATCCTTACTTAAATAATAACAGATTTTTTTAAAAACAAGTTTTGTTGAGCAGTTTATTTGTCGCCTGGTCAGCGTTCATTTTTATTATAAATTATGAGCACGTTTTTGCTCATACGTTAGACTGAGCTTTATAGTAGTTTGTGGATGATAATCGCGCGACCTACCGCTCGAGAATTTAAATTTAGAACAGCTGGTTTTGTCAACTGATGTAGGACATTGCACCGCCTCACAAAGGAAGCCACAGAATGGTATTTCTTAGTTATGGGGCGACGCAATGCTCAAGATACTTAGCCGAAAGATGAGAATTTCCGATTATACTAAAATTTATTTAATAAGTATAATAGTTAATTAAATAAAAGTAATATAAGTTATGCGAGAATAGTACCAAAATACTTTTGTCCTTATGAAATTCAAATCTGTTCAGGATTTTAGTTTTACTAAAATTATTTTAGGATGTATGAAACTTTAATTATTTATTAAAGTTTCCGATAGAAAATTTACAATTTGCGATATAAAGGCCCCTGTTTTATAACGAGGTAAGGGTTAAATTTTACTGCTGTAACATTTTGGGTTAAAGATGAGTGATTTATTTTAAACCTGTAAAATTTGACACTCACTTTTTATATTTGCTAGCTGATGCAAAAATTTGTTTTGCATTCATTGATATCGCGCGAAATGAGTACTAAATTTTACAGGTTTAATTATTTGTCTGCATATTGTACGTTGATTTTGTAAGGTTGAAACTGACATGGGATTTAATAAAGCGTAGAATTGTTGCATCGCAAAAGCTTTTTTCAGTATGTTAGTCGTATTGTGTAGAAAATACATCCACGAATCTATATTGCTAGGTATTTCACAGGAATGTTTACGTTGTTTATTTTGAGTGGAATGAATAACTCGTGGAGAGAAACTTTTTTAATAATAACTATAAACTCGCACTTGTCAGGATTAATTTTAATTTTCTAAAAATTCAAGGAGGGGGTAGCTTTGAGTAACTGATAAGTAACAAATTTTCGTGCTACTTCTGCTTATTAAGAATTTACAGTTGCGTTGACATGCGTAAATGATTTCGTTTGTACATAATTAAATACACCTGCACATAAGCTTCTAAGTCATAATATTTCCTTTTGAAGTTTTATTCGAAGTGTTCTATTTTCTAAGTATGATTCGATCAACACAATTATGTCTGTTTCAACAGTAAGAGTTTCGTGTCTTGACAAAACGGAAGGACCTTGAGCAAAAGCCAAATTATACACTATTGCCCAAGTAAACGGTAACAGCTCACGATATAGTATATTGATAAATTTGTTGGTAAAAACGTCGGACATATACAGGGTGTCCGGGAAAATGAGTGAAATCTCTCAGATATGAAAAAAAAAACACTTGACAGGAATACTAGTTCATATAAACCTTTCTCGTATAGGCCTCCTCTTCAGAGATATGAGCTCCCAGAAAACTGCAATGGAATCAAGTTTTTGACACATAATTATTGAACCACCAGGCATATTTCATTTTTTTTGATATGATGTATAATAAGTTAGCTCTTCCATTTACTATCCAAGAAACTGTTGCGAATTACTCACAACTGCAGGGACGAACTAGCTGCGACACTCATGTGTTGTTACCCCCTATATGATAAGAACTTTGGACAATGTTTTTTACAACTATTGTCTAAAAATTAAGTCATATCGCTAATCCTAACCTTTTTCGAAAGAACGTTATTTTATTTACACTGTTAGTCCTCTAACTTCTGTCGTGTTGAATATAAAAATGAGGAATTTTCCCCTGTCACCATAGTTTCAACGATAAGTTAAACTAACTGCTTAGTTAAAAACTTCGTAAGAAGGTTCAACATGGGCTCCGTAGAGTCTAATACACTCGCGGGCACGACAAATTGAGGACTGCTGTAACCGCCACATTAACTCAGCATTGTTCCTTATTTAATCACAATGAAACGTGATTGTCCGTAGATGTTCGTGCCTACTATCCACTGGAGTAAAATACAAGGTTTTAAAATATCCTCACAGGTAAAAATTCAAGAGCGTTAGGTCGGGAGATCGAAGAGGTCAGGCAATAGGTCCTCCTCTACCTATGCAACGGTTTGGAGAGACATTATTCAGGTGATTCCGGACAGCAACGGTGAAACAAGGGGGCGCCTCACCGTACATGTTTTGATGAGTTTCAATTGGTAAGCATTCTACTAAATCGTGAAAAGCGTTCTATAAGAACTCCAAATAAAGTTTTTCATTCAGTTGTGCTGGCAGTACAAGCGGTCCAATCACAAAATTGTCCATTATTCCTGTCCCGACATTAACAATAATTGCATGAGGATTTTTATCAGCCCATACATGTGAGTCTAAATTTATGATACCATTTTTTGTAAACCTGGCTTCATCCGTGAGGAGAATTATGCTTATGAAGTTTACATTATTTCGTTGCTGTTTCAGTAGCCAGTTTGCAAACTGCAATCTACGGGGAAAATATTCAGGGATCAGTTCATGCACTTTTTTCAAATGATATGGATATTACAGCTATTCTTGAAGAACGTCATGTACTATTGTTTTGGACGTATTAAACTTCGACGATAATTTTCTAGTGCTTGTTAAAGGACTGTCATCTACAGTATTTAAAATATTTTCCTCTAATTGCGGCGTACGTACTGTTCATCCCTGACCGGCATCAGTACTTCTTTTCCCAAAATTTCCTATAATTATGAAGAAATTTAAAAATGCTATCTTATTAAATGGAATCGCCTACCATTCTCCCTTAGAGGTTGATTATCTCGTTGAAATGTTTTCTGATCTGGAAGAGTACGATTAGGATACATATCGTCATATAACCTCCTGGCTTCCAAAGCATTGCAAAACGCAAGACCATGCATTAGATGCATATCTTAATACTCAATAAACGTGTATACCATATTTCCAATTATTTCACAATTAATTTTACAACAAAATCCAAAAATCATTAAATTAATATTCAAGGACAGAATCAACGTGTTAGCGATGTGAAAGTTCACCAAGTTCTAAAATGCAGAATATTTATTTCTTTCCTACCTAGAAACATTTACAACAACATGCTTTGTTTTTGGTACCGATAAAATAAAATGCAAAATTTTTGCGAACCTAGGTCGAACTGCAATTCACGGTATTAGATTTTTTTAACTAAAGAGGTAAAATCCGAATTTGGGGATTGAAGATTGAACATTTGATAAGAACAAAGATATATCTTTTATCGAAATACGCCAAATACATGATGTTAACAAAATGAGTTTCGTGTCTTGACAAAACGGAAGGACCTTGAGCAAAAGCCAAATTATACACTATTGCCCAAGTAAACGGTAACAGCTCACGATATAGTATATTGATAAATTTGTTGGTAAAAACGTCGGACATATACAGGGTGTCCGGGAAAATGAGTGAAATCTCTCAGATATGAAAAAAAAAACACTTGACAGGAATACTAGTTCATATAAACCTTTCTCGTATAGGCCTCCTCTTCAGAGATATGAGCTCCCAGAAAACTGCAATGGAATCAAGTTTTTGACACATAATTATTGAACCACCAGGCATATTTCATTTTTTTTGATATGATGTATAATAAGTTAGCTCTTCCATTTACTATCCAAGAAACTGTTGCGAATTACTCACAGCTGCAGGGACGAACTAGCTGCGACACTCATGTGTTGTTACCCCCTATATGATAAGAACTTTGGACAATGTTTTTTACAACTATTGTCTAAAAATTAAGTCATATCGCTAATCCTAACCTTTTTCGAAAGAACGTTATTTTATTTACACTGTTAGTCCTCTAACTTCTGTCGTGTTGAATATAAAAATGAGGAATTTTCCCCTGTCACCATAGTTTCAACGATAAGTTAAACTAACTGCTTAGTTAAAAACTTCGTAAGAAGGTTCAACATGGGCTCCGTAGAGTCTAATACACTCGCGGGCACGACAAATTGAGGACTGCTGTAACCGCCACATTAACTCAGCATTGTTCCTTATTTAATCACAATGAAACGTGATTGTCCGTAGATGTTCGTGCCTACTATCCACTGGAGTAAAATACAAGGTTTTAAAATATCCTCACAGGTAAAAATTCAAGAGCGTTAGGTCGGGAGATCGAAGAGGTCAGGCAATAGGTCCTCCTCTACCTATGCAACGGTTTGGAGAGACATTATTCAGGTGATTCCGGACAGCAACGGTGAAACAAGGGGGCGCCTCACCGTACATGTTTTGATGAGTTTCAATTGGTAAGCATTCTACTAAATCGTGAAAAGCGTTCTATAAGAACTCCAAATAAAGTTTTTCATTCAGTTGTGCTGGCAGTACAAGCGGTCCAATCACAAAATTGTCCATTATTCCTGTCCCGACATTAACAATAATTGCATGAGGATTTTTATCAGCCCATACATGTGAGTCTAAATTTATGATACCATTTTTTGTAAACCTGGCTTCATCCGTGAGGAGAATTATGCTTATGAAGTTTACATTATTTCGTTGCTGTTTCAGTAGCCAGTTTGCAAACTGCAATCTACGGGGAAAATATTCAGGGATCAGTTCATGCACTTTTTTCAAATGATATGGATATTACAGCTATTCTTGAAGAACGTCATGTACTATTGTTTTGGACGTATTAAACTTCGACGATAATTTTCTAGTGCTTGTTAAAGGACTGTCATCTACAGTATTTAAAATATTTTCCTCTAATTGCGGCGTACGTACTGTTCATCCCTGACTGGCATCAGTAATTCTTTTCCCAAAACTTCCTATAATTATGAAGAAATTTAAAAATGTTATCTTATTAAATGGAATCGCCTACCATTCTCCCTTAGGGGTTGATTATCTAGTTGAAATGTTTTCTGATCTGGAAGAGTACGATTAGGATACATGTCGTCATATAACCTCCTGGCTTCCAAAGCGTTGCAAAACGCAAGACCATGCATTAGATGCATATCTGCATACTCAATAAACGTGTATCCCATATTTCCAATTATTTCACAATTAATTTCACAACAAAATCCAAAAATCAGTAAATTAATATTCAAGTACAGAATCAACGTGTTAGCGATGTGAAAATTCACAAGTTCTAAAATGCAGAATATTTATTTCTTTACTACCTAGGAACGTTTACAACAACAATGCTTTGTATTTAGTGCCGATAAAATAAAACGCAAAATTTTTTGCGAACCTAGGTCGAACTGCAATTCACAGAATTGGACTTTTTTAACTAAAGAGGTAAAATCCGATTTTGAATCGAATTTGAAGATTGAAGGTTGAACATTTGATAGGAACAAAGATATATCTTTTATCGAAATACGCCAAATACATGATGTTAACAAAATGATGTTTCTTTGAAAACGGTTAGGATTAGCGATATGAATCAAATATACCTGGTGGTTCAATAATTATGTGTAAAAAACTTGATTCCATTGCAACACTTGGGGAGCCCATATATCTAAAGAGGAGGACTATACGAAAAAAGTTTATACGAACTTGTGGTATTCCTTTCACGTGTTTGTTTTTTTTTTCATATCCGGGAAATGTCCTACATTTTTCTGGATACGATGTATTGTTGTATAAGAACCTTACCTCTTTACATTACATAAGTCAGTAAAAAGATTTTTCAAATGGAAACCCCATTTTTAAATTTAGTTTTTATTGTTTATGCAACAGTTATTGTAAAAATCACTTTTCCATTGTTTTTATTCTCTTAAAAAAAAAGACTTTTTTGACTTAAATCAAACTGCGTTTTACTCTTAAGAACCTATATTGTCATAAAATATAATTATTGGAAAGTCGATTTTCTAATAACAACGGACATTTTTTTTAAACCAAAAAATTGGCAAATTCCTTATAAACAAATAGTTTTGAGCCACAGATATTGCTTGTGCGAAATTTTAATTTTGATATTTTAAAGGCTGAAGCTTTTCTGCAGATTTTTAAGAAAACTTCAGGCAGCTGAAGGAAAAATACATGCAAACTGTTTTTTTCCTGCAAATACAACTCTGGTCCTCTCTCCAAACGCATTTCGAATACCTAGTGATCTCTTCAGTGGAACTGTAATCAACTAAGAGCAACACTCATAAGAAAGAACAGTCTATATAAAATATAAATTCCGATATATGTCGACAGGATATTGTACCTACAGACTTTTTTCATATCAGACTGAAAAATATCGCCAGTCTAATGAGATCTATACTTACACCGAAAGCTTAACAACTAAAATTTCAGTAAGAAATAAAAAAATCTTTCCTGTTGCAGAATTACTTTAACAAGTTGCCTTCAGGCAGTTAAAGGAAAAATAAAAACGGAATAGTTATTTCCTGCAAATACAACTCTGGTCGTCTTTCCATAAGCGTTTCGACCTTCTAATGCTTTTATCGGTAGAGCTGTAACGAACCAAGAAAAAGATTCATAGAAAACACTGTCTATATAATATATAAATTCTGAGGTATGTCAGTATTTGTCCTTTAAGTGCCTGAAGGAGAATATAGGAAACTTTTTAAACTAATTCGACTTCGGTAATTTTTTTTTACTTCTTACTGAAATTTTTATTTCTAACTATAGGAGAAAAGCTACTGATTTTTTATTGTGGTTCTGTTTATAACAATTAAAACACCATTCTAGCGGTATTGATAAAATATTATATTTTCACCACTGTTGATGATTGTGTATAATAGTTATTTAAATATATTAAAAACAATTACAAATTTCAATATTAACAGAAAGATTCGCAAAGAAGATTTAAGAGTTAAACTCGATCTAGTTACCATGAAATTTAAATCTTCTAGTAGGCCCGTTTTGTTTTTCTTATAATATTGTCATAATTTATATTACATAAGTTAACAAATAAATGCTTGTATAGGAATACAAAGGATAAGAACCTTACGATAAAACTTTCAAATATGTAAGAGAAATAGCTATATACCGAAAATAAATAAAATTCTCCATTTACGGGCTAATAAAATTTTTATAAAAAAAATGAACCGACTTCTAAAAATGCGCTAAAAAGTGAAAAATAACTATAAATTTTTATATGACATTGAAATTTTTAATTAGCGCCAATCTAATACCTGACAAAATGTGATTCGCATAAACAGATTAAAAATACTTTATTTATAATTGCTTTCTTACCAAAATTTATATATATTAGTAGTTATTTATTTCATTTAGAAATAGTTTGGCGCCTACTTCAAAAATACCAGATTTGAAAAAATGCGAATAAGATAAAATTGTCAACCCACCATATTCGATCCGCCATATTGAATTTCAAAAAAGGAATTTTAACGTTTTAATTGAACCTAAATCTAAACCCTTCAAAGCCTCCTAGTACCAATTTTGGATAAAATCCGGAAATTTAAAATTTCTAGACCGTCATATTGCATCCGACATATCAGATTTTCTTAAAATAATTTTATATTCGCTATATATATCCTCAAAGACGATTCAGTCCCGTTTTTGTGCAAAATTGAAAAATGTAAAATTTTTAGTCCGCTATATTGGATTAGCCATATGGAATTCTCGACAAATATTTTTAAATTCACAGTTTATATCCTCAAGAACCCCCTATATCAGTTTTGGAGAAAATCGAAAAATGTAAAATTTTTAGGATGCCATATTAAATCCGCCGAATTGAGTTTTTCAAAAAATATTTTAAGTTCGTAATTAACTCTAACGAAAATGATTTTAGACAAAATCGAGAGATGTAAAATCTTTAATCTGCCATCTTGGATCCGCCATATTTATTTTTTTTTTTAAATAACTTCAGATTCGTAATGTGCGATCCAGAAAACTCCCCCATACCAATTTAGGGAAAATCGGACAAAATGTACTTTTTTGTCCACCATATTGGATCCGCCATATTGAATTTTTTTAAAATAATTTTAGATTTGTTATGTGCGTTCCCGAAAACTTCACCGTACAAATTTTGGAGAAAATGGGCCAAAATTGATTATTTTGTCCGCCATATTGAATCTGTCATATTGAATTTATAAAAAAATCTTTTTTCTTATGTGCGACTCCATAAACTCCCCCATATCAATTTTGGAGAAAATTGGACAAAATTAAAGTTTTTTGTCCGACATATTAGATTCGCTATATTGAATGAATTGAAAATATGGGACCACCGCAGCAATTTCCTGAACATAACGTAAAAAATTTCATTCAAATCGGTGCAGCCGTTCCAGAGTAATCGGTGTACATACATAAAAAAAAACATAAATAGTCGACGAATTGAGAACCTCCTTCTTTTAGAAGTCGGTTAATAAAATAAAACGATTTGTTCCTGCTTGTGTTTTTAATGTTTAAAACTTGCTTGATTTATTGTTGTTCTTGTCAATATAAGCCCTCTGATGTCAATTTACAGCGGTTTTAAAACTAAACCATAATAGTGAATCCGCCTGAAAAGATTTTAAAAATATTTTGAGTTGCACTTGAAATCAGAAAGTATTTAGAAACAATTGTTACAGTACTAGAGTGCTCTTAAGATGTAATTAAACGTCAGTGATAATTTAACCGCGGTTAAAAAACACCATGTTTTTTACCACTACAATAAACAGTGGTTGGTCGACTTTTAACAAATTTATGAATGCGATTTGTTTAGAAAGAGTCATGTGACAGAGAGATAAGGAACTGTCTAAATTTGAAGTCGGCGTCTCGGTTCTCAAGTAACTAGTACACGGTTCCTCTCACCATAGCGCGAATATACTGTGGCCACTCCTATGTTTATATAGTTATTTTCAATACCTGTAAATACCTCTTTTACAAAATTGCCAACAATAATGAAAAATATAACCTTTTAACTATTCAATACAACTGGAGTGATTTTTTATTTCTTAGAAATCAAGGTTTGTGATTTTTTTTCGTGGAAAATTCTTTTTTTAAATCCGCGGAAAATCCCCAAATTTCGAAATATCGAAGCCAGGATATCGCACAAGCCATAGTCAAGGCTACAGCTCTATTTATTTATGAGAAAAAAATTTCATTTTTTGAAATTAAAAACGAAATATCAAAAAAACCGACTTATATATATTTATGAAAATATAAGGTCCTAGGCATAAGACGTAGTTTGGTTGTCTGCGTCGTTTTTCTATAATAAGTTATTAAAAAAATCTCTGGACAAAAAAAGTAACGTATTTCAGCAACAAAATTCCCTTTGCCACTATGAAAATACTACATTTTGTATCATCAGTTTATACGTGATAACGATTAGAGATAAAACCTCATCGAAACGTCGTGAAATAAATAAAAATAAAGACAATGAAAGTCCGACAACCACCATTTAGTTAATCTTCAATATTGTCTACAACCTTCAAACAAACGTTGGAAACCCGGTATCAGCGACAAAACAAAAGCCTACGAGAAAATTAGAATCAAACTTGCCAAAAAGGAAGCCTACTCTCCATTTTAACTACAAGCACGAGACAGCAACGTCATTCCTATTGATTTTAGATTGAAATTACCAGTTACAGGTAATAGAGCACGTCGTATACTGGACAACGCTGGTAAAGAAGTTATCATTGCGAAAAGCTCTTCTTCTGGATGAAGCTACACAACGCTTTGAAGAAATCAGAGCCGAAACTTTGTCGGATGATCATGAGCCAATTTTCCATAAAATAGATAACAAATACAACAAGTTGAAAGAAAAAATGGCGAGGAAACACTGAACTAAACTACAAAGACTAAAATAACATCAACAACCGACTCTACCTGAAACATATTCAAGAAAAAACATTATAAACTTATCTTCAAGAAAACGCTCAACAGCAGAAGAACAACTACTAAGCAAGGGGCTTAATTTTGGAGTAACACCAAAAAGCATACCTCTTTTGGACATCATAAGCTCTGTAAAATCTATACAAGTCGACGTAAACCAATCCGACGAGTTTAGGTGGAAAATAAAATAAACTATGGAAGACCTTGAAAGAACTTCGTAAGGATAAATCCATAAATATTTTACCAGTGGACAAGGGAAATGCAACGATGATAATGGTCGTACGTTACGATGGTAACGTACGACCAAAAAATCGGGGATATTCTATATATACAGACGACAACTTGCTCGTGACCTCACTTGATCGATGGAATCAAAAATCTACAGAACACTAAGGAAATTTCAAGACCATATACCTGACAACCTACGATCGGCGCTCACACCACACTACAGTAAGCCACCACATATTTACGGACTTCTAAAAATGCATAAAACCCAAGAAAGGCACTGGCGAAGTTTTTTGTTAAATCATACAACCTTCAGTTTATGCTTGATAATGATTAGAGATACAACCTGATCGAAAGGTCGTAAGAATAAATAAAAATAAATCTAATCTTTTATCGATTGAACCATCATGAAACTTTGGAGGGGTTGACTGTTATATATCCCATATTCATGACAATAAACATGGGGTAGAGTATAAAAAACTTGCATTTCTTTTAATCGGTTTCATGTCATATGGTCAGTTATATATCAAAAGATAGAATATAACTTTTTTAACTTTGGCATTCCTTTATCATTTTGATGATTTCAACTGATTAAAATACAATTGTGGGACAACTCTTAGTGAGTTAAAGGAAATTATTCAGGAAACCCCATAATTTTATTTTAATGATGAAAGGATTATTTTTCTACCTTTCAGTGCAAAATTGATCAAATCAAGTAAAACGATTTAACTTATCGAGTTCTTTTCCTGTTTATTTTTCTCACATATATATAACCACAAATACTAAAAGTGATACTATTTAGGTATATTTCCCCTACATAACTGATAACGAAAAGTTATAAACCTGATTTTTGTCACGACTTCCTGGAAGAACTAATCACTGTTTGTGTCTGCTTCATTTAACAATATATACAATTTCAGAATAAATTAAATTGTAAACCATATTCGTAAAATGTGTAAATTCAGGTTCATTGAAATCGTTATGTTGACAGTTATCATTTCACTTTATTCAGAATATCAATGTATTTCTGCAAATAATGCGGCATCTGGCCCGATCGATGTATGCTTTTACATTCAAGCTGGAGATATGAAGTATTGTAAAACTTTTGGAAACTTTACGGGAATAAATGAATTTATGACGACACCTCATACAAAAGTTGAAATTCATGATCAAGTGATAGCAAAGATCCATAAATATTCTTTTTCTTACATACGACATGTCAAGGAACTTATAATATCTAACTGTAGTGTAAGTGATATCGAACCTGGTGCTTTTTATGGATCATTATCGTTTTTGAAATTTGATATACAAAGAAACAAATTGGAACAAATAAAAACAGGTAAAAGCAATTTTGTAATATTTTATGTATACAGGTTGTGAATGTTTTGTGATATAGAAAGACGAACCAGAAATGTAATAAACGTAAATAAAATAAACATAACAAATAACAATAATAAATAATATTAACATTGTTAAAATTCCTCGTATGATTAAAATACTAAATTGCATTAAATTTAACAGCTATTTCTGGATACAAGTTTTGGCCATACATTATAAAAATACATTTTTGTTAGGTGGGGGCCCTCAAATGGTTTCAACCTATAGGCATCGTGCCGTTTAATTAGCCTATGTCCTAATCCAACCCTGGTTCCAAGTATTAGAGTATTGAAATATGAAAATATTGAAAAGTTACATTCTTAAAATCTACTGTAACTACCTTGTTTTTGAAAATGTTTTAAATTAGTAGAACAACTGGTTACGAAGAGTCTTTTAAAGATTAAACTTCAAACAGAAACAAAAACAAAAGAATATATCTTTTCTATATATTTGGCAACATCATATAATTAAACAGAAGGAGATCAAACATTAAATTTACTAATAATTTAATGAAATATTTTGTATGAGACCAATAATCTACAATCTAACACAATCTCTCCAAGCTAATAAACTGGACAAGGTGGTGCTTAATAGAATATTAAAGATAATCACTTCTTTTCTATTATTTTTAATCGACTTCAAAGAAAGGAATTTATCAATATTTTTGCTGTTATTGTTAAATTTATATGTTCGTTTACTAATTTTTTGGTGAAATTTTTAAATTGTTATTTATTAGTGTCTTTTTCACTTTTGCAATATTCTTGGTCAGAATTAGAAAGAAGTTAGAGAGATAGTACAATCAGACAGATCGAGTATAACACTATTTTTTGAGTTTTTGAATAATTAGAGAAACAGTTTATAACCTACGCGACCAAATTGGTTTAGTGTACCATTTAGATAAAATTTTGTTTTTTCTGCGTATAAGTCAAATCTAGAAAGTTTATTTTATTATTATTTTGTTTCTATTTGTTGACCGTGTAGTTATTAATTAGTTTTTACTTTTTTGGGTTTCGGTCATATTATTACTTTATAAAAAATTAACACATGTTTTTTTCTGACGTTTCGGTTTATTTTATTGATTAAACCATCTTCAGAGAATTACTGTAAATATGAAAAGGAATATGTAAATTTATGCTATATAAACTGAAAATTTTACTTTCTTACCTAATGTTAACAGGTGGTTCACTTGAAAAACTTACATTTAACTATTTTATTACTTTAATACTATATAATTAAACACTTCTTACTTAATATAAATATAAATATAGATAACTATTATTTTTTGATGCATTTTTTTTTTCCACATCTGGTTTGTTGTGCTTTTGACAGAGTACTACCAAAGGGTTTTAAAGTTTCTGGACCATCTGCAATTTTATTGCCCTATTAGATACGTATATACATTACTCAGGTCATTTGTGTCCGTTCTGAAATTCATTGTACCGGGTGTTCTTTTAATATGAATCATTTCTTTAATTGTTCTTTTTTTGTAATTAATTTCTTTGTCTAAAATCTCCACGTTGTTAAAATCGATGTTGTGCATGTTATCAATTGCATGTTTGGCTAAGGCGGTTTTATTATCGTTATTGTGATGTCTAATGCTGTATTTGTGATTTTGTATTCTATTTTTTAAATATTGTTTGGTTTGACCGACATATGTTTGGTTGCAATCTAAGCAATTGATCTTGTAAATGACATTTGTTTGTTCGTCTTTAGGGATATCAGGTTTAAGTTTTGTGTAAAGGTTTTTGAAATTATTCGAAGGTTTTTCAGCTATTTGGATATCGTATGGTTTTAGCACTTTTTTAATGGGATTAGTAATTTCTGGTATATACGGCAATGATATGTATTTTTGGGTTGATTGAACATTGCTTGTTGTTGGCTGATTGTTGTTATAAATTTTATCTACTCGGCTTTTTATTATGGGTTCAATAAATTTCTTTGGGTAATTGTTTTTCGCTAAAGTGTCTTTAACTTTTTTTAAATTTTGCGGTCTAAATTGTGGATGAGAAAACTTGATAGCTCTATCGGTTAGTGCTGTGACCACACTCTTTTTGTATTTTATGGGTGCTACAGAATTGTAATTTAGGTATCTCCCTGACCATACCGGTTTTGTGTACCAGTTTGTTTTTATTTTACCATTGTGATCATATTGCATAGTAATGTCGAGGAAATTAATGGCTTTATTATTTTCTTTTTCTAATGTAAATTGTATTTTATTATGATAACTATTAAATTTATTGAGGGTGTACTGAACTTTGTCTTCCGGTATGCATAATATACAGTCGTCGACGTATCTTTTAAAGAAAAAAGGTTTGTAATTTAGTTGTTTAATTACACTTTCTTCTAAAAGTTCCATGACAAGGTTTGCTATTGTTGCAGATATTGGTGAACCCATGGCAACACCCCATTAACTTAGCTATTCAAAGCATAGAAAATTATTGGGAAAAAATAAAAAACTTCACACCATTAACAAAAAATGATTTTATTGAAGCTACCAAATTATGTTTAACGCAAACCTTTTTTCGCTTTCAAGATTCTTTCTTTTCACAAATCTACGGTGTTGCCATGGGTTCACCAATATCTGCAACAATAGCAAACCTTGTCATGGAACTTTTAGAAGAAAGTGTAATTAAACAACTAAATTACAAACCTTTTTTCTTTAAAAGATACGTCGACGACTGTATATTATGCATACCGGAAGACAAAGTTCAGTACACCCTCAATAAATTTAATAGTTATCATAATAAAATACAATTTACATTAGAAAAAGAAAATAATAAAGCCATTAATTTCCTCGACATTACTATGCAATATGATCACAATGGTAAAATAAAAACAAACTGGTACACAAAACCGGTATGGTCAGGGAGATACCTAAATTACAATTCTGTAGCACCCATAAAATACAAAAAGAGTGTGGTCACAGCACTAACCGATAGAGCTATCAAGTTTTCTCATCCACAATTTAGACCGCAAAATTTAAAAAAAGTTAAAGACACTTTAGCGAAAAACAATTACCCAAAGAAATTTATTGAACCCATAATAAAAAGCCGAGTAGATAAAATTTATAACAACAATCAGCCAACAACAAGCAATGTTCAATCAACCCAAAAATACATATCATTGCCGTATATACCAGAAATTACTAATCCCATTAAAAAAGTGCTAAAACCATACGATATCCAAATAGCTGAAAAACCTTCGAATAATTTCAAAAACCTTTACACAAAACTTAAACCTGATATCCCTAAAGACGAACAAACAAATGTCATTTACAAGATCAATTGCTTAGATTGCAACCAAACATATGTCGGTCAAACCAAACAATATTTAAAAAATAGAATACAAAATCACAAATACAGCATTAGACATCACAATAACGATAATAAAACCGCCTTAGCCAAACATGCAATTGATAACATGCACAACATCGATTTTAACAACGTGGAGATTTTAGACAAAGAAATTAATTACAAAAAAAGAACAATTAAAGAAATGATTCATATTAAAAGAACACCCGGTACAATGAATTTCAGAACGGACACAAATGACCTGAGTAATGTATATACGTATCTAATAGGGCAATAAAATTGCAGATGGTCCAGAAACTTTAAAACCCTTTGGTAGTACTCTGTCAAAAGCACAACAAACCAGATGTGGAAAAAAAAATGCATCAAAAAATAATAGTTATCTATATTTATATTTATATTAAGTAAGAAGTGTTTAATTATATAGTATTAAAGTAATAAAATAGTTAAATGTAAGTTTTTCAAGTGAACCACCTGTTAACATTAGGTAAGAAAGTAAAATTTTCAGTTTATATAGCATAAATTTACATATTCCTTTTCATATTTACAGTAATTCTCTGAAGATGGTTTAATCAATAAAATAAACCGAAACGTCAGAAAAAAACATGTGTTAATTTTTTATAAAGTAATAATTTGACCGAAACCCAAAAAAGTAAAAACTAATTATTATTTTGTGTTGCAAACGTGAATTGTACTCTTCGTTGAAATTGGAAAACATTGGAGAATTTCATTAATTTTGAAACCATTTGAGATATTTATTTAAAATTAGTTTTTCTTAAACTTTCTTCTCTAGATATTTCATTACTAACTGAGCATTGATAGATAAAATTTTAGAAGAAATTAGCAGGAAAAAATTTTTACTTATCAACTATTTTCATATTTGAATACTAAATTTCGTTTTTTTTACCTCTTATATAAGTTAAATTTTTCTTCATATTTTTAATTTGCCAAATTTAAGAAGATAAATGTTATTATGGTGTCTGAGAATATTTCACTCCATGTTGTGCTGTCGATAAACATTAATAAAGATAGGTTATATGATTTTAAATATATTACTGATTTATTATAAAACTTAGTGTTGTAATAGCCTTGTGTTTCAGTATTCAGTATTTTCTTGTCTTTCTGCCATAACATAATTTTAAAAATAGGATCAAAACAAAGCTAAAAAGAACCCATTTTCAAAACAGTTTAATTTCATTATAGGATTTGAAATTAAATATATTAGTATTTTCTTCAGTATAAAATGGAGTTAACAAAAATTTATAGTATAGTAAAAATTTGTTATTATTAAGATTAAGTGAAATCTGGGGAAATGACTTTTTTTTTAAAAAATTCTTTACATATACTATTCTGGCCTTGGTTTTCAACATTTTGTTTAAATAGTTTTCCAGAAAAAGCAAACAAACCATTTTCACCATTTGCTTAGTCTTTTCCACTAAATCGTTAATATTTTGTTACATCCACAAATTTCACCCTTGTAGAAGCTTATAAAAAAATTCATATATTTGCCAATCAAAAAAAAAAACAAGAAAAATAATTAAAAGGGTTTAGAAAAACAAAACCATGATCACGTCACTTGTCTCAAGCTGAGCTGTCATCATAGCATAAATATGATCTCTGTGAATTATACATATATTATTTTAGTAGTGGGAATAGGGGGCTCCTAGTTGACCCCCCCACCACTTTTTTGATTGGTCAGCCAAGAATGACCTTGTTTCTGATTGGCTGCCCAAGTTCGCCCCCTATTCCGATTGGTTACGTAAACTCCACCTGTTTTTTCTTTAGCTCCGCCCATCAAAATTTTTCTCTGCAACACCATCATGTATGCACTTCAGTTCGAACAGCGAACCGGTGTAGACGTCTTCTATGGAGCCGAATTGTCTTAGAATTTAAATTTAAATAATGGGTACGATTGAAACATTTTCAGATTTTGAGAAGGCCACAGACTGAATAGACGCGATGTAGAATCGAGAAACTCTATGAAAATTTGTGTTTTCGGGGTGGAATTGTTAAAAGACTCGCGAAAATGAATGCAATTTAAGATTTTCGTAAGAAAATCAGGGAACTTGCGCATTGAACCAGGGTGTACAAGGAAGATTACGTAATCTAAAGTTATGCTCTTGTCTTTGAACTTTGCATATTTGGTAATATCCCTGCATAGGGTTGAAAACAGCAGGACATAAATAAGATATTCAAAGTGCAGGATGTATAGTCCATAGGTCAAATATTATAAAGACATTGTGAATTAAAACAGCATTTATAGCTGTCTTTTGTATGGGTCAGGATTAAAAAAGTTTTAAAAATTTTGTGTGGCCATTTTTTTATTTTTTTTAGGGTGAAATTGGCCCGTTTCAAATTTTCGATTATCAGGAATACAGAAGTTAATGAAGATATATCAGAACCTGACATTGATGGTATGCTGTTACTATCCTTAGTGGTGGAAGCCCTACATCGATATGTTACGTTCTCCTTCTTACTCTTCTTCTTTCTTTAGCTCCGCCCCTCATCTTTTTTCAATCCATCGCTACTACATATGCACTTTAGTTTGAATAGCGAAGCCGTGCGGACGTCTCTTATGTGGCGGTGAACTGTCTTGGAATGGAAATTTAATTAATGGATTTCAGATCTTGAGAAGACCACAGACTGAATAAGTGCGGTACAAAATCGGAAAACTATGAGTTTTTGTATCTTTTTGGTGTGAAATTGTTAAAAAACTCACGAAAATGAATGTCATTTAAGGAAATTAGGGAACTTGCACCTTGGACCAGCATGTACAAGAAAGATTTCGTGACCTATTGTTATACTCTTGTCTCTGAACTTGGCATATTTGGGACTATCCCTGTGTAGGGTTCCAGACAAAAGAATATAAACAAGGTATTCAAAGTGCAGGATATATAGGCCATAGGTCAAATATTATAAATACATTATGAATTAAAACAACATTTATCTGGCTGTTTTCTACGGGTGACTGAAAAAGTGTTAAAAAATTTGTGTGGTCTTTTTTTTAGGGTAACATTAAAGTGTTTAAAATTGTTTTAAATTTTCGATTATTAAGAGTACAGAAATTAGTGAAGGTATATCAGAAAAAGATATAGATTGTATTCTGCAACTCTTCTTAGTCGTGGAAGTCCTATATCGATTGGTTACGTAAACTACACCTTTTTTCTTTGGCTCTACCCCTCGTCTTTTTTCTCTTTAACACTATTATGTAAGCACTTCAGTTCGAACAGCGAAGCCGTGCAGACATATTTTTGAGAGCTGAATGGTCTTGGAATTTAAATTTAATTAATGGATTTTAGATCATAATAATACCACAGACTGAATAAGTACGGTGTAAAATCGGAAAACTACGAATTTTTGTGTCTTTTCTGGGTGAAATTGTTAGAAAACTCGCGAAAATTAAGATTTTCGTAAGTAAATTAGGATACTTGCACCAGGGTGTACAAGGAAGATTATATAAACTAAAGTAATATCCCTGCATAGGGTTAAAAACAAAAGTAATATCCCTGCATAGGGTTAAAAACAAAAGAACATAAACAAGATATTCAAAGTGCAATTTGAATATTCTATAGGCCAAATATTAAAAGACATTGTGAATAAAAACAATATTTATGGAATTTTTAGCGTAAAATAAAGGCTGTTTCAATTTTTCGATTATCAGGAGTACAGAAGTTAGTTAAGGTTTATTCCAACGAGATATTGATGGTTTCGTGCGACTATTCATAATAGTGAAAGTGCAGGTTTGCCTCCTATATTGATTGGTTACATAAACTACACCTGTTATTTATTTAGCTCCGCCCCTCATCTCGTTCCTCTCCAGCATCGTTATGCATGCACTTTACTTTGAGCAGCGAAGCCGTTCGGTCTTAGGCAGGCTATCGAGTAGGTATATAGAGACTTTTCGAAACAACGTTATAAATAATGTACGATAATTCGAAAAAATTTAATAATTTCCTAATCGGAACGAAATTTTGGGGTTAGATTTTTATGTATGTGGGCGATCATTGTTGAAATATTACAGGCTTAAATTGCAAACCCTTCGTGTAAGGGTAACTACCCTCAATTTAGTATGTGGTTTTCCGATTCTTTTTAGTAGTGTTCTATTTTAAGGGTGTGCGAAGACGTTAAATCAGTAAATAACGATTGGGGTAGTTTCAACCCCTAATTTTATTTTTTGAACTGTGCGATAGGGAGTTAACCTTTTCGATTGATTCTCTGGGGTTGAACAGAGAGGTTCTTCAGCCATCGTGGTTGGTGGTTTTAAAGATGATCATTATATTCCTAGAGGGTAGTTTTTGTGTATAACTGAAAAGAGTTGCGGGCTGCACTGAGAGAATTTAAGTGTGTGCATTAGGAGGCATTTTCACCCAACCACTTGATAGTAACAATAATTTTGGGTAGGGGTAGTTTTCACCCCTATTTTTGATGCCGTATTGTGAGCTTATTACTTGATGCCTTTTAACGAAGTTTTGGGGTTAGATTCCTATGTATGTGCGCGATCATTGTTGAGATATTACAGGCTTAAATTGCAAACCCTTCGTGTAAGGGTGACTACCCCCAATTTAGTATGTGGTTTTCCGATTCTTTTTAGTAGTGTTCTATTTTAAGGGTATACGGAGACGTTAAATCAGTAAATAACGATTGGGGTAGTTTCAACCCTTAATTTTATTTTTTGAACTGTGCGACAGGGAGTGAACCTTTTCGATTGATTCTCTGGAGTTGAACAGAGAGATTCTTCAGCCATCGTGGTTGGAGGTTTTAAAGATGATCATTATATTCCTAGAGGGTAGTTTTTGTGTATAACTGAAAAGAGTTGCGGGCTGCACTGAGAGAATTTAAGTGTGTGCGTTAGGGGGCATTTTCACCCAACCACTTAATAGTAACAAGAATTTTGGGTTGGGGTAGTTTTTACCCCTATTTTTGATGCCGTATTTTGAGCTTATTACTTGATGCCTTTTAATGAAGTTTTGGGTTTAGATTCCTATGTATGTGGGCGATCATTGTTGAAATATTACAGGCTTAAATTGCAAACCCTTCGTGTAAGGGTAACTACCCCCAATTTAGTATGTGGTTTTCCGATTCTTTTTAGTAGTGTTCTATTTTAAGCGTGTGCGGAGACGTTAAATCAGTGAATAACGATTGGGGTAGTTTCAACCCTTAATTTTATTTTTTGAACTGTGCGACAGGGAGTGAACCTTTTCTATTGATTCTCTGGGGTTGAACAGAGAGGTTCTTCAGCCATCGTGGTTGGAGGTTTTGAAGATGATCATTATATTCCTAGAGGGTAGTTTTTGTGTATAACTGAAAATAGTTGCGGGCTGCACTGAGAGAATTTAAGTGTGTGCATTAGGAGGCATTTTCACCTAACCACTTAATAGTAACAAGAATTTTGGGTTGGGGTAGTTTTCACCCCTATTTTTGATGTCGTATTTTGAGCTTATTACTTGATGCCTTTTAACGAAGTTTTGGGGTTAGATTCCTATGTATGTGGGCGATCATTGTTGAAATATTACAGGCTTAAATTGCAAACCCTTCGTGTAAGGGTAACTACCCCCAATTTAGTATGTGGTTTTCCGATTCTTTTTAGTAGTGTTCTGTTTTAAGGGTGTGCGGAGAAGTTAAATCAACAAATAACGATTGAAGTAGTTTCAACCTCTAATTTTAATTTTTGAACTGCGCGACAACGAGTGGACCTTTTGGTCGAAACTCTGAGATTAAACAGAGAGGTTCTATAGCCATCGTGGTTGGAACAGCAAGCAGAGCTACAGCAACAGAGCTACAGCAAGCAGAGCTACAGCAGGCGGAGCGACAGCAGGCAGAGCTACAGCAAGCAGAACGACAGCAGGCAGAGCTACAGCAAGCAGAACGACAGCAAGCAGAACGACCGCAGGCAGAGCTACAGCAAGCAGAGCGAGAGCAGGCGGAGCGACAGCAGGCAGAGCTACAGCAAGCAGAACGACAGCAGGCAGAACGACAGCAGTCAGAGCGACAGCTGGCGGCAAATAAGAGTGAATTAGATAAATTTATTCGCATGAAATCTAAGCCGAGTTTAAATAAGAGTGACACAAGATGCGCGGCATCTAGATTTAAATCAATGGTGTTCTCTTATTTCAACTTGGATAGTATATGTAATAATTTATCTAATTCGACTTTAAAAGACGTTAAAAATTGTATACAAAGATAAGGCGATCTTCTTTTAAATTTGGGAAATATATTTTTTTTTAAAAATCCATGTTTTTCTTCAAATTAAAAAGTGAATCCAAAAATTAATTCAAAAGTAAATCCAAAAGTTTTCTAAATTGCGCGAGCTGAAAAAATTGCTAATTATTCTATGTCATTGGGTCTTGATAGATCGAAATTGTATTTATTTAAAAGCGACACGGCCCTAATCGATTCCATTTTAAAATGACTCTCCTTTGCACGCACTGCTTAAGAGAATTTAAAAGAAAACAAAATATTGTACGCCACCTTCGAGAAAATGTTGTTAATAACGAAAACACCTTTAACTTGGAAGATTATATAATTAATCGTAAGTATTTTTTTATAACATATTTAGCTATAATTTTTCTTTTAATTGTACTTTTTAATATTAATAAAGTTTTACAGAGAAATTAAAAAATAATAATTGTTTCAGTTGATGAACTACTTTCAAGACCTCAAATGCGATATTGCCAAGATTGTGAAGTAAATGTCAAATCTAATTCCTGGAGCACACACTTGAGGACAAATATTCATAAAAACAGGAGCTGCATAAAATATGGAAATGGAATTGACATTATCAGGAGTGCATTTAAATGTCGAATAGCTTCCTACAGAATATATTCGCAGAATTATCACATCGACATCAAAAAGTTTCAGCAAGATGTTGGTAATAAAGTGCAAACATTAATACGCCAGCGCCAACAAGAATTTACATGTGCTAAAGTAAATTTGGAGTTATTTGGGATATATTATTCTCCAACTTTAACCTCTACTTCAATTAAGTCATTTAATACACCGTTCTTCATTGTAACCCATACAACTGATCTACAATAGCTTTACGATGATTTATTCAAGATTATTGAAACCAAAGCAGATGAATTGCCGGAAAGAGACTCAGGTAATTATTATTTAATCTCAAGAGCTAAGTTTTCTTAATATCACTTGTACATCTCTAACAAATATTATTCAGAACTAATTTTTTAATTCCTATTACAGGGTGGGCTCTACAAAGAATTCTGCATTTGGAAGTCAACATCAATAAGTACAACCCATTGAATGCCTCCTCCTACATTAAGATGCATCACTTTTCTAAATCAATAGTGAATGTGATGAATGAGGACAATTGCTGTTTCGCCTGGGCAGTGGTTTCAGCAGCATACCAGCCAACCGGTAATCCTCGAAAGACCTCATCATATCCAGACTTCAGAGACGCTTTCGATTTTACAGGTATTGAATTTCCAGTAAAATTATTAGATATAAAAAAGTTTGAGGAAAAAAATAATTTGTCCATAAATGTATATGGAGTTGAAAAATTTTTAAGGGATAATAAAAAGGTATATGAGATTGTCGGTCCTTTACATTATAATAATGAAAAGAAAAAATTACATATTAATTTGCTTTTAATAAGTTCTGATGATGGAAATAACCACTACTGTTAGATAAAGGATTTAGGTTGCTTGGTATACAAACAATTATCAAAAAAGAAAATAAAAAAATACTTATGTGATGGATGCCTTCAATATTTTGGAACATATGAAAAACTTAACACACATTTAGAACGTGATTGTAGTTTTGTTCGAATTGAGCTTCCTTCAGATAATTTGATTTTGGATAAATTTGGCAATTATATTCCTGCAAATATATTAAAGTTTCAAAATATTCAGAAACAGTATAAAGCTCCTTTTGTTATTTATGCCGATTTTGAATGTTATTTGAAAAACATTGAGTGCCAACAATCTACACCTGATTCGACAACCTCATATACTATTAAAACTGCTGAACATATACCCTATTCATTTGCTTATTATATTAAATCATCATTTGATGAGAATGTTGTGTGTCTTAAACTTTATAGAGGTACAGATTGTGCCATAAAATTTATTGAATACATTGAAAATGATGTAAAAGAAATTTATAAAAAATATTTAAAATATCAAGTACCATTGAAAGATTTATCATCTGTGGAACAGATTGAATATGAAAATTCTAGCATTTGTTATGTATGTGAAAAACCTTTTTCAAAAGGAAATTTCATAAAGTGTAGGGATCATTGTCATATTACAGGTAAATATCGAGGAGCCGCCCACTCAATATGTAATTTACATTTTAAACCTCCAAAATATATACCAATAGTATTGCATAATTTAAAAAACTATGATTCTCACCTATTTATTAAATCGCTTTGCTATAATAAAGAAAATATTAGTGTTATAGCTCAAAATAAAGAAAAGTATATTTCTTTTAGTAAGGAAATTTTCGTTGATAGTTATGTGTCAGAAAAGCGGAAACCAGTTGCTTTGCGACTACGCTTTATAGATTCTTTTCAATTTCTCCCAGAGTCTTTAGAGTCACTATCACAAACTCTACAAGATTCACAATGTTTTGAAATTAAAAAGTTTTTCTCAAATGCTGATGAATTTCGATACATTAGACAAAAAGGGGTATTTCCATACTCTTACATAGATTCCAACGAAAAATTAAATGAGAAATCTCTATCATCGATTGATAAATTTTATAATAACTTAACCGATGAAAATATCTCTCCTCAAGACTACAATCGTGCTGTAGAAGTGTGGAATCTATTTAAGTGTTCTACAATAGGGGCTTATTCCGATATTTACTTAAAATCTGATGTTTTACTTTTGGCTGATGTTTTTGAAAATTATAGATCCACATGTATTAAAACCTATAAGTTAGATCCTGTTAATTATGTCACTAGCCCTTCTATGTGCTGGGATGCAATGATGAAATTAACTAATGTAGAATTAGAATTATTAACGGAACCAGATATGCTTCATTTTTTCAAAAAAGGTGTTCGTGGTGGGGTTAGCACTTGTTCCAAACGCAAATCTGAAGCAAATAATCCATTCTTAGAAAATTTTAATCCTGAAAGACCTACAACATATATCACTTACTTAGACGCCACAAATTTGTATGGTTATGCTATGAAACAATATTTGCCTGAAAAAAATTTTGCTTGGGTACCTAAGCTCGAAATAGAAACTTTAAATATATCCGAACTTTCAGATACATCATCTATAGGATACATATTTGAAGTTGATTTAGAATATCCAAATTATTTACATGATAGTCATAATGATTTCCCATTTTGTCCTGAACAATATACACCACCAATTTCAAACCACTCCAAATTAATTCCAAACTTACATAATAAATATAACTATATCATTCACTACCGATATCTGAAACAATGTCTACAATTTGGACTCAAAATCATAAAAATACACAGAGCAGTTAAGTTTACACAATCACCATGGTTAGCGGAATATATAGATTTAAATACAAATTTACGAAATTTATCTAAAAATAAATTTGATAAAAATTGTTATAAATTGGCAAATAATTCAATTTTCGGTAAAACCATGGAAAATGTTGATAGACGAGCAGATATTAAATTAGTATCTCAATGGGAAAGACAGGGTAATAAATTTAGTGCCGAAAAACTTATTTCTAAACCTCAATTAAAGGATTTTAAAATTTTCTCTGAAAATCTAGTTGCTCTTCAACTTCAACAGGTTTGCATTGAATACAATAAACCAATTTATGTTGGGATGAGTATTCTGGATATTGCAAAAACTGTAATGTATAATTTTTATTATGGGTATTTAAAAGTAAAATATGGTAATAATTTAAATTTATTATATACGGATACTGATTCCTTAATTCTTGAAGTTCAGACCCAAAACTTTTATGAAGATATGAAGCTAAATCTGGATAAATTTGATACTTCTAATTTTTCTGAACAAAATATTCATTGCATGCCTATTACAACATCAGTTGTTGGTAAATTTAAAGATGAGTACAAAGGGATTCCCATTGAAAGTTTTTATGGAACTGGTGCTAAAGCATATTGTATAAAATCCAAAAATAGTGTAGATAAAAAAGCAAAAGGCGTTAGTAGATCATGTATAAAAAATCAATTAACATTATCAGATTATAAAGATGTTGTTGAGAAAGGTGACAAAATATTCTGCACCATGTATGTATTCAAGTCAGATATGCATAATATATACACTAATTTGTTAAATAAATTGGCATTAACAACTCATGATGATAAAAGATATTGTATACCAAATTCCACAAAAACTCTTGCATGGGGACATAAGGATATTTTGGAAACAGATTTTTTTGATAAAGATATGAAAATGATGTATGATACTCTAACTTTTTTAAGTTCTGGAAACGAAAATGGATCTAAAAATAAAAAACCGCGATTAGAATTAACTACTCCTAGTAATTTTTCATCTTTATAAAGACATCATTTTATATGATGATAAATTATGTAAGTCGTTTTTGAAGCTTTAAAAGTTGGAGGGGGAACTGAATCCAAAAACATATATATTGTATAGAAATACCATTATTTGTTAGTAATATTACAACAATGACTGCTGTATCTTTAATAGTTTTAGTTTCCCTTGTTGGAAATGTGATATATGTAAATTACATTCCTAATACAGTTAGGGCTGATATATGTATAAATGCCCTCAAAAATGAAACCGACTGCTACAAACAGATGAAAATGACATATCTTGTTGGAAATTCACACTTTTTTACCTATAATGTAACTGATTCTGCTTTGTGTGAAAATACATACATAAAAATTAAATATTCCATGACAAACAAACCATTACAATATTCAGATTGGATTCCTTTCAATAATAAAAAAGAAGAATCTTGTCATTGTGTCTGTTGTTATATATTTGTTATTATATTTACAGCAGCAATATTTATTTGTACATGTTTAATTTTATTGTATTTCATGAAAAAATATCTATAAAAATATTTAATAAATGTTAAAAAAATAATATAAATTTTGTTTTTTATTGATTCTCGTTAGTATAAAGACATTTAAAGTTTATCCCCTCCTCTTAAATGGAGAGGGAAAATAAGTTTACCCCTCCACTTGAGAGGAGAGGGAAAATGTATAAAATTTAGGAGCAAACGGATTGATAGTTAGTTTTTTGAGAGCAAGCAGATAGCCAGTTAGTTTTTGAAATACATCATTTAAAATGTTCAGTAATCAGAGTAAAAATATATTTGAAAATTCACCATTAAAAAAGAAAATAAAAAAAACAATTATAAATTCTACAAAATATAATTTAAATAATTCTAAATCTAAATATGCAGTGATTGGTTTGTGGGTGGAAAGTTATTTTCTACCATGCATTGAACTTGGTGGTAAAAATGGTCAGTCTGTGATATTAAATGAAGATGATTGGAAGAACTTATTGCAATATCAAGGAGTTATAACAAATTATATGTTTTCACCAAATGTTTTCAATGAACCGACATATTTGCAAAATTTATCTATTCATTTTGAAAAGATTGGTGAATTACCAATAGTGAAGATTGTGAAAAGCTGTGATTTTATTTACTATGGAAATGAAACTGTGTGCAGACTATGGGAACAAATTCCACTTATAGAATATAGACTAAATGTTTTACAAAAACAAAACTTTCGACGTTATTTCAACGTTTTTAGAAATAACAATTTTTACGACGGAGATTCTTTTGACAAAATATATAATGTCCTTTCTCCAAAACAAAATCTAAATAGTGAAAATGTGTGCTCCATGCTGGAACTGCTGTTGAATCATCCCGAAGAACTAGAACAAAAATTAAAGTCTAAGCCCTATTATGAAGAAGACAGTATCTATTGATGAATCAAGAAACCAAATTCATCTGATGGTTGCTTGGAACTTCGCCTACAGAAAAGCTCGTATGACTTCTGAAGAGTTTATAAATCAAAAACATTTTAGAAGAAGGATTAAATTGACTGAAGAAATTTTAAATCCCATATTAGACTCTGATTATAGGAATATTGTATTTAAAAAAATGTTTATGTAATAAGCTTATTTTTAAATAAAACAAATATATATAAAAAATCATTTTTTTTTATTACAAACATCAATTATTATTACAGCATTAATTACTATTACATCACATCTCTCTTGAAGATCCAAGAGTTATAAGATTTATCTAATCCTAACCATTTTACAAATACTTTGTTTCCTTTCTTTCTTAACACTTTTTCCACCAGATATACATTTGGGTGTCTTACTTTTTGAAGTTCTTCTTCATAGAAACCTCCTTGAATATCTATCCCATTTCCATCTTGAATCAAATACGTTGTTGGATTAGTAAGCTGGATTTTTTTTATTTGAAAAATTTCGTTTGACCAGTTGGGCGTGTAACCTTTAGAAAATTGTTCGCGAATCTTGCTTATTCGTACTCTATCACTGACACGAAATTTTGGTGATCTGGGATCCACAGTTTTCCTATGAGTATAAGCTGATTTCAAGATTTCCATTTCATTCTTTTTGTTAACTTCGTTTGGTTTTTTTCCGATTGTTGAATGCTTAGTATTATTGTATTCTGTAATTATTTCTTTAAGAAAGCTGATCCATTTATAATTACCTAGTAAACTAAACTTTTTCCACATTTTGTTTTTTATCGTTCTATTTACTCTCTCTACAATACTAGCTTTCATATTAGAAAATGTGTTGTAATGATTAATTTTGAACTGCTCCATAAGTTTCTGAAAGTCTTGATTAAAGAATTCTTTACCCTGATCAGTATTCAGATTTGTTGGGGGAGTTTTTAAAGTTAATAGAATTTTTTTTCATTGCAGCTGCTACATCTTTACCAGTTTTGGATTTTACAGGTTCTGCCCATACAAATTTAGAAAACACATTTATTACCATTAAAATATATCTTAAACCCCTATTAAATTTCGCATATGGCTGCATTTCTATCAGATCAGCTTGAAATAGATCATTAAGCCCTTTTACAATTGTTCGTCTCCTTCTATATCGCCTTCTCGCCGGTTTATGTAATTCATTTACAACGTCTTGCTTAATTTTACTCATTATTAATTTATACCTTACTCTCGAAAATAAATCCCACAAATAACTTTACCTCCTTCTAAACCGTTTATAAAAGCCCTTTATCGCTGATGTTGTCAAATATAAAAAAAATCATCTCAGTTTTTTTTAGTAAGTTCTTTAATTTTATTTTCCATTGCTTCAAATGATTTTTTATTTTCATTTATAATTTCTTTTATTGATGAATTTATTTGGGTGATGTTGTTAGTAAGATCAGAAATTTTTACATTAAATTTATTTTCCATTGTTTCAAATGATTTGTTATTTTCATTTCTAATTTCTTTTATTGACGAATTTATTTGGGTGATGTTGTTATTAAGATCAGACATTTTTACATTAAATTTAGTTTCCAAAAGAACATTTGATAACGTATAATCTTTTTTGAAACCACCTAATGTTGAATTTATTTCTTCTCTTGCATAATTCATTGTATCATTAAATTCTTTTCTAGAAACTTCAGCAGCTCTTTGAACTAATTCGTTTAAAGATTTTATTTCTTTTGTTAATTTATCTTCTAGATTTTTTATGTCTTTTCCTAATTGAAATTCTGCATTTGTAATATCTAATGTCATTTTCACAATTTTTTTTTCTATATTTTTTATGTCTGACGCTGTCTTTTCAGCTTTGTGTAGTATATCTGTATAAGATGTTTCAAGTTCTTTTATGAGTAAAGAAGTCTCCTCGATTTTTGAACTATTATTTTTAATTTTAATTAATACATCCTTTTTAGAAACTTCTATTATAGCTTGCACTACTTCTAGTAAGGATTCTAATTCTTTTTGTAATTTCTCATCGATTGCCTTTGTAAAATTTCCCTCGTCAAAAGACGTTTCAGATTTGGTTTTCAGATTGTTTAATTGCTTTAGTATATCCTCGATTTTTTCATTATCTTTTGTAATTTGATCTTTGAATTTTGTTTCAATTTTTTCATTTTCGTTTTGAAAATCCTCCTTCAATTTGTCTTCTAAATATTGTAAATTTGATTTATATGCATTGATTTTAATTTCAAATTCTTTAATTTGTTCTTTAAATTCATTAACTTTGTCGGTATCTTTTTTGTGAATTAGGAAATGAGTGTTCATTGATTTTTCAAGATTTTGTGTATTTTTATCCATAACGTCATGTATTTTCTTAAAATTCCTTACTTCTTCTGCTACTCTATCATTAAGCAAATTAGTAAAATTTTGAAACTTTAATGTAATTGCCTTGGAAATACTGTTCTTGACATTGTCAATTGCTGAAGTATCCTTAATTATTGATTTAATTGATGTAATTTCATTTTTTATTTCATTTTCAAAATCATCAACTTTATCATATTTTAACTTCACTACGTCAAAGTCATTTGCATATTTAGAAACTTTCTGAGAAAATTTTTCTACTACCTCATCATTTCCATCAACAGTATTTTTCAAATTAATTATCTTGTCATTATATTCAGGAATAACTTTATCCTCAAATAACTTAATCTTTTTTGCAATATTTTGTATATTGTTATCATATTCATTTATTCTCTTATTTAAATTATTAACATCGCTTTTCAACCCGGGATCTAAATTTTGAATTAATTTGTTTTCAATATATTTGACATCGCTTTTAAAAATTTTTATTATTTTCTCTTCAACATTTGATAATATTTTATTTTCTAGTGATAATAATGTGTTTAGAGCAGATTTTTTTGAAATATGACGACCAAATTTATCGATGGTCATTTTAGAAATGTTTAAAAGTATCTATTATGTCCTTTTATATAATAATATTCGCTTCTCTTAGTTCTTCAATAATGGAAATAATTTCATTGTTATGACCAGTGTGTCCCGCAAGCATGGATGCTACCAATAGTCGAAGTCTCTCAACAAGTTCGTTTACATTATCCCAATATATGTAATCTGTATTAGGTTTATTAACTTTTAAAGTTATACCAAATCCGGTTTTTTTTGAAGACACTCGACTTTCTCTATATGGAGCTTTGCGTCTTTCAAAAAATCCCTGGACTGCTTGTTGAGATTCGGGATTTAGAGTTTTAGTTTTTGTAATTCCTTTGCTTTGCAAATAAGGTCCTATTATAGAAATATATTTATGTGATCCATTCCCCTGCACCTGCTCATTTGGATCATTATTTCTACGGTATGCATTGGTTCTTTTTAAAATATCCATATAATTTTCCAAATCTTGTTTCTTATACCCTATTGGTTCTTTTTTAAATAATAACTCATATAAACCTGGTGTACCTGTATAGGTTATTCCTTCAATTTTGATGTTTTTACCAATAATTTCGACAGGTTTTTGAGTTAAACCCAAAAAGAATTTCTCGGTTTCCAAATCATGAACTATTCCATATTGGTGATCAAACTCATGTTCAACATCTTTTACACCGCTATCAATATATTGGCGAGGTAATTCATCAAATCCTAATAAATATTCTTTATATAAATCTGTATCAACAAATGTTCTAACTGTTTGCCGTGTTTGTTCCAGTATATCTGAAAGATTTCCTATTGTGGAGTGTGAACCTGAAGAAGGGTTTGTTTCTGCAATAATACTTGTTTGTTGTATAGATGGCATTTGACTTGCTGAAGCTAAACTCGCGTCCCAGTCAATAATCGATGGTATTTCTGTAGAAAGGAGTGGAGTTTTTCCCGTCTTTCTTTTTTCTGGTGTTGATGTTCCATATTGTAATTTTCTCTTTGGTGTTAGTGTTTGAATTGATCTTTTCTGTGGTGTTTCATAAATTTTTTTAATTGGTGTGTGCAGCTCTTCCTTTATTTCAACAGGTTCAATTTTACCAATCGTTGAAATTAATTCTTGTAAGGGTTGAGTTATCGGTTTATATGTTTCCTCCAATTTAGTTTGCGCCTCAAATTCCGCATTTTTTAAACTCTGATATTTTTGTTTAACAGCTTTTCTTGATTTAACTAGCTTTCTTGCTAAACGTTCATCCATGATTGGTATAATTTGCCATCAAACGTTTATTTTTATAAGTAAATATATGAATCAAATCCTTTTCGATATCGGCCAGATTTCACATTAGAGTCTTTGTCTATTACTAAAAATCCAAATTTATCTTTCCAACATATTAAGCACAACTCATTAAATTGGTTTAATGACATATCAACATTAACATGATCATCATAAATATGTTTTAAGTTTGTTCGATCTTGTTGAAATATAACAATTAAATTTGCATTGTCACGAATTAATTGTTTCGGAATAGAAGAATATGTTTGACATAAATAAAAACAATCAGTATTTTTGTGTCTTCCGAAACAAAAATAGTCCTTTACAACATTCTGATTACAACACACTATATCATCAAATATTATTATAGAGTTTGGTTTAACTTGTTTTGGTGAAACAATTGTTTCTTCATTTTCAGATTCATAGTATCCAATTTTTTTCAAAGGTTTAAAAAGTGTTCTCAAATATTTATACTTTGGTTGATATAAGGATTTTGAATAAACATACAGATTTTCAAATCGCAAACCATTCGGATCTTCAATCAAACTAATAATAACATTGGTTTTGCCACAGCCTGACGGGCCAATAATTAACCCTCTTTTACTATTTCCCTCAAACAGTTTTCCATGTTTTCTAAAACCATTCACTGAACTTTCATGATCCTTAATTGTTATAGAGTATGGTTGTTTCTCAACTCTCATTTTATATATAAAACAAACTATTAATATTCAGTATTGTGATGTAACTGGTTAGTTATCACTAGGATTGCAACTATATATAATGTTTCCATCACATAATAAACGAATCATTTACAAGACAAACAGCAAAAGGAAAGGAAGTGGTTTAGTAAACTCATTAATAAATAAATTACCCTTTGAATTGCATATTCCTGGTTATAATTTTTGTGGACCTGGAACAAAATTGGAAAAACGATTGTCAAGAGGTGATAAAGGTATAAATTTATTGGATGAGGCTTGTAAAGAACACGATATTGCTTACTCACAATCAAATGATATAAAAAGAAGGCATTTAGCTGATAAAGTATTAGCTGACAAAGCTTTATCAAGGTTCAAAGCTAAAGATTCTAGTTTTGGGGAAAAAACTGCTGCACTAGGAATTACTGGTGCTATGAAAATTAAAAGAAAATTAGGTATGGGACTTCGAACGAGAAGAAAGTTCAAGCGAAAAACTCGAAAAGGACGAGGACTATCATTATCTCAGGTAATTTCAAAAGCTAGAAAAGGAATTAAGGGGAAACGTTTTAAAGACCTAAATGAAAGTATTCAAACTGCTTTAAAAGCTATTAAAAAACTGGTAAAGTGTTACCTCCAAAGAAAAGGGTAATTCCAATCCCAAAGACTGGTGGATTTCTTCCACTTATACCTTTATTTGCTGGTTTGTCTGCTCTTGGTGCTCTTGGAGGAGGGGCTGCAGGTATTGCTAAAGCAGTAAATGATGCAAAAGCAGCCAAAGCGAAATTAGAAGAATCTAAACGACACAATCAAATGATGGAGTCCATTTCGGTAGGAAAAAAAGGAAGTGGACTTTATTTAAAACCCTATAAAACAGGATGTGGATTATACTTGAAGCCTTATTCAAAAAACTGCTAAAACATATACCTCGAAAAGCACTTACAAATTACGATCTGCTTAAATACGCTAAATATTTACAAATTCCCAACTTTCGTGGTATTTTTATGAGGGATAAATTACCAAAAAAGATAAAGTTAATTGAAAGTGCAATTGTCAATCTAGATAATCACAGTGGTGCTGGTACTCACTGGATAGCATATACAAAAAAAGGAAAAAACATAATATATTTTGATAGTTATGGTAATTTGCGACCCCCTTCTGAATTAATTAAATATTTTTATAGCGACCAAAATAATAATATTGTTAATTATAATTATAACAGTTATCAAAACTTTAACAAAACAAATTGTGGTCAATTGTGTCTAAAATTTCTTTATAACCATATGTAACACCTAATTTTAGTTTATTATTAAACATATTTTTAAAGTAAAATGTCATATAGTTTTGTTCTTAGCGGCAATTCCGCTATTTTAACATCAGAGTTACATCCTCCAATATATCTAGATGAAGATGTTGAATATGTTATCGGTCTTGTAAATTTCGAAACATTTAATGCAATTCCCAATATTGATGTTGGGAATAATGTATTAATTCATGATGAAAATTTAGAAATAGCCATACCCCCAGGTAGCTACGAATTAGAAGACATAACAGATTTTTTAAAAAAACACTTGGATGAGGATAAAATTAGTTTTAGTCTTTATGCAAATAATAATACTTTACGTACACATCTTAAATGTTCAGCCCCCATAACTTTTCGTGAAGGAACTATTGGTAAATTATTAGGGTTTAAAAATGGGCGATTGGAAGCCAACATTGAACATATATCAGATTTTCCCGCGGAAATAATTAAAGTAAATTCAATAAATATAGACTGCAGTATTGCAGAGGGATCATATTTAAACGGGAAACCTGTTCATATAATACACCAATTTTTCCCGAGCGTTGCTCCAGGGTTCAAAATAATTGAGTCACCTCAAAACGTCATATATTTCCCAGTCACCGTTAAAGTAATTGATAAAATAGCCATTAAAATAATAGATCAAGAAGGTGATTTGGTTAATTTTAGAGAAGAAACCATAACCATCAGACTACATCTTAAAAAAGTAGATTAAAGATGGTAATATTATATAACAATAAATCTGCAAACTTTACTAGAAAATTTAATAATAAAAACATTAATAAGACAAGAAAGAAACCAACTTCCTTTAGTAGGAAATCAAACTTCCAAAGGTTAACACCTTCTAATAGAAAATTTCTTCAAAGTTTGGGTTTTAAACTTAAATAAAAATGGATTATTTAAATGTAAGAGAAAATGTATTGGTTGATGAATCAATATTAAGCTGGGAAATTCTTTCTTTCGATCCTTTTAATCCTACAAAACTCGGACCAAATGATGAAATCAGAATTGCTTTGCAACAAACAGGAAAATATCCTTTACCTTGCAAAAGTGAAATTTATGTGGAATTGCAAGTAACTAAAGAAGATGATTCCCCTTTAGCTAATACTGTTTTAATTAATAATGCTCCGGCATTTTTATTTAAAGAATTACGCTATATTTTAAATGGTGTTACTATTGACTCCGTTCGGGATATTGGTATAACTTCAACTCTTAAGGGATATATTTCATTTAATCAAAATGAAAGTGCTAAATTGGAAAATGCCGGTTGGTATCCGAAAACAAAATCTAAAGAAAAAATTATGACTGATGACAAAGGTAATGTTTCATTATGTATACCATTAAAGATGTATTCAGGATTTTTTGAAGATTATAATAAGATTATTCTTAATTCACAACAAGAACTTATTCTAATAAGAAGTAATGATGATACAAATGCATTATTATCCAGTAATGAAGATGAAAAACCCAAAGTTAAAATTACCAAGTTGTGTTGGAGAGTTCCTCATCTTACTGTAGCGATTCCGCAAGAATTAGCACTTACCAAAATTATTGACAAAAATAGTGATATACTAATAACCTTCCGAAGCTGGGAATTAGTTGAATATCCAGAGTTATTGGAAACTACGAGGCACAACTGGCCCGTAAAAACATCTACAAAAGTCGAAACGCCACGTCATGTTCTAATTGCTTTTCAGAAAAATAGACGTGGTAATCTAAAAATGGATATGAGTAAATTTGATCATTGTAATTTAAGAAATATGAATGTCTTTTTAAATTCAGAAAGATATCCTTACAATGATCTTCAACTTGACTTTGAAAATAATAAATTTGCTACTCTGTATGAAATGTTTACAGACTTTCGTCAAGGGTATTATAACTCTCCAGTGGAACCAATTTTTAATCCGAAAGAATTTAAAGAAAATGCTCCTATAGTTTACATTAATTGTTCACATCAAAGAGATTTACTACAAACAGGTCCAGTAACCATGAGAATTGAATTTAAAACCAAGGAAAAAATTCCCCCTAAAACAGCGGCATATTGTGTTATAATTCATGATAAAGTTTTCAGTTACAATCCATTAACAAAAATTGTGAAACAGTTGTAATACAATTTCCTTAAGATAAAATACTCTTTTTAAACAAACCGCTACTTACGCTTAAGAGCGCACGCGTCAATTTTGATATTTATTAACGTAGCCAAACCAGAATTCTTCATTTATATAATGTCTTACGAGATTTCAGTTCGAGTATTAGATTTTCAACTTCAGTTGCAGAAATTAAAAAAACAAATAAGTGAATATCAATTAAAAGTAGAAATGATCAAGAAATTCAAATATTTGAAAATATGAAACTTATTCTAGATCTTCAAGGATTCAAAATTGAAAATAATAAATTTATTGTAAAGGAATTAGCAGCGTACGATGGGCAAAAGACAAGTCATTTTATTTTCAAAGCTCCATTTCCGATGGGTCATTTACCATCCTATTTACACAAACAAGCTCTGTGGTTAATAAAAAATTACCATTGCATTGAATGGTGTGAAGGATTTACACCATTACACAAATGTGGAGATATCATAAGAGATTTAAGCGCTAAGGTGGACTATGTTTATGTAAAAGGGGAAGAAAAGGCAGATTTCGTAAAGAAGTATTCCATGAAACCAGTTATCGAGATTGATGAACAACCCACCCTAAAGAAAATGGATCCTTGCTGCTTTTATCATCAAAAAATACCATGTGTATGTGCATTATCAAATGTTTATTACCTTTACAACAATTTTTTTATGTAATAAAAGACTTGATTACAAATTATGTGTTTTATTTTCTAACATTGTTTTAATACATGAAATATTATTATTTAATCCTAGTTCTTGAAGTTTACATATTAAAATATCTATATTTTTATTTTTTAAATATTCGCTACAACATTTAGCTGCTAGTAAACATAATTCCGCATGTTCCATATAATTTAAAAACAATATAATATTCTGCGCTTCACTTTCTTGACCTTCATATGCATAAAACTCGGAACAGGCTGCGGACATCAAAAACTCTTCATACATTTCTCTTATTAATAATTCCATAATAAATCCTACACTAAAACCTCCCTGTTTCTCAATATCTCTTTATCTCTCTCTTCCTCTTCCACGATTTCTTTTAATATATCAGGATCTTTTATATAATCCTTCAATATCCTTAAAAAGTAACTGAATCCTATTTTCTTTATTTCATGAAAGAACTTCGGCAAATTTTGGGTTTTTCTATAATTTAAACAGGCTTCTGCAGCTAATTGGTATTGGAAGGCAGTCTCATAATATACCTGTGCCCACTCGGGGTGTGTTTTCCTTAGCATTGCATTCTTTAATTCGGAATTTTGAAGTTTAGTAAACTGTTTACCTAATTTGATTATTTCATTTTGCAAATCACTGTTCATAACTACCACTTATTTTTAATTTAACACTGTTCTTTATTAGTGGTGAATCTTCTATATAAGCTTAAGACTAGTTGTAAATGAATGTAGCTCGCTCAGATTCAGTCCTTTAAAATACCAGCTCCCCTCCAACTACTGTGGTGGTTAGGAAGGAGGTAGGAGGTGGAGCAAAAAGAGGCGGAGTTTATGAAACCAATCGGAATAGGGGGCGAACTTGGGCAGCCAATCAGAAACAAGGTCATTCTTGGCTGACCAATCAAAAAAGTGGTGGGGGGGGTCAACTAGAAGCCCCCTATTCCCACTACTTATTTTCTATTAATTTAAGCTTTAAGGCTTTAAGAAAAACCAAAAAATTATTTTAGGTAACGGAAACCATTTGGCGATTGTACCTATAGGTTCTGAACCACAAATTTCGATACTTAACAAACCCTAGTTTTCACTCCTTATTAGTGTTTATATCTATAGACTATTGGAACTCTAGTCACTCTGATAGTCAGAAGACTTTTAATAAGTTGTCGCACACCAGGCTTGAACTTGCGCCAGTTGTCTAGTGCCTGAAACACTTGAGTTAATACCACGCCTACAAATCCTAAGAATATAGAACGATAACACTTGCCCCATTCAATTCATTGAAAAATGGTTTGAACAAAGCAACTCTAAAATACAAAATCTGTGTTGAAATATATATACTTGGTGATGGAATAATGTCCGGAACATTTCAAAATTGTGAGGTGGAAATCTCCACAGTGTAACTAGACACATTGCATTACACACAGGGAACCTCTCGCTGTCACTGTATTAAGTCTGGGGCAGAAAATAGTGTTGACCACAATAGCTCTAGTGAATTATAAAAAAAATAAGTCCTCTAAATTCATGGCATTTTTGCTCTTTGCAAAGATTTGGGTTCAATTTACCTTCTTTCTTATGAAGCAATGGTTATTATGTGATAAATTTCTGAAACTTGTTTACGCATTAAAGGTGAACATTCTTGGAAAAGGAAAGGCACTACGAAACATAACTGTTTTGAAGTCACTCATTTATTATGAAAATGTACTACCTAAATCATATATGCAAAAAATTGAATTTCTTAAATTTACAACTTTCAGGAAACAGTACATTTAGCTTGAAGATGTGGGACAAGATAAATATTTTTTGTAGAAATTCAGAATCATGAAATATTAACGCAAAACTTGAGAATGTTTAGCAATGTAAAGGAATTTGCTATAAATATTAAAATATTTTTTTAATCATTGGAAGTCACTTAGCCAAATTGAGTAAAAAATATAGAAGTCTTTTGATAGCCGACAAAAAATAAATAACGTAATCAGTTAAGGAAGTCAGGGAGAGATTTATTTCAAAAAACTACGGAAATCTTTGAATAAGAAAACAAGAATTATTTATAGACTTGACGACATGTGGCAAAACTAATGGTAATTTGGTAATAAATCTCTGTGTAAATTTTAGGACGAACTTGGCGCATTAAAAGCAAAAGTTTTTGTATACATTCACCAGTTCCTAGTTCTTACCATGTGAAACCTGATTTCCTGTAATAGCGGCTTTAAAAACGCAACATAAGTCCTGGCTAAATATAGAAAGAGAATCTGAAGTGTCAATTTTCGATTTAAGACCTCGTTATGAAAAGCTTTGTTTAAGGACCCATTAGTAAAAAGTTGTTTTTTATTTAAATTACCTAAAATAATCTAGCTGTATATGATTTCATTTTTCTACTATTAGAATAGTTAGTTTTAAAAATATATTTTTTATTTTGTAAGTGATTACTTGGTGGAAAGCTATAACAGTTTTTAATTGTGATAGGTAAAACACATTTTTACTAGAATGTCTACTGTCTTTTGACTATACGACATGTTTTACTATACATTTAATGGTGGTGGTTTCAAGATTTTTTTTTTTGCAAATTAGGACTGCTCTAGCTATTCATTAGTTATCGCCAACACCATTAGGGGCGACACTGTTGAAATAAGCGTCACAGCTGTTTTGACTAATTTGGACGTATATTACATTTTGAACTACATATTTAGTGATTAACGGCGTAGAAATATTAGTACAGAAACTCTATATTTTTTGACCAACAACAGGTAATCATATTCGTATGTGTTATTGCCAAAAATCATAACCGAAGGATAATTTCTATGATTATGGCGAGATTCTATTTTTATTTAAGCAGTCTAACCCGAAAGAGAAATTATATTTTATATGTATTATTACTATTATTTTCTATTTCCAGGAGTATTTAATGATCTTCTTATAACCCATCTGAATTTGAGTTTCAACAAAATAAAGACGATTGAACGAGATGCCTTAAGTTACATGCAGAATATCGAGGAAGTCTACTTAATAAACAACCTGATTACCATTTACGACGGGAAATGGTTTTATAAAACTCCCCTTCTAAAATCCTTACATTTTCAAAACAACACCATTAACAGTATTCCTGAAAAGGCCTTTAGAAACTTGATTGACAGGCCCTTTGGCCTAAATTTATTCTTCAGCTTTAATAAAATTAGGTATATCCATCCTTTGACATTTAAAGGTAAGTGAAAAATTTTATTTTTAACCGAATTTAAATAATTGAGGGGTTTATCAATTGGACAAGAATATTTTTTAATATCCAATGGTAATTAAATTCTTAATTGTATGTTACGATTTCAATGTCCTTCTTTATTTTATTTTATAGAGCAGATTCCTTTGAGGATCTTCTAATATTTTCTATATAAGTTAACATTTTTTAAGATGTCAGGCTCAAAACGGTGAATGAAAAATTTTATATGAATGAAACAGTTAATTTAATTTAACAATTCAAATGTGAAAAAAAAACAGTTTTTTCGAGTTCTAGGAAGAGCTATTATTTATTAATAAAAATGCTTCAAATGCAAGTTATGCGCATTGAAAATTCCTAAATACCTACAAAATGAGGTAAGGCTCATCCGAATCGGATAATTTGTTCGTAAGTTATAGCAAGAAAACTTGCAAAAATGGCTGTTTTTTCAATTGTTAATAAAAAGTAGAAAAATATATTACATTAACTTTAGACTGCATCAAAAGAAGCCTCTTGTTGCATACAATAAGTTTGCAAAATTCCAAGTAAAAATATTTAGTAGTTTTTGTGCGCACCGATCTAGAGAGATCCGTGTGCGCAAATGAAAGCTCGGGACTAGTACTAACAGGGACAAAAAAGAACAAAATTAATTGTTGATTTTAAATTGTTGAAACAAATAAACAAAGTTGGGGTTGGTTTTTTCGTTAGAAACAAATAGAATAATTCTTCGACCAAAGGTAAGATTTTGGCGCACATTTTGATATAAAAATTCTGTGCGACCACTGTGAGCTCAAAATACTCGGATTGTCTCGGCGAATATTGGTCGTAGAACCTTTATTTATTTATTTTTTAGTTTGTAATTTTTCGACGAAATATGAACAATGGATGATATGTTCTTGCAATGAAATTATTGTTAAACATAGCAAAGAACAAATTGTTGCACTTTTATACATTTTATGCATAATTATAATTTTACCGTCCGCGCTTTCCAAATTAGGAAAAAATTGTTACAGTTTTCAGCAGTATACTATTAATTAGGAATAATAAAATTCAGATTGGTTTTTAATGTACCATTAATATTTATTAAGTTATAGCATGAAACAAATTGCGACTGTCATTTGCCGCCCAATTATTGGTTTTACATGAAAAACACATGTTAATTTTTCTGTTTATTTTATTGGACCAACATTTTTCACATACAAATTTTTTTGCTAATATACATATTTTTTGCTTTAATCTATATAAAATATTTATTCCGTTCTCCGTTTCTTAGACACGAATGGACACTCATCACTCTCATCATTGACGTCATCATTATTATCATAATCATAATTATTTTCTACGCTATTACTTTCATCGTCGTTGAAAGTAATATTAAAATAATTGTCGATAGCCTCAATCGCTTACAATCATCAAATGTAGTTTATTCTGCATCTCGAAAAATAATAATGCTATAAACAAATGTTGCTATTTGTTTCATGCTATATCTCGATAAATATTAATGGTACATTTAAAATTAATCTTATTTTTAATATTTCTAATTAGTAGTATAGTGTTGACCACTGTAGCAATTTTTTAGCAATTTTAAAAGCACGTAAGTACCGTAATTTTATAATTATACATAAAATGCATAAAAGGACAGTAATTTGTTTATTGCTATATTTTGAGTACAAAAACATATCATCTATTATTCATAACGAGTTAAGAAATCAAAAATTAAAAAACAAATGAAGGTTCTACGTCCAATATTAGCCGAGCTAATCCAAAATTTTCCGCTAAAATGAATTTGAAGCATCCGAGTCACGTTTTTTTCCGCATGCCACAGGCTGAAAAAACGACCTCCCTCCACTGCTCACTTTCTGACTCTCGGAGTAGGTGCAACTTTAAACTATTGCAACATCAACAATTTGGAAATAATTGAGTTGAAAACTGCTACATACAGTAGTTTAACCATCTTACTATGAGTATCTACTTAAATCATCCCTTAGTGTCAATAAACAACGCCGCAGCGATTTTTTGAAAAAAAAAAAACTAAGCTTGTAGTAGTCGTAAGGAATTTTTTTTTTCAAAAATGTGCGCCGAATATCAGCAATCACGTTCATTTATGAGCATTTCGATATCAACAATTGTCGAAGAGTTATTCTATTTGTTTATAATGAAAAAACGAACTCCAACTTTGTTTATCTGTTTCAACAATTTAAAATCATGGGATCGCTGAGAATAAACAGTTAGAAAAATATTAAAAGTTTTAAACAACTTCACTGTGCAAAAAACGGTTGAATATTTTTACTTGAAATTCTGTACACTTATTGTATGTAACAAGAAGTTCCTCTCGGTACAGTACAAGGATAATGCAATATATTTTTCTATTGTTTATTGACAATTGAAGCTATTTTAGCAAGTTTTTTTGCAATAACTGACGAACAAATTATCCGATTTGGATGGGCGTTAGGTCATTTTCTAGGTATTTTTAATGCCCATAACTTTTGTTTGAGATTTTTTATTAAAAATCATTAGCTTTTCCTAGAACTCGCAAAAAATTTTTTCCACATATTAATTGTCAAATAAATAAATTTCTCAAAAAAAAATTAGACACAAACTACTACATAATTACAATTATCATTCAGTAGTCATAAATCTACTAACACTAATTTCCAAATTATTTTGAGGCTAACTCCAAGATTCTGAAAATTTGAAATAATGGCTCCAATGATGAAAACAAATATTGTAAAACTATATATTAACTAGAATCAGGAAGTTTATGATTCGCAAATTACGAGGGCATATTTAAAAAAATCATAATATTTTATTCAAAATAGCAGAAAAAAGAAAAAAATTGGTTAAACTAGAGAAAAATTGGGGTTATTTAAAATTCTTTAAAGTGGGAAAATTTTATTCGTTCGTTAAATATTTCGTAACAATTAAAATTACCGCTTAATTTTTATTTATTTTCTCAGCTAATTTTCGGAAGAAATATTTAAAATTTTGAATAACAGATAATTGACCTACATAAAGATATTGATATTGACAAAATATTTTTCGTTTTAGTTTCTTATTATATTTGATTTGTATGGTACCGGATAAAAATTAACAATTTTTCTCAAAACTATGCGATTCGAATACTGTAAATTTGTATAATGGGATTCTCAGTGACGCTCTCTTCAGATGAAGGAACAGCGGTTTTGTACGACTTCCAGTTATAACGGAATTTGTCAGAAACTTACTTTAAGTGGATCATTCTGTGTGTTATATTTTTTTTTGTACTCCTTTCTTCATTTTCGATTACTTTTTCTCAGTGTTTGTTTGAAGGTCATAGACAACGATGTTTCTTGCGAAGTAGTAGATATCTATTACGTTTCAGTTAGTAGTTATCTATAGCCGTTTTCAAGTGAAACTAAATAAATCCTTTAGTTACATGACTATTTATACTAAAAGTAAATACAGTGGAGTGTGACTGAGATGGGTGCAGTCATGCCTGCTACGGCAAAATTCCTTTTTTTATGCTGCATTTAGTTTTAGTTTACAATTATTAAGAAGTGATTTCCACACTTCTCTTATATCTAAAGATGGTTTACCAAAACAACTTGGGTTCTGATATATAACCGCGGCTTCTTTGAATTTCTGTTTTCTCCAATGTTGTTCTCGGTATAGTATTTTAGCTTCAAACCATTTTATGTGGTGTTCATGAGTCCAGGCATGGTTGGCGGTACCAGATTTTTTTGTTTCTCATCGAGATGTGCATTTTTGGTGTTCTTTGATTCTTACGTCAAGAGATCTATTTGTTTCGCTGACGTAGGAATTGCCACATTCACATGGTATCTGATATACATAGTTCTTCATGTCCCTTTGAGTTGTTGGTTTGACCCTAGTGAGCATACTTCTCAGAGAGTTATTGGAAATAAAAACAACGTTGATTTTATATCGTTTTCCTATCCTTTTAACTTTTTCTGAAACGCCTTTAACATAGGGAATGTTCAGTACTGGTTTTCGTTCTTCATTCGTTGTCGATTTTGTCTTATTTCTTCGTTGTCCTAAAAATTTATCCACTAGATATAATGGATATCCGTTGGCTGTCAGATCATTTTTAATGTAATCTATCTCTTTCATCAAGCTCTCGTTGGAGTCGCAGAGAGTTAAAGCTCTATCTATGAGATTTCTTATAATTCCTTGTTTGGTGTTGTTGGAGTGATTAGATGAATAATTAAGGTGTTATCCTGTGTACGTGGCTTTTCTGTAAACCGAAGTTTGAATTTGTCTACCACTTTCTTAAGCCAAAACATCTAAAAAAGTAATTTATTTTCTACCTCTTTCTCCATGATGAGTTTAATATTTGGGATGATATTGTTGAGATGAAAAAGAAAGTTTCGAAGTTCTTCGTCGTTTCCACTCCAAATAATAAAAGTATCGTCTATATATCTGAGCCATAACTTTGGTTTTTTGGTTGTGGATTTAATTGCAAACGTCTCGAACCATTTCCCGAAATGTTTGCGACCACCGGTGAGAGTGAAGATCCCATCGGTAGTCCATCATCCTGGATCCTATTCTCAAGAAAATGACAAATTTTACATCCATTATGACAGACTACCAATGGGATCTTCACTCTTACCGGTGGTCGCAAATATTTTCACGGAATGGTTCGACACGTTTGCAATTGAATCCACAACTAAGAAACAAAAGTTATGGCTCAGAGTTATGGTAGTCGATACTTTTATTATTTGGAGTGGAAACGACGAAGAACTTTGAAACTTCCTTTTTCGTCTCAACAAAATCAGCCCAACTGTTAAATTCACCATGGAGAAAGAAGTAAAAAATAAATTACCATTATTAGATGTCTTAGTTGAAAGAAATGACAGACAAATTCAAATTTCGGTTACAGAAAAGTCACAAATACACGACAATACCTTAATTATTCGTCTAATCACTCCAAAAATACCAAACAAGAAATTATAAGAAAGCTCGTAGATAGAGCTTTAACTCTCTGTAACTCCAACGAGAGCATGATGAAAGAGATAGATTACATTAAAAATGATCTGACAGCCAACGGATACCCAGTATATCTAGTGGATAAATTTCTAGGACAACGAAGAAACAAGACAATATCGACAACGAATGAAGAACGAAAATCAGTACTGAACATCCCCTATGTTAAATCCATTTTAGGAAAAGTTAGGAGGATATGAAAACGATATAAAATCAACGTTGTTTTCAATTCCAATAACTCTCTGAGAAGTATGCTTACTAGGATCAAACCAACAACTCAAAGGGACACGAAGAACTGTATATATCAGATACTATGTAAATGTGGCAATTCCTACGTTGGCGAAACAAAGACATCTCTTGACGTAAGGATCAAAGAACACCAAAAATGCACATCTCGAGGAGAAACAGGAAAATCTGATACCGCCAACCATGCGTGGACTAATGGACACCACATAAACTGGTCTGAAACTAGAATACTACACCGAGAATAACATTGGAGAAAACGGAAATTCAAAGAAGCCGCGTTTATATATTAGAACCCGAGTTGTTTTAGTAACCCATCGTTGAGATATAAGAGAAGTGTGGAAACCACTTCTTAATAATTGTAAACTAAAACTAAATGCTGCATAAAAAAAATGGGATTTTGCCGTAGCAGACATGAGTTCACTCATCTCAGTCACACTCCACTGCGTTTACTTTTAGTATAAATAGTCATATAGCTAAGGGATTTATTTAGTTTTACTTCAAAACGGCTAGAGATAACTACTAGCCGAAACGTCGTGATATTCAACAAAAATAAAGACAATGAAAGTCCAACAGATATCTACTACTTCGCAACTTTTTCTCAGTTTTTTGTCCTACTCTTGCGGTTCTTGAGGAAAAAATATGTTTTCCAAATTTTCACTTTTAGCAGGATGCCGCCTAAAATTGAAGATCTTTTCAAAAATAAGACAGAAAAACTCGGAATTTCGGTTGTGGTTTTAGATATTATTGAGCTCGATAGCAGATTATCTAAAAACGACATTCAAGATACAGGAAAGTGGAAAAGTGACAAATTTTGAACTTTATCGAAAAATTAAAACAAAAAATTTAGTCCTTCAAATACGATGCTACGTTGTTGTTTCATTCGATTCATGCTGCTATATGCCTCGGAAATGATATTTTATAAGCGGTTGTTTCTTGTGAATTGCTCTCGGTTCGATATAGCTCCACTGATGAGATCACGAGGTTATTGAAACGCGTATAGAGAACGGACCAGAATTATATTCGCAAGAAATAAGCTATTTCTACATATTATTTCCTATTTATCTGCCTGAAAGGAAATTATATAAACAACTGTATTAAAGTTTCATCAAAATAGCAGCAGTACATTTCGAGTAATCTCCTTATAAATGTGACCGCAAGTAGATTTGATGCTACTTTCCTGGCTAGAAAGGAAAATACTCGTCTGATTCTTAGTGTATTTTATCGTAAAAACGCGATGATGAGCACATAAACGATTAACGTAACTGTGTGTCTGCAGCTATAGCATATGAAAAATTTCAGATTTTACGTTCCTCATTTGAGATTTATGATCCAAAATATTTATTTACCATTAAAAAAAAACACCTTATAGGAAATAAATGGTAATTTATGTGCAAGAATGAAAGGGTACTTTTTGGGAATGAAAAATTGACATCACAAGCCGTCAAGCGAGTAAGGCTCCTATGATCCTATGAAAGTCAGGTTTGGAGTTATTCAAAGGGAAATATAAATCGAAATCGAAGCCTTGTAATTTTTTTTAAACTAGTTTGAGCCTACGAAATGTTTTTTAAGTTTCAAATTTATACTTGAAGAAACATCTCGCCAATTTTTAACAAATTACAAATAAAAGTCTGGTTATTATAATAAATGCATGATATCACATTTATGTAGTTTATGTTAAAATATCAAAGTAGGTTGCTATCCTGTTTTTTTTTATAACAAGTTAAACAAATGAAGGTAATTACTTAGTTATTTGAATGGTAATAAGTTAATAAAGCGAGTTAGGTAATAACGTTAATTTCCAGAAACCCACTGTGCCTAAGTTAGCGAGCCCTTATTGTCGTTGCAATTTTAAATCCGCATGGTTTAATGATATAGTTTCTGCAAAATGCAAGCCCTTCGTGAAGTTACTTTTTCCGAAAGTACAAATTGGACGCGCTGTAGTTTAAAACTGATAAATAGTAACTCCAAGAAGGCTTAGTCTCTACAGATAGACTTTTGCTTTAAGTTACCCACATAAAACAATTTACCCACATAAAACTCGAGATACGTGTACGTAACAATGAAATTTAATTTAATAACAAAATATATGATATCAGTAGCAGAAAAACAATATAGTAAAAATTACACTATTCGTCAGAGAAAATTAAAATTTCCTTCGCATAATATATGTTGTCAATTCTAACAATTTGGTTACTTATCCCTTTGAAGCTACTTGTGCGAAGACTACAGTTACCAACAGCCCAACTGAGTGGACGTTTTATTCCTCCCGTAGAACCATGTAAGTATCTTCTATATTAAAAAAAAGTATCTACTACATTTAAGAAAAGGCTGAACTTTGAAGGTTAAATTAATTTCAAAGAGAAGCGAAATAGTGACCTGATTTTGGTGTAGACCGATCATATCAAATAAAATATCACACAGATGATCATTGATTTCATTCTTTATTAATTCTAGACGACTATTTGTTCGACCAGTTACAAATAAAATGGCAAAATTCGCAAAATGAAAAACTGGACTTGTCAAAAAGTATCTTTCAAGAGATTTGCGATCCATATTACAAATTGCAACAGAAACAAAGAATCAATTTAATGGCACCAAAAATGATAAGAATACTTATAAAGAAATAACCATAAAATCGCGACTCTAGTTAAGAACGATACCGATAGATGGGAGAGGCATAAAATCTCTTGCAAAATTTCAAATTCAAATAAAACAGGCGTAAAAGTAAAAAAAAATTGTTATAACGTAGATTTTTATATTCAGAATAGTAACGCGTTAAAAGTAAAGCGACATTTCAATATTTTTCTAAAAACGGAAGTGTCAAGTAGAATTAAAAATTAATTTATATGAATCAAAATATATTTCTATGCTGAATCAATCAGACCCAGACTTATTTTAGTCTCGAAAGAATTAAATCAAAAAGCAGTGAATGCATTTTTGGCAGATAAAATATCAGTTCCAAATTTTTGATAGTTTGTTTTAACCAGATATAGTTTATCCAAAATAACTGCATGCTGTTATCAGAGGGAATATTTAGAGAACCTGTTCAGAATCATAAAAATACAACAGTGTTGGCAGATAGATGCATAAAAATTTTTCAAATTGGTCCTGGGAATCCGCACCCAGAAGTATTGTTAAAATTTTAGAAATTATTGTTAACCTTGGAATAGTTCAGAGAAGGTTGATAGACACAATGCTGTTTAGTAAACGCACAACTAATTTTTCACATAGTAATAGAGTCGTAAAGCTGGCATTTGTACAGCGACGTGCAATTACAGCTTCACTGATGAGACCATTAGATGATCGAAACGCATATGAAGAGAGAACCAGAGTTACATTTGCAGAAAATAAATTAATTATATTTTTTCCTTTAACGGCCTGAAGGAGAAAAACGATAACTTAAAATAATTTTCCAGTCGTAAAGATTTTTTTATATCTTACTGAAATTTTAATTTTTATACTGTTTTAAAAACAGGGTAGCGCGGTCGTAAAACGCCCTTGCTTTCATTTCGTCCTAAGAAGATATTTTGCGAATACCCTCCATAGTTTATTTCTCTGTAATATTTAAACATTTTGAAAAGTTTATGATATTTCGGGGAGCGAGTTTTATAATATATTTAAGCTCTATAAACACTCCTTGAAGTCGCTATTGGGTTGATTATTTGCATTTACAAAGAATATGAGTTTTCTTTCGATTGATGGAGAAACTTCAACAAATTTTGGAACAATTGATGAGCCTTATTTCGAGTCGCAAGGTTTACATTTGCATGTCGACATCAAACTAGGCAGTAGGTGAATGGAAACAAATTGTACTGAAAAGCGTTACGCAATTTTTAATTTTGATAAAATGAAATCTATAGGGTGACCAATCAATAGCAGGAAGAATGACAAATATGTCACACCCTTAAACGCATTCTTAAACTGGACAAAGTTCAAAGAATGGCTTGTGTGGGAATATTGAGTGCGATGAGGAGTGCTCCTACCAGGACGCATGGTGAAAGGTATTCATCACTCCCAATGTGGATAGATTACATGACGCCGCTTTTAAAACCCAACCTCTCCCTGGATATATTTCTGTCAAGTAGAAAGGATTGGGAGGGAGAGCAAAATCTTTCGAAAAATGAATCCTGGTGGCATACTGATGAATCTCCAAAAGATGAAAGAGATGGAGCCGGACTATTCGGCAAGAGCACAAGACTCAGAGAGTACTACCCTCTTGGACAATGTGCGACAATCTTCATAGATCAAATTTATGCTATTCTGCAGAGTCCTCATCTCTGGGAGGGGGATATAGACAGAAATAGGGTAATAAATATATGTTCAGACAGTAAGACTGCGATATTGGCACTGAAGACCAGTGTCGTAACTTCGCGACTGGTCTCTGAGTGCAAGGATGTACTAAATGGTTTGACAAGGAACGGCTGCATAGACTCGTGTGGGGCTCGGGTCACTCGGGCATACGCGGAAATGAAGAAGCAGACCGTCTGGCAAAATTGGGTTCGGCAACTCAACCGTATGGACCCCAACCATTATTACCTATCCCAATTTTTATTGGCAAAAGGGAATTATCGTTGCTGGAAAACAAATTTATTGAATCGTGGAGGGAAGCTCCTGGAATGAGCAGTGCTAAGGAACATATAACTGGGCCGCGCACGACGTACTAAGAAGCTTCTCTCCTTGGGAAGGAAAGAGCTGCGAATTGTGGTGAGATTTTTGACAGAATATTGTCACCTTAGGGGGCCATCTTCATAGAATCGGTATCGAAGACGACCCGACGTACAGATGGTGATTGGAAAGGATGAATGAAACTGTTTACCATATCCTCAGAGAGTGCCCAGCACTCAACGGACAGAGATATTTCGGAGATATTATTTTGTTACCGGAAGCAGTTAGGCAAGTTCAACTAACGAGACTGCTTGGATTCGCAGAGGCAATCGGCCTCGAATGACCTGCAGTTATGGCAGGATGTAAAGGGTCCAATAAAGACCTAGGCATCGATGATCTAGCATCACCACCCCTCTTTCATTCATTCAGTCATATTACACCCTCTACCCAACAAGGTAAAGGCGATGATTTTCTCTGAGGTTGTTTTCCATGAAATGGAGTGAACTAATGACATTATGGACCGATTTGTTTATAGGATGTAATGCAAAATACAGAATAAAAAATACCATTGTGATTTATTTTTCAGTAGGATAACGATCCAAAGCACACTTCACGAATTGTTCAAGAATTGTTTTAGGAAAGTAACGTTCAGGTATTGCAGTGGCTGGCATATTTCATAGACCTTAACTCTATTGAAAAATGGTGGAAAGAAAAAGAATGACACGATCTGATACCATTTTTGTTTAAAGTTTGATTGCCTCAATGAGGCTACTCTGTCGCCAAATAATAGCTACCAATGGATATTTTGCTAATTATTAACATAATACTAATATGTCTTTAATAATTTATTGGAATAAGGAAAATTAACAATTTGTTTCTGTCAGTTTCTATAATAATATATAAATATTGCTTATCCTATGTTATGTTTGTAGATTACAACAATATTGAGAGGATGTTTCATGAAAATTAGCTGACAAATATACTTTTTTATTTGAAAATAAGCAAACGCGTTTGCTCCTTCACTTTTGTCCAGTTGTAAATATGGGATATTTTACGTCAATTTCTCTAACACGGTGACGCATGGTGGGCAAAAACAACCGATTATTAGACAAAAATCTCTCCGCGGGTAAAATGTTAACCGATTTTGTCCGTTTTATGTTTAGATCACTCCTATTTGACTATGCTTTGTCGCTACACTGATTAAAGTTACGAGCCGGAATTTTCTAACCTCAAAAAATGTTGACAAAAGACACAAAAATAATAATTTTGGTACAAAATTATACCTGTAAGTCAAATTTTGATCCATTTGATCAACTCCAAGTTGAATGCACTCCTATTTAATCACATTTCGTCTCTGTGCTGAATAATCACGATCTTGAATTTCCTCTCTTCAGAAAATGTAAATAAAAAAGATGAAAACGAAAATTTTGGCAAAAATCGATACCTCCAAGACCAATCTTCACCGACTTGGACAATTTTAAACATGAAACTCTTCTACTTGTTGATATTTTGTCACTATGGTGCAAAATTGCAAACTAAAATTTAGTATCGTCAAAAAATATAAACAAAAGGAACAAAAACGAGAATTTTTGCAAAAATATATACCTGCAAGACAAATTTTTACCGATTTGAACAATCCTAAGCTTACAATACTCCTATTTGGTCTCTCTGCTGCATAATCATGAGCTAGAGTTTCTTAGCCTCTAAAAATATAGATAAATATTTTCAGCCAATACAAATCTCTAAATTTGGATTTTCGAAAATTCGGTATCATAACCTTGAAAAAATACAAAACGTTATATCTTGAAACAGCATTTTTATTATTATTATTATTATTTTAATAGCCTGTGTGCCTATATCGCACTTTCCCTAATGGACTTATGTGATTTTTTCAAGAAATGAAGCTATGAACATTGGACTGCTTGTCAACATCACGTGAATGTAGTCCATTCCCCCGCTGTTGCTGATTTAGGATACATTTTGGACGTCTAAGAGTCACTTTTTAAATGAATTTAATTTCATTGGTTGTTGTCCAAGTAATGTTATGTAACATTATAATACGTGACCTTTAACTGGAACAAATATTTTACATTTGGCTCCTATTAGCTTTTGTAGAAACAAATGTTAATTATACACAGTTTATTCAAAAAGTTCTGGGACTAATTTTTTTTACGAATGAAAACAAGAATTTAAAAAAATATTTTATTTTCTTTGCTGCGCTCGTATAAGCACTGACACCGCCTTGAAAACTCCTCTTCTGGAACAGCTTTCAGAGTCCTGGTCGCATTCAATCTCAATGTCTTCAAAACATTCTCCCTTCATCGTCATTTTCAATTTAAGGAATAGAAAAGTCAGGCGTCAGATCTGGCAAGTAGGGCAGGTGATGAATCACGGAGATGGATTTTCGGGTCAAAAATTGTGTGATGAGTATTGACGAATGGGCTGGCGCATTGTCCTGCAACAGAAACCAGTCACCGGTGCGGTACAAATCCAATCTCACGTGATAAATCTTCTTTGGCCCAGGGGTACGAATTCGCTATGGATAATCGCACGAGAATCGAAAAATGAAATGAACATCGTCTTGATTTTCGACTTTGTGGATCGAACTTTGGTGGGCCGCCCGTTTGATCGAGAAATAGTATTGAAAACACCATGATTCATCGCCGGTTACAATTTTATCTAAAAAATTTTCATGCGTGTTTGCTCATTTAAACAAATCGCGCGCTCTTTTAGCTCCTTCGTTAACAAGTGCGAAACGAACTTCTCACATACTTTTTTTTCCCGAGAACGTCATGCAAAATGTGGTGCACGCTTCCTACACTGATATTGTTCTGAAAACATTTCGACCGTAATTCGCCGACTAAGAGACAGTGTAATGCGCACACATTCCCAACCAGATGTGGTTTTCAACAATTCAAATGTTTCCGAACAACTTTTCCCAAAATTTGGTTGCGGCCGTTGCTCCATAGTGAAAATTATGATCCAGTGCCACAAACACGTCTACTTCAAATGAACACAGCTGGCCAATAAATGAAGTTTTAGTGCTCAAATCTCCATTGTAGGTAACTAAAAAATGATAATACATAGTTCTGCTGTCGAATAACAGATAACGCTAGTAATAAATTTTATACAAAATTAGTTCCGGAACTTTTTAAATGAACTCTGTATATCTAATAAGCTTTTTTTTTTGGTTAATAAAAAAGGAACAACTGGATAGAAATATTTTTGTTACATACTATTTATGATTGTATGAATCATTTCATATAAGCATGAAACATTTCTTTATATCAAAAGCTATTAAAAATAATGAAGAAATAAGTAGAAAAGTGAACTAATAACAACTGTCAAATTTCCATGATTGGTTCAATCATTTCTTAGAAGTTATGTTTCTGTTAATAAAATATTCGGTAACGGAGAAATTTTAATCTGACCAAACGATAACGGCAAAGCCTATATGAAGGGCAGTTTAAGGTTCTAAATTTAGCCGTTTATAGGATTTTTAAACGAAATAGAAAATTTATTACTAACCTATAGCAATTTGGTTCAGGGTCAAAAAATAAAAAAATACGTTCAAATTATAATAACATACTGTTCTATGTCACAGTTTCTCTGACGAGATCATTAAATGGTCGAAACGCGAATAGAGAGAAAGCCAGTGTTGCATTTACAGAAAACAAGCAGACCCTATTTTTTTTCTTTAACTGCCTAAGGGAGAAAAACTGATTCTTAAAATAATTATATATAATTATACAGTTGTAAAGATTTGTTTATTCATATCTGACTAAAATTTTAATTTTTATGCTTTTGTAATGTTTTAAAAAAACGGGGTCGCTCGGCCCTAAAGCGGCCATACTTCACTTCGCCCTAAGGTCTTTTGTGAATATCCTCCGTAGTTTATTTCTCTCTAATACCTAAGCATTTTGCAAAGTTTATGATATTTCGGGGAGCGAGTTTCATATTATATTTAAGCTCTATAAGTACTCCTTGAAGATGCTTATTAAGTCGCTTTTGGGTTCATTATTTGCATTTGGAAAGAATGTGAGTTTTCTTTCGATTGATAACAAAACATACATTGCTGATTTTTAGACTTTTCCATTTTTCAGTGGTGATAGGTTCAATTGAAACTTTTCTGCTTAAGTTGTTGTTAGTGCCTTCAACTTGGGATATTTCTCTAGTAAATTTCTTTTATACTTTTATCCACTTTCTAAATTTTTCAAAGAGATGATCACTAATTATGCTATACAAGGGCTCCTAGTAGAGAATTCGATCCCGGGATCCGGAATTCTGGTCCTATTACAGTCCCGAAAGGTGCGAAATTAGATTTCACAAAACCGGGATTTTCGGGATTGAGAAAATTGTTTAATGGATCTAAAACTATTTTATGAAAGACCATCTTATTTTGACAACTGATTTTATCGTTTGCGCGCATCGTATGTAGTCGCATTTGTGCCAGCAAACAAGGAGGTTAATTGAGAAGTGATTTTATGAGTGTTTACAAATGTTTAACCTAGTTAGCAAACAGACTCCAGATTCCAGTAGTTTCGAATAGTTTTGTTTTTATTGTGATTATTTGTTATTCTTTTTTTTTATTTAAAGGTATTGATGTCAAACTATCCCAAAAAAACTTAACATAAACAATAATGTGGTTATTTAAAGATGAATATGCATCATCAGTGTAGAGCCATTCCTATATCGCCAAAGATACAGCACAATACAGACATTGCCCAGTTATTATCTAAATATGATTTGAAAGTAATCACTGCAAAACCGAAGTTGCCAAGAGTCGCTCTTGAAATGAGAACATGTACTGAAAATCTAGACGACGGTTTAGCCTGAATAACAGTTTGAAACTGTTTTTCTTTTAGCGTGTTTGTAACTTTGAAAGATTTGCGTTCGTTACTTGTCACGGTTAACATTTTATCTTAAATTTACTAGGGTTAGTTTGGTTTTTTTACCTTCTTTTTGCTAATGTTCATGTTTTGGGTAGCATTATATCATTGTCATTTAGCATTTCTCATTACTCCTTCGTATAAGAGCCCGATGCATTTTTGGGTCCTACTGCTTTTCGAGCCATTCCAATTATCACTCCCTTGCAAATTTTCTTCCCAACTTAATTATTTTCTTTATATTTCAGTAATTTGCCTCTAAAAAATACAGCCCTAATTTAATTCCATTCTTAACTTGATTTCTTCTAGGTCTGCGACTCTACGTCACTATTTTAGGTTGTTTATATTGAAATAAGATATAGTTATTTACCTTTTTTATTAGATATCTGTTTTTTTGCCGATTATTGTAAATAAAATTGTTATATTTATCTATTTTTATTAGTTTTCCGGATTTTTATTTGAAGTATTTTCAAGGGTTTGTTTACCTTTTTGTTCGGATTATGTGACCTTTCCAGCTGCCGTTTAGGCAAATTTGCATTCTTTTAAGCCGATGCATGTTGGGTTGCTATTTCTGTGGTAATTTTTGGGAGGAAATTTGGATGAGTAACTAATACCGTGTTGCTAATGGCTGAGGGAAAATTCTTATTTCTTGTTTTAGGGATTAATAATGAAGTCCTATTTGATTTTTAGTCGGAAATATCAATGACTTATTAGTTAGCAATGCTGTTTAAGCCCACTATTTTGAGCTGTCATTTCTTTTGTCGAATTGCTACTCGTTTAAGGTCCCTTTTGCCTCGCGCCCTATGTTGAGGGAAACAGAAGCTCGTACAGCGAAGGCTTCAGGCTTCGTATAAAATAGCGAGAATTTATCTGTCAATTCTACTTTTTCCTGTGAATTATTGCAAACAAGAGGCAAGAAATTTCCATTCCGTTTTATTGCCGCCATCCTGCGGGATTTGGATGAGGAATTTCATTTTGCGTACCTCGATAATGCTGTAGTGAGTTGTGATTTGAGTATTTTCTGGCCCATTTGGCGTTTTGGTTAGTTATCTAGGTAAAACCTAGAAACAGGGATTTCGTCAGTCTCTTAGCATTATTATCAGGAATCAGTCTGACCCCAGAACATCGGGGTCTACCCTATGGGTAGAAGAATACCCATATCCACCCTCTGGGTAAGGAAACAAACAGCAATCCACCCTGTGGGTCAAAGACAACTTAGATCCACCCTCTGGGTCAAAAAACAACTTAGATCCACTCTCTGGACATAGGAAAGCCCAGATCTACCCTCTGGGCACAAGGAAGTCCAGATTCACCCACTGGGTCGAATAAAAACCTAGATCCACCCTCGGGATATAAACCAGTGCACCCTTAGGGACATCAGTAAATAAAGAGTGTAATTAGTAATAAAACATTTTTTGAGTTTCATTGTCGCGCAACTTCTTGTTCTTTTTGCAATCCATTACCTTTTTTTTAATTTTTAGTATTTTGTGTAGCGCTTTGAGAGCAGAGTTGAACGCTAGGTCCAAGCAACAACGTGGGGGGTTTCTGTGTTTACCCGGCAAAATTCAGTGGCGCCCTCTTTAAAGATACCCATCCCTACTCTACGGCATAAGAGCTAGCTTGGCACTTTGCTTGCTGGTGCCGCCTCTAGCTTCCAGCCCTGATTCTTTCACACGAGATAATCTTTATTAGCGCCTTACATCAAATACCAGTATGGTATACTATTATCAAATAGACACTCAGAGTTACCAAAATTTGCGTCAAAGGTTCCTAATTGTGTTGTTAATTACAATTACAAAGTATGAAAAGAAATTAAAGTGGAATTAACAACCCTAAAAAAAATAAGAGGCAGCGCTTTAATTTAAGCTTTAAAGAATGGACATCCACCTGTAACACCAGATATAGGAATGTTAATATTTATTCCAATAAGAAGTTTTGAAGATTAGGTCTCGTTCATATTACTGTATCATTGAAAGCCGAGACTTAAAAGAGTGTCTTGCTCAGTTCGATATCTCTCTGAATACCGATATTGTTGTAATTATATCTGATTGTTCAAATGTCATGCTCAAATTTAAAAAAATATTAGATGCATAATATCAAGTTTGTTTTGTACATGCCATTCATTTAACTGTTTACGGTTTCTTGTACAAAAAAAGTATATCTGGTAATTCTGCAAATGAGCTCATCAATGCTAATTCAGATGATAATGATGATAAGATCTAGAATCAGGATTAGTCACTGAGAGAAAATTTTCCAGATTTGACGAATGACGAGAAAATTTTCCAGATTTGACGAGTGACCACAACATTAAGGGCGTAATAAAAAAAAGTCAGGAATGTGGCTCTTATTTTCAAAGTAGCTTCATTGAAGAATGATACGAACACGGAAGAGAGTTTAATTTTCTGCTTAAAATTACGTGAAACAGCCTCTTTAAAATGCTTGAGCGTTTTGCTGTTTTGAAAATTAGTATCCAAAAAGCACTAATAGACTTGGATAATCCAGTACAAATGAATGAATCCGGTTTCGGTCCCATCAACGAAATTACCAAAGTATTAGCAGTTGTCAAAGAAATTGTGGAAGCACTTTGTCATTCTGAGGCTAATTTATGCAAGTCTGAGACAACTTAAAAGTTTCTTTTTAAACAGCTGAATGGCGAGAGCTCCATTTTGGCTTCTAAAATGGAAACACATTTATAAGCTATCATTCAACGTCGCAGAGGAAATGGGTTACGCGGTATTTTATGCTATTTACAAAATTCTAATAGGGATGATAATACTTAAGATGACAACATGAAGCACTTGTTTTCAAGTCCCAGCAGGAATTTAATAAAAAAACAGATTATTTCGTTAACTGAGAGGTTGTACGCGAAGACAATTATAGTAAAGGAAGACCGTAACATGGAAATTGAAAGTACAACTATCAACAAAACTAATTAAATGCTCTAAGAAAATATACAGTTCAAAATTAAAAAAAAAATGAAAATATTTTCTCCTGAATCGGCTAAATCATATAATGAAACTGCAGCACATTAAGAAGCAGGCTAGGTGATTAAACACTAGAAGCTTTGTTATTTTTTCGAACATATTTTCGCAATTTAAACAAAATTTAAATGTTATTACAACTACTTATTTTTATAGTTATAAGAAATATGAGTGACTGATCACATATAGGGCAGTGAACCACTCTGGCCAAGACTAACCTCTCGAAAGTTCAAAGACTGGACTGTGCATGTATAACCGGGGCAATGAGAACATGCCCAACTGCCGCCATGGAAGTAATCCTAAACTTCTACATATATTTCTAGAGAACATGGGGAAGAGAACGATGTATAGGATGATGAGAGATGAGGTCATAAAACGAAGGCCCAATCTCTCATCCAGAAATCAACAAATCTGGAACATGCCTCAAGATGAAATGAAAAAAAATCAACATTGTGAAAAACTTCAGCACAAAGCTTAGTCGCTAGAGCAAATGGGACAGAAACACCATTGAAAAACTTAGAAATAAATCCACTATATGGTATACAGATGGCTCCAAAATAATGAAAGGAACTGAAGTAGGAATGTATGGAACCGGTACCAGTCACTACGGAAACTCAGGTAAGTCACCAAGCATATTCCAGACAGAAAAACCTGCCATTAGGATGTATATTCAATTTAACAAGGAGAAAAACTATCACGGTCAAGAGATTATCATCATGACGGATGGTCAAGCAGCCATCAGTGCGCTGAGCTCTCAAGTTATCAGTTCCAAGATAGTCTGGGAATGCCTAGAGGAACTGAATGAAATAGTAGACAAGCTAGCGAGGAAAGGGGCTGAGATAACTTTTCTGCCAGAGATTTTCTGTGGAATCAGTAGCAGAGTAATGCTGGAAGAACCAAAGATAGAAAAAGAAAGCAGGGGACTCAATTCTTGGACGTGGCTGCAAGGATTGAGACAAGTGAAGATACTTCTGGAGAACTACGACCAGAAGAGATTCAAAGAATGCATAAGCTTGAGTAAAAACCAGCTAAGAGTTCTGACATGGGTCTTGACGGGGCATTGCCACCTGAAGGGACATCTCAAGAAACTCGGACAGGTAGAAAGAGAAAAGTGCAGATTCTGTGAGGAGGACGAAACCTCTATTCATATCCTTGCAGAGTGTAGAGTTCTAGAAAACCCTCAAATATGGTTCTTGGGAGCACATCAAATCGAAGAAGTGGAGATACCCACCTTGAAGCCAAACCTGAGGGAAATAGGACTGGAGGACCTGATCTAGCCGATAAGGTAACTCTTATGACTGGACAGCAGTAGGGGCACAATATATCTGCAAGGTAGCAGTGTACAGATCCCCAACTCTACGCACATACATACATACATACACACATGGGGACTGATTATTTATTCTGCATAAAAAGTACTAGTTATGTTAAAAATATAAATTATATACTTATATAGTTATTAAGTTGAAAGAGTTTTATCAGTTTCACCACTTTTAAGATTAATTACACCACACAACAAATTTTAGTTCATTTGTTGTATCGTGCAAGAAAAGTGCATTTTTTTGGTAACTTTGGAACGCCGAACACAAAAATGAAAATGAACTTAAAACCTTGTTGTTGCAATTTTCAAGTTTTTTTCTTTTATTTTGAATAAAATAATAAAAAATATATACGTTTACACTTGTAGAGGCACTAAATATCCTTTTGCTTTCCTTTTTTTAATTGTTTCCGGATCAGCTCTAACAAAGGTCCATTAGTAGTCGGTAGCATGGAGGCCTTCCACTTTCTATGATACTTTTTTTCCATTATTGATATATCCTGATGGAAGCATACAGTTCCACAGTTATCAGGGAAAAAGTCCAGAAGTGAGGGTAGAAAACTGATCTTTAGAGACTTATTGCAACCCATTTTTTGTTACGGTGACAGCCTATTTTCAACAAGAGTAACGTAATTGACAGGTTTTTTATTTCCGAACAAATTAGAGGCCACGAAGCGAAAGTTGTTTCAAACATTTTTATCAATATTTGATAGAGTGCTGTCAAAATGTTTGTTTTAAAAATATTTCAAATCTGTGGTTCAACAAAAATACCTTCTTTAGTTTTTGCTTCACTTAGCCTTGGGAATTTCGGACGCAGGTACTAAAAACTGGCCCATTTATATTCAGTGCCTTAACAAAATTTTTACTTAGACCCAATTTGATATGCAGTGGTGACAACAAAATCTTTTTAGGGTCTACCAATGGCATATATTATACATTCTTTTTACCTGGCTCTAATGATTGTCGAATGAACAAGTCTTTTCTTTTGTAATGAAGTGGCTTTACCCGACTGTTCCACTCACACAAAAAACAGCAACTTGTTGTGGCATAGCTGTATTACAAGTAAAAATGTAATCGTCTTTAACTTACCACAGATTTGCCATTGGTGCGTATTTTCTGGATGTCAATTGGTGCTTCATACTGTTGTATAATTCTTTTATGTCAACTGCATATCCAACAGGAATCGACGGTAAAATATTTCCGATATACAATAGTACTGCTTTTAAATTCAATGTAGAACTGTCTATAAATAATCTCTGGCTTGTAGTTTATATTTAAACCGCCAATAAATTGCTAATGTTGTTACAGAGAACCTAGTCCTTTTCCACGTCAAAAATGGTGCTAGCCCTTTATGGCCTTTACGAAAAACACATACTGAAACATCGTCTTCTAATAAGTTCCACTGCTGCAAACTTGACCCTGGCAATTCTGCTTTACTTTTTGGAAGTACTAAGTCCCTCACAAGATCATTTAATTCTGATTGGCTTATTTTGTGCGGTTTACGGTATAATGTGCTCGGTGTTAAATAGCCTGTATAATTTGTTTTTGAACATATTTTATATGTATTTACTTCTTCTCGAAATTTTATTGCCTAAAAATACTTTGATGCGATTTAAAGAGGCTAATAATTCCAAGTCACATATAGAAAACCAACACGATTTTCATTTAGTTTTTGCTATTTAAAAGAAAAATTTTATATATCATTTAAGGTTTTAGATATTGAGACTGAACATATCGGTGGCAGTTTTTTAATACAAAGGTTGATTTTTTGGTCTAATAACTGTTAGTTTAACTAGTATTTATTGTCTACAATAACATTTTTTGTAAAACAAATAAAATTTAATAATTGGAAATGTTAATCTACATATTTTATTATTTTATTATTTAAATAGGATTCCAAATTTAAATTTTATTATTATATAGAGCTAATAGCGATATGTTTACATTCGATTGCCTGCACGCATTAACTCCTGCGCTAATATGAATTGCAATTATACTTATAACAAAATACCCCATACAAATTATGAAATATGTGCTTTTTGCAGCCATAAGTACTACAATTACATGGAAATTATATTTGCATCATGATGCTGGAAGGCAGCATTATTATTAACTGCAAATGAACTTAAAATGAGCTTCTGCACTATAAAATGAATGAACAGTAATTGTAATGCAATTATTTAAAAATATTGGCTAGAAAAATTTTAACTCTACTTCCATCAGCAGCGCCTTTTTGATAATTAATCACACGTCATTAGTTAAAAAAGTAATATGTGAGAACTTTTTTTATACACCAAGCTTCATATATTGATTTTATATTAGACAAAAATCGTTTCATTGCTACACTGGTATTTTAATAGGGCGCTAAACCTCGCAAAGAGGTGTAACATAAAACGTAGCGGAGTTGAGCTAAAAGCTAGTGGCAGCATCAGCGAGCGAAGTGCCAAGCTAACCTCTATGCCGGGGAGTAGGGGTGGGTGACTAAGAGCTCCACTGCATTTGAGCCAAGGTAAAAGCAGAAACCCTCCATGTTGTTGTGTGGACTTAGCTTTCTACTTAGTCTGACTGAAATTTTAAACAACAAACTAAAAATAGTAAAAGCGAGTAGTCTGGGGATCAAATAAAACTCTACTAAACTTTTATTGATCGACATTAATTAATATATTGTAATATAATCTTCAATTATTAACCTCTAGACTGACAATATATCGATGGTCTCAAATTACAATTACAATTATACACAGTAATACTTTATAATCAAAAGGTGTACGACTGTAATATCGTGCAGTGCAACTGAAGTTATTCTATCCGGTAGGGTGGATTGGCAGTTGACAAGTCTGCCCGGTAGAGAGGAATGGCAGCTATTAAATGTACCCGGTAGTAAGAATCCGGTAGTAAAGACCCGGTAGTAATGACCCGGTAGGAAGGATCCCGTAGGAAGAACCCGGATGTTTTTGGGGTCTAGACTGATTCCTTCGTTCACACGTGAAAACTGCCCAAAACTCCGGTCTTTAGGTCTAACCCAATAAAAAAAAACCAAAACTGCCAACCTGGCAAAAGATATAGCACTCCAAAACTCAACAAAATTACCAGGATAATTTTCGAATTTCCATCTCAGAATCACAAAAATTTACCAAATAAAAATTGAGTGATTTCCCGAAAGACTTCAGAAAGAAAACTTATGGAGCTTTTTAAAGGAACTGGCAGGATGAAATACACAAAAATACTCGAAAGAAACCTTCTCATACTGAAGAAGATTAAATAAATGTACTTTTAATAGTCACCGAAAATTCGCATATTGGCGAGCACCCACTTTCTCGACAGATTGATGTTGAACGAAGGACAGTTGAGCGAATACTTAAGTCTCATAAAATGCATCCCTATCACATTAAATTATTTCGAGAGTTCCTCGAAGATTATCAGAGAAGATTGGGTCTGTGGGCTCAAAACTGGACAAATAAGCAAAGAATTTTTGCTGATTTGACTCTATTTGGAGGCAAGCCTACGTTTTATAGGAAAGGAAGTGTTAACAGACAAAATTTCAATTATTATACTATGAAAAATCTGCATTTTGTAGTAAACAATTTTCCAAACAGGCTTAAATGTTTGGAGAAGGATTGTGGGTAAACATGTAATTGAATTATACTTTTTTTTGAGCAAAGAGTAACAGGGGAAGTATACTTAGACTTTTTGCAAAACCATTTATCTGACCTATTGGCTCAAGTGTCAAATAAAACTCGAGAAGAAATATGGTTTTATCATGATGGTGCCCCAGTCCATGATACAGGGCCAATTGTAACTTTCTTAAATGCCACACACTCGGATGGTTGGATTGGAAAGGGAAGACCTGTTTCATAGTCCGCTAGGTCTTCAGATTTACTCCCGCCTGCGGACAAAAAATAGGCACTTTTATGACGTTAATTTGCCACAGGATGGGAAGTGTTTTAAGTTGTCAGCAGGATCAATATAAGAATGCTTATATAGCTGTGTACGCTGAACTAATATGCATTAATAAATGGCGGAGGTTCAAAGTCAGAGAAAAAGTATTTTCGTTTCTGCAAGCTACAATATTGCTTTTAGAGCGTAACTCTGTCATAGTTTTTTGAAGGTTCTAATGAGATCTTTTATTTAAGCTCTCGCCGGTTTCATTTGGTTAATTAGTTAGTGCAAAAATGCCGAAAAACCATCAAAAATGTTAGTAAATGGTAATATTTATTGCAAAAGCTTATTTAATATTATTGTTGCTTTAAATTGAAACATTCTTAATTTTGAACCGAATAAGCTTTGTAAAAGTTGATCGGTTCATTTGTTGCTGAGATAATTTGTTTATTCCGAGGCGCTTAATGTTAAATGCCATCATATTTGTTTATGGATATTTCAGCTCATTTAAGCGCTTATTTTCTTCCCTAATACTGTAAGTTAGTCCAATAAAAAATTAATGTTTATCATTTTATTTGTTGCTTTAAAAAAGGGGTAATTTATTTCTCTAAACAAATAGGGCTGGACCGTCGCACAAAGGGGTAAAAAATATTTTTTTTTATTGGACTCACAATATTAAAAGGAAGAAAATAGGTTCTTAAATGAGTTGAAATATTTATAAACAAATATGTGATCGCCTTCAACATTAAGCGCCTTGGGATAAACAAATTAACATATCTCAGCAACAAATGACCCGATTAACCTTTAACAAAGATTGATTACGACAGAATTAAGAAAGCTTTAATGTAAGGTGCAAATTATATTAAAATAGTTACTTTTGCAATAATTATAAACATTAGAAAAAAGTCGTTTTTCGGCATTTTTGACTAACTAATTGACCAAATGAAACCGAAGATAACTTAAATTAAAATTCCATTAATATCTACAAGAAAAGTATAAGGAACTTACGTGCTAAAAACAGTAATGTAGCGTGCAGAAACGAAAAACATGTTTTCGCCCACTTTGTCAATGCAGATTATCTCAGGGTCCAAAACTATATAGGCATTCTTGTATTGACCCTTACTACAACTTAAAACACATCCCACCCTGTGGCAGATTAACGTCATGAATTCGCCAATACACAACTGGAGTAATTTAATTAAAATGGACTTTAGCATATGGGGGTTTGTTAGAGAACGATTTTATAAAATATCGTCTACAACAAAGGAAGAAATGAGGGTCAGAATAAGAAATTGTTTTCAAGATATTAATATTGAAACGTGTCTCAATTTGCGTAGTAAATTTAAGAAATATATTGAGCTGTGTATTCAAAAAGGTGGAGGATATTTTGAAAAACTAATTAGGTTGTGTTTTTTTAATTAAATACATTAAGGTTTATCCTTACTAGATGTGAGTAGTGGGAATAGGGGGCTTCTAGTTGACCCCCCCACCACTTTTTTGATTGGTCAGCCAAGAATGACCTTGTTTCTGATTGGCTGCCCAAGTTCGCCCCCTATTCCGATTGGTTTCATAAACTCCGCCTCTTTTTGCTCCACCTCCTACCTCCTTCCTTACCACCACAGTAGTTGGAGGGGAGCTGGTAGCAGTTGGAGGGGAGCTGGTAGCAGTTGGAGGGGAGCTGGTATTTTAAACGATCGAATCTGAGCGAACTTCAGTCATTCGTGCGCGATGTCAAATAGCGACCAACAACAACAACAACAGCAACTCATTGAACGTGTAGGCCAAGTAATAATTTCCTACCAAAAACACGGAAAAAATCTTACCGATTTTGAAGATCAAGACTTGGCCTTCTTTCCCATCAACTACTTGAAAACATTCGTCGATTCACTTAGTTTACAACAAATTTGGAACAGGTTGCCGGAAAATTATAGAAGTGACGAAGAATTGCAGCTAAATTTGCCGTGTTTTAAACACTATCCACTATATCAACACCACATAGACGGCCCGCCATTATCAATTAAAAAGTGTTGTAAAATTAAAAAATAGTGTGAACAAGTGAATCGAGTTTCATCGGACAGTCTTCGAAATGGATCAGACACATGTATATTTAGATTCTGCTTGTGATGAAACGATCCAGTCAATGTACAAAGATGAAACAACTCATTTTAACTTGGCTGGAAGAGGAAAGTTTCACGCAAGACAGGATTCTCTGATCACTATTGATCGAAATAATTTCGAAGACGACGATGAAGATGAAGAAGATGATGGGATAGAAGATAATGGCGTTCCAAACGGGTGTGGAGAAGAGGGGCTCGTGAAAGTGGCAAAAATAAATGCAAGTGATACATTGACACCAAATTACCTTACGCGAGAAGTGTGCGTTTTTCAATCTTATGTCGTAATTATTTCATCTTCTGGCGGTGCATATAATTTATGTTGTGAATGTTACTATATACATGCTTTAAATTGCCCAAATGGGAAAAATAATTTTGTTAATAGCCACTATAAACGATCCTTTATATGTTGCGAAAAAGATCTGCAATGCAACACGTGTGAAAACGATTTATTCATAACAACTCCTTCACAAGCATGTATAATATGTAACAAACCAGAACTAAAGAATATGCAAAACCATCTAATCGAAAAATCAAATTTTAAATAAATTTATTTCACTTGCACTTATTCATGCACTATGGCGTTTTTAATATTAAGTTTAAGTTTAAAATATTTTATAAGAATTTAGATTTTGTTCTGCTAAGTTAAATAAATATAAGAAACTATGTAAATAAATATAAGGGAATGATGTGAATAAATAAGAATTTGTATTTATTCCCATTGAAAGAAATTATAATTTTGTTCTTTCAGTGTAGAATAATTCTTTTCAAATAATATGCACAACAACCCTACCGATAAATCAAATTTAAATAAATGAATTTGATACTCCACTTGAATTTATTCATGCACCCTAGTAGTTTTTGAATATTAAGTTTAAAATGTCAACTAATTTAAATAAGATTTCATATAAAATATAAGTTGTAAGATATAAGTTATAAGATATATATTAAGTTTAAGTTAAATAAATATAAGGGTGCCATCTAAATAAATAGAAATTTGTTTATATTAAGATTTGAAGAACTAATGATTTTGTTCTTTCAGTGTAGAATAATTTTTTCTACATAATATGCACAATCAATCCTATCGATAAATTGAATTTTAAATAAATGAATTTGATACTGCACTTGAATTTATTCATTCACCCTAGTATTTTTTAATATTAAGTTTAAAATGTCAACTAAGACATTTAAATAAGATTTTATATATAAGATAAAGAACAATTAGGTTTAATTCCCTGACAACAGACTATGATTTATTCTTCCATGTTAAAAAAAAACCTAGTTTTCATTACTATGCTTGTAAAAAAAATTATATTCATCCTATTCATAATAATTCTTTCAAGTTAAAGAAACTTGGTTATTAGGTGTGATTCTGTATAAGAAATAGAAAAAAATAAAATATTTTCTTCAACGACTTTGTTTTTTATTATTCCTATATCCAAAATACAAATATACATATATACATAAATACATATTTATAATTTATACCATTTTGGGTTGCCAATTGCTGCTGTCTGCCAGAGGTTGCTGCTGCATGCCAGAGGTTGCTGCTGCATGCCAGAGGTTGCTGTTGTCTGCCATAGGCTGCTGCTTTGCCATCGGTTGTTGTTGTTGTCTGCCAGAGGTTGCTGCTCTGCAAGAGGTTGCTGCTCTGCAATTTATAATTTATAATTTATTGGCCTCTTGCATTTTCGAGGGTAACTCTGCCTTCGCTGCTGCTGCTGTTGTTGTTGCTGTTGTTGTGTCTGCTCCTGATGCTGTTGATGTTGCTGTTGATGTTGCTGTTGCTGCTGTGGCCTCTTGCATTTTCGAGGGTAACTCTGCCTTCGCTGCTGCTGCTGTTGTTGTTGCTGTTGTTGTGGCTGCTCCTGATGCTGTTGATGTTGCTGTTGATGTTGCTGTTGCTGCTGTGGCCTCTTACACTTTCGAGGGTAACTCTGCCTTCGCTGCTGCTGTTGTTGCTGTGGTTGTGGCTGCTCCTGCTGCTGCTGCTGTTGTTGCTGCTGTTGTTGTGGCTGCTCCCGCTGCTGCTTCCGCTGCTGCTCCTGCTGCTGTTGTTGCTGCTCCTGCTGCTGTGGCTGTTGCTGATAAACCGGCAGAGGCTGCATTCTCATTATTTCATCCAAAGCTCGGTCAAATTCGACGGGCTCTGGATCTAAGGAGGGCTCAAACATATTGAGGAATTCCTCACTTGGCAAATCATCCATGAGGAATTCATCATTAAATTCCTCTTCCAAAAATTCAGCCTCTGACGGCGGCGGCCACATCACAGTGTCTTCTGAATCCGGTGAAAGGCTTCTTAGGCTATCCATCAGGTTCGCCTGATGCTCTAAGAAGCCTATAAAATCTTCCAGTGTCAACACGATGAAGGTACTCATGTTATTCAATGAATGCTAAGTCAAGACGCTGTAAATCCTTATATACAATACTGAAATACCACTTTTCCTACCTCCAGCGGCAAAACCAGTCCGAAGAATGAGAAGAAGAAGAAGGCAAAGATAGCGTGAACTCGAGAGAGGTCGTTCAACGGTCGTAAGTTGTTTTGTTCTTAAGGAAATGACGAGTAAAGAGGAGAAGAAAAAAAAAAAAAAGTTGTTTTTGGAATAATATAAAAAACGAAAAAAAAAAAAATTAAAAAAAAAAAAAAAATTAAAAAAAAAAAAAATTAAAAAAAAAATGTTTTTTATATTATTCCAAAAAACAACTTTTTTTTTTTTTCTTCTTCTCCTCTTTACTCATTTTCTTAAGAACAAAACAACTTACGACCGTTGAACGACCTCTCTCGAGTTCACGGTCTCACGGTTCCCGTCGTACCATGCAGTGCCACGCCGTACCAGCCGGTACCAGGCTCTTGGCTGCTTTAAAAGGCGGCTGGGTACGAAGCGTCTCTTCAGTTTACATCTCGCTATTAGCGTACGCTTGTAAAATTATCGAATCGATTTTAATATATCTTGATAGTCGGATTTATTTCGTGTGACGTAGTGACATATTATTAATTTTCATTTGGTTTGTATTGTTGATTTCATATTTTTGATTTAATATTTTTGACTTAATACTTTGGATTTTTAATTAATTTTTATTTCATCTTTTAAAAGCCAATCTTTGATTGATTTTTTCATTTTTGTGGATTTTTTTTATTGATTTTTTATTGATTTTTTGATTTTTTTATTGATTCATAATTTTTTTATTTTTTAATTTATAATTTAAAATGTCATTTTTAAATGTAAAAATTGAAAACATCGACTTAACAGCCTTCGATTTAAACGACGCTTGCCTTGTGCATGATTTGATTGATTGTTCATTTTGTGGGCTAAGCGACGAGGAGCTAGATATTAAATTTAGGGAAATTGATATTAATACATTTAACAATTCATCTGAATCTGGCGATTCTTCCGAAATTGGTGAAAGCGATATTTTGACACAGCTCTTAAAAGTTTTGGATGAATCTATTATCCCTGATATTCCTCAAGAACCTCTTGAAACAATTAATTTCGATGATTTAAATAATGATATATTAAGGAAAAATTTAATTAACAATTCTGAAATAAATGAGGGATATAATTTGGAACAACTTTTAGATATATTAGAAGGGGGTGAAATTTGTGAAAATAGCTCAGGGCAAAATTTAATTAAGGGTGATGTGGAATATCAGGAGACTTTTGAGAGCTGTGAGGAACAAAATAATAAGGGGGTTTTAAACAATAATAATAATGGGGTTGGTAACGAGGGAGCTTTAAATAATGATAAGAGGATTGGCATTGGGGGTTTTTCGAAAAATAATATGGAAGAGGTTTATCGCCCCCACTATTCGCCAATTTCAGATGCATCGTCAGATTCATCAGAGGATTCCAACGACAGCGTTGAGACTGTTATAAACGTCTCAGCCAAAGCTCAGCATAATTTTATTAAAGTGTTGGATCAAAATTTAATTGAAGGGTTGGATCAAAATTTTATTCAGGGGTTTGAACAACCATCCAAATTTGGCTATACCAGAAATTCAGTAAATTCGGTAGATGTTTTTGATTTGAGTTGTGGCGAAATTGTGGGGGACATTGAGGTATATACTTATACTGAAAATTTTGAAGATGAGCAGCCTCAATGTCCCTTAATTTCTTCCTGTAATCAAAATCAATTTTTGAAAAATCCTTCTGGCCTAAATTTAGAACAAAGTTCTGAAAATTTAATTGAAAAAAATTTACCCAAAAAACGTTCTTTATCAGAAACAAATGATTGTTCAGATTTAAAAAAGTCAAAATTGGACGGTGATATTTCTAGTTCCCAAACTTTAGGGGCACAAATTTCAAAAAATTCTTTACCAGTCGCTGTAACAACAGCTCCGAAAATCAATCCAACAAATAAAGTCGCTATTGGAGAATTAGATAAGTTTCTACATAAGAAAACTAAGCCGAGCTTAAATAGGAATGAAACAAGGTGTGCCACATCTAGATTTAAGTCAATGGTTTATTCCTATTTAAACTTAGATAATATATGTAATAATTTATCTAATTCGACTTTAAAAGACGTTAAAAATTGTATTCAACGACAAGGCGATCTTCTTTTAAATTTGGGAAATATATTTTTTAAAAAAAATCCATGTTTTTCTTCAAATTAAAAAGTGAATCCAAAAGTTAATTCAAAAGTAAATCCAAAAGTTTTCTAAATTGCGCGAGCTGAAAAAATTGCTAATTATTCTATGTCATTGGGTCTTGATAGATCAAAATTGTATTTATTTAAAAGCGACACGGCCCTAACCGATTCCATTTTAAAATGACTCTCCTTTGCACACACTGCTTAAGAGAATTTAAAAGAAAATCACATATTGTACGCCACCTTCGAGAAAATGTTGTTAATAACGAAAACACCTTTAACTTGGAAGATTATATAATTAATCGTAAGTATTTTTTTATAACATATTTAGCTATAATTTTCCTTTTAATTTTTCTTTTTATTATTAATAAAGGTTTACAGAGGAATTAAAAAATAATAATTGTTTCAGTTGATGAACTACTTTCAAGACCTCCAATGCGATTTTGCCAAGATTGTGAAGTAAATGTCAAATCTAATTCCTGGAGCACACACTTGAGGACAAATATTCATAAAAACAGGAGCTGCATAAAATATGGAAATGGAATTGACATTATCAGGAGTGCATTTAAATGTCGAATAGCTTCCTACAGAATATATTCGCAGAATTATCACATCGACATCAAAAAGTTTCAGCAAGATATTGGTAATAAAGTGCAAACATTAATACGCCAGCGTCAACAAGAATTTACATGTGCTAAAGTAAATTTGGAATTATTTGGAATATATTATTCTCCAACTTTAACCTCTACTTCAATTAAGTCATTTAATACACCGTTCTTCATTGTAACCCATACAACTGATCTACAACAGCTTTACGATGATTTATTCAAGATTATTGAAACCAAAGCAGATGAATTGCCGGAAAGAGACTCAGGTAATTATTATTTAATCTCAAGACCTAAGTTTTCTTAATCTCAAGAGCTAAGTTTTCTTAATATCACTTGTACATCTCTAACAAATATTATTCAGAACTAATTTTTTAATTCCTATTACAGGGTGGGCTCTACAAAGAATTCTGCATTTGGAAGTCAACATCAATAAGTACAACCCATTGAATGCCTCCTCCTACATTAAGATGCATCACTTTTCTAAATCAATAGTGAATGTGATGAATGAGGACAATTGCTGTTTCGCCTGGGCAGTGGTTTCAGCAGCATACCAGCCAACCGGTAATCCTCGAAAGACATCATATCCAGACTTCAGAGACGCTTTCGATTTTACAGGTATTGAATTTCCAGTAAAATTATTAGATATAAAAAAGTTTGAGGAAAAAAATAATTTGTCCATAAATGTATATGGAGTTGAAAAATTTTTAAGGGATAATAAAAAGGCATATGAGATTGTCGGTCCTTTACATTATAATAATGAAAAGAAAAAATTACATATTAATTTGCCTTTAATAAGTTCTGATGATGGAAATAACCACTACTGTTGGATAAAGGATTTAGGTTGCTTGTTATCCAAACAATTATCAAAAAAGAAAATAAAAAAATACTTATGTGATGGATGCCTTCAATATTTTGGAACATATGAAAAACTTAACACACATTTAGAACGTGATTGTAGTTTTGTTCGAATTGAGCTTCCTTCAGATAATTTGATTTTGGATAAATTTGGCAATTATATTCCTGCAAATATATTAAAGTTTCAAAATATTCAGAAACAGTATAAAGCTCCTTTTGTTATTTATGCCGATTTTGAATGTTATTTGAAAAACATTGAGTGCCAACAATCTACACCTGATTCGACAACCTCATATACTATTAAAACTGCTGAACATATACCCTATTCATTTGCTTATTATATTAAATCATCATTTGATGAGAATGTTGTGTGTCTTAAACTTTATAGAGGTACAGATTGTGCTATAAAATTTATTGAATACATTGAAAATGATGTAAAAGAAATTTATAAAAAATATTTAAAATATCAAGTACCATTGAAAGATTTATCATCTATGGAACAGATTGAATATGAAAATTCTAGCATTTGTTATATATGTGAAAAACCTTTTTCAAAAGGAAATTTCATAAAGTGTAGGGATCATTGTCATATTACAGGTAAATATCGAGGAGCCGCCCACTCAATATGTAATTTGCATTTTAAACCTCCAAAATATATACCAATAGTATTGCATAATTTAAAAAACTATGATTCTCACCTATTTATTAAATCGCTTTGCTATAATAAAGAAAATATTAGTGTTATAGCTCAAAATAAAGAAAAGTATATTTCTTTTAGTAAGGAAATTTTCGTTGATGTGTCAGAAAAGCGGAAACCAGTTGCTTTGCGACTACGCTTTATAGATTCTTTTCAATTTCTCCCAGAGTCTTTAGAGTCACTATCACAAACTCTACAAGATTCACAATGTTTTGAAATTAAAAAGTTTTTCTCAAATGCTGATGAATTTCGATACATTAGACAAAAAGGGGTATTTCCATACTCTTACATAGATTCCAATGAAAAATTAAATGAGAAATCTCTACCATTGATTGATAAATTTTATAATAACTTAACCGATGAAAATATCTCTCCTCAAGACTACAATCGCGCTGTAGAAGTGTGGAATCTATTTAAGTGTTCTACAATAGGGACTTATTCCGATATTTACTTAAAATCAGATGTTTTACTTTTGGCTGATGTTTTTGAAAATTATAGATCCACATGTATTAAAACCTATAAGTTAGATCCTGTTAATTATGTCACTAGCCCTTCTATGTGCTGGGATGCAATGATGAAATTAACTAATGTAGAATTAGAATTATTAACGGAACCAGATATGCTTCATTTTTTCAAAAAAGGTGTTCGTGGTGGGGTTAGCACTTGTTCCAAACGCAAATCTGAAGCAAATAATCCATTCTTAGAAAATTTTAATCCTGAAAGACCTACAACATATATCGCTTACTTAGACGCCACAAATTTGTATGGTTATGCTATGAAACAATATTTGCCTGAAAAAAATTTTGCTTGGGTACCTAAGCTCGAAATAGAAACTTTAAATATATCCGAACTTTCAGATACATCATCTATAGGATACATATTTGAAGTTGATTTAGAATATCCAAATTATTTACATGATAGTCATAATGATTTCCCATTTTGTCCTGAACAATATACACCACCAATTTCAAACCACTCAAAATTAATTCCAAACTTACATAATAAATATAACTATATCATTCACTACCGATATCTGAAACAATGTCTACAATTTGGACTCAAAATCATAAAAATACACAGAGCAGTTAAGTTTACACAATCACCATGGTTAGCGGAATATATAGATTTAAATACAAATTTACGAAATTTATCTAAAAATAAATTTGATAAAAATTGTTATAAATTGGCAAATAATTCAATTTTCGGTAAAACCATGGAAAATGTTGATAGGCGAGCAGATATTAAATTAGTATCTCAATGGGAAAGACAGGGTAATAAATTTAGTGCCGAAAAACTTATTTCTAAACCTCAATTAAAGGATTTTAAAATTTTCTCTGAAAATCTAGTTGCTCTTCAACTTCAACAGGTTTGCATTGAATACAATAAACCAATTTATGTTGGGATGAGTATTCTGGATATTGCAAAAACTGTAATGTATAATTTTTATTATGGGTATTTAAAAGTAAAATATGGTAATAATTTAAATTTATTATATACGGATACTGATTCCTTAATTCTTGAAGTTCAGACCCAAAACTTTTATGAAGATATGAAGCTAAATCTGGATCAATTTGATACTTCTAATTTTTCTGAACAAAATATTCATTGCATGCCTATTACAACATCAGTTGTTGGTAAATTTAAAGATGAGTACAAAGGGATTCCCATTGAAAGTTTTTATGGAACTGGTGCTAAAGCATATTGTATAAAATCCAAAAATAGTGTAGATAAAAAAGCAAAAGGCGTTAGTAGATCATGTATAAAAAATCAATTAACATTATCAGATTATAAAGATGTTGTTGAGAAAGGTGACAAAATATTCTGCACCATGTATGTATTCAAGTCAGATATGCATAATATATACACTAATTTGTTAAATAAATTGGCATTAACAACTCATGATGATAAAAGATATTGTATACCAAATTCCACAAAAACTCTTGCATGGGGACATAAGGATATTTTGGAAACAGATTTTTTTGATAAAGATATGAAAATGATGTATGATACTCTAACTTTTTTAAGTTCTGGAAACGAAAATGGATCTAAAAATAAAAAACCGCGATTAGAATTAACTACTCCTAGTAATTTTTCATCTTTATAAAGACATCATTTTATATGATGATAAATTATGTAAGTCGTTTTTGAAGCTTTAAAAGTTGGAGGGGGAACTGAATCCAAAAACATATATATTGTATAGAAATACCATTATTTGTTAGTAATATTACAACAATGACTGCTGCATCTTTAATAGTTTTAGTTTCCCTTGTTGGAAATGTGATATATGTAAATTACATTCCTAATACAGTTAGGGCTGATATATGTATAAATGCCCTCAAAAATGAAACCGACTGCTACAAACAGATGAAAATGACATATCTTGTTGGAAATTCACACTTTTTTACCTATAATGTAACTGATTCTGCTTTGTGTGAAAATACATACATAAAAATTAAATATTCCATGACAAACAAACCATTACAATATTCAGATTGGATTCCTTTCAATAATAAAAAAGAAGAATCTTGTCATTGTGTCTGTTGTTATATATTTGTTATTATATTTACAGCAGCAATATTTATTTGTACATGTTTAATTTTATTGTATTTCATGAAAAAATATCTATAAAAATATTTAATAAATGTTAAAAAAATAATATAAATTTTGTTTTTTATTGATTCTCGTTAGTATAAAGACATTTAAAGTTTATCCCCTCCTCTTAAATGGAGAGGGAAAATAAGTTTACCCCTCCACTTGAGAGGAGAGGGAAAATGTATAAAATTTAGGAGCAAACGGATTGATAGTTAGTTTTTTGAGAGCAAGCAGATAGCCAGTTAGTTTTTGAAATACATCATTTAAAATGTTCAGTAATCAGAGTAAAAATATATTTGAAAATTCACCATTAAAAAAGAAAATAAAAAAAACAATTATAAATTCTACAAAATATAATTTAAATAATTCTAACTCTAAATATGCTGCGATTGGTTTGTGGGTGGAAAGTGATTTTCTACCATGCATTGAACTTGGTGGTAAAAATGGTCAGTCTGTGATATTAAATGAAGATGATTGGAAGAACTTATTGCAATATCAAGGAGTTATAACAAATTATATGTTTTCACCAAATGTTTTCAATGAACCGATATATTTGCAAAATTTATCTATTCATTTTGAAAAGATTGGTGAATTACCAATAGTGAAGATTGTGAAAAGCTGTGATTTTATTTACTATGGAAATGAAACTGTGTGCAGACTATGGGAACAAATTCCACTTATAGAATATAGACTAAATGTTTTACAAAAACAAAACTTTCGACGTTATTTCAACGTTTTTAGAAATAACAATTTTTACGACGGAGATTCTTTTGACAAAATATATAATGTCCTTTCTCCAAAACAAAATCTAAATAGTGAAAATGTGTGCTCCATGCTGGAACTGCTGTTGAATCATCCCGAAGAACTAGAACAAAAATTAAAGTCTAAGCCCTATTATGAAGAAGACAGTATCTATTGATGAATCAAGAAACCAAATTCATCTGATGGTTGCTTGGAACTTCGCCTACAGAAAAGCTCGTATGACTTCTGAAGAGTTTATAAATCAAAAACATTTTAGAAGAAGGATTAAATTGACTGAAGAAATTTTAAATCCCATATTAGACTCTGATTATAGGAATATTGTATTTAAAAAAATGTTTATGTAATAAGCTTATTTTTAAATAAAACAAATATATATAAAAAATCATTTTTTTTTATTAGAAACATCAATTATTATTACAGCATTAATTACTATTACATCACATCTCTCTTGAAGATCCAAGAGTTATAAGATTTATCTAATCCTAACCATTTTACAAATACTTTGTTTCCTTTCTTTCTTAACACTTTTTCCACCAGATATACATTTGGGTGTCTTACTTTTTGAAGTTCTTCTTCATAGAAACCTCCTTGAATATCTATCCCATTTCCATCTTGAATCAAATACGTTGTTGGATTAGTAAGCTGGATTTTTTTTATTTGAAAAATTTCGTTTGACCAGTTGGGCGTGTAACCTTTAGAAAATTGTTCGCGAATCTTGCTTATTCGTACTCTATCACTGACACGAAATTTTGGTGATCTGGGATCCACAGTTTTCCTATGAGTATAAGCTGATTTCAAGATTTCCATTTCATTCTTTTTGTTAACTTCGTTTGGTTTTTTTCCGATTGTTGAATGCTTAGTATTATTGTATTCTGTAATTATTTCTTTAAGAAAGCTGATCCATTTATAATTACCTAGTAAACTAAACTTTTTCCACATTTTGTTTTTTATCGTTCTATTTACTCTCTCTACAATACTAGCTTTCATATTAGAAAATGTGTTGTAATGATTAATTTTGAACTGCTCCATAAGTTTCTGAAAGTCTTGATTAAAGAATTCTTTACCCTGATCAGTATTCAGATTTGTTGGGGGAGTTTTTAAAGTTAATAGAATTTTTTTCATTGCAGCTGCTACATCTTTACCAGTTTTGGATTTTACAGGTTCTGCCCATACAAATTTAGAAAACACATTTATTACCATTAAAATATATCTTAAACCCCTATTAAATTTCGCATATGGCTGCATTTCTATCAGATCAGCTTGAAATAGATCATTAAGCCCTTTTACAATTGTTCGTCTCCTTCTATATCGCCTTCTCGCCGGTTTATGTAATTCATTTACAACGTCTTGCTTAATTTTACTCATTATTAATTTATACCTTACTCTCGAAAATAAATCCCACAAATAACTTTACCTCCTTCTAAACCGTTTATAAAAGCCCTTTATCGCTGATGTTGTAAAATATAAAAAAAATCATCTCAGTTTTTTTTAGTAAGTTCTTTAATTTTATTTTCCATTGCTTCAAATGATTTTTTATTTTCATTTATAATTTCTTTTATTGACGAATTTATTTGGGTGATGTTGTTAGTAAGATCAGAAATTTTTACATTAAATTTATTTTCCATTGTTTCAAATGATTTGTTATTTTCATTTCTAATTTCTTTTATTGACGAATTTATTTGGGTGATGTTGTTATTAAGATCAGACATTTTTACATTAAATTTAGTTTCCAAAAGAACATTTGATAACGTATAATCTTTTTTGAAACCACCTAATGTTGAATTCATTTCTTCTCTTGCATAATTCATTGTATCATTAAATTCTTTTCTAGAAACTTCAGCAGCTCTTTGAACTAATTCGTTTAAAGATTTTATTTCTTTTGTTAATTTATCTTCTAGATTTTTTATATCTTTTCCTAATTGAAATTCTGCATTTGTAATATCTAATGTCATTTTCACAATTTTTTTTTCTATATTTTTTATGTCTGACGCTGTCTTTTCAGCTTTGTGTAGTATATCTGTATAAGATGTTTCAAGTTCTTTTATGAGTAAAGAAGTCTCCTCGATTTTTGAACTATTATTTTTAATTTTAATTAATACATCCTTTTTAGAAACTTCTATTATAGCTTGCACTACTTCTAGTAAGGATTCTAATTCTTTTTGTAATTTCTCATCGATTGCCTTTGTAAAATTTCCCTCGTCAAAAGACGTTTCAGATTTGGTTTTCAGATTGTTTAATTGCTTTAGTATATCCTCGATTTTTTCATTATCTTTTGTAATTTGATCTTTGAATTTTGTTTCAATTTTTTCATTTTCGTTTTGAAAATCCTCCTTCAATTTGTCTTCTAAATATTGTAAATTTGATTTATATGCATTGATTTTAATTTCAAATTCTTTAATTTGTTCTTTAAATTCATTAACTTTGTCGGTATCTTTTTTGTGAATTAGGAAATGAGTGTTCATTGATTTTTCAAGATTTTGTGTATTTTTATCCATAACGTCATGTATTTTCTTAAAATTCCTTACTTCTTCTGCTACTCTATCATTAAGCAAATTAGTAAAATTTTGAAACTTTGATGTAATTTCCTTGGAAATACTGTTCTTGACATTGTCAATTGCTGAAGTATCCTTAATTATTGATTTAATTGATGTAATTTCATTTTTTATTTCATTTTCAAAATCATCAACTTTATCATATTTTAACTTCACTACGTCAAAGTCATTTGCATATTTAGAAACTTTCTGAGAAAATTTTTCTACTACCTCATCATTTCCATCAACAGTATTTTTCAAATTAATTATCTTGTCATTATATTCAGGAATAACTTTATCCTCAAATAACTTAATCTTTTTTGCAATTTTTTTGTATATTGTTATCATATTCATTTATTCTCTTATTTAAATTATTAACATCGCTTTTCAACCTGGGATCTAAATTTTGAATTAATTTGTTTTCAATATATTTGACATCGCTTTTAAAAATTTTTATTATTTTCTCTTCAACATTTGATAATATTTTATTTTCTAGTGATAATAATGTGTTTAGAGCAGATTTTTTTGAAATATGACGACCAAATTTATCGATGGTCATTTTAGAAATGTTTAAAAGTATCTATTATGTCCTTTTATATAATAATATTCGCTTCTCTTAGTTCTTCAATAATGGAAATAATTTCATTGTTATGACCAGTGTGTCCCGCAAGCATGGATGCTACCAATAGTCGAAGTCTCTCAACAAGTTCGTTTACATTATCCCAATATATGTAATCTGTATTAGGTTTATTAACTTTTAAAGTTATACCAAATCCGGTTTTTTTTGAAGACACTCGACTTTCTCTATATGGAGCTTTGCGTCTTTCAAAAAAATCCCTGGACTGCTTGTTGAGATTCGGGATTTAGAGTTTTAGTTTTTGTAATTCCTTTGCTTTGCAAATAAGGTCCTATTATAGAAATATATTTATGTGATCCATTCCCCTGCACCTGCTCATTTGGATCATTATTTCTACGGTATGCATTGGTTCTTTTTAAAATATCCATATAATTTTCCAAATCTTGTTTTTTATACCCTATTGGTTCTTTTTTAAATAATAACTCATATAAACCTGGTGTACCTGTATAGGTTATTCCTTCAATTTTGATGTTTTTACCAATAATTTCGACAGGTTTTTGAGTTAAACCCAAAAAGAATTTCTCGGTTTCCAAATCATGAACTATTCCATATTGGTGATCAAACTCATGTTCAACATCTTTTACACCGCTATCAATATATTGGCGAGGTAATTCATCAAATCCTAATAAATATTCTTTATATAAATCTGTATCAACAAATGTTCTAACTGTTTGCCGTGTTTGTTCCAGTATATCTGAAAGATTTCCTATTGTGGAGTGTGAACCTGAAGAAGGGTTTGTTTCTGCAATAATACTTGTTTGTTGTATAGATGGCATTTGACTTGCTGAAGCTAAACTCGCGTCCCAGTCAATAATCGATGGTATTTCTGTAGGAAGGAGTGGAGTTTTTCCCGTCTTTCTTTTTTCTGGTGTTGATGTTCCATATTGTAATTTTCTCTTTGGTGTTAGTGTTTGAATTGATCTTTTCTGTGGTGTTTCATAAATTTTTTTAATTGGTGTGTGTAGCTCTTCCTTTATTTCAACAGGTTCAATTTTACCAATCGTTGAAATTAATTCTTGTAAGGGTTGAGTTATCGGTTTATATGTTTCCTCCAATTTAGTTTGCGCCTCAAATTCCGCATTTTTTAAACTCTGATATTTTTGTTTAACAGCTTTTCTTGATTTAACTAGCTCTCTTGCTAAACGTTCATCCATGATTGGTATAATTTACCATCAAACGTTTATTTTTATAAGTAAATATATGAATCAAATCCTTTTCGATATCGGCCAGATTTCACATTAGAGTCTTTGTCTATTACTAAAAATCCAAATTTATCTTTCCAACATATTAAGCACAACTCATTAAATTGGTTTAATGACATATCAACATTAACATGATCATCATAAATATGTTTTAAGTTTGTTCGATCTTGTTGAAATATAACAATTAAATTTGCATTGTCACGAATTAATTGTTTCGGAATAGAAGAATATGTTTGACATAAATAAAAACAATCAGTATTTTTGTGTCTTCCGAAACAAAAATAGTCCTTTACAACATTCTGATTACAACACACTATATCATCAAATATTATTATAGAGTTTGGTTTAACTTGTTTTGGTGAAACAATTGTTTCTTCATTTTCAGATTCATAGTATCCAATTTTTTTCAAAGGTTTAAAAAGTGTTCTCAAATATTTGTACTTTGGTTGATATAAGGATTTTGAATAAACATACAGATTTTCAAATCGCAAACCATTCGGATCTTCAATCAAACTAATAATAACATTGGTTTTGCCACAGCCTGACGGGCCAATAATTAACCCTCTTTTACTATTTCCCTCAAACAGTTTTCCATGTTTTCTAAAACCATTCACTGAACTTTCATGATCCTTAATTGTTATAGAGTATGGTTGTTTCTCAACTCTCATTTTATATATAAAACAAACTATTAATATTCAGTATTGTGATGTAACTGGTTAGTTATCACTAGGATTGCAACTATATATAATGTTTCCATCACATAATAAACGAATCATTTACAAGACAAACAGCAAAAGGAAAGGAAGTGGTTTAGTAAACTCATTAATAAATAAATTACCCTTTGAATTGCATATTCCTGGTTATAATTTTTGTGGACCTGGAACAAAATTGGAAAAACGATTGTCAAGAGGTGATAAAGGTATAAATTTATTGGATGAGGCTTGTAAAGAACACGATATTGCTTACTCACAATCAAATGATATAAAAAGAAGGCATTTAGCTGATAAAGTATTAGCTGACAAAGCTTTATCAAGGTTCAAAGCTAAAGATTCTAGTTTTGGGGAAAAAACTGCTGCACTAGGAATTACTGGTGCTATGAAAATTAAAAGAAAATTAGGTATGGGACTTCGAACGAGAAGAAAGTTCAAGCGAAAAACTCGAAAAGGACGAGGACTATCATTATCTCAGGTAATTTCAAAAGCTAGAAAAGGAATTAAGGGGAAACGTTTTAAAGACCTAAATGAAAGTATTCAAACTGCTTTAAAAGCTATTAAAAAAACTGGTAAAGTGTTACCTCCAAAGAAAAGGGTAATTCCAATCCCAAAGACTGGCGGATTTCTTCCACTTATACCTTTATTTGCTGGTTTGTCTGCTTTTGGTGCTCTTGGAGGAGGGGCTGCAGGTATTGCTAAAGCAGTAAATGATGCAAAAGCAGCCAAAGCGAAATTAGAAGAATCTAAACGACACAATCAAATGATGGAGTCCATTGCGGTAGGAAAAAAAGGAAGTGGACTTTATTTAAAACCCTATAAAACAGGATGTGGATTATACTTGAAACCTTATTCAAAAAACTGCTAAAACATATACCTCGAAAAGCACTTACAAATTACGATTTACTTAAATACGCTAAATATTTACAAATTCCCAACTTTCGTGGTATTTTTATGAGGGATAAATTACCAAAAAAGATAAAGTTAATTGAAAGTGCAATTGTCAATCTAGATAATCACAGTGGTGTTGGTACTCACTGGATAGCATATACAAAAAAAGGAAAAAACATAATATATTTTGATAGTTATGGTAATTTGCGACCCCCTTCTGAATTAATTAAAGATTTTTATAGCGACCAAAATAATAATATTGTTAATTATAATTATAACAGTTATCAAAACTTTAACAAAACAAATTGTGGTCAATTGTGTCTAAAATTTCTTTATAACCATATGTAACACCTAATTTTAGTTTATTATTAAACATATTTTTAAAGTAAAATGTCATATAGTTTTGTTCTTAGCGGCAATTCCGCTATTTTAACATCAGAGTTACATCCTCCAATATATTTAGATGAAGATGTTGAATATGTTATCGGTCTTGTAAATTTCGAAACATTTAATGCAATTCCCAATATTGATGTTGGGAATAATGTATTAATTCATGATGAAAATTTAGAAATAGCCATACCCCCAGGTAGCTACGAATTAGAAGACATAACAGATTTTTTAAAAAAACACTTGGATGAGGATAAAATTAGTTTTAGTCTTTATGCAAATAATAATACTTTACGTACACATCTTAAATGTTCAGCCCCCATAACTTTTCGTGAAGGAACTATTGGTAAATTATTAGGGTTTAAAAATGGGCGATTGGAAGCCAACATTGAACATATATCAGATTTTCCCGCGGAAATAATTAAAGTAAATTCAATAAATATAGACTGCAGTATTGCAGAGGGATCATATTTAAACGGGAAACCTGTTCATATAATACACCAATTTTTCCCGAGCGTTGCTCCAGGGTTCAAAATAATTGAGTCACCTCAAAACGTCATATATTTCCCAGTCACCGTTAAAGTAATTGATAAAATAGCCATTAAAATAATAGATCAGGAAGGTGATTTGGTTAATTTTAGAGAAGAAACCATAACCATCAGACTACATCTTAAAAAAGTATATTAAAGATGGTAATATTATATAACAATAAATCTGCAAACTTTACTAGAAAATTTAATAATAAAAACATTAATAAGACAAGAAAGAAACCAACTTCCTTTAGTAGGAAATCAAACTTCCAAAGGTTAACACCTTCTAATAGAAAATTTCTTCAAAGTTTGGGTTTTAAACTTAAATAAAAATGGATTATTTAAATGTAAGAGAAAATGTATTGGTTGATGAATCAATATTAAGCTGGGAAATTCTTTCTTTCGATCCTTTTAATCCTACAAAACTCGGACCAAATGATGAAATCAGAATTGCTTTGCAACAAACAGGAAAATATCCTTTACCTTGCAAAAGTGAAATTTATGTGGAATTGCAAGTAACTAAAGAAGATGATTCCCCTTTAGCTAATACTGTTTTAATTAATAATGCTCCGGCATTTTTATTTAAAGAATTACGCTATATTTTAAATGGTGTTACTATTGACTCCGTTCGGGATATTGGTATAACTTCAACTCTTAAGGGATATATTTCATTTAATCAAAATGAAAGTGCTAAATTGGAAAATGCCGGTTGGTATCCGAAAACAAAATCCAAAGAAAAAATTATGACTGATGACAAAGGTAATGTTTCATTATGTATACCATTAAAGATGTATTCAGGATTTTTTGAAGATTATAATAAGATTATTCTTAATTCACAACAAGAACTTATTCTAATAAGAAGTAATGATGATACAAATGCATTACTATCCAGTAATGAAGATGAAAAACCCAAAGTTAAAATTACCAAGTTGTGTTGGAGAGTTCCTCATCTTACTGTAGCGATTCCGCAAGAATTAGCACTTACCAAAATTATTGACAAAAATAGTGATATACTAATAACCTTCCGAAGCTGGTAATTAGTTGAATATCCAGAGTTATTGGAAACTACGAGGCACAACTGGCCCGTAAAAACATCTACAAAAGTCGAAACGCCACGTCATGTTCTAATTGCTTTTCAGAAAAATAGACGTGGTAATCTAAAAATGGATATGAGTAAATTTGATCATTGTAATTTAAGAAATATGAATGTCTTTTTAAATTCAGAAAGATATCCTTACAATGATCTTCAACTTGACTTTAAAAATAATAAATTTGCTACTCTGTATGAAATGTTTACAGACTTTCGTCAAGGGTATTATAACTCTCCAGTGGAACCAATTTTTAATCCTAAAGAATTTAAAGAAAATGCTCCTATAGTTTACATTAATTGTTCACATCAAAGAGATTTACTACAAACAGGTCCAGTAACCATGAGAATTGAATTTGAAACCAAGGAAAAAATCCCCCCTAAAACAGCGGCATATTGTGTTATAATTCATGATAAAGTTTTCAGTTACAATCCATTAACAAAAATTGTGAAACAGTTGTAATACAATTTCCTTAAGATAAAATACTCTTTTTAAACAAACCGCTACTTACGCTTAAGAGCGCACGCGTCAATTTTGATATTTATTAACGTAGCCAAACCAAAATTCTTCATTTATATAATGTCTTACGAGATTTCAGTTCGAGTATTAGATTTTTAGCTTCAGTTGCAGAAATTAAAAAAACAAATAAGTGAATATCAATTAAAAGTAGAAATGATCAAGAAATTCAAATATTTGAAAATATGAAACTTATTCTAGATCTTCAAGGATTCAAAATTGAAAATAATAAATTTATTGTAAAGGAATTAGCAGCGTACGATGGGCAAAAGACAAGTCATTTTATTTTCAAAGCTCCATTTCCGATGGGTCATTTACCATCCTATTTACACAAACAAGCTCTGTGGTTAATAAAAAATTACCATTGCATTGAATGGTGTGAAGGATTTACACCATTACACAAATGTGGAGATATCATAAGAGATTTAAGCGCTAAGGTGGACTATGTTTATGTAAAAGGGGAAGAAAAGGCAGATTTCGTAAAGAAGTATTCCATGAAACCAGTTATCGAGATTGATGAACAACCCACCCTAAAGAAAATGGATCCTTGCTGCTTTTATCATCAAAAAATACCATGTGTATGTGCATTATCAAATGTTTATTACCTTTACAACAATTTTTTTATGTAATAAAAGGCTTGATTACAAATTATGTGTGTTATTTTCTAACATTGTTTTAATACATGAAATATTATTATTTAATCCTAGTTCTTGAAGTTTACATATTAAAATATCTATATTTTTATTTTTTAAATATTCGCTACAACATTTAGCTGCTAGTAAACATAATTCCGCATGTTCCATATAATTTAAAAACAATATAATATTCTGCGCTTCACTTTCTTGACCTTCATATGCATAAAACTCGGAACAGGCTGCGGACATCAAAAACTCTTCATACATTTCTCTTATTAATAATTCCATAATAAATCCTACACTAAAACCTCCCTGTTTCTCAATATCTCTTTATCTCTCTCTTCCTCTTCCACGATTTCTTTTAATATATCAGGATCTTTTATATAATCCTTCAATATCCTTAAAAAGTAACTGAATCCTATTTTCTTTATTTCATGAAAGAACTTCGGCAAATTTTGGGTTTTTCTATAATTTAAACAGGCTTCTGCAGCTAATTGGTATTGGAAGGCAGTCTCATAATATACCTGTGCCCACTCGGGGTGTGTTTTCCTTAGCATTGCATTCTTTAATTCGGAATTTTGAAGTTTAGTAAACTGTTTACCTAATTTGATTATTTCATTTTGCAAATCACTGTTCATAACTACCACTTATTTTTAATTTAACACTGTTCTTTATTAGTGGTGAATCTTCTATATAAGCTTAAGACTAGTTGTAAATGAATGTAGCTCGCTCAGATTCAGTCCTTTAAAATACCAGCTCCCCTCCAACTGCTACCAGCTCCCCTCCAACTACTGTGGTGGTTAGGAAGGAGGTAGGAGGTGGAGCAAAAAGAGGCGGAGTTTATGAAACCAATCGGAATAGGGGGCGAACTTGGGCAGCCAATCAGAAACAAGGTCATTCTTGGCTGACCAATCAAAAAAGTGGTGGGGGGGTCAACTAGAAGCCCCCTATTCCCACTACTGATGTGGAATAATTCTTAGATTCTATAACCATTGATTTTCGGTATAAGTAAATAACCAAACTTGTCTTTTTAAATGATTTGCATTTTTATTTGCTAGAATAATAATATAAGTTTTATCCTATTTTTTTTTGGCGAACAATTAATTCAAATCTGTATTTATTTCGGTATTAGAATAAAGTCGATTTTTCAATTTTAAAACTTAAATATTTTAAAGAAAGTTTTCAACAATACTCTTTACTGGTGACAGATAAACGACAGATGTTACTTTGACGTTTACTTCTATCATTTGGTACTCATGGTTAACTAGATACCAATGGGTTAACGTATTTTTGTATAAAATTAACAAAAAATAAAAATTAATATATCGGAAAAACTAGCGCTGATAGATATATGAGAACTTTAAAAGAAGTGACAGAACATTAACTCTACATGATAAAGTAGTTATATACATTTAAGAAATCACAGAAAAATTAATGTACATTTCATCAAATATTGGCTAACATCTTGTATAAGATAATTAACTAGACGCTATTCTAGATCTTTAATAGTACATTTATATTTCTTAAAGTCGATTTTGAAGATATAGTAGATTATAGAAAACCATTTATTTTCAAAATTTGGAGAAATTCTTGAAAAGATTGGAGAATTCGCAATTCGCAATAAATCCAAAACCAAATATACTATCACAAGAATAGTTCTTGGGCAATCCAAGTATACAGGGTATCCTATTAAAAAACTATTTTTTTAGTCCACGCTACCATGAAACATCACATCTAAATGAAAATACGTTTAAATTGCAGAAAGTTTCTTATTATGGAACTTTATTAAAACATTTTTCCAAAATTTTGAAAAATAAAGGAGATGAAGAAAGCACGTGAAAGGAATACAAGTTCATATAAACTTTCTTCGTATAGGCCTCTTCTCAAAGAGCTGCAATGGAATTAAGTTTTTTACGCATAATTATTGAACCACCAGGTATATTTCAATTCTTTCAATATGATGTATAGGGGGTAAGATACTTAAAATTACTATCCAAGAAAGTGTTGTGAATTACTCACAGCTGCAGGGGCGGACTAGCTGTGATACTCATCATCATATATGATAAGAACTTGGACAACGTTTTTTACATACCTTTAACTATTGCCTAAAAATTAAGTACTGGTCATTCATGTCACTAATCCTAACTGTTTTCGAAAAAACTCCTCTCACTATAGTTTGAATAAAAACATAAACTAATTGATTAGTTAAAAACTTCATAGGAGGGTTCAACATGGACTCGGTGAAGTCCACTACACTCGCGGGCACGACGAATTGAGGAATGCCCTACCCGCCAGTTTAACTCAGCATTGTACTTTATTTGATCACAATGAAACGTGATTCTCCATAGAAGTTTTTCCCTACTATCTACAGGAGTAGAATACACCAATATTTTGAGGTGTCCCCACAGTTAAAAATCAAACGGCGTTAGATTGAGACGCTGAAATAAGATGGTGCCCCATCGTGCATGAGGATTTTAATCAGCCCATGAATGTGAATTGTGTAAATTTATGATACAATTTTTGGTAAACCCTGCTTCATCCGCGAAGAGAATAATGCTAATAAAGTTTACTTTATTTCGTTTCTGATTTAAAAGCCAGTTTGCAAACTGCATTCTACGGAGAAAATTTTCAGTAATCAGTTCATGCACTTTTATCAAATGATATGGATATGACTGCTGGTCCTAAAGAATATCATGTGCTATTATTTTCGACATATTAAACTGCGCTGATAATTTTCGAGTCCTCGTTGAAAGAGTATCATCTACAACATTTAAATATTTTTCTCTAAATGCATACTGTTCTTCCCCGACCAGCATCAGAACTTTTTTTCTCAAAATTTCCTAAAATTATGAAGAAATTTAATAATATTACCTTATTAAATGGAACCACTTACCATTCTCCCACGTTGGTCACCTCGTTGAAATTATTTCTAATCTGGAAGAGTACGATTAAGATATCTGTCGTGATATAAATTCATAACTTCCAAACCATTGCAAGTTGCAAGACCATACATCAGATGCCTATCTGTATACACAATAAAGATGTGTATTCCATATTTCGAATTATTTCACAATTAATTCCACTACGAAATCCAAAATCAGTAAATTAATATGCAAGTAAGGAATCAATGTCTCAACAAGTAAAAGTTGACAAGTTCTAAAATTCAGAATATTTATTTCTTTCGTACCTAGCAACGTTTGCAACAACAATACTTTTTTTTTGGTGCCGATAAAATGAAACGCACATTTTTTGCGAACCTAGGTCGATCTGCAATTTGCAGAAATATATGTTTTTAACTAAAGAAGTAAATTCTAACTTTGGATCAATTTCTTTTTATCATAAGGTTCATAGGAACAAAGTTGTACCTTTAATCGAAATACGCCAATTACATGATGTAAATAAAATGACGTTTTTTCGAAAACGGTTAGGATTAGCGACATGAAAAATAAGTACTTAATTTTTAGTCAATATTTAAGGGTATGTAAAAACGTTGTCCAAAGTTCTTATCATAGAGGGCGTAGAAAACTTGGGTTATGTGTGTCACAGCTAGTCCGTCCCTGCAGCTGTCAGTAATTCACAACACTTGCTTGTATAGTAATCTGAAGGGTCTTACTTGCTATACATTATATTTAAAAAAATGATATATACCTGTTGGTTCCATAATTATGTGTAAAAAGTTTATTCTTTTGCAGCTCTTTGGGAGCGCATATCTCCGAAGAGGAGGCCTATAAAAAAAAAGTTTATATGAACTTGTAGTATTCAGTTCAGTGTTTTTTTATATTGGGGAAATTTTCCACATTTTCCCGAACACCCTTTATATATATTCGTCCAAATAAAAATAGAAGAAAATAACTAAATATTTTTATTCGCATTCAAATAAAAGAAATAATTTATTGAACACAGAATATACGACTCCATCTTGCCATTATAACAGAACTATTTCAAATTCTCAATCTGTTCCCGGAAAATGCAACGAGAAATCTCAACAACGCGGTCATTACGAGATCAATATAATAAATATTAATCTTTTGATAAATTTTAACAAGCTTGTATTCGTTTATTTAATTTAGGGTAAGACGGTAGTGAGAAAAGATGAGAAAAACATTGTAAATGTAATGCTATACCGGAAAACATGATAAATTGAGAGATCGCGTTGCGGTTTGAATATGGCAAAAAAACTTTCTAGAAGATTAACTATTAGTTTCCCAACGTAATAACACTAAATTAATATAACAAACGTCAAGATTTTAGTGGTACTAAAAAGAAGAATAATAAAAAATTTAATAAGGATATTTGAACATTTAGAGGAATAAGACAGAGACCCTTATCCTTATCTAGATTTATAAACTGAATTGTTCTAAGTTTCATTTCAGAATGATATGCAATTAACAACTGTCATTAATTTATTACAAATAATGAGACTCTAGAATTCACGAAACCAAAAATTTGTATAATGAACAATTCTTATTTTTGTTTAGATTTTATTCGTTTATATTTAATTATTTTTATAGAACGTTATATTTAAATTTTATTATCACGATACTAATATTTGCTAGATTACCTACATATACCAGCCGAGTGTAAATTACAATTGTACTTAACACAAAATAACCAATTTCAATTTTAAAATAAACGCTTTTTGCAGCCATGGGTACTACAATAATTGGAAAATTATATTTGGATCATAATTTGCTGGAAAACTGGGATGAAGCATTTTCAATGAATATAAATGAACTTAAAATTAGTTTTAATAACATAACTTGCATAACTGGTGATTTGCATGCAACTATTAAAAATAATAGTTTGGAAAATTTTATTCATAATCCCTACAACTGCCAGTGCCTTAAAGAGATTAAAATAGTAGGCGATAAACATGGAGAACATTCAACCTGGTTTACGGATAAGTATTTGGAGTGTAGGGAAAATACGAAACCTAGACGACTTGGAAACAGAAACAGAGCATATAATATGCAGATATTTAGCTCGCCTTGAAGCAAATTGCAAATGACGACATCATTCAGAACTATGTAAACTCTGTTTGTAGGATAATAGCTAAGAGGTATATCTATTTTGTATATCAAACAATAAAATGGTTGGAAGGTTTATTCTCTGTATTCATTGTTAGCGTTAAATAAACTAGATCAAAGGAAACGAAATTTTTAAAATGTTATTCGGTTGCATCTTTCATACTAGCAAGAATATATATGGTTTGTTTAAAAAAAAAACAATCAACAATACAGTTTTACTATGTATACAAGGTACTGTATTATATCTTATATCGATCTAGAAATGCGAACAACGAAAAATAAGCAGCCACATAGAAACAAAATCGAGGTTATAGAACTCAACGAATGAAATAATTTGTCTCTTGAGTTTTTTTTACATTTTTTTTTTTGTATTTTTCACCTACTTACAATATGTTTTTTAGGTTTCACAAATTTTGAACCCACATTTTTCATAATTATGCTCAGGAAAATCCTCACTTGCTCAAAGAAAATCATACTCAGTATAATGAAAATGTTAATACCTGAGCAGGCATTGCTGAAAATAGAATGATCAAACTACTTTTCTTTGATGAAAGCCTAACTGAAAATAAATATCTATATTTCTAGAGTTTCTTCAATATGATCGAGTCCCAGTTCTAGCAAATCTATTTTCAGATGACAATGGCATTAATTCACGCTAGCGCAATTACCTGAGGCTGAAATGAAAAATGAGTCCAAAAGTTTATATGGTCTTGAAATCCAGGGTATCAAAGTAATATTTTTTTAAATTTTTTGTGTAAATATTTATCTTAATCATAGTTTCATTTGCACTAAGTGTGGTACTTCTGGGTTTTTTAGAACAATAAAAATTCACATAACAACGAGCTAATAGTGATAAGTGTCGTAGTTACAAAAAGTATTGTCAAACGATTCAATCTGACAAACGTTTATCGTTTAATTTTAAAATGTATCGTTTAATTTAATTTTAGAACAAGTTGAAAAAAAATCGGAATCTGAACACCAGACACGGCTTTTTTATTTTTATTTTAAGGAAAAAACTGTTGCATTCATTCCATCTCTAAACAGTACAAGAACTCTTACCTGTCAACGTCGAATTGAGATCAGGTTTCTGTTGATTTTTATAAATTTTTTTTTTATTTTATTTTTATATTGCTTTACAAGGGATATGACAAATTTAAATGAATTTAAAAATTACCGACAGAAAGTGATCATTGGCAGATTTATTATCGCTCCCATCATCCTCTCACTTCATCTAAATGGTTACAATTGCTTAGATCACCTAGTAAATTTGGCAAATTTATTGGATGAGTCAGCAGAAGAAATGGTGCTTCTGCAAATTGGCCACCACGTTGGGCGCCAGTGAAAAATTTAGATTTTTGCGTAACAAAAAACTATCTTAAACTGGGTAATTAAAATTGCAATTAATTTCGTGCCAGTGAAATCAAGAATTTTTGGCACAAATGAAATCTCAAAATTTTACCATGAAACATAATATATTATTACCAACTATGAACGCCTTACCAAATCCTGGCAACACCCTGTAAGGTACTTCAGTTCAGACTTACCTAGTGATTGTCCTAATGCTGGAGTTTACCTATACGCTAGCTCATCTCAGGGTAGATTCGTTGTTTTTTATATTTTTCCACTATTTTTAATATATTGCCTGTGTAAGTTTTATAAATGTTTAAATCGGGAGAAAGGCGCCACCAAATTTTACTTTAGAATGAGCCCTAATGATTATACTACGAGCAACTGTTTTAAAGAAAACTTGGAAAAGAATAAATATTTAATATGTCATATCCGGGTACATAAATCGCAGAGTCTAAGTACTTAAAAGTATCCTAATTTAAAATTATAGGAAATAAAACCAATTAAATAGAGGCCAATACATTTATTCTTCACGGTATACCCCTTCCCAGATAATAAGTACAACCCCTGGAAAAAGTTATCACCAGTGTGAATTATTGCAAGCTCCTCTAATGGGGCTATCTGATAGAATTGCGATTACAAATAGTAAATTGCAATAAATAAACCTTGTTGACTTAGTCGAAAGTTATTGTCTTTCTATGACGTAGCAAAATGTGAATATTAAAACAAAAGAATAGTAAATTAAACTTGACAGTGTCCTGCACCGTGAACGGCAAACCAATCCAAAAGTAAACAAATCAACTACACTTGGAAGGTTTACGTCGACATAGCCTAGTTATAGAAGAAAAGAACACAATCTATTTTAAACTAGACTATGAAGTTCCATAAGCCCAACAATGCAGGAGACTATCAACTTTGCAGTAATAAAAGAAAATAAGCAATATCAAAAAAAGTACAAAAATATCTGCAAAGAGAAAGAATTAGAAAATTGATAATGAAAGAGATAATGACAGTTAACAAAAATATAAGCAACAGAAAGTTGCACAAAAAAAGAAATGATAGATAATTACAAAAATTAGATCATAGAAATCAACTTATAACTGTCGCTCAAGTGGTTAAAATCTTGACAAAATTGTACTGAAAAGTTTGTTACAATTTTGTACATAATAATTAGTTTCCAAAATATTCAATTGTTAAGCAATTGAAATTTTCAATAAATGTATCATTATAATATTTATTATTTTAAACAATAATTAAATGGGTATTTGGCCACTCTGAGACCCTAAAACAGAACCATAAAAAAAACCTCAATTGCAGTAGAGTATCGCAAAAATAAAACATTTAAATTAGAGATTGTAGCACAACGAAGTCGACTGCGTTTCACCTTACATAGTTTACTGAGTGGAGTTAATGCCTATGGGAATTATTGAACAGATGATATACTGTATATACTGAAAAATTATTGTAGGCACTATAAAACTGAGTAAACGTTTCATGCTTAAATGCAGAGAGAATGACAAGATTGCGGCTCAATTTACTTTGTAGCATTTATCTTTGAACCTTCTATTTTTATTTGAAATTGACTTTGTGTGTTATTCTCCCCCGACAATCATGCCTACCAAAATTTCAAATAAGTCCACTTTGAGAGCATAACTAGTATTCAAGTGATACCTGAAAGTATAAAAGGTTTTTCTTATTTTAGTAAGAAATAAAGAAACTTGCGATATATGTAGAAAGAGGGTTCTGAAACAAAAATTTTTCTGAGCGATTATAAAAAATTTCAATATCATGTTCCATGATGGAATGATTTCATAATATGTTAATGTCTAGTTTATTAAGTTATTTTCAATATGTTAGAGTGTTCAACGACGCGACAACGAAAATGGTACTGTGACAAAGACTGGTTCTCTATAACCAGAGATAGTAGTAATTAAAGTTTAAAGAATTAAATCGAGATGTTAAAACAAGGTTCGTATTATATGCTGAAGTATGGCATAAATACTGTAAATTAGTTGCATGTGATATTTTTATTGTTATTTGTCAGATCATTCTTACACTATCATTGTTAACTCATTCATATGTAAATTTTTATGGTTGTTGGCCCTTAAACATGTTTCAAATTTCTTGCTTCAGTCCTAAGCCTAGATAAAGTTTGAAGGAGGCTACGGAAATTTCAATATATAATAAAACATTTAAATTCGATTATCCCCAATAAATATCTACCAGGTAGAACTTTTTTAGATAAAAGAGGTCAAGAAATATACTGAGACATAGAAAAGTTTTGAAGCCTTAGATGTGGGTTGCTGGTGGCGATTTCTGCAAAGGGCATGAAAGATGTAAAGGGTGTTTTTTTTATAGAGGTATAGAATTTTAAGTTGGCAACACTTTTTTAACTGGCGGCCATTTTGTCAGCTGTCAAGTGATTTATGTTTAGTTTGGTTTGGCATTTCAACATGAATAGACTGACGCCTGAACAACGCTTCCAAATTGTGCAAATTTATTTTGAAAATCATGTTTCTGTTCGAAATACGTATCGCACGCTACGTCCATTTTACGGTCAACATAATCGTTCACCAAAGCAATTAATTCGACTAACTATGGAACGTTTTCCCACCACGTTTACTCTAAATGATAATACGCATCCACAGAAGAAGTCATTGCTGCTGTAGAGCGTAGCGTAGAAGACTCGAATCAGTCTATCCGCCATCGTGCAAAGGAATTGGATATATGTCCATTCACTTTATGAAATATTTTGCGGAAAGATCTTGGTTTGCGTGCTTATAAAATCCAACTCGTGCAAGAATTGAAGCCACACGATCACCTAGCAAAGCGTAGATTCGGTGAATGGGCCCAAAACAAGATTGCCGTTGATCCCGATTTTCATAAGCGAATTTTGTTTAGCGATGAAGCTCACTTTTGTTTGAATGGATACGTCAATAAACAAAACTGCCGTATCTGGAGTGATGATAATCTTCAAGTGTATGTTGAGACATCGTTACATCCAGAAAAACTGACTGTTTGGTGTGCTTTATGGGCTGGTGGAATCATTGGTCCGTACTTCTTTAAAAAAGATGCTGGTCAGAACATTACAGTCAATGGTGACCGCTATATAGCCATGATTACTGACTTTTTCGTTCATCAATTGAACAACCATGATGTGCAGGAGCTGTGGTTTCAACAAGACGGCGCAACATGTCACACAGCTCGTGCCACAATTGATTTATTGAAGGAAATGTTTGGTAACCGCATAGTTTCACGTTTCGGACCCGTGAATTGGCCTCCAAGATCGTGCGACTTAACGCCGCTAGACTATTTTCTGTTGGAATATGTGAAGTCGCTAGTCTACGCCGATAAGCCCGAAACGACTGATCGCTTGGAGGACAACATTCGCCACGTTATTGCCGATATACGGCAACAAATGTTGGAAAAAGTCATCGAAAATTGGACCTCCAGATTAGGTTACGTCCGAGCCAGCCGTGGTGGTCATATGCCAGAAGTCATATTTAAATTATAATGCCAGAAGGTTATCTTTCGAATAAAGTAAATTACATGTCCATTTAAAAAATTCATCTTTGTTTTATTCCATTTAAAAGTTCTATACCTCTATAAAAACACCCTTTAATAAAATCTTAAATTTTCATCTCAAACAACACCGAACTATCAGATTTAGTCCAAGTCAAGCTATTATTAAGATAAATATTTATACACAGTCAAAAAAATTATAATTTTAACACCCTGTATCTCAAAAACTGTCAACTTTTGGATTATGCAAAATTGGGCTAAATCATTGTATTTTAGAATCAGGGATTGGCGGTAGCGTTTTGTACAAACCTTTTAGAGATATGTATAACTTTTCCGGAGCCCTAAATATGTAAACTAGAGGCAATGGAATGGTGAACCAGATCACCCGATCCTATCTCGCTGGACTTTTTTTATGGGGCGTATAAAATTTCATTAGTAAATTTATGCCCGACTAGCCAGATGCGTTTAAGAAGTCCATTTGACGAGTAATACGAGGAATTTCTCCACAAGTAGTAAAGAAGGAATTTTTAGAACTGTTAATTTATGCAAGACAGTTGCTGAAAGATATTTTTAACGCCTTATATAACATTTTTTTTTATATTTTGTTGTGTGTAAACATTTAAAAACAGTTGAAAATAGGCATAGGGCATATTTTATGAACAGTATCACAATGTATTTCGTTAAACAAACCAGAGTGGATATACGTAATACTTTTCTGATCCACCAAGTGTTTTATTTTCTTTTTCTAGAGACAATTGCTTTGATAAAATAAAATTGACCGTTTAGAGTGATCGCTCATCTGTTTCTTTATCCCAACTTTGTATATCAGAATAATAGTCTAATTCTAAAAATCAAAGTATAGCGCTGAAACCTCATCTGAGGCATAAAAATCTAATTACTAAATTTATTTGCTAAACTTTTTTAAATTTCAATGGGTACCACTGATTCAAGGTGATCTAGAAGTATATATATATATATATATATATATATATATATATATATATATATATATATATATATATATACACCGTTTCTGAAATTTCTCCTTTTTTCTTTAGTATTTGTGCACGTTTTCCTCGGTCTTCCTCTCTATTTGTTTCTCTCTTTCTGTAGCTTCCAATCCATTTCTTATGTTTTCGTTTCTCATACTCTCCCTCCTAGTCTAGTCTCTCAGAAATTTCATATTAGTGTGGTCTGTATTTTGCTCTTCAGGATTTTGCTTTCACTTCTCTATGTAAGAATGAGTTCTGTGTATTGTAATTTTTTCCTCCTACTTATTTCTTTTTTTCTAATAAACTTATTACAGAGACTCTAGTATACATTTGCAGCTTTTGCCAATTTTATGTTCAACCTTTTTTCTCTCGACCGATGTGTATTATCTGAGCCTTTTGTTACTTATTTTCATTCCTCTTTTTTTTAGTTCCTGTTTCGATCTGTGTAGTTTTTCCTGTAGATTTGTTTCAGATTTTGCATATATCATTATCGTCTGCGAATGCGCCCTACTACTACTGGCCTTAACTTGTGGTTTTCAATGTTTATTTTGTATTTTCTGTTTTAATTATATCGTCTAATGTTATGATAAATAAAGCTGGAATCATATCTCCACCTTCTTTTAGTCTGTATTTTACATAAAAAGTTCGTGATTGTTGTTCTCTCTCACATAACTTCTATTATTTCCATATAAACTTTTGAATCCTGTCATTAATCTTTTATATATGTTTCTATTTTTCAGACTTTTCCATATTGTTTTTTGTAACACTCTATCAAATGCTTTTTCTATATCCAGGAATATCATATATGTTTCTGCTTTCTTGCTCAATGCTTCGTTTGTTTTGGAGTGTTTCCTGTGCTTTATTTCACTTAGTATTATGCTCAGCAAAGTGATCCCTGCGTACTTTCTACACACTCTAAGATCACCCTTCTTACATATTGGTATTATTATTCCTACTTTCCAATTATTAGGCATTATTTCGCTTTTTTAAACTTTGTTGAACCTTTCCGTAAGTATTTCTTTCCTATTTGTCCTAAATTTTTCAGCATTTGCGTCATTTTTCAGTCATGTCCAACCGCTTTGCCATATTTTCATGGTCCTCAATGATTCTTCTATTCTTTCATTTTTATGTTATCATTCTTCTTACAAGGTTCCCTGTCTATTCTGTTACTTTCTTCCGCCGGTCTCGGTTGGACTTCACTATCTGATAGTTTCTCGAAATGTTGCTTTTATAATCTTTTGCATATTCTTGTCTCCTTCTGTTATCGATGGCCCCTCTTTGTCTTTACCTCATACTGTTTTCTGTGTTTTTCCTTGCCGCAGTGATTTTAATTTTCTATAAAACAGTTTCTGGTAAGATTTGTTGGATTTTTCAATTTTTTGTTATTCCCATGTTCTTGTCTTTGCTTGATATAACATATCTTTAATATTATTTGTTGTTTGTATTTTCTGTAACTGTTCTTAGTTTTCTTATTTAGATCAATTCTTCATTTTTTCTTTTTTTTATTTTTTCTAACATATTAATTGTAAAGTTTGATATTTTAGATGATATACGTACTTAGAATGTTTAGATATACTGACGCTTTTTGTGTTGGAATGAAATTAAGTCGTGGGCATTTTCATATGATTATTTTTCACAACTTTCGATGTTGTTTATCTTAACAAGTTTGATGTACTAAATTCGATATCTTCCGCAGTCGGCTTTACAGATCTTCCATGATGACCCAAAACCAGTAAAAATTACCAGTTCACGAAGCACTTCGAAGCAAATGGTCCACTGAGAATTGAGAAAAATCTAAAAGATACGACTGCTCATTTCCCAACATGACAATGCGAGCCCTTACATATCGATTCACTCAAATAATCTTTTGAGCACTCAAAACGTGGGATGATTTCTTTTTATTCTCGTAGATTAGAAGAGGCGGTTGTTGCGTTTAAAAACTATGTGTAGGAGATACTATCTTAGTGGTAAAAATGCTTTTCAGATTGATTCAAACGCATGCAAAAGTGTATTGGTCATCTTGCAGAATATTTTAAGAAACAACTTTAATGATAAATATTTGTTCTTGGTTGTTACTAAATAACACGTCACATGTATTTATATATTTCCGGTAAAGTCTATATACGTATCCTTGTTTATTATATTATAGGAAAGTTACAACAGCTATACTGTCAGCAAATATATTGAGACTGGGTTTATATATATATATATATATATATATATATATATATATATATATATATATATATGTATATATATATATATATATATATATATATATATATATGTATATATATATATATATATATATATGTATATATATATATATATATATATATATATATATATATATATCATCTCGACAATCTAAAAGGAGATGTTTGGCAACACATAGAAAGTTCAACTTTAAGTTCAGTTTACGGATTAATATTTAAGTCTCGAAATGAAGCAAAACCTAGACGTCTGACAAATGAAAACTGGCGTATAAGTCGCAGACTACATACATGGTAGCTCAAACAAACTGCAAATGCCAATATTATTAGAAATATGTAAACAAAGTTTCTGGAGAAATAGTTCTCCAGATTCGTATATTCGTATAACTGATCATATAGGTCTTACATATAAAGACAAAATATAAAGTTTTCATTATCACTTATCGTTTAATAATAGAGATTTTTGTTTCAAGTTTTGATTCAATGATTATTAGATCCCACAAATTTTTGACTTATCCTGCTAATTTTTGTATTATTTTACCTTTCCCAATATATTCATAAGACAGTAGCTGTTCATATCTGGGGAATAACAAACTAAAATAAATATTTATTATTGAAAATGGTTTTATTGTTTTTCAAAATATTCTCCATGACAATCAATCTACATACTTTAGTGTAAGTTTGAACCAATTCAAAAAGCATTTTTACTACTGTGAAAATAATATTTCCACAACATGGTTTTCGAACGCATCAACTGCCTCTTTTGGTCTAAAAAAACATTGAATACGCAGTTTTCTACATTTACGGAAACAAATAGGAATCACGGGATACCGAATCAGGGCTGTATGGCGAACAATCTATCAATTTCACGTTTTGAGTATTCAAAAAGTCCCTTGCTCGAATCGATATGTGAAAGCTTATACTATCATGATTGAGAATGATCCGTCATATCCGGTTTGTTTTTGTTAGTTCACTGAAGACTTCCGGCCAACAATGGTTGTATATCACTCAGAGTTTTACGATTCTCTAAAACATTTACTTTGAAGTGGTTCGTTGTACTAGTAACTTTTGACTCAGCATACGGTCGAATGCTGTTTAGTTTCACTTCTTACGCTTCGATCCAATACTCGTCGCTTATGTCGCTTAAGTTATGATCTTAAAAATGTTTTTAAAGCACCGCTATCGTATATTTTGACCATTTCTCTGAATCAATTGACAGAAACTTTTTTTAAGCAATTGTCAAATTTTGAGAGATCCAAGTCAAACATAGCTTTTTTACATACTTTCTTACATATTTGAGTCTTTAAGTCAGGCTTCGCCTTTTGATAAAATAAAATTGACCGTGGCAAGCAGAGTTCGCTTTTATTGATGAGAGAGCCAGTCTTTGAATAAAATGAACCAATAGTTGATTACTGGTTATTATTGTTCAGGAGTTGCTTTAGGTAAGCTTGAAGAGTTAGTAATGAGTCTCAGTGCTTTATTGCGACACCCTTCAAGTCTGCCTAATTTTTGTCTATTCAAAGGAATCCGCGTAGGAGCATCATAGGTTATTTCTCTTTAATTTTAAGATTTAATTTACTGAAAATTTTGAGCAGGAGGCACAACGCGAAGATCACCCTTTTAGCTGTACTAAGCAGATAATTGTTATTCTGAGATCAACTTAACTTTCGGTCGACAGTATAGTATGACACAACTAAAATCAATCTGTGGGCGAGGGGTATCTGCGAAATCCGCATTCTTAGTATAATGCAACAAGTAGAAGAGCCTATGTTTTTTGAATTCGAAGGTGAAGGCAGTAATCTTCTCCTCCCCCCCCCCCTTGGACCCCCTGCACTAATAAAAGCAACACTAGTAACGTCGGTATACCTAAACGTTTTGAATACATACATCAGCTTAAATGTAAAACTTTTCAAAAAATGTGTCAGATGGCACTTAGCAACGCCGGTTTTTCCATTTCCCGAAATATAAACGGCTAGAATAGTATGTTTTCTATATCTCCTAATATTACCTTTAATTTTTTTGTCTTTTACCCTCAAGATATATGTTAATTTATGTACGAACTGGCGCCTTTTTACAAGAGAGTTTTGTCAAAATTATAGAAGATACTGAAAATGACATCACGCATTTTCGAGATCAGTTTTAGAGACAAGTTCACTGCGATAAATAGATTTTGGCTAGATTTATTACCTTTTAAAACCTTGCCATATTGCATATGCCTCCTTATTTTGATAGCCATTCTTATCTTTTTTTAAGGTTATTGGAAATACATCCTCTCCGGAAGAAGAGGTCCAGCATTATCTTCTTTATTTTAGAGGTCTTTCTTGTCATTTCTTTCCCATTGGGTTGTGCAGTTTTACATTTTTAAAAGTCTTGCGTCTTTCATTATTGTTTGTTCCAAAATCCTCTACTTTGCTTTACCCAATTTACTGTGTTCTGTATGCTGCAATATTGTCTAGTATCTTCGTTCCATATTTTGTCGTATACTGTTTTTCTTTATATACTTCTTAATGTTTTTATTTCTACGCAACTCATCATTTGTAAGGTTTCGACTGCGTCTGATCTTGTCTCTGCCTCATCTGCTATGACGGGACTTACTGTCGTTTTATATATTTTGATTTTGCTCTTTATTTCCAGATATTTGGTTTTCCAGAAAAATGATCTTAGACATCCCAAGATTAGAGCTATTTTCATTGTTTGTCCTCTTACTTCACTCCTTAGAGTTCAATGGCTCATTTTTTCTGCTCCCAGATATTTGATATATTTTATTTGTTCGATTATTTTGGATTCGATTTATAGTTTACATCTTATAGGTTCTTTAGATGTCTCTAGCTACTAAAGATATACATATTTTTATAAATTTTCGGATAAAATCCAGTGGCGTTACAATGTTTTTTCTTTTATATTCTTTTTGATTTATTTAAAATAAGCCATAGAGCATTTCAAATCCAGTTTATATTTCAATGAATAAGCATACATAACTCCGAAAATGTGTTTCTAAAAAAAGTTGTGTCATCAATTGTGATCACGGCTGTGCCTATATAATCAAAGATGGAGGTCATTTAAACTTAATATAGTTTATTTTAATAGGAACTCCTACATGTAGAGAGCATTGCTAGATAAAGCTATGGATCAGGCTCAGTTTTCAAATCCTCTTCAGGTAATTATCTTTTTAAAATAGGTTAGAGTTACAAATATTTTTGATCTTAGACTACAAAACATATAAAAGTCAAAGAACTTACTAGGGCTAATTTTCTAGCTCTATTTAGGTGTTTAATTTTGAGAGTGGCTTGAAAGTGGTCAAAAAAATTGTTACGGTTTAACTTTTTGCTAACATTAGACTCACATTGGGCAACTAGAAAGATCTCCTGGAAAAACAATGTCCTTTATTACAGAAACTATCCATAGAAACAAGATGAAAATATTTTTATACTGTCAGGTTTCGTAAATTAATTGCTGCGTCGTGGTGCCACAAAACTGTTCCTCCATCCTTCTCCCCCTCATTCATTCGGTAGTTGAACACAAAAATGTGAGTATTTGAAAAATGAATTAATTGCCGACTAAGTGCTTATTCCTTTTAGATTTTTTTGATATTCAAAGACAGATACCAAACAGGGTCCAATGAAATTTTTCTGGGAGTTCTAAAGGCATCAGAACAAATATATCAGATGAGATTATTTATGATATAATTAATGACAAAAAAACTAAAATAATTCTTCATAATGCCTGTAGACAAAAAATCGCATTAATTCACAAAAATAATCGTAAAAATCAGACTATATTAGCATCTTTTTAAACGATTCGCAATCAGTCGAGAATGGTCCGATTTTCATGATTCAAGATACATTATTTTCATTAATTAATGTTCTTTGGAACATTCCCACTGTAATTTATTATTTTGGCTGTCACGGTTCAAATTTACGCTTAAGTTTGCTATGACTAATTCAGTTAATTTTGCCTTACTTTTACAAATACTCACATTTTCGATAATACAATATCATTTTCCTTAAGCAGTTCTCATGAATGTTTTAAATAGAAGCATTCCATTTGTTGTATTTTTGGTTTTACTATATTACGGGCCCTCTTAGTTTTGTTTGCTTAGTAATTTTCTTTCCATCTAGATTGTTTTTCTTTCTGAAATTTCCTTATTCTCTTATACTGCAAAATATGGTTTTAAGTTAATTTAATTATCAGTTTGACCATTATAATGATATTTAACTATACTTTACTTGATTTTTTTTATATATGCTGAATTTAATGTTACCTTTTTTCTTTTAGCCTTTCTTACTGCAGTTTCCCTGAAATTATTTTGTTGATTATTTCCGTAAACTTTGTTTACATTATGGCTCTTATGTTAGGTTATATGTCACTCTCGAGTTTGTATATAGGCTATGTTACACTACTAACCGAATATTATTTTAGGCAGTTTATATTGGGTTGCAATTTTTTTTTTGTAATTTTTAGGAGGAAATTAGGACAAGTAAGTTATTCTGTATTGGCAATGGCTGCTGGAAAATATATTTTTTAATTTAAAAATAAAAATAATTAATGAGTAACTTATTTAATTTTGAGCAGAAAATGTTAATTATTAATGAATTTGCTTATTTAATAAATTTATTTCAGCTGTCATTTCTTTCAAACGTGCCAACTGAACGCACCCAGAAGAGGTATCGTTGTGCGCATGCAAGAACCTTGGTTATAAATGAATGCCATTTTGCCTTGTTTTTCACTTTTTCCTAGTCTTATTCGGTTGAAGAAACCTCAATCTCAAATCACATTGACTATCCTGGGATTTTGGGCTAAAAAGTCATTTATTATCCCGGTAATTGTATTGAGTTAAAGAGTTACTTTATCTTTTGCCTGTTTGATGTTTATGTTGTTATTTTTACCGGACATAAATCTGGAGACAGGAATTTTGGCGGTCTGCACGTGTCAACGAAGGGATTCTGTTATACGCCAATAATATTGCGATCTTCAATACCAGTTATCTTATAACTAGGATTCTACCTACGGTACCTTATTACTGGTTTTTCTGGCTACGGTTCCTTTCTACTTCATGTTTTTGGTTTAATTTTGCTTTTATCTTTTGATGTTACACCAGTGCCAGCGCCATCAAGCAGAGAAATCGTTCATCTGACAGTATCATCATCTGACATGCTACCTTTATTATCATCTTTTTATATTTTAACAACGACTCAATGATTTTGTAAATCAAATTTATTCTATTCTTTAATTCTTGTGAGCAGTTGCGCAATGATCGGTCATATTATCCTATAATCATAGAACATACAGGGTCTGCTTTATGTTATAACGCCATAGTCCAATTTTTATTATAATATATCTAGCTTGCACTATATCTATAACTTTCTCTATTAGATATTTATTACTTTAATATATATTCTAGTTTTATTTGATTCACATGCTTACTTATGTATGTACCTTTTGTGTACTTGTTTATTTCTAGGGGTAAAGTTGAAAACTAGTTCCTAACGACATCGGAAGTTTTCTACATCCAACCTAGCTTCAGATGCAGTGGCGCCCTGAATAACTCACTACTATCTGGCATAAGGATTAGATCGGCAATTTTATTCACTGGTGCTGCTAGTTGCCTTCAGATATACCCTGGTGATTTTGCTTTAGGGCTATAACTGATAATAAAATTAACTTAAAACCATATTTTGCAGTTTAAGAGAATAGGCAAATTACACAAAGAAAAAAACAATCGAGATGAGATGAAAATTGGTAAGGAAATAGAACTGCGAGGGTTCGTTATATAGTAAAATTAAAAATGCGACGAATGGCATGCCTTTATTTAAAGAATTTATGAGAAATGCTTAAGGCAAATGATATTATGTTGCCAACAAGGCGAGTATTTGGTAAAATTAACTGAATCAGTCATAGATAACTTAAGCCGAAATTTAAACCCTGACAAGATTTTAGTACATTACTGATAAATCGCAGAAGGCAATTAACCATATGTGATCTATTTGCGCTGAGGTTAATAAAGTAAGGGTACTTCACTGGAGCGCATGCATGAAAGGGCACGTAAGAAATTCAGTAAAGTTTCATTGGCATTCTGACTTTAATTAATGGGATAATTAGACGATGTATGAGAGGTATCTTTCCATTTAATTGAAAAATTGGTAAATTTGGATTATATTTGTTAATACTGTAAATAATAAATTTTTTTGAACTTCTTATTTTAGTCAAGCTTTATTTATCAAACTAGAAATTTACATCAAGTGCAGCAATTTACTCTCATAAAATATTTGTGTTTTAGGAAGGTTCATGATCAAAAATCAGGATTATATGACCGTATAAAACCTCGTCATAAAATATTTTTATTTAATAGAGGTCAAAGACATCATGGATTTCTTTATTGACTGTGAAAGTTGGGGTTAGCTTTTTATAATATTTGAGACTTCGGATATTTGGATCATAACTTATTTTTCTAAACGTGGTCTGCATATGAAACCAACTTTTTATTTATTTTTGTAGTGAAATATTTTCAATTGAAGTTAAATTTTATTTTTGGAATGAAGTTTGGTATTGTTACTCAGCTGTGTTGTACTCAAAGTTGATAAATGCAGTAGTAAATCAATTTGTATCATGACATAATATTATTAAAAATGTATTTTATAAATGTTGTAAATAAACATTTTTCCTATTTTTTTATCATGAAATTCTTTAGATCGATATCAAAGTAATTTTTTTCAAACTTCTGATCTTTTTTCATATAAATCTCTGTCATTTAAATGATATTAATATGTAAATAAAAAATTTATTTTACCGAGAAAGGTAAAATCTATGATCCTCAAAACATATATACCTTCATACGGAGGAGAAAGCAAGTTTAATTATTGTGATTAGTCGTAAAACCCACATTATTTACCTACTAGTGCGTCAAAACATATGAACAAAATCCTCATTCGTAAATTCCTTTTTGTGTTCACAAAATACACTCGTATGAAATCGTCTTGTCTGTTGTGTGGGAAATGTTAGATGAAATCGATATATTAAATGAAATTAAAGAAAAAACTCCGTTAGAAGATAAATCTTATTTATTACATTTGTTATTCCCTTTAATAGAATCTCAGGGAAAAAGGCAAACGACATAATAGGCGATTGAGATATGTATGCCGTAAGAATTGGCTGAATATATATACTGGATTGGGCAGATGCAGAAATTTGCTTTTTCTTAAAAATAAATAAAATGGACAAGGAAGTTTTGAGTCCTTGATAAAAAAACTAATATTCTGTTATTACTAAATGGGCAAAAATGGAATAGTTTGTTCATTTTCAGGAGACAACTATTGCTGTCACTGATACAAAGATTTTATCTCTATGTTTTTATTCTTAATATTCTTCAAAAAGAGTTTATTTTTTGACATGTTTAATTCAAATTATAAGAATAACATGAACACAACGAAACGGTCTACTAGAACATCTAACTTTTAAATCTACTTGGGGAACCTGGTTTCAAATGTTTAGGCAGGCATTATTAGACACCATATTATAGGAAATTCTTTTTCACGAAAATTAGACAGCTAATTTTTACTTAAAACTTGCTTCGAAATAGACTAATACCCGGTTTAATTAATTTGTGGCATGATCAGCACAATGAACTGATACCAAAAAAACGACCAGAAAATGTGCCTGCACATTTGTGTAGACATGTTAAATATTATCTAGATGGTACCATTTTTGGAAGGTGGATAAGTAGAATGGTCTCCTGGCTCCCGATCTAACCCCCTTAAATTTTTATCTTTGAGGCCATTTAAAGATGTAGTCTACAGTATAAAGCTGAACCCGATAAAGGAATACAGAACTTCAAATGCAATACGTGATATCCCTCATCAACATTTGCAGAACGTGCTTTTCCAGTTACGTAACTGAAGAAAAATAATTAGAACATTTAATGAAACTGTTCTTAAATTAGATTATTGTTTTTGTTATTACACCTTTAATTGCCAATATTTTCGAAATGTTGGAATATATCCGAAATATATTCTAAATTTTTTGGAGATTTAAAATAATTGATAACATACCAGATGTTCATGTCACTCACATATGAAATGCACATAAAATAGAAGAATTCTAGTGCCATATCCACAAAAATACTTTCCATTCAATGGAGCTAGAGAAAATTAAAGTCTTTTCCAAAAGATGATATAGAACTTAGGAAAGGTAAATAATAGGAAATGACAAGAAAAAGAATTTATAAAAATTATTCAGCATTTTCTCAAGAAATTATTAAGATGTTGTGTTATTTAGTAATTAACAATCGTTTTTAACAACAAAATTTAAATCTTATGCTTATACAATTGAACATCTCGCAGTCGTTCTTTATCCAATTTTTTTAAAATGTAAAAACAGCAGTCAAACCACAAATAGCGACATCTCGACGGATCAACCAACAACATAAGAGCAGCACCCACCAGCAATGTTGCATAAAATTGCCATGTGGTGGCGCGACGGTCCAATGAATAGATTGTGCGGGCATAGATTGTTCAGAGCTTTGTAAGGAATATACTATTGAATTGAATCGCCAAAGATTCCACAGAAGAATTTCTTTTTTAGTAATAATTAATAAACAATCAGGAGAGACAGAGCAAATTTAAAAAAAAATAGGGATAGATTTCTATCCCTTAAAGTGGTGAGTTATTTTGAAAAACATATACAATTAAAAATATAAACTCGCATGTTTTTGCTTTTTGAGTTCCGAATTTATTCCTGTATAGGAAAACTAAAGACAAACCATTGAAATTGATAAGAGGAATAATGTTTTAACGAAAACAATAGATTTTTTAGGTTTGATAGCAACAATTTTCAGTCAGTTCAGGTTCAGCCTGATATTATAAACATTGGCAAAATACCAGTTTTAAAGTTTCCACGAAAATATTAGTAAATTAAGGCGTTTATTCTCATATAAACACTGAATTAACTAAACTTAATTTAACCGTTATGCCCAATTTACGCCTATAAATATTGATATGATTCATTATTGTTTCATGTAAATTCAACAATCGTTGCTTAAAATAAATTTACTGGTGTAATACAATACTTACCAGACTATATACCATAGACGCAGTATTAAAAATGTTCTATAATCTTGAAATTTACCTGGAAAAAGTACACTAAATTAGTATTATTATAATAACAAGTTGGAGGATATTTTAATATAAATAACTTTAAAAATTGATAATATTGAAAGAGAACTTAATATTTATTATTATTGCAACTAACGACATTATCAAGTTTCCTTTCTTCTCTTACTTTTATTCATTAGTTTCTTAATAGCTTTATACAAATAAACTCCTAGTAGGGCTAAAATCTTTTTCTTTAAGAAGACCACTACAACTTTCGTTATATTCTAAAAGAAAAATTAGGAGTTAACATCTGGTCTGAAACACAAAAATGCTTTAAGCATCAGTACTATGGGTATATGAGCACATTTGAAAAAGAGTATACTAATCCATAGAATATATTTAGAATTATTGTTAAATTTCACTTGAAACTGAGAAAAACTGCTACTGGAACTTATCTTTTATTAAAATAAGTCTGTAGCTATGAATGCTTATTACATGCGCGAGATTTTCAGTGATTTAAGAGTTCCAAGATGGCTAAGAAGACGTTAAAGGTGATTCACACCTGAGTCGCTCTTCTTGATCAAAAACGGATGAAAGTACTGAAAAAATCGGTAATCTGATTCGAACTGAACGTCGGTTAAATATTCATTTGATTACCAAAAACTGTGTGAATTAACAAAGAAGATATAAGACAAATTCTAATTAAAAATTTTAAAATACCAGTCATGGGTTCTCCATCAAGAAAATCCACCGACTCATTCTGCTGTTCCTTAAGGTCAAATCTGCGTTTAATGATACAACATTTCATTTAATGAATCTGTGAAAGAGAAATCGGCACGAGTCGTGAAGAAGTTCACAAAAAAGACTCTCTGGAACAATATAAAATTCGCATGGAGCGTTATAAGGATAGAAGAGGGTTGTATGTTGAAAATAATAGTAATTAAATATGTACGAATTTAAACTACATTTTTTGCACCAACAGTTTCGTTATTTTTTTTGCCACACGTTGTATTCATAAATTTTTTGAATTCTCCAAATACCAGTTGTGATTGAAATTATGCCGAATAAATATTTAATTTTACATTCGTGCTCTAAGCCCCCAATACCGATATTTACAGAAGTTGAGACATGTAAATTTTTAGTCCGACATATTTCATGAATATATGCCTTAAGAACCCCCCAATATCAATTGTATCTGTCGTAATAAATTGTAAAAAGTTAACTTCAGATCCATAACCTACGGCTCCGAAAACACCGAAGACCAATTTTGAAAAAATGTGAATAACGTTAAATTTTCAACCCACCATATTTGATCCACCATAATGGAAAAAATATTTTAAACTGTCAATCTAATTATAATGTGAAATTTTTTAAACGTCATATGGTACCTGTCTTATTATTTTTTTTTTTATATTTTTAAATTTGTTATTTACACGTTCAGAAACCCTACTTTTTGAACAAAATGGAAAGAAGTAAAATTTTTAGACGGCCATATTAAATTTTTCTTAAATAATTTTAAATTCATAATTTACACCCTCAAAAACTATCCTGTACCAATTTTGGATCAAACTGAGATATGTAAAATTTTTAGGACGCAATATTGGATCCGTCACATTGAATTTTTCAAACATTATTTTAAATTCGTAATTTACTCCACTAAATACATCCAATATCAGTTTGTTAAATTTTTAATCCGGCATAATGGATCGGCCATATTGAATATTTTAAAAATAATTCTAGTTTCGTTATGTACGGCTTCGAAAACTCACCTATATCAATTTTGGAGAAAATCGAACAAAAATATTATATGCTCCATTTTGGATTTTTCTGAATTAATTTCATTCACCACCATTCAAGAAATTTCATTTTATTAGGTGGTGTCGTTCTGGAACAATCAACTTACATACAAAAAGGAATACATAGGGGTTGAATTCGGAATTTTCTTCTTTTGGCAGTCGGTTAAAAATTAGTACTTTTAGGAAAGTTATGTGTACTGACAGACTTGCAGTTTTTGTTATTCCTTGTGATGCAAGTAGTAGATATCTTTACCACCCATCGTCAGTGACAACGGAACTTTAATTGGACCTATAGCCAAGGCTAATGGATAGGCAGATAAATTTTATGAACCATTTAAGTTAAATCTCAACGCCGATCGTACAAAGGAATAAAAGATCGATCGCACTATTTTTATTTATAGGTTCATGCACCTTATTGACCCAGTTATACTTGTCATTGAGCTTGATGAGATCGGGGGAATAACTTCAAACCTGATTATAATGAAACAACTAAATTTGGATGGTCCACATAACGCGGTTCTAAATAGAGCTTCGGGCATGACCCTTTTAGCTATTACTTTCCTAACTAATGCCGTTTTACAATACAATCACTTTTCCTCAAGTTGGGAAGTAGCTAAAGTTATTTTTGTTAGAAAAATAAGGGCGAAATTGTCACCAACATAAACAGTTATAGTCCCATTAGTCTACTTTCCAATGTGGGTAATATAATAAAAAATTAATTTAAATCGCAAAAATGACTTCATAGTTGAAGAGGACACCTTGCCTCATGATGAATTCCAATTCAGAGGGAGTCACTGTAGCGTTCAGTAGACTACCAGACGGGCATCGTCCAGAAAGCAGGTATTTAACAGAAAATTCCATACGGGCTCAATCTTCTTTGATATCAACAAGGCCTTTGATAAGGTGTGACATAATGGACTTATAATGAATGTTATAAGGCTAGAAATCCTTAATTATCTTGTAAGTCTGGTTCTAAATTTCTTGGAGGTCAGAACATTCGTTGTATCGTCAGATACTGCTATATCTACTGTAAGGCCAGTTAGAATGGGGATTTCTCTGTATCTGTATATGGCAAATATTTCGCAAGATCAATATAACAAGTTATTTTTATTTGCTGATGATAAGGCTATTGCGACATCCTCAGCGTCATTAATCCTAATAATCCTGAAATTACAAAGGTAAGCTGGAGACGTGGAGGGCTGATTGAAAAAATAAGTTAAATCCTGACAAAACTCAGGTAATAATATATACCAAAGCTATGTTAGTTCCCAGATAATTGACTATCCATTTCTGATACTCAGATTCTTTTGAGAGATCATGCAAAATACTTAGGGCTAGTCTCCGATAGGAGGCTCAACTGGCTTTTCAACACGAACCATCTTTTAAGTAAAGCAAAAACTTTTTTGATGTATCTCTATTCTCTACTGCATCGTAACAGCAAGATGAATTTAAAGCTTAAGCTGCTAGTTTACAAGCAATTTATTCGTTCGATCGTGTCCTGTGGCGCCCCCACATGGATCACCATGGGCGGATCAAGATTCAGGGGATTTGAGAGCCTTCAAAAAAAGTCCTCCGAATGATCTGTAGAGCTCTTTTCTACGTAAGAAAGACCATCACTTATAGAGATCTTGGATGCGAAACGTTCTCGATTTTAATTACAAACTCAATAGGAAAATATCTAAATGAACCCAATCCGACTTGTTCATGAAAAAAATTCCCATATCTAATTTTTCTCTATTCATTTTGTGTACCAAAAATTATTTATTAGAAGACAATTTTGTACCAACATGATTTTCTAATTCTTCCCGCAGATTGTAAATGAGGTTAAGGTCTAGAAAATGTAGTAGCTACTGCAAAACGTTATTTACCTCAAAATAAATCTTCATTGCCATACGACGGTCTAAAGGATGATATTTTACATTTTGGCATCGAAAATCTCCACGAGTGTAATATCCTGTCGACATGTCTCGTAATATCCACATTTCTATTTTGAATGTACTAATTACAACTTCACCAACGAGACTTTTTTGTGATCGAAACGCTTATAAACGGAAAACTAGAGTAGAATTCGTAGGAGAAAAACTATCTATTTGTTTCTTCAACAGTGTAATAGAGATAAACAGTAACTTGTTAAATTAATATAATTTTATCCTTTAAATTTTGCTTAAAGGTTGAAATAAAACAGCCTATAAATTATATTTTGATAAAAACAAAAAAATTTCACAAATCATTAAAACGTGTAAAATTTCAGGTGAAAATAAAACTGTTACGAATGTTCCTGATGATAATAAGTTTGTTCTTTCAGCTGAAGAATTTGTAATTTGAGCCAGTGATGAAATCCTCTGGTCTGTTGTGTAATCCCTTTTTATTAAATGTTTCCACGAAAAATTTAAATCCCTTTAATGCTTTTTTAGGTTTTTATCAGTAAACTTAATTATGCAGTCACAGCATTTCAACTTGGCTGATTCAGTCTTCAGAGATACAATTTATTTCCACAAAAATATATTTGTTCATTATTTTTTTGAAGCACGCGTGACAGATTTATACTCATTATTTTGTTTTAGCAAAGGAAAAATTTTCCGTAAAATATTTTTTATTATATACAGGATATTCAGATAATGCATCAGCGTACTTGGGGAGGTAAATTTAAATGATAAAATGAAGGTAGTAAGTCATATATCACAAAGTCGAAGGCCTAATACTTCTTTCTTTTTTAATATCTTGCGAAAAGTTTTTAACTTATCAAGTTGATATTTGATACGGGGATTAAGTTTAATGACTTCTGTCATTATGTTGAAAAATGTTTCTTTACTGAACCACCTGCAAATTTAATTTTATTGACTTTTATTGACAATATTTTATAAATTATAAAAAGCATTTATTTTGCTCAGGCAACTTTTGAAAATAAAATTATCTCAAATAGCAGAAAATAAAATGTTTTTATATACTGCCGTTATGCCAGGCTGGCAAAGACAATTAAAGATTTTTGGTTTTGAATAGAACTCAAGGCTAAAGAGGAGGCTAATAGCCTTACATATGATTTTATCAAATGCAAATTAAGTTATATTAACAACCTACTAATTGAACTCAAGATAAAATATAAGAAAAGGGGAAGAAGATTGTGTTTATCACCTGAATTATCAAATATAAGATAACGTATATAAGGTAACTGAAAAACTTTCAGCTTACTCTGTAAGAAATTTAAAAGAACAAAAAAAAACAAAATTAAGGTGCCCGGGGATCAAATAAAACTCTAACCTATAATGAAAGTCTTTAATTATGATTAAATTAATAAAAATAATATAGTCAATTATACGATTAAACAATATTGAACCCTACGTTGTTAAGTGCAGGTGAGGTTGCTTGTTAGTTAGACAACAGACGATGACTAGTTTTATGCTGTAGGGTGGATAGCCAGTATGGTTGACTACATAATGGCGTAGCCAGTAGAGAAGACTACCAGTAAGGTGGACCTGATATCTTTGGGCTCTAGACTGATTCCTTCGTTGCCTCGTGCAAACTGCCCAAAATTCCTGTCCCCAGGTTTATCGGGGTAAAAAAAAACATATCTGCCAACCAGGCAAAAGATACGGTACTCTAAAACTTAACAGAATTACCAGGATAATTTACAACTGTCCATCTCAGAATTCTAAAAATTTGGCAAATAAAAATTGAAATGGAAGTATGCAGCTGTTTCGGCCGAATCAAACTAGGAAAAATTAAAAAACAAGGCAAAATGGCCTCCATTTATAACCATGGCCCATTTTGCGCATTAATCGACTTCAGTTAAATGATCCTGGGCAATAACAGTCGGCTGAAATGCATTTCATAGTTAAGCCAGTTCGTTAATCCTTAGCATTTTCAACTCAAAACAAAAATAAATCCAATAAGTATCCCAGTAGTTATTTTTAAATTCAAGAAATATGTATTAATACATTAATAGGGATTTCCTGCAATGCAATAGGCATACAATTTCTTTCAAAAGTAAAAATAAATGGCAGGGAAAAAATAAGATCTATATGAAAACAAAAGTAGCAGCAAATTCAACATCGGTAAGAAAATATCTAAGCACAGTGTAGTAAAATACCAAAACGAGACAAAATAATAGTCAACTTGAAAATAAAAATAAGCGTAAAAGCCGTTATGTCATATTTAAAATTAAAAATCTACAACCATATTCTATATGTAAAATAACCTAAAATTCTAGCTTTCCTTGAGAGTAGATGCATGAAATGAAGATTTTGTTTCAAAAATACACAGCCCATAAGAGTAAATCAGTTATTTTCAATTTTAAGTCAATACTGCATATGGACTTTTTTGTTCTGTGGATAATTTGCAAACGTAATGATAAAAAATGTACATGATGTTCCGTTGAAATAAAAGATGCATTTTCATCATTTATTCGGAAACGCTATTTTCAACTATTTTTCTGCTTTCGCCATCTTAATCAGCAGATAAAATGCTATGAGTTTGCTATTTTGACCTATTATAAAAATAAAAGAGCTAGCAATAGGGTGCATTTAATCTGGTACATTTAGTATCGGTTTATCTTTTTGTAGACTTTAATTCTTTATTTCATCTTTTTATCTTTATCCAATATGTAACTTTGTTTGGTTTTTATCCAAGTTTCGATCTGTTTGTATTAACTGTTACAGTTTTGTTATTTTACAATAAAAACTATAAATATTTATAGAAATAATACCTACAATAAAACTAATACTCACCATAAATAAGTCCCTTATTTTCAGCAAGTAATCTCTTTAATATAGAATAAATACAAAGCTAAAGGTTTATTCAACTGTCACATCAAAAATCAGTATTATAAAAAAACTCAAGTCTGTCTAGAAATGCATCAAATACTCCACTTTTGCTACTTGCAACAAGGGTGTAGTTAATCATCTGTTTTTTTTTCTTTTGTTTTTGGCGCTCTGGAGATTTCTAGAAGCGTTAGTAGAGAGAGTCTGGGTCAGGCCTTGGTTGTGAAAACCCGCAGAAACCCAAAAAACAGATTTTTTGCTGATTTGCTTGGAGTAAAATACTACTTTTGTTCCTATTTGCAGCTAGAACCATAGTTTCGCGTGTTAAGGCATTATTTGCCAGATAGTAAGGATAAACAAAGTTTTTATTGTATTAGTTTTTCGTTAAGTAAACCCTAGTGAAAGTGATCTCACCTAAGAAGTTAACACAACATTTTTGTGACTTTGAATACTTGGTGGACTATTAAAGACAATCAGGTACATGCCACAAACAGTTTTTATTATAACGGGACTTTGCCTTCCTGTCTAAAATTGGATTTGAATGCCAGTTCCGGCATATAACACACCACTGCTCCCACAGAGGCCATCGACTATCCAGCTTGCCGAAAGTGTTTGGACTTAATGACAAAACAGCTTTGAGATTTTAGAACTTCATAATAAACAGTCATATTGCCGATTTTAAAGTATACATTCATTTTTCCCCTGTGATTGGGACTAATAAAATGTTCTGCGAGCAATTACAGGACACTTTATATTTAATTTCATTTAAAATATCCTGTAAACCGAAGTTATACGTATACACTAGGTAATTTAAAACATCATTTTAATAAACACACACATATTAATAGTTCAACACTTTTAATTAGGTTTAAATAACCATACTTTTAGTTTTAATCGTCCCACTAGATGGTTTCTTCTTTTATAATAAATATAAACATTTGAACAAAAACAAAAGTAAGGTTATTCAACGCCACTTTTCCAGTTAAAATACTCATAATTTGTAAATCAAAATCTTTTTTTTTTACTTATTGTTAAATATAGATTTTATTTGTTTTTGGAATCGAAGTATTTTGTTTTTGAATCTGGTTGTTTCCTGTTTTCGCTAACATCATCGCTTCTTACCGACGGGCCTAAAAACTGGTAACGATTTGAATTTGTATAATCCCCCTAATTTCCGGCATGCATACAGTAGGTACTGTCCTAAAAGAAGGAGCGATCAACACCAAAGAATAACCACCTGTATTGAATTATTTTTAGTATATTTAATTTTAGCATTAATTTTAATTTTATTTATCTCTTTCTTTCGTGCCGTAGCATAAGTCACAATAATTTGCTCTCTGAAGTCGCAAAAAGTTCTTTAAAGGTTTTGGAATTGTTATTTTCGATTTTGAGCCAATACTGCATATGGATTTTTTGTTCAGCAGATGATTTGCAGACGTAGTAATAAAAAATGTACAAGATATTCCACTTAAAGAAAAGACGAATTTTTATCATTTAATCGGAAACGCTATTTTCAAATTTTTTTTTTTGCTTTCACCATCTTAATCATCAGAAAAATGCTTCGACTTTGCTATTTTAGACTACTATAAAAATAAAAGAGTTAGCAATAGGGCTCACTTAATTTGGTACATTTAGTATAGTTTTACCTCTTTGTAGACTGTAGTTGTTTATTTCGTCATTTTATCCTTATCCAAAATGTATCTTTGTTTGGTTTCTATCCAAGTTTCGACTTGTTTGTATTAAGTCACAATAATTTACGATCGCAAAAGTTCTTTAGAAGCTTTAAATTGTTATTCAGATGATGAAAATTTTATTTATAATAAATAATTATATTAGGCAATTTGCATGCCGCCAGAAGCCTTGAATTGAAACAAGTAAATAATGGTATATTGACTTTGTAGTGCAACTTTCTTCACTTTCCCTACTTTTTGTGAGGCATAAATATAATATTGCACATAATTTCCTTCTAATTCTAGATTATTCACAATTTTTGTTAAAGGGTTTTTAAAGCATTAAAATTTCTCTCTGATTTCAAATTCTCATTTATTGCCGTATTGACCTCATCTTCGTCCCAAAATTTGATCCTCCACGATCACTACGAGATAGGTCTCGGTCCTAAAGCGAGTAATTTAATTCTTCAAGTCTATTTTCCTGGAACTAGGTGGTTTAACGAATGCGTTTTCTTGGAAAAACAACATGCCCTTCTTAAATTTACGCCTCCTTTTATCGATAATTGCTTAGGGCATTTTGGTCAATAAGTTAGCATAATATTGATCATTTCAATTCTCTTAGAAAGATAATTGGTAGATATCTTTTTAAAAATGCTCTTCGGTGTTTTCTTACTTGCAAGAAATAGATCAATCGGGAAATAGTTAGGATTCAACTTTAGTCAAAGCGAAACATAACAATTTTATTTCTAATACTCTCATCTTATTCTGGCAAAAATTTAACTCTAGGGTACTTTAACCATGCTAAAAATAATTTTAAATGAGTGTTGCGTGGAACCTGATGGAAACATGAAAAACGTTAGCAGTGTCTGTTGTTACGTTGACATTTTTCATGCTATTTCCCTCTCGGTACGTTGGCATTCAATCATCGGACTAAGACTTTAGCTGTCAAAAAGATGTTTAAGCCGATAATATTGTAAAAATTCAATATTAGAAACATACGGAAAACAGAAAACATTTGTTCGTGGTGCACGAGAAAAAAGTTTAAGAACCTCCGTTTTAGAACGGAATATTTTCATTAGAAGTTGATATATGTTGATAACCATTATGAGTTAATATTTACAGTGATAAGAACAAAAAAATTGTTCATAACAAAGTCTAAATATTTTCTCGGCAAAACATCCTTGAGATTTGTGTTCAGCGACAAAAGATACGTTGGAAATATTTTGGAGATCTAATGTACATTCATCAGCCGCGGGATTGTCTTGAGCCCTCGGACTATATTATGATTTCTAGTAAACCTTATCGTATTTGTAAAAAATTTCCGGAATCCTTAAATCGGGCACGTTTAAAAATTCTAAGTAAAATCAAATTATACAGTCACAATATTTTGAGTTCGCTGGATTAAGCTACAAGAGAAAAAGTAAAAGCCGGAATTTCTTTTAAAACACAATTCTTGAGTTTACGATATTTTAGGTATAAGATGTTTGTTTTAAAATTTAAATTTACTCAGAATATGCTTTCAAATTTTAAATATATTTCAACAGTTTGAATAAGAAATTCCATTGCGGATATTTCTCTGGAAGAAAGTTGACAGGATAAAACTTCCAGTGCTTTTGATAACACAAAACTTTGTAATTTTGTTTTTTAAAACAAAACCTTCTCTATACATTTTGTTTTAACAAAAATCGATAGCACACAACTTGCTAAGTGCCTCAAGACTACAGAAAATATTAAGTATTTCAAAATTAATTAAATAAGCTAATATACAATTGCTCATAAATGGAAAAATTGGTACCTTTTACTTAATTTGTGTTAGTGTGTCAAGTTGGAGAAGAGAAAGGTTGGTACATATTTTATATATATACTAAGAGGTAGAAAAGTAATTTTATTTTTGGAAATAAATATTTTTAATTAGGTATCATTATTTCTAGAGAGTAACTACTGCTCTTAAAATTTCAAGGAAGATCTTATATGCCATATGAAAAATGAAGGAAAACAATCTGATTATGTCCTCTCGTGGAAGAAATATATCTCGTCGAAGAGAAAAAACACAGAAATGGAATTCGAAATACATTCTATAATATGTACCAAGAAAGTAGGAGTAAAATCTCTGGTTTAATATAACCTAACTTTGAAAATAGTATCGATGGTCTATATTTAACAACCTTAATATCTCTTTTATTTTTAGTAAAGCATATTATTCTAAAAGGTTTAAAAATTGAATTGAAGAATAAAGAGATTGTATGTATGGGTAAGACATCTTTAAGTATTTTGCTTAAGGAGTAAATACAAAAACGGTGATAACAGAAAAGCATTAATTGAAAGAACATGCGTTGCTGGTATAAGAGCTCGTTTTCTTCGAAAATATATGGAAAATCTAAACAGTTCTTATCCAAGGGAAGTAGCTTTCTTAGACAAAACTTCGATTTATTCTAAGGACAACAAAATATTTTCTTGCCAGAAACTGATGAGAGCAGTTGAAATTACATTATATATATATATATATATATATATATATATATATATATATATATATATATATATATATATATATATATATATATATAAGTAAATTAGTGGCTATTCGGACAAAGACCGTTGATAAATATCATTCTCATGTTAAAAAGTGCGGAGATCTCCAAAGAATATGGAAAAACTCCGGGTCCAAAAAATGACGATAGCGCTGATTCGTCCTAATATGGAACTCGTCAGGCCATTGTAAAGTCTCAAATATTTTTAAAATATAAGTATAAGTTTACATATAGTAAATATAGTTCCTTGGTAAATTTTACTTAAAAGGCATAAGCTTAGTTCTTCCAATCGTTGACTCCCTCTGTACACTATAAGTACTAACTCACCAAATATTTAGCTTAAGCTTTCAGAGAATGGTTCTAATTCAAGCTTTGGGACTATTAAAGGAAAGTACATACAGCAATTTACACTTACTAGTACTTAATTTTTGAATAAAATGAAAAATATTAATACGATTTAAAATATAAAATAAAATTTTAATAGGTCTTATTTTAACGCTAACTCATTTCGGTTTATTTAGGGAAATAAAATGTCTCCACAATCCGCAATAAAAGCAAAATTACCGCATAAAGGTGAAACAATGAAAACTTTTATAACTTTAGAGTTTCTCGTTTTGGTTAAAGTATTTGTAATCTTGGCCAGTGACCAAAGCCGCTAGCCGTCTGTATTCTCTTCCTTCTTTTAATATCATGTTTCTACCATCTTTACGAGTGTAAATCGTACAATTTTGTTTTTCCTGCAAAACAAATGCTAAAGTGATAAGATAAAAAGTGGATTAAACGGGATGAAAAGCATTTACTTCACCTCTTAAAAATGTATGTTCCAAAGTATCAATCAAAATAAAAATTTGCTTAAACATTGACCACACGAAATAACATAATACTTCCATTTATATTAAATTATTAAAAATAGATGAGGAAGAATTTAATTTACCTAAAATCTAATAATAAAATAAAAACGTCATTGATATAATAAACAAAAATGATTTTGTTAATGAACAAGTTAAATTTTGACGAATATGATAAACACAAGCATCGCATGACCACTTTAAATTTGATCAGCCTGAAAAATGCTATATATACTCGTATGTTACTGTAAAAGCCGGTTAATTTTAGGTTTTACCAGTAAATCTTAGGACTTACGGACATGAGTTGGTAAATGTAAAGATTTATAAAAAAGGGCGATTCTTTCAGGCTTTTACCATTAGAACTTAATACATGCTAGGTTTTACCAGTTACAGCTGGTAAATATTGGTTTTGGGAATAAAACAATGAGCATATCTTAGTCATTCATTTCAATTAACATGTTTCTACGTACGTATCATATTATTTGAAATAAGACCATTAATAAATTGTCAGTTATCAATAGTTAGTAGAAAAACACATTTTACTTGTTACAACACGGAGCGCCAGGTGGCATTTAGAATTACAAAGTAATCCTGATGACTTGCAAGCGCAGTTCTCCAACAAGTATTTTTTGAGACAGTTGTATTTTTTAAATCCTCCAGTCAACAACACCTCACTTCCTTATCTTTAACAACTTCTATCTTTATAAAATCTTCAGAGCATGAGGTAAACTGATTCTGTGTGTAAAGCTGCTTTAGTACTCCAATTTTGGTACCCAGTTGCTAAAACTCATTGTACTTTACATCTACAATAACTGCAATAATGCTATTCGGATCAGTTTTAGCCCTGTCAATATCAGATACTTTCAGTCTTACATTTTGGTCAACAACATTTGGATTTTTATCAGCCGACATTGCTTTCATTTTTTCAGCTTTCAATTTTGCCTTTTTTATTATCTGGACAGATTCTATCTTTTTCGGTATTGGATCTTCTTGAGCTTGAGTTGCATTTTCTGTTTCTGAATCGGTATGTCTCTGAATCGTTACATTGGTATCATTGGTTATTTGCTTCTTCTTCATCTTTTTGGTTACAATAATTTCGTTTTCTTGTATTTGTTCCTCACATTGTCACTGTTTATGTCCTCTTCTGACTCATTTTCAAAAACGTTGTCTTCCTTGTCCTGTTCAATTACATTTTCGAAGTTAGAATTTTGTTCCGTATTTTTCTGCGAATGCAATACATTCTCTCAATCTTCTTCAGATCTTAATAGTCTAATCATATCTTTAGGAATTGCTAACGTCGCAATGCCCGTTTTCATTGGACTACCAAACATTGATTCATAGGGTGAGAATTTAATTTTCTCGTGATATGTTCTCTTTTTCATAGCCTGGATAAATTTCAAGCCCTCTGACAACTTTGACTACTGATTGCTGAGCATATTCTTGATGTTTTGATTGGTACGGTCCGCTGATCCTTGACTCTGGCCTTGTCTTGGTTTTCCATGTACGATTTTAACATCCGGCTACAGAGAGCATAAATTTTCAATTACTTGGTTACGTAATTCTCTACCATTATCGGAATAAAGGATGTTCGGCGCTTCAAGAGTGGTGAAAATATCCAAGAGATCGTATGCAACTTCTGCTGCGCGTTTAGTTCGAAGTGCATGAAGGATCACAAATTTAATAAGATGGTCTTGGTAAACTAATATGAATTTATAATTTCCGTCAGGGTTAGTTTGTAGTTCTATGTGATCTACTTGACAACGCGAGTTCATTTCAATGAACTTTTTCAGAGTCTTGTGTTTCTTTTTACAAGATTGGCATAGCTTCACAAATGCCATGATAACTTCAACTGTTTTGTTTTTATACTTACGGTTACATTCCTTAAGCATCCTTGTCCTTCCACCGTATCCAACAGTAACATGCGCTTCTTCGAGAATGTTCGTAACAAACGTAATACTTCATCCTCCTCCGTCGTCGATGCAATTAAATTTTCTTCAAAGTGTTATAGCACTTTATACGCCTGTAATGAACAGCTTTCTTCTTTTTTATATTCTTTGCAGTTTTTACTTCCTCTAAACACGTATTTGTCCTTATCGAGATAAAAGTTATATTTGTTGCTTTCCACGAGCTCGCCCATTATTTCAGATAATCTATGTTTTACACTCATTTTGATTCATAAATTACTTTTAGATACCAAAACACAAATAGAAATCAAAATAATGTGTGTGTGTTCAAACGTGTCAAATGATCGACTGTGACGAGCAGAGGTGCTACGGCTAGCGGGTGGCTGCAGACTGCCCTCGAATAAGAGTAAATACACCGAACACATTATGACACGTCTTTGTCAATATTTACCGCGTCTTTGGGGTAAATCTTAAGATTTATGTGAATGGTGGCAAAATGGCGAAATGAACGACGATCACAGAACTGTTCGGATTTTTGCCATTAAAAATTGGTAAATCTTAGGTTTTACTGGAAAATTTTAGGATTTACCGTAGTTCGGGCTTTTATATAGTTTAAAACCTGTTTTTAATCATCAATCTTATTGTTCATCGCTAACATCAACAACTAATAGAAGTTCACCGATAAATATCTTTAGTTTTATCATTTCATATGTAAAATATTGAATTCTATTCGATGCCAATGAGGTAATAAAGGTTTTTCCAGGTTAACGTAAATTCTTCTATTAAGGAAGTCCAATTGCTGCACATATTAACCAAAAAATATTATGCTTTAATACAAATAATTTTTTTTATAATAGTTTAGGTCATGCCACTGCGGAAATTTGATTAGCACTACCGTGTAAATTTTTTGGAATTCAGTTTTCAGAATTTTATAAAATCGGGATCTAGGGAATATTCTTTGAATTATACTTTTATTTTTACCACAGACTTCTTTTTTTGCAATTAAATATTTAGCTTATCGTGGGGTTTACCGAGAAATCAGTTAAAAGAAAGACATAAAATTTAAGATTTGCCTGCATTAAAATGGAGTCCAAAAGTTTGGCAACATTGTTTGAGAGCGCACTTCAGATCGTTGAACACATCTAATATGAAAACATGAACCCATTGATATTTCGAAATAACACAAATTAATTAATTTTTGTGAGACATCTAATTACATTTATTTATTAAATTAATAGTACCGAAAGCTAACCTGAAGTTAAAGTCGTAAGGTTTACGATATGTATTATCTTCTTTATTATTACTTGTACGAACTATATTTATACCATTATATTTCATGCATTTTACATAAAAAAAATACGATAAAAATTTACATTAACGTACATCAACACAAAATGTGGGAAAACAATGTTGTCTTGAAAATATATATAAAAATTCATAAATTTGAACTTTTTTATCAGCAAATCAAGAAAATTATCGAAAAACAAATAAAAGCAAAATGACGCCCTTCATCAAATAGTAACGAGCATAGTTCAGATAAGGATGGCGTGCGTGTTACGGAGAGCACTGTTGCCAGATTACAATTTCTATGAAATTTACATATATTCTTTTCTTTCTCTCAAAACTAAAAATAAAAGACCCGAAAAACATTTTTCTTTCGCTTTTATATCCCTTCTTCACGTAGTCTCTGCTGGACAATAATATTTTTAATTAATAAATCTAGGTGAATTTAGGTTAGTTCAGGTTGGCTTCAATTTTTCAAATTTATTAAAACTAAGCTTAACCTGAACTAATTAAAATTAACCAAAAATTTGGGAGGTTAAGATTAATTTTACCCTTTGTTATATATTGTAAAAATTAAACTATGTCGTAGACTGAAAGGGATCAATGTTATAGTTTATACCATAAATTATAGATCTTGGTCAATTTAAGTTATTTCAGGTTAGATTCAGTCTTTGAAACTAACCTAAACCTGATCTATCCAAAACAAATCAAGAATTTTGGGTGGTTAACCCGTTTTTATATATTACAAAAATTAAACTATATTGTTGAATGAGATAGACAAGAGATTACCGTTTGTTTTATGAAAGTATTTTACATCTAGCGACGTTGGAACGAATGACAGTCATTGCGCTTATAGTAATGTTCGATGACGTTTTCAAAACGTGTTTTTGATTTTTTGTTGAAAATACAAGCTTTTCTAAATTTCTTGGCTAAAATTTGTGCAAAAATAGTTAAAACATTTTACATAAAATATATTTTAACTAGTAATATATATATATATATATATATATATATATATATATATATATATATATATATATATATATATATATATTAGGTAATTAGACAGGCAATGTAGAGGTCGATCTGGCAGGACTTGGTGGGGCGGTAGGTGAATCATATTTATCAATGGTCTTTATGTCCGAATAGCCGAGAATATATATATATATATATATATATATATATATATATATATATATATATATATATATATATATTAGGTAATTAGACAGGCAATGTAGAGGTCGATCTGGCAGGACTTGGTGGGGCGGTAGGTGAACATATGACCCGCCTTCAGTATAATTTGGAATTTACTAGAGAGAGTTATTTGGTTATCCGCAGCGATTTTTTTTTGGTGGAAGAGTTTTTCTGGTGCGTTGACTGAGACAAAATGTAACGCAAAATTTTACAAAATTTTAGCAGGTCTATGTAGATAGTGTTTAGTCAAAGACCCCAGTTTTCGATGAATGACTGGGAATGAGTTCAGTTTGGCTTACACCATCCTTCATCAGATTTTGACCATTGAATTGGGGATAAAATAATCTACGCATCAAAAAAATCTTTCGCAGGACCAAAAAGACAACAGGAGGGAAATGTGTCTTGACTTTTTGGAATCGATTGAAAACTATTCCCATTTTCTGGAACGTGTAATTACTGGTATGGAATTTTTGGTGTTTGAGTACGAGCCGGAAACCAAACGGGAAAACATGGAATAGCACATTTCAAACTTTCCAGCACTCAAAAGGGAAGAATGAGGAAATCGAAGATTAAATGCTTTCTTGATAGCCAAGAAGCATACAACAAAAAGTTTGTGTCTTAAAGTCACAGTCAATGAACACTTTTACCGAGAAGTTCGTGAAAAACACGATTCAGACCAAGAGTTTTTGGTCAGCAAAACAAAATTCATGTGGCTCTTTAGTACTCTTATTTACATGATTTAAGTCGTTGTAACTTTCTTCTCTTAACGAATTGAAAAATCGTCTCACGGGATATCATTTTAGAACCCTTGAAAATACTCAAAGGATGGTATCCAACCAACTGAAGGCTAATTCAATATTCAAGCTCCAGTACTACTATGAGGATTGAAATAATCTCCTTCAACACTGTATGGCTATCCAAGAAAGTTATCTTGAGGGAAACAATATTGAATTGTAATTTTATTAGAATAAAGAATTGCATAAAAAATATATTCTCATTACTCAATTTATATACTTCGTATAAACATCACAAAGACCCAAGACCAATCAATAATCAAATTCAATACCTTAAAGATACGGAACTAACTTTAGTAATTAATAAACTATCATAAGCTGTATCAAACAGCTATTACTAATAAACTGTCACTGGCTGCATTGCCTCATCTCTCAAAGCAATAAAACAGCAGTTGTCATTAAAAAGAGTGGATTACTCTTTGATGTAACTGCACTTTGATGAATAATTTATTGTTATTCCTTATTTTAAGTAGTTTGAAACTGAACGAAATATTTTGGTCAGCAACTAATTCTCTATTAACAAAATCATTACATTCCTACTTAAATGTTAAATATTAAATCATTTTTGCTCATTTTCAGATTATAAATAGCTAACATTCTTTAGAAACCACACTCATTCATCTTTGTCTCAATATTAGGTAAGCTGCGAACCGCAAGATTTAACGCAAAGCTTGTCAAATGTCACGTTGCCATACGTTTTTGGTGTTATAGACCTCAAACTAGCATTAAGCCATAAAGATTAAGAAGAAACCAAAAATATCTCAATTAATTATTAAAACCAGTCATTTTATCTTATTGGTTTTTAGGGTTTTATTAAGAAAATAAAATAGAGTAATATTGATTAGAATTTTGTTTTTATTTACTGTCATATGTGTCGTAAAAATAAAGCTCCAGCTGCAGTATAGAAACTTTTATAAAATTAAATGCTGCTCTGGATCTTTAATTATATCAGTTTATCTAAACAACACATTTGTTTGGTTTTTGTTTGTGGTCAATGGTTTTTTTTTTGATATTTGACAAATACAAAAATTTTTCTTGAATTTTTACTTCAGTTTCTCTACTAGTAGATATTTTAAGAGCTGAAAATAACTAGAAATGCGAAGTTTACCTTTAGTATCAACAAAAGAAGGATTTAGAGAGTTATTTTTATGAATAAGTATTGTTGGGTACTATTTACATATTGAAAATAACGTAAAAGTTTAGGCAACCAGAAATTCAAACTTTTACTTTATCGTCCGGTTATTGATTCACCTGTTGACGTGCCAAATCGAACGCCACAGAGTTACAATCTTTAGCAAAGATGACAGTGAAATCGTTTGCGCATACATATGTGCATGTTTACAAATTATATCTGAAGCGGGAGCGAATAAGCTGGTTAGTGTCTATCTACTGAAGAAACTGAGACTGAAATAACAGTAGGTGTCAATATTGTCATCCACTTCAACTTTGACCAATCAGAAAATTTAAGTGAAATTTAAATGCACCAGTTAGAAGCACTCTGTTCATTTATTCATTCACGTCGCTGTCTGTCAAGATTGTGGTTAGATGGATATGTTAAATTTCATTGTAAGATGTTAATATGTACACTTAGTTTTTTTTTTAATTTCAATCCTTTCAAGTTATTTAATGGCTAAGTACATACTGTAGAGAAAGTACCGAAACTATCAATGGCAATTCGCAGTTCAATTAGTATGGAGTTGCTGGCGCCCTAAATTTAGAAGACTTCCTCACATAGATCTGTCGGAGATCTGCTCACTAAAGGCGGGTTTTCCTAGCAGCGCACATTTTACGCGGCGTAGAACTTAATACGGTCGGCGTAAAACGCCGAGAACTTCTCTAATGAAAATCAAATACAGACGTTTTCCTACACTGCGTAAAAATGACTTGCGCCATCTTAATACGGTCGACGCAGTCTATTCTGTTGTTACGCTGCGTGTGATAAAAGAAGTGCTCCGATATTTTGCTGAAAATGAGTTCACAAAAACAACAGATCCATTTTAGTGCTACCGAGGACGAACAATTGGTATAAATAGTGAGTGGTTACCCTATTTCTTGGAACATGAAGCGTCAAGAGTTTAAAAATGTTGTCAAAAAGGACATAATTTGGAATGAAATGAACAAAATGTAAAATACGCTTTAAATTTTACTTCGTCGTCAAGCAGATATCTAAGTAATTTAAATACTCCTTCGCTGCTTCTATTTTGTAATAATTGACTAGCAGAATTTCTTCTTCTTTCAAAATTTCGTCTTGTAATATGAATAAAGCCAAAGCTTTTCTTTTACTTTTAGATAAATTCATCGCGATGGTCGTCAAAAAACTGACAATCCTAGGAAAACACTTTTAGGCAGCGCATTGGTTGTTGCGTTGCGTCGGCCGAATTACGTTCTATGTTACGCAATATGTGCATTGCTAGGTAAACCCGCCTTAAGTGAACCGCTTTTCTATAGGAGTATTTTTAGTTAGCTATATTTATGAAATTCATAAACTTTATTAATTTTAAATATAATTTTACACCATTTGCTTTCAAACAGACGAAGAGTGCAATAAATTTATCATTCCCTTTTGATCCTTTTTCACATTATCTCAACAAAAAGGTAAAATTAGAAAAAATAAAACTGACTTTAAAAACTGCACTAGAAACTAACGAAATTTTGCAATTAATTTAATTGCATATATGCTCACATATTTAGCACTTTTTTGAAGGCGGTGCTAAATTTATTGTTATTTATGTATTGAAATTATCTCCAAACTACAGAAATAACCCAATCATTTGGTCAAAAAAGGGGGTTACCTGGAAAGTTTTCCGGGAGCTTTGGAAATTGAAAATTTTATAGATTTCGATGTGCTCTTTCCGAATTTTGAATTTGCCACCTCGTATCTCTACCACTCGCGCCGCCATATTGGAAAAATGGCGCCTAATAACAGTTTTTTTACAATATCTCCTTTCCGACGCATTTTACGATAAAAATATTTATATACAAAATTAAACTGGAGAAAATTTACTACAATTTATGTATTAACAATTTTTTTTGTAAAATCAATAGTTTTGGCGTACGAGCGCCGCAAATTATTATTCATCTACACCACCACGTTTTTCTCGTATATTTCTCCAAAATATTTTACTATTGTCGCAGGTATTAAAAAAACAGGTGTAAGGGTAATGCGTAGCCTTTATGTCGGGTCCCTCTCTCGACCTTACACGAAACATCTGTCGGTAGAACTCAAGAGAAGTATTTAGTTTAGTCTGAGTTATCAGTATACGTCTATCGTCTTACAGTGTTGTTTGTGTTTATAGAGCCATGGCTTTTGATAATGCAAATTGTTTTATTTGTAATAATCCATTATTAGAAAGTGAAACAATTGAAGTGAAGGAAAAAGGATTGGAGACTTTTCGTAAATCAAATGTTATAAGAAAAGACAATAAAGTTGAACTTTTGGCGGGACTAAAATCGATAGTGGTTCATGATGTATGTCGAAAACGATATAATAATGAAAAGTTAATCGCTGCATCATTGCGTAGAGGAAGCAATGTCACGACACCTCAACCACTACTGCTATCCTCGCACCCAACATTCTCATTCAAAGACCATTGTTTTTTATGCGCTGATGAGATAACAGCAGAGTTTTTAGCAAAACAAAAACAGACGCGATTGTACAAGCGTAATGTTGTGTATAGTGTGCGGAAATTATCTATGAAAAATAGTATTTCAGAACTTGCTAAAGCTCGTAATGACGATTGGGGTCGAGCAATTGTTGAGTGTCTTGAGCATGTGAATGATTTGGTCGCAGCCGATGCACAGTACCACAATTCCTGAATGAAAAAATTGTATCAAGCACCACCAGCTGAAGATATAAAAAAGGTCCGTATGCAAATGAGATCGATACTGCGATGCAGTTCATTTATTCTTATCTTGAGCAGAATTCCGATGAGTATCAGTTTTCTCTGGACGAATTGATAGCCAAAATTGAAGGTGATTACCGTCCATACATAAAAATAGTGAAAGCACAACTCCTCAAAAAATACGGTGATGATATTTTAATTGCCGTCACTGCCAAAAAGGCTCCGGTGGTTTGTTTCCGAAATACAGGGTTTAAGCTATTAACGGAAGCCTGGTAAAATTAAAAAAGTAATGACAATGCAGAAGAACGTCGGCGTATTGTAAAAACAGCAGCAGAAATTGTTATAGAGGATATTCGCTCTACGGTCTATGAGACAAAACATTATCCTCCATCAGATAATTTTTTTCAAGACTCTGAGTCAGATATACCTGAAACTTTAAACGTTTTCCTAGATGAAGTGATTTTAAGAAACAAACGATCGTCTTTTGAAAAATGGAGGAAAAAAAGCATTGCTCTCGCCCATTCTATAATTGCAGCAGCAAGGCCGAAATCTTTTATATCAACATTACAGATCGAACTAGCTGCATTTTTATTTCTTAAGTATGGATCTCGGCGATTAATAGATGTATTATCATCTTTTGGATTTTGCTCTTCATACACCGAAGCAATGTTGTTCGAAGTTTCAGCTCTTATGCGCGCACCGTTGAATATCGATGATAACGCATTTTCTCAATTTGGACAACGCTGATTTCAATACGCAGACATTAGATGGTAATAACACTTTCCATGCCATGGGTCATATCGATTGTCTAACACCTACAACTGCTATCGCTCCTGATCACATTATTTCACGATTAAAGCAAATGCCGTCTGCAACAGTCGTTGGTAGTTTAGGTATTATTGCAAGATTCAAAACCTTGGTAGCATTCGTGCGGCTTAGGAAGTAGTTATGCCATCCATTTCAGATTTATTATGGCTATATCCATCGCAGATAATGCGGATGAATTTTCGGTCTGCAACGTCTCGATCGGTGCCCAAGACGCACTCGCAACGCCTGGTCCATCAGGAACGGCAAAGCGAAGGAGATTGCGCTAAATTTCGAAAGTGTGCATCACATGTGGATTAGGCCTACAGGGGACACCACGAAAAAAAAACGCGCCGCTTACTCTACCTTAAAGTGGTGTGGAAATGATTTTTTTTCCAAAACGCATATTGAAATGTATTTTGCGGCGCTCGTACGCCAAAAACTATTGATTTTACAAAAAAAATTGTTAATACATAAATTGTAGTAAATTTTCTCTAGTTTAATTTTATATATAAATATTTTTGCCGTAAAATGCGTCGGAAAGGAGATATTGTAAAAAAACTGTTATTAGGCGCCATTTTTCCAATTTGGCGGTGAAGATACAATTTTTTTTTTTAGTTTTTAATAAAATTTTTTAAACCATTTATTATTGGAAAAGTATACAATATTCAGTAAAGGAATACTCTCTTCAAGCTCAAGAATTTACCCCATTAGATTTCTCACAGAACTTAAGTATTAGTTTTAAACTTTTAAATAAAATGCAAATCTATTGTTTTGTTTGTTTTCACCGTAGTTATAAAATTATTTGTGAAGTGCGGTAGAGTTGAAAACCTACCGAGTTCCACTTTTTTTACTATAATTTGAAGAAATTTATATTATTTTTTTTTTAATTATAAACTTTATATTGAGCCAAGATATTTTTTGATTATATAGGTTAGACAAACATGTAAAATCATATTAACATTTGGGTAATATTTTGCTTAGAATATTCTACCTCATAAATTTTTCAATTTGTTACAAAAAAATATAATAAAAATTGTATACTAGGGATATAATTACATTTGCCCTTGTTCTGTTGAATGCTTTTTGTTGTATTGCTTTGGGGCCTATTAAAATTATTCAGCTAACTTGACCTCAAATGCTTTGTATTGAAAGTGATTTTGTGCAAAAAAGAAAACCGGATTTCCTAAGAGGAAACCTTTATTAAATCAAGCTTTTGTAAAATCGTTGAAGCGGTTTGAGAATACAAAATATTCTAAGTCAAAGACCCTTTTTTTAATTTGATTAAAAATAAATTTTTAAAATTAGCATGGCATTAATTCTCATTTAAATTGGGACACAATTTGCCTATCTTTGATAATTTTAGCGTTCAATGACGAACTGAATCATGCAATGCTATGTTTTTAAAGGCCTATTAGACCATTAGATCTTGGAGCATTCTAAGTTAGGTACAGAATTTAGTATGATGTAATAGCTTATAGGCCCATTAGGTACCTAATTCCAACGACTAGGTGATGTCAATCTCTCTTGCTCAGTTGGGATATTAATAGGAAAACGATTTAGTGTAGTCTAATGGCGTTTAGGATACTAGTCGATATATCAATCAGCAACCTTTGAGATATTTCGGATAGAGTAGGAGAGACAAAGTGCTGCAGGTAAGAGGAAGCGTTATGCCTATCGAAACAAAGAAAATACCAGGCCTTTTCCTATCTCTCTTTAATGGGGCATATGCAAAGCAGAGCTCTCATCTTATCGGCGTACAGAACAGAAAAAAAAACACGTACTGTCTGACAAGGATGGAAATGCAATAACCATAATTATGTTGAACCGATATATACTCAGATACACCAAAAAAATCATCAAAATAACTTAGACTATCATTAAACTCAAACTACCGAGCCCAGACAGCATAACTGTTAAAAATAACTTTAACTTTTTTTTTGAACCTTAAATCGTGAATAAGTTACATCTACTTTGAAATTAAAGCCTTGTACATTAAATTTAATTGAATGTTATCTTATATTTCAATAAAGTAACTGAAAACGTATGAAGTTTAATGTATAATTACATTAGACTTAATGCAAAAATTATTAACTTTAATACATTAACATTAAATGAATTTAATGAACGTTTTATGAAATTTGCCTTCAGCACATCACCTTAAAATTAATGTGAAGTTTTTTACAGTGAACCAACCAATAGGTATAAAACTTTTTCCTGATATAACTTTGTTCAATAGTTAAAAAGGTAGATTTTTATGGCCGGTAATGGATTAGGGAATGGAATAATCACATTGATCATATATACAGGGTGTCCAAGATAAGGATCCTAAGCATGGGGATCTCAGTACCTGTTGGAGTTACAGCTTAGGTTAAATTAGAAAAAAGTTGCGTACTTTGAAGCGTATTTACATGCCGTTGAGAAACTTTAAAAATTTTCATGGCCAGCTGAGATATTGGGGAAAAACGAAAATTTGACGAAATAGATTTTATTTTTTTGTGACTTTATTTTAAAAGATATTAAAAAATTAATAAAACTTTTTCATTGGCACTTTTTAAATAATATGTGATGGCGTTTTTAAATTTTATATCCGACGTTTTGTTTTCGAGAAACCATCATCAACTTTATTTTTTTATATGGCCCAAAAAAAAAGTATACCCTGTATCTGATTCCATTTTTTATTACAAATTCAACGATGTATCACATGTCATATTTTTTTTGTTAGACAAAAAAAAATGCGATTTTTCTATTTTTTTAAACATATTTTTAAGTAGGCTTTGCAAACAAATAATGCTTTGACACTTTGACGTAAATACCTGTTATTCTGTCACATATGACTTAATTTAATGTTTATGGTAAGATAAAATAATAATTGTTAAGTTGATTTAGAGTTATTAAGTTGTTTGTAGAGTTCTTGTCGTTGTTGTTACTGTTGTTATTGTTTATTGTTGAATAATTATTATTGTGTTATTATCGTCGAATATGCCGGGTGGCCATTATAGTCATGAAGAAAAGTTTGACATGCTGACCTGCTACATTTTGTGCCAGAAGAATACTATAAATACTGCAGCAATGCATCTAAATAAATTTCCAGATAGAAAGCAATTATGTAAGTCCATTTTCTTACAGTTGGCGCGAAATTTAAAACAATATGGATCATTTAAAAAGCCAGTTTCATCCCGAAAAAAGGATTCTTCCGAAGAAACCCAAAATAACGTATTCCAAGCAGAACCCTGACATCTCTTCCAGGCAAATTGAAAAAAATATAGGAGTAGCCAAATCCACTGCTCAATTTATTTTGCGTAAAAATAGATATCACCCCTATAAATTTAGGATTTGCCAAGCACTTAAACCAAAGGATCTTGAACGACGTCGGCATTTCTGTGAGTGGTATACACGCGCATGTGAAGATGATATCAATTTCCCTGCAAAAATAATATGGTCTGACGAAAGTCTAGTCACTAATAATGGTGTCTTTAACCGCCGGAATACTCATTACTGGGCGCAACAGAATCCGCGTGTTCAAAAAATTTCAAGACATCAGGAGCGTTTTGGGTTTAATATGTGGTGTGGAATTTTCGGTACCAAAATACTAGGTCCATTTATCTACCATAGTTCGTTAACTGGAGAACGATACCTTCAATTATTACAAAATAATTTAGAAGACTGCTTGGAGGATTTACCTCTGGCACAGGTTAATACCTGTTGGTTTCAACAAGACGGTGCTCCTGCACATAATTCTAGGCAGGTTCGCGAGTATCTTACGCAGCGATTTCCTGGAAAGTGGATTGGAACCTCCAGTGAAGTGCCTTGGCCAGCGCGATCTCCGGACTTAACCCCTATGGACTTCTTTCTTTGGGGGTTTCTTAAAAGCCAAATATACCATCATTCTTTTGAGACTGAGCAGCAGTTACGAGAATGTGTAACTAATGCATTCAACAGTATTACACCTGACATGTTGCGTGATGTTTTAAATTCTACCATAAGAAGATCATATTTATGTCTGGAAAATAACGGAAATCTGTTTGAACACCTGCTTTAAATTGAATAAAAAAAATTGTTAATTTATTTGTTGTTTTAGTTATTTTTAAATAATTTATCATTCTTTGTATATCATTAAAATAATGATTATCTTATGGTTAAATTTATGGTAGATTAAATTTTCTTGTTTCTAAGTAGTACTATGCTCCATTCAGCTTCATTGCTCTGTAAATAGATATTAACTAATATGTGAGATCAATAACTCATAACAGGTATTTACGTCAAAGTGTCAAAGCATTATTTGTTTGCAAAGCCTACTTAAAAATATGTTTAAAAAAATAGAAAAATCGCATTTATTCTTTTATCTAACAAAAAAAATGTGACATGTGATACATCGTTGAATTTGTAATAAAAAAGGGAATCAGATACAGGGTATACTTTTTTTTTGGCCCTTATAAAAAAATAAAGTTGATGATGGTTTCTAGAAAACGAAACGTCGGATATAAAATTTAAAAACTCCATCACGTAGTACCTAAAAACTGCTAATGAAAAAGTTTTATTAGTTTTTTAATATCTTTTAAAATAAAGTCACAAAAAAATAAAATCTATTTCATCAAATTTTGGTTTTTCCCCAATATCTCAGCTGGCCATGAAAATTTTTAAAGTTTCTCAACGGCATGTAAATACGCTTCAAAGTACGCAACTTTTTTCTAATTTAACCTAAGCTGTAACTCCAACAGGTACTGAGATCCCCATGCTTAGGATCCTTATCTTGGACACCCTGTATATACAAAGCTAAATAACATTACTTTGCGCTGTTGCAGCTTCGCTATGCTTTAGACAGAGACTTAAGAAAAATGTACCTTGCTTAGTAACAAGCGCGCGGTGTTTGTGTATTTTGAATGAGTAAAATAATGATTTTCGACTTCAATTTTTCCTGTAATTTCCCTGTATTAGAGGAAAAACCGAATCCTTTGTTAAAAACTCTGGACACTTTGTCCAAAGATTAAAAATCATTCAATTAGAGCCCGGAGACATATTAGCCAGTTTTGATGTAGAATCCCTGTACACAATGTACGTTCCTATAGATGATTCAGTGTCCATAATATCGGACATATTACGAACTAACAACAAGTACTCCATCCTACTAGAATTAATTAAAGCATGTCTGATTTCCACTTGTTTTACTTTTTAAGAAATTTTCCACGAGCAGATTTCGAGAGCGGCCATAGGACCTCCGATATCACTTGTGGTAGTTAACATCTTTATGGAAGCTTTCGAAAAAAACGCCTAATCTCTTGCTCCTCTAAATCCTAAATTTTGATGCAGATATATAGACGATACATTCATAGTTTGGCCACATAATACAGATAACCTCCAAAATTTCCTGGATCATCTAAGTCAACAACAAACCAGCTTAAACTTCACAATGGAAACTGAATCAAATGGCGCTCTTCCCTTTCTTGATATACTAGTACAAAGCAAAGAGAGTGGCAAATTAGAACATTCTGTGTACAGAAAACCAACACATAAAAATCGATATCTCAATGCAACGTCACACCGTCATACTTCTCAAAAACGATCCGTCATAAACTCTTTGGTACATAGGGCATGTGACGAACCGTCACTGAAATCAGAAACAGAAAAAACGACTGATACTCTGAAAGGCCCCAATTATTGCTTTGAAGATATATGACGTCCTATTAATAAATATAAGAACCCAACTCCTGAACAAAATGTCATAAATGTATCTCCTATGGACAGTGTTGTCTTACCTTACATATACGGAACCACAGACAAGATTGCCTAATTGCTTCGAAAGTCAAATATTCGGACAATTTTCAACACATGTAAGAAAGTTGGACAATGTTCGAATTTTCCAAAGGACGCTATTCCATTTCAAGCAGAAGGCGTTTTCAAGATATCTTGCTCTTGTGGTAAAGTTTCTGTAGGTGAAGCAGGATGGTCTATATCCAATAGGCTTAAGGAACATAAAAGATGTATGAATAAGAAACAAATTGTAAAATCTGCAGTAGCTGAACACCAGCATTGTTTAGGACACACTTTTAATACAAAAGAAACCAAGGTGCTAGCACCAGTATTTGGTTTCTTTAAACGTAAAATTAGGGAATCAATCGAAATTTCTAAATATTCAAATAATATTAATAGAGATGCAGATTACTGTCTACATCACACGTGGAAATCGACTGTAATGCTGGATCGCGGTTCGCTGAGCACCAGTCGGGTATAAATACCGGGCTATTGCTCCTCGATAGTCATTCAGTGTTCTAAGAAAACAACCTGTTACAGTCAAAAAGAACAAAAAATATTTATAAAAATTTTTAAAAAATTATTTTTGCATCATATAAATTACGAGAAATATGAAAGAGATATTTGCCTCATATCCAATACAAATATATCTTATAAAGAGGATAAAACTACCAGAAAATGGCAATAAATTATAAGGTATACGAAAAATAGTATATTATGCATCAAAAGCGAAAGCGAGTGTGATAAAAATGCTTTCTTAGGGATTCTTTATTTGCCTCCTTGGTGTATATATGATTTTCCATCATAAGTGGTATTTCTGGTTACCGAAGCGGGTCAAAAATTGTCACATTAGGGCTGGGTGTGATGAAAAAAGGTGTTCAGTCGTTATAGACTAAACTGATCATGAAGTAGCAATTACCATGCATTTTGGTTCATGTCCTTTGACATTTACCTCTTTTAAGGAAAGATCTATTAAAGATCCAAGCACTTAACTCAAGATCTAATAGAGCCGCTCAATGTAAGATTAGTCAGAGATCGAGCCACTCAAGGCAACATCTACTAGAGAGCCAGCAACTCAAGAATCCAGCCACTTAAGCCAAGATTTTTTAGAGACCCAACCCTATTTTTTACGGTCAAATATCATCGAAATAAATAATTTTAGAAAAAATAACGTTCAATCTAACCTACAGAGTCGGAAATGAAAAATAAAATTATAAACTCAGCCTCATTTTTTTTTGTGCTAAGGGTAGGTTCCTGTTAGTAAATTACGGTCAAACTTTTTTTGTGGTCAAGTGTCATCGAAATAAATAATTTAAGAAAAAAAACGTTTAGTGTAACCTACAGGGTATGAAATAAAAAAATTAAATTCTAATCTCACCCGCATTTTTTTTTGCAAAGGGTGGGTTCCTGTCAATAAATCGCGACCAAACTTTTTTCACAATCAAGTGTCATCAAAATATATCATTTAAGAAAAAGAAACTTTCAGCCAAACTCACAGTGGCGGAAATGAAAAACAAAATTCTAATCTCACCGCTGTTTTGCGCTAAGGTTGAGTTCCTGTTAGTAAATCACGTTCAAACTTCTTTTGCGACCAAGTATCATTGAAATAAATAATTGAAGAAAAAAAAACGTTCAATCCAACCGACAAAGTCGGAAAAAATTCTAATATCACTCCTATTTCTTCCCGCTAAGGGTAGGTTCTTGTTTTTAAAATACGGCCAAACTTTTTTTACGATTAAATGATATCGAAATAAAAAAATCAATCTAAACAACATGGTTGGAAATAAAAATATAAAGTTTTAATCTTAAATAATAACAAAAATTACTCCATGCCGTTCCCATTCGCTTAAAAGGTTAGTTCACGTTAGTTCATTTTAAGTGTTCTAAATGATCAAAAAATATTTTCAGAACCATTTTTATCAACTTCGCAAACATTACTGGCGAATATTCTTTTTCGATAATATTAATCTATTGAAAGTTCAGATTCATTAAGGAGATATACCCTCTTTATGAGGTGTATTTGTATAAGATCTAATGAAAATATCTTTTCCATATTTCTTCTAATTTAATATGATGCAAATATAATTTTTTTCAAATTTTTATAAAGACTTTTTAGGTTTTTTGACTATTAGCGGTTCATTTCACCTCCATGGGAGGGTTAATGTTAGTAAAAGAGAAACGAAAAATATATGATAATTGATGCATAATGATCAGCTTAAATTATTACTCATGAATGCAATTTTTTTCAGATATTTTATAATTTATTCCCATTTTTCTTGCATGCCTCTTTGTCTAAAGAGTGAATTTAACAATTTTTGGTATTCTACATGACATAAGCTTTAAAATGAGATTTTATCTTTTTTCATTCTCGAGATATTTCATTTTTTATGAGGAACTTTACTCAACTGAAACACATTATTCAACTAAAGTTCCTCAAATTTGAACATTAAATGTACATATATATATATATATATATATATATATATATATATATATATATATATATATATATATATATATATATATATATATATAAATATAAATATAAATATATATGAAGCAAAATGCGAACAGTAAATGCAAACTTCGTTCCATCATATCCTTTCCGTGTTGGAACTTGCTCAGTTTGGATAAATTGCTACAGAACACAATTCATTCTATTCCACCACCATCGAGATGATGGCCTACCTGTACCACCATATAGAGAAGAAAGTCAAAATTTACCCTCCCCGCTACAGTGATCCGGTGGAGGTACATGTTTCGTCTCTACTAGACTCATCAGGGTAACGACATGCACCTGTTTGTGCAAAAACCTGTATCAAACCTTTGGTGATTTGAAATTTTTGATTTTTGAAATTGAATCTGAATATAGATTTTGCACAGCTCTATTAAGTGTATGGTTTAGGTTTTTGTTGATCATCGTTTAACACAGTTTAGTTATAGGGATGTTATCATATGCCTTAGTTAAATCTATAAATAATGTATGTTTATATTGATTTTCTTACTTTTGTCAATTATTATTTCATGCAAAAAATGTTATTATTACAGGATCTCTGAATATTTTTCCACAGAGTCGACTCATTCAGCAAGTTGCCGTTTTAAACCTCTATAATTCTGGTTGTTTTCTTTACTTCTTTTTCTGTAGATTGTGGCCTTCTTTCCATTATGTAGGGTGTTCTTGACCGTTAAGACATTTATATTTCCATGCAAGTATGTTAAAAATTTTGTTGTTTTACTTTTTGAAAATTCTGATACACTTAGGTCCACTTGATTCTCTATTTTTTAGTTTTAGCTTTACTGACATCATTACTATCTATTTCGACGTATATGTTAATTATAGATCTTTCTTCCATATACTCAACCCTTTTTAGTTAGCAATTCTTGCTAATGGATAATCAATAGATTTTCCGATATTATTTGGCTTGATCCTGTTTTCTGTCCTGTATCCTTTGTGGTTTTTATCAATTATCAAACTTAAGGGCATTTTCCTCCGCCAATGTATACGTTTATTTCTTTCCTACATTTTTTTAAGTTGAGATTTCTTGTCGCTTCTCTTTTGATTTCCTCATATGTTCCTTTTTAAAATTGAAGGATCCACTAAAATAATTTATTTTTTAATAAAGATATAGACTTCCTGTTTTATACCTGAAAAGAAAAGAAAATTTATAGATCAATCGTATATCACACGAATATGTTTTCTTACGTTTTGATCTCAGTAATTATATTGTCGAGGAATGCATTAAATATATTTATTCATACGACCATGTTTAGCTTTTAAATACCGACTTAAAACGTAAATAATTCCATCAGTGTAAAACGATTATATTCTGATAATAAACTAATTATTAATGCGTTTTATAAATTGCTAAATGGTAAGGAGGAAAAGAAACGCCATAGTTATTTCTTCTAATATTTTTTAAATCACCGAAAAACTTTTTATATTCTAGTCTTTTATTTTTATTGCTTTTCCTAGGGTTGTTTTTCTAAATAAATGGATTTAATATCTTTTGTTTGGAAAGACGTTTTAGAATTGCCTTTAGTTTTGATGCAAATTCAGCCCCAATAATAGCAATAAAAAAGTTAAAGGTGTCAGTGATTTCCGCTCTCTTGGTGGCAATTCTCCTTTTCCTAAATTTTATTTTTTTATATCGGCAGTTTTTACTCTATTTTAAATTTTTATTGGTTATTTTGTAATATTAATAATGCTTGAATAAATAAAAATTAAGTTGACAAACTTGTGAGGGAATTTTTGTATTTTCAAAATAACTTTATATGATGTTATTCGCTTTTCTTGTGAATTGAAGCAGCCTTGGCAGTCAGGCTTCAAGTCTGTTCAGAGATGAGAAGATAGTTCGTCTTTCTTTAACCACAGGGGCTTTGAATCATCTGTCTTGAATATTGTCCGGTCTACTATAGAACAATCTGCTTATCTGTTTCAATTGCGTACCAATATTTACTAATTTTCTTACTTTCTGATATTTTGGTAGTCTTGTTCATTCAGCGGCAAAAGAGGTACTGTTTATCAAGGGCGTTTTGACTTTCTATATTCGTCCAGCTCTGATCAAACCACCGCTTGTTCCGCACTTCACTTGCTTTCGGTTATATATTTTCTCTAATTAGCTCTGTGGTGCAAATTAGTATCTCTATATCCCTCGAGAACTACTTTACAATTTTAAGCATTTGTATCAGATAATGCCTGGTAATGGCCATCAATTTTAGATCATCCATTTACAGAAGATGTGTTCCTATTCCTAATGCTTGATCTGTCTGTATTATGTGTAACTTAAATGACATGATATTAGAACCATTGCAAGTCAAAACCATAATGGATTTTAAATACTCTCCTTCTAGGTGAAAGTGTTCTAAAAGTGCACAAAATTTACATCGACTATATTCTTAGAATGGCTGCATGTCATTTTTGTGTCAAGGAGTCACGAGCCTTTTGGTAGTCGACGCAGATGATGAAAAGATTCGGTTGGTATAGGTCTGAATGCTGATGAGAGAATCGATGATCAGTTGCTCCTTTTTGCAACCATTTGCATCCCAGGCATATCCCTTTAACTAAATTACAATGATATTGTTTTGCTCGCAATGTTCATAGACACGTTATGTCGGACAGGATGTGATATTTTATAAAGAGTGAGAAGGCAGATGATAGGCTGGTATTTAGCTGGATCCTGTGTATTGTTCTGATTTAATTGCAAAACATACGATTGTGAAAGAAAAGTAGTATTTTATGTGGATTAAGCAGAACAATGTTAATTAGAACAGTCACTTTTTGGTACATATTCCAAAAGATTTTCAGCTAGAGTACTGAACTTGACCCAGGGCTCAATAATTATAGAATCCGTTAATGATGTTAAAGAGTTTCTCGGTGGTGAATGGATCGAGTGTAAGCTGGCGATAGTGTTGCCGTAAACAAGTATAGCTAATAAACTATTGTATAGCTGTCGTTTCAATTTCTGATGATACTCATGCGAAGCCGAAGTAGATCGATGGTTACACATAAAACTTTGGAGAACTATAATTCTTGTTGACAAAGGTAACTTACTTCTATTTAAAAATAATAGTTTTAATGCATATCCAAGAAAAATTTTATATAGTAGTGTGATGTTTACGAGTTCAAAAAGTCATAAGACTCTTAGTTTATTTAATTGCTTAGGCTTGAAGCAAAACATGCTGGCAAGTTTGAGAATACAAAAATGTAAAATATGCGTGTATTATATTTTACAAATTAAATGAAAAAATTTTTCTCTTTTTGTCTTGATTTTATATATTACTATAAAACTTTCAGCGGGATGCTTATTCGAAAGACACCGACAGTATTAAAGATAAAAATAAAAATATGAATTAAATAGTTTTTTTATTAACAACAAAAGTGTTGAAAGAATTATGATATGAGCCCAAGTGTTATAAAACTATCGAAAAAACAAGAAATATTAAGTTTTAGGAATATGTTCCTTTGTTCATATAGACTACCGAATTGACTCAACTTTGTTCATTCAATGGAAACCATCACAAAAATATTACTACCTTGAATTTCAAATAATATATAATGGCATAGCCACAGAATAAAAGCTACTTCTCTAAAAAAGGCAGACTGTAAATTTTGTGACGTTATTACGAAATAGTGTCAACTAGGCAGTGGTGTGTGTTACCAGAGTAGTAAATTCAATGAAAATCAGTACAGTGTCATAGCCAAGTGCGAGCTTCTGCAAAATTACTTGTTAAATATTGATTATGATATAAAGGCAAAAATGGAAAATGCCTATATATTTGTAGATTGACTGTTCAGGAGGCTCAAATACTTTTCTTTTTCTAACTTCACAATATAGCTGCAAATGGCACTCAGATATTCTGTGTCACTTTTTTCGTTCATAGAGTTGTCATCTTGATTAATATGAACCATTTCGAGGAAAATATGAAGAAACTATTTCAAGAGTTTCAGTGCCATCCCAGTTCATAGAATGGTCAAGATCAAAGACATGTTTAGCCAGAGCACAAGAGGTCAAACCTCTATTGACATCATTCTGAAGGGAAATGAGCTTGCCTTTGAGGCAGGTGAGTTCTTAATATTTATAGGTTAGGTTTAACTTTGTAATTAACTTTGTTGAGATGTCCTGAAAAAGAGAAAAATATATTCTCGAAAACTTGACAGAATCAAAAAAGGGTTTTTTCCTTATCAAGACCTAACCTAACGCATGTTCATATCACATAATTTTTCAGGAAAAGTTCAATTTTTTGTAATAAAGACGTCTAACTTGTGTGATGTTATTTTATCCTAGATATGAGCGATAGTGATTTATTTCACTCACATAATACTTGATAGAGCTATTTCTGTTAATCTTCAAAATGTTTCATTCTAAATGCTTCAACTATCAAAATTTTAAAACGTTCAAATTATTTTTCATACTTACGGACCGGTCCGGCCTCGGTCGCGTGGTGGTTCCTAAATTAGATCTTCTGGTCTTGTGAATGAATATTAATGTGGCTTGTCATATATTTAAAATTCGATAGTCTCTTACGAGTTTGAGTCTGTTAAAATAAGTTTATGGGTAAGAGTCTAATTCGTAAAATGTCAATTTAGTACTTAAGAAAAAACTCCTAGAATTAGCTTTGAGCCACTACTCATACACTTTAGCGGTATTTTATTTGTGAACACTTAGTTACCAATAATTAATAATATTATTGCGGTGTATTCGATCCCCATTAAAATAATGTTTATGCTATATTTAGAGTATTTGAAACTACTTTCTCATTTGTTATCAAAACAAGTAAAATAATAAATCCATATTTTGATTTATTAAATAATCTATTTATTTTTATATCAAACTTCTATGAATCAACTTATTATTTAGTAACTATACCAAAATATTTATTTGTATAAATACTTCAACGACGAATAGTAAAATTTATTTTACTGTATTATTTCTATTTTAGGATTCTATTTATTTTGATTGAACTAATATCACAAAAATTTATCTACCACGAGTTATATTAATATATATCGTAATGGTAACATACAATAGAGAAAATTTTAATATTTGATATGATCTGCACATTAAATTGATGAAAACAAAATGCATTTATTAAATTGTTTCACGTTATTAACGACATTTTAGTAATGGTCATTTAATGATGATTTCGTAAAGTTTTCAAAAATACACCAAAAAAGTTGGAAGTAGAATAGGAAATACTCTAGAAATGAGCTAAACATTCCAAAGGTGTCCCATGCATTCAAAAAATTAAATTTAAAATCGTTGTTTAATAAACCGGTGTACTTTCAGCCTATGCAATAAAAAATGACTCAAATTCCAAAAATGAGCACTTCATCAGAAAACGAGTCTATCTAGTCCAGTGGTTCCCAACCTGCGGGTCGCGATCTACAAAAAGATCGACTTGGCGTTTTTGGGGGCAGATGATTATTGCTTTTAAAAGCCACAACTTTATTTGAAATATTAAGGTAGGTGATAAAATGTTAATAATTTATCCATGCTTGGCAACACCGACGTACTAGTACAAAGGAAAGATAATGACAAATTACACAACACGTACAAATCGAGATCTGAATGCGACGTCACCCAATCATCTTTTTCAAAAAGAATCCGTCATTAACTCTTTAGTACATAGAGCTCTTTTAATAAGTGATGAACAATTAATAAAACCGGAAAAAGAAAACCTGACTAATGCTCTAAGATGCAACGGATATTGCGCTGAAGATATTAGACGTTGTATTAATAAATATAAAAACCCAACTATTCAACAAAATGTCATAAATATACCACCTATGGACAGTGTTGTCTTATTTTGTAACCACCAATAAGATTTAGAAATTTGTCCGAAAATCAAACATTCAGACAATTTTCAATACATGTAAGGAAATTTGACAATGTTTGAAGTCACCAAAGGACGCAATACCATTACAAAGAGAAGGCGTTTATAAGATACCCTGCCCTTTTGGTAAAGGGTATATGGGTGAAACCAAGGGCAGATCCAGCCTCTCTCTGGAGAGGGGGAGGGGCGGTGATATCACAAAAGTATAGTATGGCAAGAGAAAGCAAGTGGTCGACGGGGGGCATTCCCATTTCTGGTGTAAAAGACAGGGTCGGATCTACTTTTCTCAATTCGAAGCTCTTGGAGGAGGGGCGATCGCAAGAAAAAACAAGTTGTTGACGGGGGGGGGGGGGGGAGATGTCAGCAGCATATATATTCCTAATATAAGCGAAAAAATTAGGTCTATTTTCAAGAACTGAAGGCTCTTGGGGAGAGCAATCGCAAGAATATACGAGTTATCGACGGGGGGGGGGGTAGATGTCAGCAACACACATATTCTTAGTATAAGTCTATTTTCCTGAACTTAAAACTCTTGAGAGGAAGTACGATCACTAGAAAAAAACAAGTGATCGACGGAGGGGGGGAGGGTAGATGCCAGCAGCATACAGATTCTTAACATAAGAGGAAAAATCGGGTCTATTTTAACTAGGCTTAAGGAACATGAAAGGTGTATAAAAAATATACAAATTGTACAATCTGCAGTAGCTGAACACCAGCATTGCACAAGTCACACCTTTAATGTAAAAGAAACTACGGTATGATAGCATCAGTGTCACCAATGTGTAAATATTCAAATAATATTAATAGAGATATAGGTTACAGTTTACATCACAGGTGGAAATCGATTACAACGCTGAATCACGGTTCACTGAGCACCAGTCGTGTATAAATACCGGGCTGTTGCTCTTCAATGGCGATTCCGTGTTTTAATGAAGTAAATATCCCTGAAGATGTCTCATGCGAACGTAGGCGAAACGTCGGACAATCATTTCATGGTTTTTGATTAAAATACTCTTTAACACATTTCACATATGGGACGTTAGTAGCTATTTAGTTGACGTACCTCATTGATAATATAAATAGATTTAAATTTTTAATTCATAATATCAAAACGTATTTCACTACACACATAACTTTTCAAAAAAAATCATAATTTTTGCAATTTTCAAAAAATAAATTTTATGAATTCAATCGTAAAACAGAGTCACAAAAAGAAATGTGATTTTTTTTATGATTTTTTCCCGTTTTACTTTTGAAATATTCGAAACTCATTGATTGGTTGTTTCTGCTGTAAAATTCACAAAATTATATCACGGCTGAAATTTTGGATTTCATCATTATGTTGGACCTTTATCGATTTTCTAAATTTGAAGCAAATCTGGCCGATCTGGCTTAGAACAGAGCTAAAATAAATGTTCTGGAAATCTATTTGTGGAAAGTAACATGCCTTCAGACTCGGCTCCGACATACTTCCAAATTTGAGCTAAACACACTGAAGCATGTCAGCTCGTATGATTTTTAACTTCTTCAGTAATTCGTTATCTTAGTTGACTTAATGGAGGAATAATAAACATTTTTTAGGATCCCTGTAAGAGCTCTGGAGATTGTTTAGTTCAATTCGAGGCTCCATCATGCTCAAATCACTTGTCATTATACAAGATAGGAAACTGTTTTAGATATAGACCTGGACAGTTTTTAAATATAGATCTGAAATTAGTGTTAACATTCTCCCAAATTCAACGTGTTATGAGGCATTTTAGGTTAAACCTAGAGAGTTTCGCCGTGGATAGAGGAAATATTTCACAAAAAAAACCCAAACAAGTAGTTTCATCGAGTAACCACAAATTTGGTGTTTGTTTGAAGGTCATAGACAATGATGTGTCTTGCGAAGTAGTAGATATCTGTTGGACTTCCATTGTCTTTATTTTTGTTGAATATCACGACGTTTTGGTTGATAGTTATCTCTTGCCGTTTTCAAGTGAAACTAAATAAATCCCTTAGCTACATGACTCTACTATGGCAAAATACCATTTTTTTAAGCTGCATTTAGTTTTAGTTTACAATTACTAAGAAGTGGTTTCCACACTTCTCTTATATTTAAAGATGGTTTATTAAAACAACTCGGGTTCTGATGTATAACCGCGGCTTCTTTGAATTTCCGTTTTCTCCAATGTTGTTTTCGGTGTGGGATTTTAGCTTCAGACCATTTTATGTGGTGTCCATGAGTCGAAGCATGGTTGGCGGCACCAGATTTTTCTGTTTCTCCTCGAGATGTGCATTTTTGGTGTTTTTTGATCCTTACATCAAGACGTCTCTTTGTTTCGCCAATGTGGGAATTGCCACATTCACATGGTATCTGATATACACAGTTCTTCATGTCTCTTTGAGTTGTTAGTTTGACCCTAGTGAGCCGACTTCTCAGAGAGTTATTTGAATTGAAGACAACGTTGATTTTATATAGTTTTCCTATCCTTCTAATTTTTTCTGAAATGCCTTTAATATAGGGAATGTTCAATACTGGTTTTCGTTCTTCATTCATTGTCGTTATTGTCCTATTTCTGCGTTGTTCGAGAAATTTATCCACTTGATATACTGGGTATCCGTTGGCTGTCAGATCATTTTTAATGTAATATATCCATTTCATCAAGTTCTCGTTGTAGTTGCAGAGAGTCAAGGCTCTATCTACGAGATTTCTTATTATTCCTTGTTTGATGTTGTTGGAGTGATTAGATTAATAATTGAGGTATTGCCCTGTGTGCGTGGCTTTTCTGTAAACCGGAGTTCGAATTTGTCTGCCATTTCTTTCAACCAAGACATCTGAGAATGGTAATTTATTTTCTACTTCTTTCTCCATGGTGAGTTTAGTAGTTGGGCTGATATTGTTGAGATGAAAAAAGAAGTTTCGAAGTTCTTCGTCGTTTCCACTCCAAATAATAAAAGTATCATCTACGTATCTGAGCCATAACTTTGGTTTCTTAGTTGTGCATTCAATTGCAAACGTCTCGAATCATTCCATGAAATTATTTGCGACCACCGGTGAGAGTGAAGATCCCATCGGTAGTCCATCATCCTGGATGTAGAATTTTTCCTTTTCTTGAGGAATTAGAATTAGAAATTTGTTTGACTAATTATACTGCATTTACTTTTAGTATAAATAGTCATGTAGCTAAGGGATTTGTTTAGTTTCACTTGAAAACGGCTATTAACCGAAACTTCTTTATATTCAACAAAAATAAAGACAATGGAAGTCCAACAGATATCTACTACTTCGCACAAATTTGGTATTTTAATTATTATTATTTTTTTCTAATATATGCTACATTTTGAAACATATTTATCAAAAACAATTTAATCTACCAATGTCTGCATTAGTTAATTCCTAAAAATACACGTGTTTGAAATGAAAATGCATATAAAATACGAGTAGTTCAATTTAAAATAGATTTATATTAATGATTTTACAGAAAAGCTATTAGTTTTATTTTATTCTGTTTAAACGAAAAGCGCAAATAAACAGAAATATTTATGAATTCGTTAAAATAACATATCAATTGGTATTTTTACAACTTGTTTTTTCTATAACTGAGTAAAATAATAAATTTAAATTAATTTTGATACAAAAATAATGTAGCAAAAATATTCTTTCTATTCTTATTTTCGAAAGAATTTAAGTGTATGGCTTAATTGCAGTTAGAATGAAAGAAATAAAAGATAATTTTAACATGGAAATACCGGGTATTTTTGGAAATTGAAGTCTTCATTTTATCACTACATAGAACTAGATGGAAATACGCAATTATTTTTAACAACTTTTGATTTTGTTTAGTCTGGGATTGCCTAAGGAAGGAGAAAACTGTTATCATTGACTGGTTCACAGCTATTGCTGGGTAGTAGAAGCAAACATTTTTTCCGAATTACTTTCTATCCTCTTACTTAATCCTTTTAATATGTTCAGTTTAGTCTGAAATAATGTGGATTTAATTCTCGCGAGCTTTAAGATTATAATACTGATACATTGCCGTCTACGACATAGGCTATTTAGGAAGTCCTGCACTTAACGTTTAACATAAGTGGGCTATCGGCAACTAGTAATAAGATCTTCCAGAGTTGTTCTTTCCGACATTGGATTAAGGAGGTCCATTAGCTGCACTTGACTTAAATGAAGTGTAGTGCCCAAAATAATTTAAAAATAAATGGTTTACAAGATATTACAAGATATTTATCGTTGAAATAGAAAATATTATAAAAAATAAAACATGAAATTTCTTTGACTTATTTAAGGTAGCTGGTAATAACTAATGTATGATTTAGCAACGATGAATTTTTACTGTTTATGTTTGTCTTCCGGACAATCTAACCTTTCTTTTTTATAATAAATAAATTTATAAAATAGCAAAATGTTTACTCGTAGCAAAGATGCTGGTCAATTTGTAAATCTCAAACGGAAACAATGACTTCAGAATATAGTGAATACAAAAACAAACGTAAATTAAAAGAAAATTTCATTCCGACAGATGCAAATGTTCATATTAATAACCAGATCAAATAGACTGCTAAAGATTTATGGTATAATAATTGTGATTTAATGCTTTAAGAAATATTGTTGAAGAGAAAATTGAGGGTGTGGATTTTTACATTTTTTGGATTTGTTCTCAAAATAGAACTTCAATGAAAAATTTAATTTCCCAACAGTAGCAACAAAAAAGTACTCTTGTAGTTTTTCCGTATTTCGCATAGTTTCTGAGATACATATATGTACATACGAGGATGGTTCGATAAGTTCTCGGCCTGATAAAGAAAACAAAAGATTTTTGAAAATGTTTTTATTTATTTTTCAATATAGTCCCCTTGTACTTCAATATATTTAGATCAACGATGTTGTAACATTTTAATACCCGTAGTATAATGCGATTTGTCTAACTCTGCAAAATAAGTAGTTGTCGTTGCTCTGACCTCGCTATTTGAAGGGAATTTTCGTCCAGCGAGCTATTTTTTCAAGTTTAGGAAGAGAAAGTAATTGCTGGGAGCCAGATTCAGCGAATACGGTGCACGTGGAAGCACTTCGAATCTGAAGTCATGAAGTTTTGCAGCGACAATTATAGATTTGTGTACAAACGCATTATCCTGATGAAAGAGCATTTTTTTTTTGGCAAGATCAGCATCACGCCATGTGAATCCCAAAAAACCGTTGCCATGATTTTTCCTGCAGACGAAACCGTTTTTGCTTTTTTTGGCGCACTTTCACCACTGTTTCGACTGCTGCTTTGTCTCTGGCGTGTAATGGTGAATCCATGTTTCATCTACAGTTATAAAACCTCGAAGAAACTCAGCAGGATTGCGTCTGAATAAGTCTAAACACTCTTGAGAAGTGTTCATTCGAAGGCGTTTTTAGTCGACTGTTAACAAACGCGGCACTCATCGCGCAGAAAGCTTTTTCATGCCAAGGACATCAAGTAAAATGTAGTAGACACGATCTATCGAGATGTTTGCTATACCAGCATGCTCTCGTAATTTTAGTCGGCGATCACGAAGTATGACATTGTGAATTTTTGTAACAATTGCGTCAGTTGTAGCGGTTTTTGGGCATCCCGAGCGCTAATCATCGTGAAATGATGTATGACCACGATTAAATTCAGCAGTCCATTTTTTTACTGTCGAAAACGAAGGGGAAGAATCCTTTAAAGTAGAATATAACTCATTTTTAATGTCCGTAGGAGTTAAGTCCTTTAAAATAAAGTATTTTATAACCGTTCGAACTTCAATTTTATCCATCTTTCACAATATATGGAACCTTATGTGTTCACTCGATCGCCACAAACAAACAACTGAACGCAAACATCTGAAACTTTGCAGGGCGTTATCTCAAGGTTACTGCTTAAAAAATATTATAGTCATTTGATCATACTAGCGCCCTCTCTGTTTCAGGCCGAGAACTTATCGAACCATCCTCGTATAATTAAAAAAATCCTTTTTTCACCCGGTTCTCAAAAACAGGCTAAGTTTGAACCACATATCTCGGCCAATTTTAATTGTATATACTTGATCTGAAGTGCATTTTAAAGATTCCTTTTTCCTATGAAAAACCTCTTTTTTCCCAGAAAAATTTATGAGCAAAAATAAAAAGAACACGATTTTCCACATATTTTTTTGATTTACGTTTGCCCTATATTTTATAAAAAATATATATAATGCCAAGTCTAATAGAAAATTCAATTTTTCACAAAAAACTGCTATTAAAATTTTTCCGAATCTCGCTTAGTTTTTGAGATATATTTAAAAAACCAAAAAACGAATTTATTCACCCCGTTCTCAAAAACAGAAATGCCTTCTAAGTTTAATAGACTTTGATCTCTAAAGGTTTTAAATCACAATTTAAATTATACCACCAGCACCTGCAGGTTGTATTAGTTGAAAAGGGTTAATAGAAGTGCGTGCTTTCAACTCGAACAAATCTTTTATTTTTAGTTATTCTCTTGTGAGTTTAGGGATAATAAACACTATGTGAAGTTCAGGATATAGTTCGTATAAATATTTACAATTTCGATAAGCCAGTATTACGTTTATAGACATTGTTTAAGAACAAACAAAAAGTAATCCAATCTCGATTTTTCATCGATAGGTCCAAAATTGTCGAAGTTTAGTAATAAGATAAAACACAAAAAAGTATATATAACGTTGCTGATGATTTGTATATTGTGTTGATAATATAACTTTTTGTTAGACTATATTAGATTCTTTGATGAACTAAATTTGTAATGAGCATTTGCCTAGAGATGTCTTGGATTTCTGACATTATTTTTCAAAAATAATCTTTAAAAAACGTGCTTACTCTTGTAAGTGAAAAACTACTCTTAATAAAATTTGACTAATTCTAAGCACTGAAAAATTTTTGTACATTTACGTTAATTATAGTTATATGAATATGAAGCTAATATTTATTATAGCTACTAACAGACGCGGATAAAAGGGGGGTGGGGCAATAGCCCCTCAAGAGCTTTGAATTCACAAAAATTCACTTGCCCCTGTCTATTACATTAGGAACGTGAATGGCGCTGACATCTTCCCCCCTGTCGATAAGTCGCTTCTCCTTACTATACTTAGAATATTGTCGCCCACCGCCAAAGAGTGAGGCTGAATCCGCCATTATCTAATAACAAATAATTACAAACAAGTGAATCGATTCTAGGGTCCTTAACTAGGGTTCTTATTGAATTTAATAACAGTTTTAAGTAAAAGTGGTCTAATGATCCAATTCTAGGCAATCTTAGTCAAAATTTTTAGTAAACTAAAGGATCAATAATTTAATGTAAAGAAATTATATAATTTTTAGTACAAAACTTAAATGCTTTGAAAAAACATAGCTTGTAATAAATAACTCATTAGTTTTTATTGTTTACTAGTATAGTCATACAACAAAGAAGGAGAGAGTAATAAAAGTTTTCGCGATCTCTGTTACACAGCATAACAAAATCGACTCTTTTTTTGTTGCACGAAATATTTTAATGATTGTTTACTAATTCGAGGACACTGATTTCGAATTTATGCTCGGTTTGATTGTATCGGCTAGAGCTTTTTAGATACAGCTACTTCCTTCGTTCTTACCTTTATATTGAGTTTCTTTATTTTCTATATCTATTCCGCTCGCGTTTTACATAAATCTTTGTAATGTCTATCATGTCTTTGTCGAGAAGGATTGGTATTAACAATCCAAATTATTTTTGTTACATACGTGGTGAATATGTTATTCCAAAATTTGGTTTCAGTGTGTCAGACTTTGTGAAAGAAGCATATTTGGAGTATTTTGGTTATCCAGAAACACCTAACAAGTGTTGGGTGCCCAGTATTGTATGGAAAATCTGTGTTAAGGAATTACGTTTATGAACCACAAAGAAGAGAACATCTTTGAAGTTCTCATCTCCAATGCTCTGGCGTGAACTTGTTAATCCTCACAGTGACTGTTATTTTTGTGTTGTGAATATTAAAAGGTATCAAATCGCGCCAAATGGATTTATCCTACAACATCTGCTGTTAGATCTGTTAAGAGATGGATGAGTTGGGCTGCGTCAGCGATAACGAGTTCGAGTCAGAACATTTTTTGTACGCGAGACCATTTAATCAAAACTTCTTCCGAATTACTAGCTTCCCGGTCGAGAGACATCTCCTAACTAAAGAAACTAAAGGTAAAAGGCTTACTTTCTTGTTTCACTGAAGAGGATGATTTTGTGTATTTACTGATATATATTTGATTTATTCATAGACTCATCAAAACGCAGTTTGAAGTGTGTACTATAGCATAACGGAAACAAACTAGGCTCCCTACCGATCACACATTTAACCAAAGTTACGGAAGAAAAAGATAAAGTTTATCTACCATAAATGGGTAACTTGCTCGGAATAAACCCGGACAAGGCCGAAGTGGTACACTTTACAAAAAAAAAAAGGAAAATAGGGAGACTTCCCACAATGACATTGGTGGGAGGGACTCTACAATTTAAGGAAACAGTTAAATACCAGGGAGTAATTCTGGCCTCACGAGTGAGCTGGAATGATCATATTGAGGCTTGAGCCAAGAAAGTCATATGTGCTTTTTGGGCTTGTAAACGAGCCTTTGGGTGTACAGGGAGACTGACACCTAAAGTTCTATTTTGGATATACACTATGGTGATCCGCCCCATGATAACGTACGCCGCTATTGTATGGTGGCGTAGTATAACACAGCGTAAATATATTCTTCAACTTGACAAAGTTTAGAAAATGGCTTGTGTGGAAATATTGACTATTATGGGGACTGCTTCTACCAGGACTCTTGAAGTATTGGTGAACCTGCCTCCTCTTCACTTATACATAGAGAACGAAGTCCTTAAGATTGTTTATCGTCTCAGTTGCCTAGGACATCTTGGAATTGGAATGGGCGGCTACTCAGGTGTCTGGGAAAGCAAGGTGAAGAGGAGTCCATCACTCCCATGCGGACAGATTATATGACGCCACTTTTAAAACCCAACCTCCCCCTGGATCCTGGTGGTATATTGATGGATCACGACAAGATGACAGAGCTGGAGCCGGAGTATTTGGCAGGAGCACAGGAGTCAGAGAGTACTACCCTCTCGGACAATGTGCGATAATCTTTACAGCGGAAATTTATGCTATTCTGCAGTGTGCCCATCTCTGTGAGAGGGATATAGGCAGGAAGAGGGTAATAAATATATGCTCAAACAGTAAGGCTGCGATATCGGCACTGAAGTCCAGTGTCGTAACTTCATGACTGGTGTCTGAGTGCAAGGACGTACTAAATGGTATGACAAGAAACTGCTGCACAGTCACACTCCTGTGGGCCCCGGGTCGCTCCAGCATACACGGGGATGAGGAAGCAGACCATCTGGCACAGTTGGATTCGACAACTGAACCGTATGGACCCCAATCAATACTATCTGTTCCAATTGCTATTGGCAAAAGGGAATTAAAGTCGTTGCTGAAAAGCAAATTTATTGAATCATAGAAAGAAGCCCCTAGAATGAGGTGCGCTAAGGAACATATAACTGAGCCTAGCGCACGGCGTACTAAGAAGCTTCTCTTCTTGGGAAATAATATGCTGCGAATTGTGGTGGGATTGTTGACAGGACATTGTCACCTCATGGGCCATCTTCATAGAATCGGTGTCGAAGATGACCCGACGTGCAGATTGTGTTTGGAGGAGGATGAAACTGTTGACCATATCATCAGAGAGTACCCAGTACTCAACGAACTGAGACAGAAATATTTCGGAGATACAATTTTGTTACCAGAAGCAGTTAGGCAAGTTCAACTAACGAGGCTGCTTGGATTCGGAAAGGCGATCGGCCTCGAATAATCTACAGCTACGGTGGAATGTAAAGGGCCCAATAGAGGCCCAGCCTCGATGATCTAGTATCACCTCCTCTTTTTCAATTCGGGCAATTCGCGTTGATCTTAAGATGGTGAATTTCTTTTTGAGACAACAAGGAGGCTATACGAAACTTCCCTGTTATATTTGTTTATGAGATAGCAGAGCTAAATCTTAACATAGAACAAGAAAAGAATGGCTTCCTATGGGAGCATTAGTCCCTGTAGCCGTAATGTTATATACGTAGCTTTTCTGGAACAAAATCGTATCATATTGCCATCTCTGCATATTAAACTCGGTCTGATGAAAAAATATGTTAAAGCACTAAATAAAGACAGTGAACGTTTTAAATATATTTCAAGAAAATTTCCTAATCTGAGTTTAGAAGAGCTGAAAGCAAGCATGTTTGACGGCCCACAAATTGGCAAGTTGGTGAATATTAGGATCGTTCAATGTCAGAAGAACGCATGAGATTCGTTTGTATGGGTTATTTGAAATTTCTTAGGTAATAGGTGATGTTTATGATAAGCGCGTTAATAGATGTTGTCTCACTTCCAGGAACTTGGATGTAACATGAGCAACAAAGTACACTTTTTTCCCAGCCATTTGTATCATTTTCCGGAAAATCTCGGTGACATATGTGAAGAACAGAATGAACGATTCCACGAACATATTGGGAATATGGAGGAACAATTCCAGGGTCGTTGGAATGAGCATACGATTATTGCTGGAGTATTCAAAGTAGTACTTTGTCATTTAAAAACAGTAGAAAATTCAAGACTTTGAGGTTTTTTTAATAAGGTATTTTTGTATGGTGAGAGTTTTTTTCATAAAAAAAAGACTCCCTATAATTCATAAACTAAAGCTGATATAATAGAACTGATAATATATTTGAAATCAGCATCAAAAATTAGCTTATAATGATATAACATATTCCATGCAACAGATATCCTGTTGGGTGGTGTTATAGTTGAAAAAAATATGTCGAGGGACAAAGCTTTAATAAAGTGTAATAGAGTATAGCTATTCTAAAATGAAACTAAAAATGTGGATTGGGTAATCTATTTTTCTAGGATATTGATTTAAAGTGAGGTTTAAAATTAAATTATAACCATAGTTTTAAATAACTCTTTTGGAATTTTATCACTCAATGGTGTTTTTTAAGAGATTTACCTTACTTTTTGTATTACTTTAGCAATCTAGTAATTAGGAAGCAATAATATGAAAATAAATTTTACTTAAATACTTATGCTACTTTACATTTTTTTTTTTCAAGTAGACAACTCTTTCCAGTCATTGAATAAGTTAAAAAAACCATTTTATATTTTATTATAGTGATATCTTTTAGCTCCATATGTATATTTCCATTTTATTAGCATATATCTCAAAACATTATCTAAAATATCGACATACGGCTATCATTCTGGTTTCCGAGGAAATGCGTACTACTAAAACACAAAAAATGTGCCCTATCTACATCAAAGAACATCTTCGCGATAAAATTTCCCCTTTTTCTCATAAAGTATATATACTGGCGCCTGATATCTCTTTTAGCCTGAAAACACATTTTTTAAATACTGTTCTGGGGGATTTAGAAAGATTGACTTGTTTAGTATACTCTGGGGAGCTATAAGTTTTTGAAAACCTTTTAGTATATTGCTTCTAAGTATAGACACATACTTTATAAACGAAGTTGAAAATCCTACTTTTCAATATAAAATGCGACAGTGGCGTGCCGTCAGGTGGCGCCAACCTCTTATCATAGAAGTTCATCATATAATGTCGAAATAGCTAAGTGGTTCAACAGTAAACTCACCTGCTTGCTGTCGATTCTAGGAAATATACATTCAAAGATTTAATATTATTTGTTTTTCATGTAGAATTACTAAATTTTTTTAACCGTATAGTTTCTTTGGTCAAGTAATACCCAGCACACAGGACGCCGATTGTGATGCTTGATTGCTCGCATTATTTCGCTGTGATCAATGATTCATCTGCGATATTGGGTTCATATAACTATTGCAGGGCTAAACTTTTAAATTATTTTAATAATTGAACAAACGCGGTTGTCCCTATAGTTGTTTTCTTAGATAATCATGTTTAATATTTTCATGGGTTGCGCAGCACCAGAGAGATCGGGTCCCATTACACTAGTCAACAAATACAAAAAGAAATTGCGACTCATGTTATATTAGCTGTCTGTGGGAGTCTAAAGCATCCTGATTACGAATTCAACAACGAAAATTTTCCATCATTTATAGAATTTGAGTTGTAGAATGTATCAGTTATTGATTACAAACATTTTTATTTAATATTTATACATAAGTTGAAAACAATAAAAACGACAAAATATTTTAGGATAACAGGATTTATTTACAAACATGCACTTGAGAATAGTTTTATATTAAGTTTTTATGCATAACTTTTTTGTAAATGTTGATTTTTGTTTATATTCCTGATTATTTTCTCTCATAAGAAACCAACAATAATCCCCCATCATTGCTGTATCCCATCCTTCTTGGTGGCGTTGTTCCATTGTTAATATGTCTTGGTGGAACCTTTCTCCTTGCTCGCCACTAACCGTACCCAAACATTCTGGAAGAAAATTTAAATGGGAGTGCAAGAAATGTATTTTAAGAGACATGCGACAGCTCATTTTGCAGTAGCTTTCAAGTAGTTCTTCGAAAAGTTTTTCATAGCTTTCTAATTTTTTGTTTCCTGAAAACTCTGAAACAATTGTTTTATTAGAAATCCACGCAACTTATTCAACATCACTTAATTTTTGATCAAATTGTTGATCCCTTAGTATTTTTCTAAATCATGTTCCAAAAAATATTCCTTATATAAGCTTAGCATCACTTAGTTGATAAAAAGTTTGTTTAAGATATTTAAACGCATCTCCTTCGTTATCTAATGTTCTACAGACATTTTTAATCAATCCCTGTTTAATGATTAATGGAGGTAACGGTACTTTTTTAGGATCAAAAAGAGGTATATTCTTTGTGTTGACCTGGAATATATTGATCTCTCGGAAGCCATTCTTTTACTTGGTAATGGCTGTGTGTTGTTCTACTGTTCCAAAGACAAAAAAAAACAGCAATACTTCGGAAATCCACCCTAAAGCCCTAGTAATAGTTCTATGACATTTAGGTCACCACATATTTGCATTTAGAATGTTTCCTTCATGTCAACTGCATGTGCAAGATGAATAGAGGGTCTTTTTTGCCATTATGAAACAAAACTGCTCTTAAATTTATTTTAGGAGAATCTATAAATAAGCGCCATTCGTCCGGGTTATGTGCAAATCCTAATTTTTCCATAACACTATTTGGATTAACATAAACACACATTTTATCCTGCAGAGTGAAAAGCAAGAATAGCTCTTGGTTATGATTCCTAAATATTGTTAATTTGGTTCCAGTGGCTAGTAAATTCCATTGCCGTCATCTAGATTCTAATACTTCAGCATATCCTTTGGACAAGTGGAGATCCCGAACTAGTCATTTAATTCATGTTGTTCGATTAAAAGGGGTGCGTTCCCTTCATTTTCGGGAAAATAAGAAACGTCCATTTCTGATCCATTATCGGGTTTTGCCTTATCATCATACATTTCTAAATCTTCCTCCCAGTTTGTCGGGAGCGCTGGAACTGGTAAACCTCCTTGAAGAACCGCTTGTATTGCTGAGAGAATATCCGGAAATTCAATATTATGTTTCCTCTTTCTTGAAAAACACGACACTTTTGTCATCCAAATGTAACAGTCGTTAAAATGAGTTGTTGGTTCTCACCAAATTATTGGAACTGCAAAAGGCATAGAAGAGCGTTGGCTAATTAACCAGTTATTTAGATTTGCTGCATAGGTTTGGCCACATATATGAGGAGCCCAGTCCCGATTTTCATCGCCAGCAAAACATCCAAAGTACTTATGATAATCTACTTTGGTCATTTTGTTAATTGTCCCTTTCTGCGCTTTAGGGGTAAACTGATCACCTACGTAGCAAAAACTATCCGCGGGGTTAACACAACCAGGTTTCTGTACTTTAGACATTTTTGTACTGTAGCATACATCGGTTTAACGATATAATATTACGTTCAGAGGCATTAACTAACTTTATTCAACATAAAGAAAACACTAATACGAGGTTCTTACTATTAGGTTTGTCGCGCACTTCGCTTTTCTATCTAATACTGACCATTACTCATGCTAAACAATACTGATGATACGACTGTCGACTAGCTGCTTTTATTACCGTCCCATACTTCTGGTATTTTCTAGAAACATTGGGTATCGGAAGTTCGAACGCGACGACGTACTTCTCGTATACAGCGGTCATCTGTAAGTAGATTCGGCTACGGGGCAGAGTAAAATTTGGAACTATATGAGTTTAAATGAGTATTTCCGTTATTTTAAGCCCTAAGGGGTTGAGATTTCGTGGCTGACTTGTTATCCCTAAATACCCCTACGTGGTGTTATCAGATTGTACACAATTTCCTTAAATTATTTAAAGTAAATTTGGCAGCGTCGCGCTCTGGTATATTACAAATTACTTTTTAAAATAATGTAATTAAATTACTCATTTATTTTTGCTGAAAAATCATAACTCAAAAATCTTACATGCTAGGAAGTTTTTATCATCATTTTCACATTTAGAGACCGAAAATTAACCAAAGATTGCTTTTTACATTACAGTCGCAAATTAGCTGTAAAGTAGTGTTATCGAGATTATGATACTGGAGTTAGCCTATAGATACGCGGAACCGTGATCAGATCATAAGACAAGAGAAACTAAATCAATAGCTTTGTAAGCGCACGTGGTTAAATAAAACAAACCCTATCCAAGTGCAACCTAAATATGGAGTTCAAACAAAATATGTCGAAGATGTATGTAACTCAGTTGGTGGAGTATTCGGTTGAACAAGATAGCGTTCGTAATAGGTGAGTGTTTATGTGATCAATTCGAATTCCATTTTTTGTATCGTTTCTTAATATAACATAAAAATAATTAATTCTGATTATAATTTTAAAATGTTTTATCACTTTTTAAATCTAATCATTTTTAAATACACATTATGTTTTAAGCTTTCTCATTATTATTTTTCTATTCCTGATTGTTATAAACCTGATTAATTCAGCTCCATGCTTACGACTATTATAACTATGTCTTACGACCAAGATACACTTCATAATTTGACTAGCGATCATACAACACATATCCTAAAATAAATATTTGCTGCACTTAAAGATCTTTATGAACAATTTCTTAATAATACGGTAAATATAAATTACATTTTTGCATAATCATCATTTTTAATTTTACAATTCGGATTTATCAAATGTTAGCCTTTTTTACAAAAAAAAAATCAAGTGGTGATTGAAACCCCGCACGTATTGTGAATGCTAATTTGTGCAAATGAATGCTTTTACAACTGTACTATTTACACCTCAGGCATACAATCTTTTAATTTCAAATTTAAGTTGCGTTTGGAGGAGGCTTGTTTTAGTTAGCCAGTCAAGTGCGATTCGAGAGAGATATAACAGCTACTTGTTTACTTTTTTTCTTTTTTGAATTATCTACGGTTCCACGTGCTCGCATGCTAGCTCCAGGTAAATACAGTGGATGTGTTACCTCGCCCTAATAAACTTCAATATTTTCGATTTTGCGAGAACAAGTCATTCTTGATAAAAAGTTTCACTTGCTTTCTGGTTTCAAAATCATGATAACATATAACCAATAAAATGATGATATTTGCATTTTCCTTACAAATTTTATTGAACTAAGTTCCTAAATAGAAATATAGTTTAAAAAAAATAGAAAATAAATTTACCTTCTTTAAATTTTTTTAAGCTAGGTTGTGAAGCTTTAAAAATAAGTTTGAAATAAATAGATAATTTTACCACATGCTGAGCCCTTACTAGTACACATTTCTTTAACCTTTTTCTAAATTTGTCGTACATAGATGCAATTATATCTGCGTTGGTAATTGCAAAAAACCACAACTTGTTTCTTTTTGTAGGTTAATATTGTGATAAAATCATTGTTGTAAAACTTTTGCTTTAAGTAACCCCATAAAAAATAATCTAGATCAGGCGACTGAGCAGATCACCAGACCATTGGTCCAAAAGGTCAATCAGGGGCGGATCCAGTATCTCTCTTTGTGGGGGGGGGGGGGCGGTGATATCACAAAAGTACAGTATGGCAAGCAAAAGCAAGTTTCGATGGGTGGGGTGGGGGGTTACACCAGCAACATTCCCATTTCTAGTGTACAAAGCAGGGTCGCGTCTATTTTTCTGAATTTGAAGCTCTTGGAGAGGTGGGGGGCGATCACAAGAAAAAACAAGTTGTCGATAGGGGGGGGGGGGAGGATGCGAGCAGTATACACATTCCTAGTATCAGAGAAGGAATAGGGTCTATTTTACTGAACTTAAAGCTCTTGGGGGGAGCTAGAAAAATAAATTGTCAACGGGGAGGAGTGCCAGCAGCATACACGTTCCTAATATAAAAGGCAGAATCGGTTCTATTTTCTTGTACTCAAAGCTCTTGGGAAAGGGAGGGGCAATCGCAAGCATACACATTCCTATATTCTATTCAAGAACTAGAGAAAGTAATAAAACTGTTACCGGAACCTCCAACGTACCTGCTCCAATGCCGCAGGTAATTAAGGACTGCCGTAAAGCTAATTATGTTAAATTATATTTAAATATTATAAGGTTTTATAAATTTACTGCAACAATAAAATTTCTGATAGTTCAATTTGAGTTCTGTCAGTGAGCAAAGTACATTTGAAGCCCTTTTCAGTGTTTAATTGTAAATCTGCAAATGGTTTAAGAAATAAATAAACTGAAACGTCAAAAGTCCTAAAAATGTTTTTAATTAATAATAAAATGACCAATAGCCCCAAAAAAATTTAATATTATATGGACGAATTTATTTTTTTATATATGTTTAACTTCTTGTATTTTTGGCAATGGGTATTTTGTAAGTATTTAAATTATAACTTAGAATTTTTTGAGTGAAAAAGGCTACGTTTTAGTCTGAATGTGCCTAAAACGGTTCCTATGCCAAAATTAAAAATAATAAAAATACAGTTATGATTTGTGTTAAATATGTCAAAATTATCTATATTTTCTGATGTATGTGAATTATTAAGAAATCATAAGAAATAAAATAATATTATAAAAACTTTTTATTTTAAGTTTATTACCGAAATAATTCTATGCCATAAATAATTAGTGATAATAAACCTCCTTCCGACGCCTGTGACAAGAATTAAAATCCTTTTTAACATTTCACACATCCAAATATCCATTGTTATCTAACCTAAATAGTCCATTATTATAGACCGGTATTTTTGATTATAAAATTTATAATTCATTCCTATGAAAAATATATATGTCTAACAGATTTTGCCAAAGACACCGGTCTAAAGAACACAGGTAGTTAGCGAAGAAAACAAGGTTAAAAAATTATTGATTACTCTCTCTAGTTCTTGAATAAACTATAGTATAAGAGGCAAAATCGGGTCTATTTTCCTGAACTCAAAGCACTTGGGGGGGGGGGGGCGATCGCCCCAACCGCCAACCCCCCTTGGATCCGCGCCTGCGGTCAATCCATTTATCCTGGAAGTGAATGTATAACCATACCATTTTACTAGACAAATCCGTTGCTCTAAGGTCAACATGGTTAATTTGTAACTATTGTTTGGCAAAATAAAAATAATGTTTGTGACATTGACATCGACAAACAAAAAATAATAACACTTTCGCGGGAATTGGGATGTATAAACTTACTAGGTATATGCGAAAGAATCGTTTTAATTTTGCCAAGTGAAAATGTCTAAAGATATTTGGTGCAAATAAAAATAAATTAATTGACCAGTTCCCCGAAAGTTTTTGTTCTAAGCTGGCCATCAACTTTCTTAGTCTAACTACGATTTTATTGTTTGATGAAAATAATCATCTTCCTAAACATTTACAAGAGAATAATTGGATATCTAGAAAACTCATGTATTTATCTGGCTACACTAATTATTAAAGAAGGCGCAATATTTCACAATAAAGGGGCAAAAATGTTGATTAATTGCATCAAACTATGAGAGTATAGTGGAAAGCTAGTAGCAGAGTCAGCGAGCAAGAATGCTGAGCTAAGCCCTATGCCAGATGGTAGATGTGGGTTATTCAAGGTGCCACTGCATCGAAGCTAAGCTGAATGCAGAAATATAGTTATTAAAGAAGGCGCAATACTTCACAATAAATGGGAAAAATGTTGATCTATTGCATCAAACCACTAGAATATAGTGGAAAGCTAGTAGCAGAATAAGCGAGCAAAAATGCCGAGCTAAGCCCTATGCCGGATAGTAGGGGGTGGATTATTCAAGGTGCCACTGCATCGAAGCTAGGCTGTATGCAGAAATCTTTCACGATGTTGTTAGGAACTAGCTTTCAACTTCATTCTTTAAAATTAGCTATCAACAATAAATAAAAATTCAAACGCAAGTAGCATGTGGGACAAATAAAACTCTTTATTTAAAATTTAAAATGTGGAATTGTTTCGTAAGTTAAATATCTTACTAACTGAACGTCGAATAAAAAAGTAAACGTCAACAGATTCATAACAGCCAAAGAAATAATAATGAATCTAAATTGAGCAAATTAACGAAGGGAATAATGTTTTTAAACAATAGCACAGAAATAACGCAACCTATAGTCTATTGAAGTTGAAACTAAATAAATTAATATGGTTAGACAGGCTTATGCCGGTCGAATAATCTCCAATAGTTGCAGCACCCGCAGGTCTCCAATAGGAATAATACCAGTAGAATTGTTTACTGTATATATATATATATATATATATATATATATATATATATATATATATATATATATATATATATATATATATATGTTAATGCGGCTTTCACGGATACCTCCGAATGAGATGCAATAGCAGTGGATATATCCACATTATGCCGTTGTAGTGCTGAAATCACATCCAGCAAAACGTACAACTATATGCAGCTCCGTCTATGAATGAAGTAGAATGCGAACAGTAAATGCAAACTTCGTTCCAACCATATCCTTTCCGTGTTAGAGGTTGCACAGTTTGAACAAATTGGGAAGGAACACAATTTACCCTATTCCACCACCATCGAGATGATGGCCTACCTGTACCACCATACCGCGAAGAAAGTCAAAACTTACCCTCCCCGCCATAGTGATACGGCAGAGGTACATGTTTCGTCTCTACTACACTCATCAGGGTACCGACATGCACCTGGCTGTGCAAAGGACAGATCCCGGCGGGAGGTCGGCGAAGCCGCGTTCAGTATTTGCATGCTTCCTTCTGATCTGTCCTTTGCACAGCCAGGTGCATGTCGGTACCCTGATGAGTCTAGTAGAGACGAAACATGTACCTCTGCCGTATCACTATGGCGGGGAGGGTAAGTTTTGACTTTCTTCTCGGTATGGTGGTACAGGTAGGCCATCATCTCGATGGTGGTGGAATAGGGTAAATTGTGTTCCTTCGCAATTTGTTCAAACTGTGCAACCTCTAACACGGAAAGGATATGGTTGGAACGAAGTTTGCATTTACTGTTCGCATTCTACTTCATATATATATATATATATATATTTATATATATATATATATATATATATATATATATATATATATATATATATATATACCAAATATAACTTTGATATGAGGTTTAAAATGCTTAAAGGTTCTGAATATTTAAAAAATATTGATGACAAAACCTGCTTTTATCTTTAATAAATAGATAATTATTATACATATTTTAGAAAATATATTTTGAATAAAATATTTATATTAACTCCCGTAGCTACTAAATAATTGCAATTTAAGTATTAGAATAAATTTTATCAACGATTTAGTAAAATTAACAATAATTGCTTGTTTTTTGAGAATTTCTTTTATCAGACCATAATGAGTCAACTAGCTATAAAACTGAATTGTGGTACCGATAGCTTTCGATAAAATCCTATACCTATCCGAGCCTATTTCTACAGCGAACGTTAGAAAATTGAACTTAAGTTAAAACGATTAACGCCGATTCTGAATTGGTCATTTTCAAGGCTTATCATCAATTTGGAGTTTAATCGTTATACATTTATCTATCCAGGCCGTAGTAGATTATCATTATATTTTGGAGCAGCATCTTTGAAGAGGTTTCTAAATGAATAAATCTTTCATATCTAAACAGTTTGATAATGTAGACAATGTGTAGATTTATTTAATGTAAATAATAACTTATTTAAAAAGAGATAAATATATATATATATATATATATATATATATATATATATATATATATATACATATATATATATATATATATATATATATATATATATATATATATATATATGTGAAGTAAAATGCGAAACAGTGAATGCAAACTTCGCTCCATCATATCCTTTCTGTGTTAGAGGTTGCACAGTTAGAATAAACTGTAATAAAACACAATTCATTCTATTCCACCACCATCGAGATGGTGGCCTACCTGTACCACCATACCGAGAAGAAAGTCAAAGCTTACCCTCCCCGCCACAGTGATACGGCAGAGATACATGTTTCGTCTCTCACTAGACTCATCAGGGTACCGACATGCACCTGGCTGTGCAAAGGACAGATTGGAAGGAAGCATGCAACACTGAACGCGGATTCGCCGACCTCTCGTCGGATGGCTTATATATGTTTATACGGCTTTTACGGATTCGTCCGTGTGAGATGCATTAGCAGTGGTTATATCCACATGATGCTGTTGTAGTGCTGAAATCACATTCAGCAAACGTACAACTATATGCAACTCCGTATGTATGTGAAGTAAAATGCGAAACAGTGAATGCAAACTTCGCTCCATCATATCATTTCTGTGTTAGAGGTTGCACAGTTAGAATAAACTGTAATAAAACACAATTCGTTCTATACCACCACCATCGAGATGGTGGCCTACCTGTACCACCATGCCGAGAAGAAAGTCAAAGCTTACCCTCCCCGCCACAGTGATACTGCAGAGATACATGTTTCGGCTCTCACTAGACTCATCAGGGTACCGACATGCACCTGGCTGTGCAAAGGACAGATTGGAAGGAAGCATGCAACACTGAACGCGGATTCGCCGACCTCTCGTCGGATGGCTTATATATGTTTATACGGCTTTCACGGTGAAACTCAAAGGATTGCTGCTTAGAAAAAAAACTATCTCAAACTGGGTAATTAAAATTGCAATTAATTTCGTGCCAGTGAAATCTAAGAATTTTTGCTCTCTAATGAAATCTCAAAATTTTACCATGAAATATAATATATTATTACCAACTATAAATGCCTTACCAAATCCTGGCAACACCCTGTAAGGTACCTCAGTTCAGACTTACCTAATGATTGTCCTAATGCTGACTGGAGTTTACCTATACGCTAGCTCATCTCAGGGTAGATTCGTTGTTTTTATATTTTTCCACTATTTTTAATATATTGCCTGTGTAAGTTTTATAAATGTCTAAATCGGGAAAAAGGCGCCACCAAATTTTACTTTAGAATGAGCCCTAATGATTATACTACGAGCAATTGTAGTAAAGAAAACTTGGAAAAGAATAAATATTTAATATGACATATCCGGGTAAATAAATCGCAGAGTCTAAGTACTTAAAAGTATCCTAGTTTAAAATTATAGGAAATAAAACCAATTAAATAGAGGCCAATACATTTATTCCTCACGTTATACCCCTTCCCAGATAATAAGTACAACCCCTGGAAAAAGTTATCACCATGTGAATTATTGCAAGCTCCTCTAATGGGGCTATCTAATAGAAGTGCGATTACAAATGTTAAATTGCAATAAAAAACCTTGTTGACTTAGTCGAAAGTTATTGTCTTTCTATGACGTAGCAAAATGTGAATATTTAAAGCAAAAGAATAAATTAAACTTGACAGTGTCCTGCACAGTGAACGGCAAACCGATCCAAAAAGTAAATAAATCAACTACTACCTTTGGAAGGTTTACGTCGACATAGCCTAGTTATAGAAGAAAATAACACACTCTAATTTTAACTAGACTATGAAGGTCCATAAGCCCAACAATGCAGGAGACTATCAACTTTGTAGTAATAAAAAAAAAGCAATATCAAAAAACTACCAAAAATATCTGCAGAGAGAAAGAATTAGAAAATTGATAAGGAGAGAGATAATGAGTGTTTAAATGACAGTTAATAAAAATATAAGCAATAGAAAATTACAAAAAAAAGTGATAGATAATTACAAAAATTAGATCATAGAAATCAACTTATAACTGTCGCTCAAGTGGTTAAAATCTTAATAAAATTTTACTGAAAAGTATGTTACAAATTTGTACAAAATAACTAGTTTCCAAAATATTCAATTGTTAAGCAATTAAAATTTTCAGTAAAGGTATCATTATCATAATTATTATTTTAAACAATAATTAAATGGGTACTTGGCCACTCTGGGACTCTAAAACAGAACCATAAAAAAACCTCAATTACAGTAAAGTATCGCAAAAATAAAACATTTAAATTTGAGGCTGTAGCGCAACGAAGTCGACTGCGTTTCACCTTACATAGTTTACTGGTTCGCCGCAAATATATGATATGGTAAATTACCAAAAGATAAATATCATTAAAAAACAAATATTAAAGTCCAGATATTTAAAGTCTATTAATTAGAAAGGCTCAAAATCATATACACAAGAATCCCCTACCTGTTAGCCCTCTAGGTAATCGAACAGAAAACTGTGTTTAGATAACTAAACGATTCAAAATACAGGTTTAATACCCATTAGGCTTAACAATCAGAAACTCTTGTGCACATACTTTGGCTAAAATTTAGGCACTTAGCTGAATCACTTTAAAACAGGTGGTTGAACAAGGCCTGTGACATAGACGGCTTCCCCAGTAAGGACGTTGACCTGGCTCAATGTGGAGATTGTCCCTTTCAGAGGCTCACAATCCCAGAAGTGCAGCACGAAAACCCAATCTGTACATTATAAATATCCATCCAAAAAAAGACTGAAGAAATCCAAAGACATAATTATTCCAAATACATATTGTACTTATCCCAAAGACAATACAGTAGTTATTCCTAAGACATATTCATTCCAAAGACCCTCGAACTCAAGCAAATGTTGGCATCTGCTTACTGATAAGCCGTTGTTTCTGGCTGGCTGAAGAAAATAATCGCCAAACTGGCTGTAGAGTGAAACGACCAAAATCACCAAAATTGTTTGCACCCCGACTAGGTTTTGTCACTTTAATCGGCACTTTATGACCAATTCCCTTAACTTGGGAAAGCAGTAGAACTAAAACCACATCTTCACGCTCTTGCGTCAGATAGCCAAAAGAGAACGATTTCTCTCAAATCACTAGCACATTTCTTCCAACGGAAGTTACCAAAAAAACTTTATAAAAAACGTCTATCAAAAATCTATCCAAAAAAAATAACCTTAATCTCGTAGCCATAATCTCGAACCCTTGACATTTATCATACAATTTGAACTACTTCCGGAAAATATATGCAAAAATTCTTCTATCTCAATTTTAAACTGGCCAGTACTGAAATTAGACAGAGACAACCAATATATTAATAATCTAACCTGCCTCGTCCTACAAAATGAATACCCAATAACAAACTACTTAATGGGTTCGAAATATTTAAAAATGAAATCCAATTAAGTTCAAATTAGTTCGAACTAGTTCGAGGGTCAAATTTACAATATTATAATTACCAAAAATTCTAACGAGTAAAGTAAAGAGAAATATTCAACTAATAAACTAAAAACAACATAATGAAAAAAAAATCGATACTATTTTATTTCGAATTTAGCATTTCGATAATATTCAACTGATGGGCCATCTTATAGGCAACCCTAAAAACTTTTCAAGAAATTGAGTGGACCTGATTATTTCAAACAGCTGATATGTGACAATAAACAAATATTTTCTGAAAAAGGAAAATCAAATAATAATCACAAGAAAGCAAATAATCCTATTTATTTTATCCAAACATTAAGAAAACGCTTTTCCCAATATGTCATACATTGTCTCGAGGTACCTAATGAAATTTACAAATTACAGAAATATGTTAAGTTTCGATGTTAATCAAAATTTCAAAATGTAAACAAAAGGAATGATCTGAATATAGATGAAACCAATATTAATGAATGAAAAATAAAAGGTAGTTTTATAGTAGAAAACATCGTTTACTGTAAATTTACGTACAAAACAAAAATCTATTTAAGACTTTAGTAATTTGAACCTGTAATTTAATCTTGAAAAATGTAAACAAAAATATTTATTATTTAAACCCAATTTTTAACCGTAACAGTCACCCCCTTTTCTAAGGAAAAAAAAATTATGAAATAATTTTTTTTTTATACAAGTAACCTAATTATCATTGGGATCATAGTATGGCTTCAAATCCTGAACATGCCAATTTCCCTTGGACTTTCCATTCATATCCTGTAACTCATAAACATTGTAACCAACCTTTTTAACTATCTCAAAAGGTCCTTCAAATTTACCAGCAAGTTTAGCTGAATAATAATTTCCAGCATCAGACAACGCAAAAAGTCTTTTCCAAACCAAATCTCCTACTTGAAACTGTACATCACGACGTCTAAGATTATATTGATTTCTTGATCTTTGATGAGCTTGCTGAAGACGTTTATTTACAAAATCTCTTAATTTTGCAAGAGCTTCTACTCTTTTAGAAAAATTATTCTGTTTAAAATTTGGATCACCTACATCTGTTACCTTAGAATATTCACTACCATGAAGTATCATATCTTTACCAAAATTAACAAAATATGGCGTACGCCCTGTAGCTTCATGAACGGCGGTATTAACTGCGCAAGCTAATGCTGCTAAATTCTCATCCCAAATTCTTTGATTATCTGAGATAAAAGCCGAAAGCATTGATTTTAAAACCCTATTAACTCTTTCAGTAACATTTGGCGAAGGATGATAATTTGGATTAAAAAGTGTTCTAATCTCATACTTTTTTGTTAACCCCTGAAATTCCTGACTTTTAAATTGAACCCCATTATCACACCTAATGACCTGTGGTATACCATGAACCAAGAATATACGCTCCTCTAAAAGATTAACTATTGTTTTCGAATTTGCTTTTCTAATAGGAAAGAAATAATTAAATTTACTAAAAACGTCAGTTACTACAAAAATATACATATTACCGTGTTTACTCTTTGGTAATGGACCAAATAAATCCATGCTAATAACCTGCCAACAATGTTCTGGAATTAAATTATCGCGCAATAAACCACTAGGCAATTTTTGTTCAGGTTTTACTCTTTGACATACTAAGCAATGTTTAACAAATTTGGTAATGTTAGCTCTCATGCAAGGCCAATAATATAAACGACAAATTTTTAAATAAGTTTTCTGAACCCCAAAATGACCTCCAATTGTAGAACTGTGACAAGATTCCACAATCTCACGCCGCTTTTCCTTTGGGACAACCAATTTCCAATAATCCGTAGTATCACGCAAGTCCGGAAAATCAAGCTGAAAATACTTATAAATCTTACCATCAGTTACTCTCCAACGTGGAAAATTTAAATGATTTTTCAAAATACGCTTCCTGAGGTCAATATACCATTTGTCTTGTACTTCCTGAAGATCAATATTAGAAATCTCCAAGGCATCGCATTCTGGAACAGAACGACTCAAAGCATCCGCAATAATATTTTCTCTGCCTTTACGATGAATAACTTTGTAATCAAATTGTTGTAACCGCAAAGCCCAACGACCTAATCTACCCTGAGGATTTTTAAGATTATCCAGCCACTGAAGACTGTAATGGTCATAAACAACAGAAAATTTTGCACCATCCAAATAACATCTTAATTTTTCGATTGCAAAAAGTACAGCTAACAATTCTCTTTCTGTAGCAGAATAAACTTTTTCCTGACGAGTCAAACTGCGAGATATATAACAGATGACGTGTTCTCTTCCATCGTATACTTGATATAAAACTGCGCCTACACCATATGCACTTGCGTCTGTCTGAAGAATAAATTCATGATCAAAATTTGGACAAGTTAAAATGGGTGCTGAAACTAAGACATTTTTAATTTTTTGAAAAGCATCCTCGCAATTTTTATCCCAAGCAAATTTAGCGCCTTTACGAAGTAAACGAGTAAAAGGTGATATTAAGTCTGAAAAATTTGGTACAAAACGACGATACCATGATAACATTCCTATAATTCTGCGAATTTCTGTTACTGTTTTTGGAGTCTGAATATTGGTGATGGCTTCAACTTTCGAGGGATCAACTGAAATACCATGTCTATTAACAACATAACCTAGATATCTTAATTCTGCTCGACAAAATTTACTTTTTTCCTTATTCAAAGTTAACCCTGCCTTGTCTAAACGATCAAAAACGAGCTGTAAAATTTCTAAATGTTTATCAAAATCGGAAGTGACTACAATTATATCGTCCAGATAACAAAAAACATAAGGTTGTAAGTCAGCACCTAAAACTGTATCTATCAATCTCTGAAATGTAGCTGGAGCGTTGTGCAAACCAAACGGTAACCTACGAAACTGAAAAAGTCCTCGTCCAGGAACTGTGAACGCTGTATACTGCTTACTATTTTCTTCTAGTTCTACCTGCCAATACGCACTTTGAAGATCCAACGAGCTAAGATAACGAGCTCCCCCTAATTTATCTAGAATGGAAGAAATATACGGCAAAGGATAGGCGTCTTTCTGACTGACATTATTAACTTTCCTAAAGTCAACTACAAAGCGCTGTTTTCCTTCATCTTTGGGCACCAGAAGCACTGGAGATGACCAGGCAGAAGTTGAAGGTTCAATGACCCCGTTTGCTAACATCTTGTCTACCTCCTCGTCTATAAGTTTTTGCTTAAAGGGCGAAACTGGGTAATATCTCTGCTTAATAGGCTCACTATTTGTAATAATTTTATGTTTAACCATCGAGGTACAACCTAAACGATCCCCAATTTTATCAAAATAAGCTGTAACTAAATTATTCAACCTAACTTTCTGCTCCTCTGTCAAGTCTGATTCACACTGCATCAAAGAAATCTCTGGACTACCTAAAACTTCAGATGAAAAATACCATTCGCCTCTGCGCATGTCCGGAACAATACCTAACTTTATCCAAAAATCAATACCTAAAATAAGTTCATGTCGCAGTTCAGGTACCACATAAATATCTACAAGTTTCACTATATCCCTAACTTTTACTGGAACAGTTGCTATGCCTATACATTCACAAGAACTATCATTAGCTATTTTACAAAACGTACTCTTATTTACATCCAATTTAACTCCCAAAGTTTTCAATTTATCCCAACCTTTATTACCTACAAAAATTTTATTTGCTCCAGAATCTAAAAGTCCATAAAAATTTAAACCCAAAATATCTACTTTTAAATAAGGACATTCCCCAGGACCTACATGTGTCAATACATAATCCAAAACAACTTTATCTTTAAACTCCAAATCATTAGTGGTCGATTGTATGTCTGAAGTCAACCCTCGACCTAAACTTGACTTCTTGAACCGTTTCCCTGACTCGAAACTTGAGTACTATTACAATTAAGACACGTTCTCTTAGTGCAGTTCAATTTTCCACAATTAAAACATTTCTTATCTTTAGCTGTACAATTCTTAGCAAAATGATTAGGTTGATTGCATTTGAAACATAAATTTACATCTGAATCTTTATTTATATTCTGTCTATTACTAGAATTATTTTGAAAATTTCCTGAATTATTTTGATTGTCATTTCTATAAAAACGAGAATTACTATTTCTAAAATTATTTTGATTAGGATTACAAGAAGCATTAACATTCCTAACATTACCCTGATTATTTCTAAAATTTTGATAATTATTTTGATTTTGAGAATTATTTCTTAAGTTATTTTGATTTCTAAAATTTCTTTGGTTATGTCCATTATTGTTTTGAAAGTTTTGTCTAACATTTTGTGAATTATTTCTATTATTTTGTGAAGTAGAAGATCTATTATTTTGAGAAATATTATTTTGTCTATTATTATTGTTTCTAAAATTGAAATTATTAAAATTTGCATTAGAGTTTTGTGAAAAATTATCAACATTTGAAAAATTAACTTCACAAACAGTTCCACTAGCAGCTGGTTTAGTAAAATTACGTTTTACCGGTTGGTAATCTAAATCTGGTTCAAGAGAGACATTCCCTTTTTTTGGCGGCTTAAACTCTTCTACGCGTAACCTAGTTTCTTCTAATTTTCTACATAATTCAATCAATTCAAAAGGAGTATTTATTTCATGTAAGCTTAGTCGTTCTTGATAAAAAGGTAACATATTAGCGCGTAAAACTTTTAAACGTAAACAATCAGATACCTTAGCTGGCATTCTATCAAATAACTGTGTCATTGCCGCAACATATATACCTATAGGTTCATCTGATCCCTGAGTTCTATTTAAAATTTGATTCCATAATTTATCCCCAAAATTAGCTGGTAAAAATTCATCTCTCATTAATTTTATTAAAGAATCCCAATCAGTAGCATATTTAGAAATTAAATGATAAAAATTTAATGCATTTGACTCAAATAAATCAGAAGCTGAATGAAATAATTCTATTTTATTAACACCCCTTGAAATACAAAGTTCATCTACTCGTTGCAAAAATGCATTAAAACTTAACCCTGAAGTCCCTGAAAATTTAATACCCCATTTATAAACTGGTACACTTTTAAAATTTAAATTATTTGTAGAAGACTGATTGCTAACAATATTAACATTGGGTATTGGACAGTTTTGACCAGAAGCCATTGTAGAATTTGTTAAATTACTAGTACCCGATTGATCTGAAAAATTTGGATTTAATGGTGGCTCTGATCCTGTATCCGTAGAAAGCAGCTTTGTTTTAGTTTCAAAATCAGTTAAAAGAGATGTTAATTCGACTAATAATTTTGAACGCTTATCTTTAAAAGTAATATCCTCATCTGAAATTCTATTAATTCGACCTACTAAATGGGCAAATTTTGATTCAATTTTCGAAATTTGTTTGCTAGTTCCAGAAAAATTTGAAATAAAATCTTTTAACTCTGTAAGTTTCCGAGTACATTCTGCAATCTCCTGCTCATTATCAAGAACTACTGAACTTTGAACTATGTTCCCAGATTTCTCTAAACTTAATAAAGATCTTAAGCACTTTCTTAAGGAATCTACCGTACCGGAAGGATCTATACCCCTAACCTGAACTTCGTATTCTAGTTCATCTTTGGTTAAACGGTCAACATTTAATCTATACATCTTAATATGTTATATTTACAAAAATATTCCAATAAAAATAATTAAATCAAAAATAAAATATGCTCAATCAAAGATCAATTGTCAATAAATCAATCAAATATAAGACCAATATATCAAATATTATCACTATATCACAAAAAAATGTCAAATCCAGTAAACTTACAACAGAAAAATTTACCAAAATCAGCTTTATATAAAAAAAAATCAAAAATCACAATCTATTTAAAAAAATAATGGAAAAAGAAACCCGTGGGCGCCAGTGAAAAATAATGGCAGTAATAAAAAATATAGGTGGTAGTGAAATCTTAATAAAAGTTTGGGCGCCAGTGAAATCTCGAATTTTTGCTCTCTAATGAAATCTCAAAATTTTACCATGAAATATAATATATTATTACCAACTATAAATGCCTTACCAAATCCTGGCAACACCCTGTAAGGTACCTCAGTTCAGACTTACCTAATGATTGTCCTAATGCTGACTGGAGTTTACCTATACGCTAGCTCATCTCAGGGTAGATTCGTTGTTTTTATATTTTTCCACTATTTTTAATATATTGCCTGTGTAAGTTTTATAAATGTCTGAATCGGGAAAAAGGCGCCACCAAATTTTACTTTAGAATGAGCCCTAATGATTATACTACGAGCAATTGTAGTAAAGAAAACTTGGAAAAGAATAAATATTTAATATGACATATCCGGGTAAATAAATCGCAGAGTCTAAGTACTTAAAAGTATCCTAGTTTAAAATTATAGGAAATAAAACCAATTAAATAGAGGCCAATACATTTATTCCTCACGTTATACCCCTTCCCAGATAATAAGTACAACCCCTGGAAAAAGTTATCACCATGTGAATTATTGCAAGCTCCTCTAATGGGGCTATCTAATAGAAGTGCGATTACAAATGTTAAATTGCAATAAAAAACCTTGTTGACTTAGTCGAAAGTTATTGTCTTTCTATGACGTAGCAAAATGTGAATATTTAAAACAAAAGAATATATTAAACTTGACAGTGTCCTGCACAGTGAACGGCAAACCGATCCAAAAAGTAAATAAATCAACTACTACCTTTGGAAGGTTTACGTCGACATAGCCTAGTTATAGAAGAAAATAACACACTCTAATTTAAACTAGACTATGAAGGTCCATAAGCCCAACAATGCAGGAGACTATCAACTTTGTAGTAATAAAAAAAAAGCAATATCAAAAAACTACCAAAAATATCTGCAGAGAGAAAGAATTAGAAAATTGATAAGGAGAGAGATAATGAGTGTTTAAATGACAGTTAATAAAAATATAAGCAATAGAAAATTACAAAAAAAAGTGATAGATAATTACAAAAATTAGATCATAGAAATCAACTTATAACTGTCGCTCAAGTGGTTAAAATCTTAATAAAATTTTACTGAAAAGTATGTTACAAATTTGTACAAAATAACTAGTTTCCAAAATATTCAATTGTTAAGCAATTAAAATTTTCAGTAAAGGTATCATTATCATAATTATTATTTTAAACAATAATTAAATGGGTACTTGGCCACTCTGGGACTCTAAAACAGAACCATAAAAAAACCTCAATTACAGTAAAGTATCGCAAAAATAAAACATTTAAATTTGAGGCTGTAGCGCAACGAAGTCGACTGCGTTTCACCTTACATAGTTTACTGGTTCGCCGCAAATATATGATATGGTAAATTACCAAAAGATAAATATCATTAAAAAACAAATATTAAAGTCCAGATATTTAAAGTCTATTAATTAGAAAGGCTCAAAACCATATACACAAGAATCCCCTACCTGTTAGCCCTCTAGGTAATCGAACAGAAAACTGTGTTTAGATAACTAAACGATTCAAAATACAGGTTTAATACCCATTAGGCTTAACAATCAGAAACTCTTGTGCACATACTTTGGCTAAAATTTAGGCACTTAGCTGAATCACTTTAAAACAGGTGGTTGAACAAGGCCTGTGACATAGACGTCTTCCCCAGTAAGGACGTTGACCTGGCTCAATGTAGAGATTGTCCCTTTCAGAGGCTCACAATCCCAGAAGTGCAGCACGAAAACCCAATCTGTACATTATAAATATCCATCCAAAAAAAGACTGAAGAAATCCAAAGACATAATTATTCCAAATACATATTGTACTTATCCCAAAGACAATACAGTAGTTATTCCTAAGACATATTCATTCCAAAGACCCTCGAACTCAAGCAAATGTTGGCATCTGCTTACTGATAAGCCGTTGTTTCTGGCTGACTGAAGAAAATAATCGCCAAACTGGCTGTAGAGTGAAACGACCAAAATCACCAAAATTGTTTGCACCCCGACTAGGTTTTGTCACTTTAATCGGCACTTTATGACCAATTCCCTTAACTTGGGAAAGCAGTAGAACTAAAACCACATCTTCACGCTCTTGCGTCAGATAGCCAAAAGAGAACGATTTCTCTCAAATCACTAGCACATTTCTTCCAACGGAAGTTACCAAAAAAACTTTATAAAAAACGTCTATCAAAAATCTATCCAAAAAAAAATAACCTTAATCTCGTAGCCATAATCTCGAACCCTTGACATTTATCATACAATTTGAACTACTTCCGGAAAATATATGCAAAAATTCTTCTATCTCAATTTTAAACTGGCCAGTACTGAAATTAGACAGAGACAACCAATATATTAATAATCTAACCTGCCTCGTCCTACAAAATGAATACCCAATAACAAACTACTTAATGGGTTCGAAATATTTAAAAATGAAATCCAATTAAGTTCAAATTAGTTCGAACTAGTTCGAGGGTCAAATTTACAATATTATAATTACCAAAAATTCTAACGAGTAAAGTAAAGAGAAAATTCAACTAATAAACTAAAAACAACATAATGAAAAAAAAATCGATACTATTTTATTTCGAATTTAGCATTTCGATAATATTCAACTGATGGGCCATCTTATAGGCAACCCTAAAAACTTTTCAAGAAATTGAGTGGACCTGATTATTTCAAACAGCTGATATGTGACAATAAACAAATATTTTCTGAAAAAGGAAAATCAAATAATAATCACAAGAAAGCAAATAATCCTATTTATTGTATCCAAACATTAAGAAAACGCTTTTCCCAATATGTGATACATTGTCTCGAGGTACCTAATGAAATTTACAAATTACAGAAATATGTTAAGTTTCGATGTCAATCAAAATTTCAAAATGTAAACAAAAGGAATGATCTGAATATAGATGAAACCAATATTAATGAATGAAAAACAAAAGGTAGTGTTATAGTAGAAAACATCGTTTACTGTAAATTTACGTACAAAACAAAAATCTATTTAAGACTTTAGTAATTTGAACCTGTAATTTAATCTTGAAAAATGTAAACAAAAATATTTATTATTTAAACCCAATTTTTAACCGTAACAACGGATTCGTCCGTGTGAGATGCATTAGCAGTGGTTATATCCACATGATGCTGTTGTAGTGCTGAAATCACATTCAGCAAACGTACAACTATATGCAACTCCGTATGTATGTGAAGTAAAATGCGAAACAGTGAATGCAAGCTTCGCTCCATCATATCCTTTCTGTGTTAGAGGTTGCACAGTTAGAATAAACTGTAATAAAACACAATTCATTCTATTCCACCACCATCGAGATGGTGGCCTACCTGTACCACCATACCGAGAAGAAAGTCAAAGCTTACCCTCCCCGCCACAGTGATACGGCAGAGATACATGTTTCGTCTCTCACTAGACTCATCAGGGTACCGACATGCACCTGGCTGTGCAAAGAACAGATTGGAAGGAAGCATGCAGCACTGAACGCGGATTCGCCGACCTCTCGTCGGATGGCTTATATATGTTTATACGGCTTTCACGGATTCGTCCGTGTGAGATGCAATAACAGTGATTATATCCACATGATGCTGTTGTAGTGCTGAAATCACATTCAGCAAACGTACAACTATATGCAACTACGTATGTATGTGAAGTAAAATGCGAAACAGTGAATGCAAACTTCGCTCCATCATATCCTTTCTGTGTTAGAGGTTGCACAGTTAGAATAAACTGTAATAAAACACAATTCATTCTATTCCACCACCATCGAGATGGTGGCCTACCTGTACCACCATACCGAGAAGAAAGTCAAAGCTTACCCTCCCCGCCACACAGAAAGGATATGATGGAGCGAAGTTTGCATTCACTGTTTCGCATTTTACTTCACATACATACGGAGTTGCATATAGTTGTACGTTTCCTGAATGTGATTTCAGCACTACAACAGCATCATGTGGATATAACCACTGCTAATGCATCTCACACGGACGAATCCGTGAAAGCCGTGTAAACATATATAAGCCATCCGACGAGAGGTCGGCGAATCCGCGTTCAGTGTTGCATGCTTCCTTCCAATCTGTCCTTTGCACAGCCAGGTGCATGCCGGTACCCTGATGAGTCTAGTGAGAGACGAAACATGTATCTCTGCCGTATCACTGTGGCGGGGAGGGTAAGCTTTGACTTTCTTCTCGGTATGGTGGTACAGGTAGGTCACCATCTCGATGGTGGTGGAATAGAATGAATTGTGTTTTATTACAGTTTATTCTAACTGTGCAACCTCTAACACAGAAAGGATATGATGGAGCGAAGCTTGCATTCACTGTTTCGCATTTTACTTCACATACATACGGAGTTGCATATAGTTGTACGTTTGCTGGATGTGATTTCAGCACTACAACAGCATCATGTGGATATAACCACTGCTAATGCATCTCACACGGACGAATCCGTGAAAGCCGTATAAACATATATATATATATATATACATATATATATATATATATATATATATATATATATATATACATATATATATATATATATACATATATATATATATATATATATATATATATATATATATATATATATATATATATACATACAACATAGTTGGATGTTTTTCCGAGTAAAACCAAATCGAATAAACTTGAAATACACTATTATTATTCCAAGATTTTATTTTATGTAACTAAAATATTTATTTTGAAGTTGCGAACAACATTTATATATATATATATATATATATATATATATATATATATATATATATATATATATATATATATATATATATATACAGGGTGATTCAAAAATCGATCACGAAACTTAAGGGGGTCATTCTACTTGACAAAAAAAGGGTAGAGCTTCATATAATTTTTTTTCAAAATGTCATTCGTTTTCGAGTTACAAGCCGTCCAAGTTCAAGTTTTTATTTTTTGTTTTTTGAATTACTCGCTTACAGGAAAACCGATTTGACTAATATTTGAAAGATAGGCTAAGTCTTCTGCGCTTCATCATTTTAGTAACAATTCACATTGATTGTTTGCCGCTAGAGGGCACTTTACCTACATTGAAAATTGTTTTTTTGTCATAATTTTTTAGTGTTGACAGCTACAGTAGTTTTTGGCATAATTTCTGAAAGACTGATGCCAGGCCTTTAAAAAAGGTGCTCTTTATTTACATCGCTAAACCCAACGGTTTAGACGTAAATCACCCTTAAAAATTAAGTGGTAAATTTACTTTTCTCATTTCATTACCACCAGCTACCAGGTAAATAGCTATCAAAGTATACTAGAGCTGTCAGTTTAACATCAAATAAATTCGCTTTTTAAACTATTTAATTTATAATCTTAAAATAACTAATAATGGCTAATCACCAATATTCAAATATCGAATATTGTGATATCCATTTTTGTTATGGAAAAGCAAATGGTAATGCAGAGTTGGCAAGAAGATATTATATGGAGAGTTATCCGGAAAGAAATATCCCTCATGCTCAAACATTTTCCAGTGTGCACAGGAGGCTTGCGGAATGTGGTTCCTTTAAAAGTTATAATGGAAATAGGGGAAGACCTAGAACTGCTAGAAACGTGCAACAAGAAGAAAGAGTGCTTGAAATTATTGAAGATAATCCAGGTATTAGTACTAGAAAAATTGGGAATGGAGTGCGGCTCTGTCAGGCTAGTTCATGGAGGATACTAAGAGAAGAACAACTCTACCCGTTTCATTCAAAAAAGGTGCAGGCTCTTTATGACGATGATCGGCCGAGACGGTTGGAAATGTGCAATCAGACCCTAGCTAAGTATGAACACGATAATCGATTAATTGGCGTCATATTATTCACTGACGAAGCTGGTTTCACTCGTGATGGCATAACAAATCTACACAACATCCACACATATGCTTACGAGAACCCAAACAATGTGGTAGAAACGAAACATCAGCGTAGATTTTCACTAAATGTGTGGGCAGGGATAATAGGAGATTACCTTATTGGTCCTCATTTCTTTGATGGCCCATTAACTGGTGACGTATACTTAGATTTTATCCAAAATCGTCTCCCATTGTATCTGGAAGATGTGCCATTGGAAGTAAGGGCCAACATGTGGATCCTCCAAGACGGAGCTCCGCCCCACTTTAGTATGCGTGTCCGACAGTATTTGAATGCAACGTATCCTGAGCGATGGATAGGACGAAGTGGACCATTGGCATGGGCAGCGAGGTCACCAGACCTTAATCCTATGGATTTTTTCTTTTGGGGTCATTTGAAACAATTGGTGTACGATATTTCAGTAATCAACGTCGAGGATCTTCGCTTCAGGATAATCGAAAAGTGCCAAATTATTAAAGAAACACCAGAAATTTTTCATCGAGTTAGGCGACATTTTTTGAAGAGTGTTAGGAAATGTATGGAAGAAAATGGGGGACATTTTGAGAATCTTTTTTAGTTTGTTTAGTACTGTTTCATTAATTTTTATCAATTAAATGTATATCGCAATAATCCATAATATGAATATTTACTGATTAGCCATTATTAGTTATTTTAAGATTATAAATTAAATAGTTTAAAAAGCGAATTTATTTGATGTTAAACTGACAGCTCTAGTATACTTTGATAGCTATTTACCTGGTAGCTGGTGGTAATGAAATGAGAAAAGTAAATTTACCACTTAATTTTTAAGGGTGATTTACGTCTAAACCGTTGGGTTTAGCGATGTAAATAAAGAGCACCTTTTTTAAAGGCCTGGCATCAGTCTTTCAGAAATTATGCCAAAAACTACTGTAGCTGTCAACACTAAAAAATTATGACAAAAAACAATTTTCAATGTAGGTAAAGTGCCCTCTAGCGGCAAACAATCAATGTGAATTGTTACTAAAATGATGAAGCGCAGAAGACTTAGCCTATCTTTCAAATATTAGTCAAATCGGTTTTCCTGTAAGCGAGTAATTCAAAAAACAAAAAATAAAAACTTGAACTTGGACGGCTTGTAACTCGAAAACGAATGACATTTTGAAAAAAAATTATATGAAGCTCTACCCTTATTTTGTCAAGTAGAATCACCCCCTTAAGTTTCGTGATCGATTTTTGAATCACCCTGTATATATATATATATATATATATATATATATATATATATATATATATATATATATATATATATATATATATATATATATATATATATATATATATGTATATATATATATATATATATATATATATATATATATATATATATATATGTATATATATATATATTATATATATATATATATATATATATATATATATATATATATATATATATATATATATATATATATATATATATATGTATATATGTATCTGGATATATGTGGGAAATCTCACAGATATGAAAAAAATACGTTAAAGGAATATTACAAATTCATATAAATTTTTTTCACATAGGCCTCTTCTTCAGAGATATGAGCTGCAATGGGATCAAGTTTTTTAGACGTAATTAATGAATCAACAGGTATATATTTTTTTTTTAATATGATGTATACCGGGTGAGACCCTTCAAATTTCTATCCAAGATAGTGTGAATTACTCGCCGCTGTAGGAAAGAACCATCTTTGACACTCATGACCTTATTTTTTCACGCCCTGTACTGATACACACGATAAATAATACTTCACGTTATAGAAGAAACCAGGAATAACTAAACACAAGAGGTAATACTTCACGTTATTGAGGGAACCAGATAGAGTGTTACAGATGTAGATGTATTGGATATATGAGAAGGGACTGTCGAGTTTTCATTCACCATCTAGATACGGCACAGAAGAGAACCAGAAAACCTACAATTAATCAACATTAAGGGGTCGAGTGTTGACCAATGAAGAACCGCTGACAGCCTTATAATTGAAGAAAAAGGTCAATGCTACACCTATTGCCATAACTGTTGACACCGGTGCAGCAGTATCTCTGGTAAAGTCAAATCTTCTTCATAAATTTAGAATCTTACTATTGTCTAGAAAAGTAATATTAAGAATGATAACCGGAGAAGCACCTGAGGTAATTGGAGAAATGCAAGTGGAGCTTCAACTTGGAGGACTAAAATTTAAAAAAATTTGTAACTCCATGTTATGCACACCAATAACAACCATGAAGGAAAATAGAGAAAAAAACATCATTTATTTATATTTTATCACCTGAAACTATAATTTTATCTAGAAAAATTTACGTAAAGGTATTTACAGTCTATTTAACAAACGCGTGGCCTTAATATTATTGTTCATGTGAAGGACATTTGCCTATTTATTTTTTTATATCAAAGTAAATGAAAAATGATATTTTTCTCTCAGTGCTTCGAATAATCCCCGTTATCATCCAGGGTAGCTTGACATCTTTTCAACGTACTTTCCACGAGTTGTAGATAGTGCCCCTCCCTCAAGGCAGCCCTTGGCTATCGACATCTCAACGATTTCCTCCAACAGCTTAGATTGTGTTCGTCTACCCTGAAGCATATCTTCTATCCACTTGCACAAGGTGTCTTCAATGTCATGTCTTCTGGTAGACGTTGTCATAGAGGTAAAAGAGATGTCATCGAATGCAATATAGAGGAAGGTTGCCAGTGCAATTTCCATTCTGTCAATGGTAGACTTTATTCTCCTTACCAGTAATGTAAGGAGTTTCTCTGTCAGCTTTGATATAAAAGATGACAAAAAATTAGCTTGAACGACTTCATCTGAGAGTAGTCTCTCAAATGATAGTATAAATATAATCCTAGGCCTTTTTCATGCCGAAGACAAGTAGCCTGTAGCGATAGTTGCCCTTAAAATTCTACAAAGCACCGGAGTGATGAGTTCTTTGCCCTGTTTTAAAAGCTGGTGGTTTAGTATCTGCTATTAAAAAAAATATGGTTAAAAACATTTCCACGTAAATGTCTCCAGACTGTCCCAATATTTCGTAGCATCCACTATCGATGTAAGAAATTTTGTAACTGAATAACGGTCAAATGTCCCCCTTCGACCGTGAATAATTCCACCCCCGTTGGGTTTCCTCTTGCCTCATTTCAACAATTTCTCCTTTACAAAAACAATATAATCCCCTTAAAATCTTTAATATTTGGATGGAAGATTATACTTAATGTTAGGAAAAAAGTCGAGAGGAAATATTATTTTTAAAACCGATAATAATAGGAGGAAAAACTATGCGTAATATAAAAATTAAAGAAGAGGAAAATAATGCATTTTAGGGTGTTTTTTTTTAAGGTTTAAATTAAAAAAAAAATATACATATATTTCACAAAACTCATATTTATGCTATGGCAACAGAGCAACTTGAGATCAGTGACGTTTCTGGAAGATGTAACCCGCGGTTTTCTTTTTAAAAAGTTTAGTTGTTTTTATTGATTTTTTTAATTAAGGAAGTGAACAGGTTGACCAGATAAGGTTTTTTACTTATACTAGACTATTTCTTTGGTTTTCAGATATTTTTAATTAATTTTAATTATTTGTAGATCATCCTTTTGTAAAGAAATATTAAAGAAGTAAAATTTGTTATAAATTTTCTTTTTCGTTTAAAATAATATTAACCAAAAAAAATGCCAAAAGGTAGATATAGTACTTTTTCCTGTAAATAATTGTCTAAAAGCGTTTCGTAACAATTTAGCTATTGACAGCAGTAATCAACGAATATGAGAAATAAGAAGAGTCGAAAATACGTAAAGATATTAGATAAGGATACATAACTTTCAATCCAAACATAGAGAAGGCAATAAAGTAACAGACTACAAAATAAAAGTAAATAAAAGAAGGCCAAGCTGATAAGGCAACAGCAACAAGCAGTGGAAGAAAACTGAACTGAAAACTCGAAGTTGGCAGTTTAGATTTTGAGGAATTCTTCAATATTTTAAAAGAAGGATGGTTGAAGCAAGCGCGATATAAGAAACGGAATGGTGCAAAGTAAAAGGAGTTTTCCTGGATTGAAACAGTTCCTAATAGGCAACATAGTTATGTGTTCGTAAAAGCTTTCTGAAGGTGTTTAATTTCAAATGATGAATTATCGAATTGAGTTACAGACAGGAGGCTTATATCTAATACTATGAAAATTATGTTTCAAGATGCGAAGCTCTCATATAATTGATAATAGACTGAATAATACCTGTAAGAAATTTGGACGATGTTTAAAGTCACTAAAGGACGCAATACCATTACAAACAAAAGGCGTTTATAAGATGTCTTGCCCTTGTGGCAAAGTGTATGTGGATGAATCAGGACAGTCTATATCCACCAGGCTTAAGGAACATAAAGATGTGTTAAAGGTAAACAAACTGTATAATCTGCAGTAGCTGAACACCAGTACATCACATCTTTAATGTAAGAGAAACTAAGCTTTCTTTAAAAGTAAATTTAGAGAGTCAATCGAAATTTATAAATATGCAAATAATATTAATAGAGGTACAGGTTACAGTCTATATCAGGCGTGAGGATCGATTAAAATGCTGTATCACGGTTCGCTGAGCACCATGCAGGTATCAATATCGGGCTGTTGCTCTTCGATAGTCATTCGGTGTTCTAATCTCGTGAATTAAAGATCCCTGAAGATACCTCGTGCAACCGTAGGCGAAACATTGAATAATAATTCTAATTTGACATGGTCTGAACTCAAGAACTATGATTTTTACCTTGACCCAAGTCGTGAAAACTTTCGTTCTTACCCAAGGTACATTGATTTTAGAAGACCACCATTGTCGTTTTTCAAGTGAATTGCGTTATTACATATAGATATTACTTACTTACGTACTTACTCCCTGGCGTTACAACCGTAGGTGGGTTTTAGCTAACTTTACGACATGCCTCCATTCATTTCGATCTCTCGTGTTCAATGCCCATAGTTTTGAGATCTTTTATTATATTATCTCTCCACCGGAGTCAAGGTCGTCCCAGTGGCTTTTTCCCAGTCGGTGCTTCCTCCCAAGCTAGTCTTATTATTCTATCGTCAGGAAGCCTTCGAATATGTCCTGCCCACTGGAGTCTTCTGGCCTTTATTTCTTTTACTACATCTGTATCTGGGAATAGTTCTTCTAGTTCCTTGTTAGTTCTTGTTCTGTGTTGTTCTGTCGTTCCATCTATCGTTGGTCCCGAGATTTTTCTTTCAAAGACTCGTAGTCTCTCTTCGTTCGCTACCGTTAGCGTCCATGTTTCGCAACCATATATAACTATCGATCTTATAACTATTTTGTATAGGTCCATCTTTGTTTGTCTTGTGAGGTATTTCGATTTCATCAGATCTTACAATGCGTACAGGCATCTGTTTCCTGCTTGTATTCTATTGTTTATTTCCTGTGATCCGTTGTTATCTTCGCATATTGTTGTTCCTAGGTATTTAAATTCTTTGACACGTTCAAAGTTATATTCATCGATGGTGATGTTTTGACCTATTCTGTTTTTGTTTCGGCCATTCCGACTCATGAACATGTATTTAGTTTTGTCTTCGTTGATTTGAAGTCCCATCTTCTTTGCTTCCCTTTCGAACCGTATTAGAGTTTCTTTCATTTTTGTTCTACTACTACCAATCATATTGACATCATCTGCAAATGCCAACAGTAGATTTGGTCCATCTTGATGGACTATAGATGTCGATGCTTCAATTTTCGAATTTCTGATTATATATTCCAGTGCTATGTTAAAAAGTTGTGGTGAGAGCGCATCTCCTTACTTAAGACCGTTGTTTATTTCAAACATTTCAGAGTAGTACTGTCCCAGTTTCACTTTGCATTTCAGCGTCTCCATACACATCCTTTTTAGGCTGACCAGTTTTTTCGGAAAGCCAAGCTTCTGCATTGCTGTCCATAGTCTCGTTCTGTAAACTCTATCAAATGCCTGTTTAAAATCGATAAATATCTGATGTAGTTCACGATCGAATTCCCAGCTTTTCTCCATTATCTGTTTTATGGCAAATATCTGGTCAACAGTTGAGCGATTAGGTTTAAATCCGCATTGGTAATCCCCTACGATTTCTTCTGTATATGTTTTGGTTTTTTCCAGCAGAATGTTCGAAACGACTTTATTGGTTGTGTTCAGTAGGATTATTCCACGGTAATTGCTGCATTGTTTCTTGTCGCCTTTCTTGTGGATTGGCACACACACATATAGATATTGCTCGAATATAAAGGTTGCGTAGAATTTATTATTTTGTTTTAAAGAATATTTAGAAACATAGTTGAGATATTGTCTGTACAATGAAGTTTTAATATTTACATTTGAGGGGTTAACCATGGCGTCCAAAAAAAGCAGTACTTGGTAAACTTAATTGTTGGTTGGATGGAGTTTAATGTGTCTAGAAATCAATCCGTTCTTGATGGCGTTTCAACGCATAAGATTAGTAAATAGATTCGTAAAGACAATGCGAGTTATATAATCACATTTTAGGACGACTCTGATTATTAAATTGCAATGATATAACTCTACACTATAAGCCCAATAATTAAGAAATAAAAATGGATTTACTCTAATTTGCAACCCATGGTTAGATATAATGAAATATTAGAGCAGAACTTAATGGTTTTTTTTTAAAGAACGTATAGATAGAGAAGCTACGAAATATTCATAAAAATAACAACCGAAGAACTTTATCACCAAATAAAATTCCACTCCATACTCCCTACCACACATTTGTTGCCTTACTGTGTTGTAATTGGTTAATGCAGACTTGGCAGCGTTTAGAAATTAACTCTAGCAATTTAGCGGCGTAGGAAACTAAAATCATTCTTTAGAAAAGCGGATTTAGTTATACAACATTGTGACTATTTTTCTCAACAAAGTTGTAGAGGGTTATAGTAGGTTTACATCAGATTGGGATTTAAGGAGTCAACTTCATACTACTTAAATTGATACATATTCTTAGAACTTAAAAGAAGCATATGTTGTATAAATTTCCAATTAATATAAACATGTGCTATTATTTAGACCTTTGATGCAATAATCTTGCCAAAATTTAAATTTTGAACCATTTCATTTTATTTTGAAAAATTTTTTTAATGTTTGGATAGAATATTACAAAACTATTAAGAATGAAAATTGTTTAATGGCATCGTAATATAGATGCCAAAAATATTAGACAAATCACTCATTTACTTTAGTACATAGAAAAGTTTTGGTGCTGAAAGTGTGATAACAGGTTTATATCAACAAGTAACAATAGGTTTTTTGGCCAGAGTCAGTAATGCCTTTCCTAACTATTGAAATCAAAAATTCATGAGTATATTTAGGATACTAATTTGAAAAACCTGTGTTTAACAGGTCATAATAAACCTTTTAAAACAACATCTTTAAAAAGTTTTTTAATAAAGCAATTATCTTTTCTCCGGAAACAGTTAGGGTAAACGGTACATTACTGAAGAAAATACCTTAAGATTAATGTATACTTTCATAATAACCTTTTTCCTTTTCTTATATTGTAATTTAGGGAAAATTACCGTCATTTCTGTCCCCATTTATTACTAAACAAATTCCATTTATCGTCAGTTATCTCATTTTGCTTTGAACAAATTTGTCATTATTTGAGAAGAATGACAATGCAATTAGCGATAAAAGAATAGGAAAAAAAGGGACCACGCACGAATTTTTTGTGGCATCATATTAAACAAGGCAAAAACGTTCTACCCGCAACTCATCCAATTAACTTCTCTCTCTGAGCTGCTATTCTTTCATTTTTCCGAATCGCATCAAACCAGCCAGATAAAAACAATTACATAGCACGGCCGGGTCTTGATGAAAACCGCTGCGGTGTCGTTTAAAAAGCGTTCATGTTTGCTGGCAACGTTTCTTATCTAGAGCCAACGGTGTAGATAATAAGTATAAATTGCTAGAGTTAATTTTAGCCTTTGTTAACCGTTGCGAAAATTCGATTTTTAAGTAGGGCAATCTTATTTTAAGAAATTCATGCAACGAAGGGGGTGTAAAATGTGACAGAGATGACAAGGAGATTTCTGCCGATGATTAATAACGACTACCAGAAATACTTTATATTCGTAAAAGGCAGTTTATTAAACGACTGAATACGCGTCATTTGTATTCTGAACCTTTAAGAATATGCTAAATTTCTTTAAAAAAAAATGAATAATAGAATCTACTTACAAGGTTTTTCAGGTAAAAATTGTATCTAGTATTTAAATTTATTTCTACATGCATTTGCATTTTTATTAATAATAACTCCCATTGTTACTATCAAATTGAAAAATTTGACTTCTGAGAAAAGCTAAAGACATTGTATTTATTCTAAAACTAATCTGGACCAAGGAGTTTTCAATCATTTTACTTAAGGTGTGTTCACACTTTGCCAGGCGGTAGTGATTAAACTACGAAATTTAGGGCATAATAAATTGAACATTTTTTAATTTCTTTTATTTTTTTTTAGGGTAAAACATCAACTTTTTAACTAAAAGTTCGAAATTAGTTTAAGCAAGACAGAATTGATTGTGAAACATACTCTATTGGGGCTATCAAGAAAAGGACACTTACCAATAATTTGTCATGGAATGGATTGAAGTAAATAATGCTAAGTCACATCCTTCCTTCCAAAGTAAAATCTTGACTTATGCCTTACAACTGCTTCTTTAGGAAACCGCTGCATAAAGACAATATACCCCAAAACCTAAATCTCAGCACATGCCTATTGGAATAAATACTGAGGCTGCCATAGAAACCCAAAACCTCCCCTTTAGGAGGAAATTTAACATCAAAAAGATCAACTGAAATAAATATTGAAACAAGTTCGGTTACTGTATCAAAAATCTTGCACCAATTGCAGAAAATTACTAACTGTTTACAGTGGCTGTAAAAACTATTTCCAAATAAGCACTTCTCAAGGTATGTAGGCGACAGTACATTCCCGGCATGTCACATAGCCTAAAAAGCTTTAAGAAAGAGTATACCGATCTTTGTGAAAAAGAATCGTTTAGTGAAAAAACTGCGGAATCTGAATTGGCTCATCATGCAAGACAGAAAAAATAAATAGAATCCCTAGAAAGGATGGACATGACCTACTGCAGTAAAACATCTTAGAACCGCATCAAGTGGTAATTTTACAGGAATGAGACAAGCATGTAGAATCACAGATAAGTAAATAGACGACAAAGTGCCGCAAAAAGGAATAGACAAAAACACCTGACAACAAAAGAGCAAGAAAACTAGAAAATGGAAGTAACCACTGTGGCAAATCATTTACACTCAAGGAACTCGATGAGAAAATCAACTTTACCAAAAACAGAAAACTCCAAGGAATAGCGATCTGAGTATCGAACAAATAAAGTAATTTGTTACTGAAACTAAAGAATGAATCTTAAAACTTGGAAATGCCTACTGCATATGCTGTAAAATACCATAGTCCCGAAGAAAAGCAAAAATAATAACCCTCCTAATATTTGGTAAAGATCTAGAGGAGTCAAGTAGCTAAATACAAATTTTCCTTGTCAGCTACCTGTTTAAATTATATTATTTTTATACCTCAACAGTAAGGCAAAGAACTAGGTAGATCTTGCATTGGGCAGTATTAACCCAACCCTCTGAAAATGGTTTCCAATAAAAACCAATAACTGGAACAGCTTTAATTGACCTGTTTACAACTTATGATACCGTTAAAAACAGAAAATTGCTAACAAAGATCTACGATTTTAAAAAAGATTTTTACCTCACAAAGGTCATTAATTCCATCTTATAAAACCGCAAATTTTATATCCCCTTCAGAATAAAAAAGAATAGATGGAGCAAATGATTAGGTTATTCTGATTGAATCGAATCACTTCCTCTAGGCACACAACCGTGCTGTTATTGTAGAGGATACAAGTTTCGAGAACGTTGAATGGAAAATTGAGAGTGTTCGAGTGATAATGTCTGGCTCCATCCAAAATCCATGTTTGTGCATTTTGTATAGACATAGATAGCGCTAAAACAAATAACAAATAAATTGTGAAGACATTGTGTGATACTGTGAACTAGTAGATATCTGTTGGACTTCCATTGTCTTTATTTTTTGTTGAATATCACGACGTTTCGGCTGGTAGTTATTTCTAGCCGTTTTCAAGTGAAACTAAATAAATCCCTTAGCTACATGACTATTTATACTAAAAGTAAATGCAGTAGACTGTGACTGAGATGGGGTCAGTCATGCCTGCTATGGCAAAATCCTTTTTTTTATGCTGCATTTAGTTTAGTTTACAATTACTAAGAAGTGGTTTCCACACTTCTCTTATATCTAAAGATAGTTTACTAAACAACTCGAGTTCTGATGTATAACCGGCTTCTTTGAATTTCCGTTTTCTCCAATGTTGTTCATAGTGTAGTATTTTAGCTTCAGACCATTTTATGTGGTGTCCATGAGTCCAGGCATGGTTGGCGGCACCAGATTTTTCTGTTTCTCCTCGAGATGTGCATTTTTGGTGTTCCTTACGTCAAGAGGTCTTTTTGTTTCGCCAATGTAGGAACTGCCACATTCACATGGTACCTGACAAACACAGTTCTTCATGTCTCTTTGAGTTGTTGGTTTGACCCTAGTGAGCCGACTCCTCAGAGAGTTATTTGAACTGAAAACAACGTTGATTTTATATCGTTTTCCTATCCTTCTAACTTTTTCTAAAGTGCCTTTAACATAGGGGATGTTCAATACCGGTTTTCGTTCTTCATTCGTTGTCGATATTGTCCTATTTCTGTGTTGTTCAAGAAATTTATCCACTATATATACAGGGTATCCGTTGGCTGTCAGATCATTTTTAATGTAATCTATCTCTTTAATTAAGTTCTCGTTGGAGTTGCAGAGGGTTAAGGCTCTATCTACGAGATTTCTTATAATTCCTTGTTTGGTGTTGTTGGAGTGATTAGATGAATAATTAAGGTATTGTCCTGTGTGCGTGGCTTTTCTGTAAACCGAAGTTCGAATTTGTCTGCCATTTCTTTCAACCAAGACATCTAAGAATGGTAATTTATTTTTTACTTCTTTCTTCATGGTGAGTTTAATAGTTGGGCTGATATTGTTGAAATAAAAAAGGAAGTATGATACTGTGTTGTATTGAATAGGTCGCGAACATATAGTAAAATTATCTGCTTAGGAAACACTGTGAAAGAGATTGGGAGAAAATCTCTGCAACCGCTCAGGCACTATGCTATTCCACAAGCAAAAACACCTGACCCCTGAAGTGGGGTCAAGAGCAAAACATGTCGACATGATACTAAAAGATATCTGCAGAAATATCATGAGGCCAACACCTATGGAGAAGTAGAACATAACTGTCGGGTATTGCTGTCCTTTCTGTTTGGAAAAATGGAATCAAATATGCAGAACAATTTCAACAATCCTTTGATGACCGCCTCCTATTGTATATAACCTAAGCTCCATGCCATCGATTGCAATCACTGAAAAGCGTATGTAAAATAGTAAATATCAAGACTCCAAGTAACTATCTTCTGAAGGAGGAACCTCCAGCAGGAATCCACCTAGATTTGACGATGTGGTAGATCCTAAATAGAAAAAGATCTAAAGTTGCTCCAGTCAAAACAACAAATAGCCATAAGACGTCCTTTGTAAATGGTGTGAAATACAATTAACGAAACACCTACTGAATGGCCAAGATTATTCTCGTACTTACTCAATTATTTGTGACTGGTAGAAGAAAATTCAGTCAGCCTGGACTGAGACTGAAAGAATATAGATGCATTCGGGTACGAAAAGATAAAGTAAGACTAAATTAACTATAAAATATAAATAAATAATAATGAAAAGTTTAATATTACTTAAAAGAGATATATTTTTGTTACTTCTGATTTCATGAACAAAACAGAGAGCTAAATACTCTAACGCTATTCATATTATTTTTTAAAGGACTTTGAAGGCGTTTAACGCCTTAATAAATTTATGAATTAAATGCCCTTTTTTAAAAAAAATTAAATAGTCAGTGTAAGTCGAGCTTTATTGTTAAAAGATTCCGGCATTCGGTGCAAAACATTTAAATTACTGTAAAAGAATTATCAAAAGTAAAGCATTTTGTTAATTTTATTTTGCTCAAAAAGATTAGGATTTATGTGCCTAATGAAATGGCACAAAAATTTCGTACCGTTTTTGTCTTTATTATCTTTATACCATTATCGCTAATGGTTTTGTCATTTTGTTTGCAAAGTAACAAATTAATTTAAAGTGGAATGAAATAGCCGAAGAATAAATGAAATTTGTACAATACTAAGTGGACAGAGAAATGGCGGTAATTTAACCTAAATTATAAAACAGGAAAAGGGAGGCATTAGGAAGTTCTTCATTATGCTTAATGTGATTTAACCTTTACTTTCTTTTGAAAAAATAAGTAAACACGTCATGAAGCGAAATTGTTATTTTATTTTCGAATATGCGTATGAATGATAGATTTTTTTTCATATAAAAAAATCTTAAGAATCAAATTCACTATTCGGGTAAATCTACAGATGTCCACTTTAAACTATATGCTGTCTGATAAGGTGAAGTAGTGGGAATTTCTAACCTACTCATTTCTCTTAGTTTTAATAAAAATATATACTAATTTTTCAATTTTTAACAAATCCCAATAATGTATTTTAATGACTGTGAATGAATGAATTGGCGAATAAATGAAACAAAGGTGGTGATATTCCATGATCGATGCCTAGGCCTCGTTGGTCCCTTTACATACCATCATAACAGCAAGTCATTTGAGGTCGATTGCCTTTGCGAATCCAAGCAGCCTCATTAGTTGAACTTGATAACCACTTCAGGTAAAAAAATTGTATCCCCGAAATATGTATAACTCAATCCATTAAGTGCTGGGCTCTCTGAGAACATGGTCGATAGTTGCGTCGTCCTCCATATACCATCTCCACGTCGGGTCGTTTACGACACCAATCTTGTGTAGATGGACACTCAGGTGACAATGTCCTGTCAAGAGTCGCACCACAATTCGCAGCTCTTTCTTTCCTAAGGAAAGAAGCTCCCTAGTAAGCCGTGTGTTAAATCCATTTCTCTGTTCCTTGGCACAACTCATTTCAGGAGCTCCCCTCCACAATTCAATAAATTTACTTGTCAGCAACAATTTTAATTCTTTTTTGCCAATGGCAGGTAGAATGAGTTGGATATATAGCGTTCAATTTCGGACTCCATCTTTGCCAGATGGTGCGCTCCTTCAATTCCTTGTAAACTCGAATTACCAGGGATCTACACGAGATGGACACTCAGGTGACAATGTCCTGTCAAGAGTCACACTACAATTCGCAGCTCTTTCTTTTCTAAGGAGAGAAGCACCCTAGTAAGCCGTGTGCTAAATCCATTTCTCTGTTCCTTGGCACAACTCATTCCAGGAGCTCCCCTCCATAATTTAATAAATTTACTTTTCAGCAAAAATTTTAATTCTCTTTTGCCAATGGCAGATAGAATGAGTTGAGTATATAGCGTTTAGTTTCGGACCCCATCTTTGCCAGATGGTGCGCTCCTTTATTCCTGGTCAGACTGTTCAGTATATATTTGCACTTAGACACCAGTCGCGTTACGACACTGGACTTCAATTCCATCATTGCAGATCTACTGTCTGAGAATATATTTATTATCCTATTGCTGTTTATGTTCCTCTTATAGACATGGCCGCAATGCAGAATAGCATAAATTTCCACTGTAAAGATCGTCGCATGTTGTCCGAAAGTGTAGAACTCTCTAACTCCCGTGCTTTGGCCAAACACTTTCGATCCAGTTATTTCATCTTGTTGAGATCCATCTGCGAACCACCTGAATCCATTTCTCGAAAGATTTTGCTCCTTCTCCCAATCCTTTCTACTTGGAAAAAGTATCTCAAGAGAGTGGTTGGGTGCCAAGAGCGGCGTTATGTAATCTGTTTGCTAAGGAAGTGATGGACATCTCTCCGCCACGTTCTCCAAGATACCTGAATAGTGGCCCGTTCAACTTCTAAAATGCCCTAGGCAACTAAGACGGAGACAAATAATTCTTTGAACTGTGTCAAGTTGAAAGCGGTATGTGCGCTTTGTTGTACTAGGCCGCCACACGATAGCGGCATACATGATCATAAGGCCGATCACCATAGTGTATATTCAAAATTACACTCTCGGTGTCATCTTCCATGTGCACCCAAAGGCTGGTTTATGAGCCTGAACAGCACAAGTGGCCTTCTTGGTTCGGGCCTTAATGTGATCATTCCGGCTCAGTCGTGCGCCCAGAATTATTTTTAAGTATTTAACTGTTTCCTTGTATTGAGGGATCCTTTCCATCAGTGTTATTGTGGGGACTCCCTGCATTTTTCTCGTTTTTGTAAAGAGTACCGCCTCGATCTTATCCGGGTTTATTCCAAGCCCTTCACTGTGGCCCCGTTGCTCCACAATCCGGAGGGCTCATATCATTAGTCCCCCAGATTCCCGATATCGCGACCATGGCACAAAATGACCAGTTCGTCGGCATAAGCCTGTCTATACAAATCCGCTCCATTTAGTTATCTCAGCAGGCTGCCCACCACAACACTCCACAAGTAAGTAAATAAAAGTCGTCCCTGTGGACAGCCCGTTCTTAATAGTGTTTTAACAGTAATACTGTTAAGCGTAGCATATATTCTCTGAGATAACATTGCTCTGATCCATGCCAACCACTGCCGGTTTAGAGCCTCGTCTTTGCACGGCATTACATATCGAATCGTGTTGTCAAATGCCCTTTGATATCGTATGTATCTAAAATGGATCGACCATTCGACAGCGCGTTTTCAACTCTAGTGATGAGTCGATGTAAAGGGCCCAACGAGCGGTGTCCTAACCTACGCTGAATGTAAATAGAATCTACGAGATTAATTACACTAATTCCAGTAAAAGGAAGAATTTCACTCCAATGGTAGACAGGAGAACCACGATTTAACTCAAGAGAAAATAAAGTAACTGTAAACAGAGCATCTCTCAAGAAAACAGCCAAGCACAATGTAACAGAATATTAATGTAATTTAAAACTGTATTTCGTAGCATGAAAACGTAGAACAGAAATCCGAGCTAGGAAAGAAATTAGCAATGAAATGGGGCAACAAGGGCTCAAAATATAGTAAAACTAAAAAAAGAACAATGGATAGTATGCTTTTATTTAAAGAATTTATGAAAAATGCTTAAGGAAGATTATATTGCAGAGCCCCCAATGTGAGCATTTGCCAAGAATAAGGTAAAATTAACTAAATTAACCGTGGTGAAGTTAAACTTAAATTTGAACCGTGACAAAGCATTTATACAGTTTCGTCTTATAACGTATTGTAACTATTACTAATAATATTAAAAGTTTATTATCCTCTACATATGCTTCATCTTGGGATCAGCATAAGTGGACCAAATTTTAGCTGTTCATGACCAAAATTTAGGCGTTCTGTAAATGTCATAATGTACCTAGGAAAGATTATATATATGTGCTTATATTATACTTACAACATAGTAGAAAATGAAACTTCCTCTTTTTACATTTGTATATTTCATTGAATTATTGTGTAAGTAGATAACTATTCGCAACATGGTCACACTCTTTGTAACATATAAAAATTTGTACATTTGCGTTCATGTCCAGACTTGCATTAGAGCTGCAAGGAAGATTGCACAGACCTGCCCGGACTTGTTTAATTCGTTTATTATTAATACGAATATCAGAAGCGAACACTGTTCATTCGTGTATGAATGTTAAGTTGAAATGTGACTAAAATTTTCAAAAATAAAAATAGACTAATAACAATCGTTAAAGTTTATAAACGGTGAGAAGCCAAAAGAAATAACAGAAACTGCAGCGATTTTTACGTTCTACGTATTGTCTCCACTTGCCATAAAATTTGACGAGTAAAATAAATGGACCTATTAAGCTGACTTTCAAGAAAGTGTTTTATAAAAGAAATCCAATTAACAATGAATAGGTAATTACTTATTTCTGGTAATAGTTTATTGGCTTTTAAAAATTGTTTTATTTAATTCTGCTTCTTTTTTAAATAATTTTTTCATGTATGTATATTCCTTCATAAAAAACACTTTTTTCTCTTTATTTATATACTTATTGAAACGAACGACATTTTTGGAAATTTTCTCTAGGAGCTATTCATGCAATTGCTGTTTTAAGATATATTTCAGATATTTTTTGTTGCTTTTAAGGTTCTACATAAAATTGGAAGCAACCAAAACAATCAACCAAGGGTTTATTTTAAAGCCTAGAGTGTCTACTTTGAAATTCCGAGTGCGCCTTTGAAAAATCTAATATGACGGCCCCATTATGTCTTCCGAAAACTGGAGAAAAATCGAGTGTATAGCAAAAAAGCTTTTAAAAATAAAAATTCGCAACTGATCGGTTCGTTTTTGGCTCAAATTGTGGCTGATGGACGCCTGGAATAGTAGGTTGACAAAATTCAACATGGTGGATCCAATATGACGGTTAAAAATTCAATATGGTGGCCGAATTTTTGAAAATCAACCGATTTCCACCAGATTTGATATTCTGGGGCCTTTAGAGTCACTGATCACGAATCCAAGATCGAATTTGCAAAACTCAAATTGACGGATCCAACATGGTGCACATATTTTTGAAAATAAATCGATTAGCACCAAAATACGGTGATTTTTTAGGTCACTGATTTTCGAAATTCAAGATTGAGTTTCCGCCATATTGGCCAACCATCTTGAATATATATATATATATATATATATATATATATATATATATCAAAAAATGTCCGTACAACTTTTGGACAAATTAATTAATTTTCAAAAATATCGTCTGTAATATATATATATATATATATATATATATATATATATATATATATATATATATATATATATATATATATATATATATATATATATATATATATATATTTATATTTGTACAAGTTTTAGAACGTATGGTTGAGGCTTCGTAAATGGAAATTTTCTATGGTAATGCGTACTAGCTTTTTGTACTGTTCCTTGGCAAAATTGAATTTTTTTGCCGTGCTTTTTTTCCTGGAAAGATAACTATGCCGCGATATGTATCTTACAAATGTATGTGTTTCAATGGTTAGCACGCTAGAGACAAACAAGGGTAATACTGTCACTATTATCTGAAACTGAGAAACACTATAATACCTGTATTATATCAGCATAAAATGAAATATGTGAGCATACGAGATTAATAAAACATATTTAAAAGTAAGTAGGTAGCTGTTAATTTCCTGTTTCCCATGCCATAGCCGCAAACATAGCTGCAGTGCGCACGCCCATGTTGTGGTTCTTTAGTATTTATAAGATTGTTAGAGACAGTATCTGAAACATTTATTATTTTATTTATTGATTGGGTTGCCTATTTATTTTTAAAAAGTTTTAGTAAAACTAAATAAAATAAATCAGAAGCGCTGTGTTCTGGAGTCTTGTATTGTTTGAATTAATGAAAAAGAGTATCGGAATATTTTGGTTTTATAATTTTTTCTACTAAGTGCTTAAATCCTTTTTTCAAAATATTTCTAAAAATAATAATTTTTTGTTTCTCATTATATTGTAAATTATTCATTATATTTAGAAAATTATTAGAAATTCTTGGCAAAGTATTAATTTAATCATTTAGTACCCATACTATTATGTGTAGTACTTAAATACATTTTTTTTTCACTAACTATATTCTATAAAAATAAATTATGCACTATTTTTTTATGAGTAAGTTCGCTATCTAAGTTCAATAAATAAATATGAAGCTGAGGAAAACAAAATCAATGATAATGGATGTACTTTTGCAAATTCCGAGCAGGGGGTCACTCATTTCTAGGATATACTGATGATTAGGTAATCTTAAGCCAAGGCAAATTTATTACAAGTGTGAGTAAAAGAATGGAAAAGGCTCTCAGGGTTGTAGGAAGATGGGTAGGAGAGGATGAACTAAATATATGTTCTCAGAAGATTGTATTAGTTCCCTTCACAAAACGGAGGAAACTGGGGAACGCTACAATATACAGTTCGAGGTCACTTTAAAGGATCGATTGGCACTTAAACTAATTAATTCGGAACAATTTTCTGGAACGCTTATCTGGTACACTGACGATTCAAAACCCAAAAAAAGTACCGGAACTGGGTTATATGGAGTACAACCAAGAAGAAAAATTAATTTTCCATTAGGAAAATACCCAAAAGTATTCCAGGTAAAAATATATGCAATTTTATAATGTATATATATATATATATATATATATATATATATATATATATATATATATATATATATATATATATATATATATATATATATATAATCATGGTTCTTAGGTTTATTATCCGAAGTTTCACCTACGATTGCACCGGGCATCTACAGGGATCTTTACCTCATAAGATTAGAACATTGAATCATTTAGTGTTCTAATCTAATGGAGTAAAGATCCCCGAAGTTGCATCGTGCAATTGTAGGCGAAACTTCGAATGATAATTCCAATTTGACACGGTCCAAACCCATAAACCATGATTTTCAACTTGACCAAATCTTTGAAAGTTTTTGTTCTTTATTATTAAAAGAAGAGCTGACAAAGGGAAGCAAATATACGTTTATTCCGATAGCTAGCAGCTCTTAAGACTCTTAGGGTCTAAAGGTATTATCTAGATTGGTTTGAGAATATGAGAGTGAATTTACAACACTGGCAGATAACAGAGTTATGTTAAAGTGGGTACCTGGATAGGAAGTTATACATGAAACATGAGCTGGCTAGAACTGGCTCATCAAGACAATTTATTGGTCCAAAACCGACTTTTGGTGTGCCACGGTGTGCTGACTTTCAACTTGACGAAAGTCGTTGAGGCTCTCGTTATTTATTATTAAAAGAAGAGCTTACAAAGAGAAGCAAATCTACGTTCATTCCGACAGCCAGCAGCTCTCAAGACTCTTAGGGCTTAAAGGTATCATCTAGATTGGTTTGAGAATATGAGAGTGAATTTACAACACTGGTAAGGAACAACAGAGTTATATTAAAGTGGATATCAGGACATGAAGTTATACATGAAACATGAGCTGGCTAGAATTGGCTCATCATCTCAATATATTGATCCAGAATCGGCTTTTGGTGTGCCATGGTGTGCTGTACTAATGGATCAGAAAAAAGCACAGAAATCACTGGACAGCCAGGCAGGAATTGAATCATAGTAAGCCATTCAGCAGGAACCAATTAAAGGCAATCACAGGTATAGTGACGGGACACATGGCCGTCAAAGTTAACCTAAATAAAATGAACCTTAACAATAGTGGCAGACTATGTGATCAAACCGAAAAAACGATAAAGCATATCATATGTGATTGAAAGTCAATAGATCGGAAAAGACAACGATCCTTCGGGTCAACAAACATGTAACCGAATGAAATACTAACTCGGTTTTTAGTATAAATTGGTTCAGAAAGCTAAGTTAACAGAGTAGCTGTAAATACAGGGTGAGCAAAATAGGCCTATACTGGCCGCAGTATCAGGCTTCAGGAGGCATCCATGAAGGAAAAAAAAAGCAAAAATATAATTTTTGCACCTTTTTTTCTTCATCTATATATTCATTTAAAATTTAACATTGTCAAGAAATTTTGATATACTACTTATTATTCTAACAGATTGTAATTTTTTAGGTTCTAAAAACCCTCATTATTTCGCCAGTCTATTCGTACAGCCGCCTGTTCGTCTTTCAGTCACAGCCTTATAACTTCGGCAGTGTATCATCTTTTGCAGTGAAATTTTGCAAGCATATTCTTTCAATTAACCCAAAACCACACCTAGAGTGAAATTGTACAAAATTGTCTTCTCTTGTGTGAAAGGTGAAACGAAAATTTTATTTGTACCTAATGGAATGAGGTTAATTAAGTAAGTCTTCAAATATGCTAAATAAATTCAACATAACAGCATCTAAGTTAATAAACAGAAACTGTCGTTATTTTTTGCAGACGGGGCTTACCCATTGTCTTGCAGACACATATTTTCAATTAGCACAAAGACAAACATCCAAAGTGTAAAAAATACTAATTACGTCAATAACTGCTATACTCGTAGAACCTTAACACAAAACGTGTGCGACACGCACTTGACCAGTTTTTTTTTATATAAAATAAGTTAGTTTGCATGAACATAATAACCCACATAACAATATAAATTATGTTCTGCAGTAAAAATATAATTATATATTTATTACAATGCGGAAAAAAGCTTAGGAACATTAATTGCTTGTGTTATGACGGAAACTTTTAACGATGATTAATAAAAATTTCGTGCGTAGACCCTTTTTAATTTTTTATCTCTAATTGTTTCATCACTCTCTTTAGGCGAGTTTAATTACAAATCTGTTTAAAGCAAATTCGGAGAAGCAGCGGTAGGTATTAAGTGGGCGCAAAATTTTTTTGAATATAACTGTTTTAATTACCTGTGGGAAAATAATGTTGAACCATTTATATATATATATATATATATATATATATATATATATATATATATATATATATGTGGGTATAATTTAGAATAAAATAGAAAATTCTCGGCAGTGCGGACATAAGATTGTTGATAATTACTCTCGTGTTAAAAAGTACGGACAACTCCATGAGAGTAGAGGAGCTCCGGGTCCGAAAGAAGTCGACAGCGCTGTTTCGTCGAATAAGGCTCATCAGGTCATTGCATCAAGTCAATCAGTATATACATTTTTTTTTAAATAAAAGGGCAGCAAACAAGACATAATTAGCGACATCTCGACGGAACACTCAATAACGGAAGAGCAACATAAACCAACAATGTGTATCGAATTTTGAAATATTGTAATGGAAAATTTTTTAGACTGTTTAGCATGAAGTATATCCTGCTAAAATGATTTATTAAATAATCACTCTGTGAATAGATTTTATCTGTGAGAATAGTATATTAGACCAGGGCTTATCTGTTTTTAGGTGGATGTGAAATGGAACATGGAGATTTTTGCATGAGAGCCTTCAGAATAACTTGAATAACGATAATTTTGATATGTGTGATTTTAAAAAGTTGGGCAACATGGTTTTTATTAATAAAAATATAAAATTAACGAAAAAAAGGCGTTTTTTTTCAAATTTTCTCTTATGTACCTTTGAAGACATTCATTTTAGGGGAAAGTTGAAGAGGAAAAAAAGTTTCGTAATTAAATTTGCCATGAGATAGGTTGAAATCTCAAAATATATTTTCCTTATTGCAAAATAGCAATAATTAGGAAAGAAAGGTAAAAAAAGTAGTTTTTAGATAATTTTTTTTCGATCATTTAAATTTTTCTGAGGACCTTCATATTAGAGAAAAGAAAACTTTACGCCATTATAAAATAACACGCTAAAATTCGTTAGGATCGAATCGATAGTTTTTGCACGATAATTTTGCATTCCGATTTTGTTTACAAAAATTGATCATTTTTCAAGTTTGTCCAAAATATCACGTTAACGTATTTAAATTTATTTTCGACATATAGTAGGGAACTCAAGTTTTCCAACGCTTTTTTCAGTATCAAAATCGGATGATTTGGACGCCCTTAGGACTTGTTTAAAGACATTGTTCATATTTTTGCTTATAAACAAATAGATTATCTCGGCGGATTTTAATTTTTTTTTGCAATACATGGTTTGAAAGTACTTGATAAAATGCTTCTTTTCGTGAAAAAAATTCAAATCTGTCAAAGTTGACAGCTTGTTACGGCGAATCTATAAACAATGCAGACCTGATTCTTAAACCGAAAGATTTGTCCGCCGAGTTCTTTTTTGATACAAATATTTAAATATTTATGTTATTAGAAAATTAAATAAAAAATGAAAGATATCCCCCACGCGCGTGAAAAATAAAAAAAAAGAGGGATGGGAAACTCTCATTTTATAATTGACCTCGAAGATTCAAAATACATATCTGAAATAAAATTTCATTTTCTCGGCTTCTAGGCGCGATTTCGATCATTTATTTAAACCGATGTGCCGCGAATACTGAAACTCAAATATCATAATGCCATGTGCCCATCATGCATTCATTTTGTTGTAAACAAATGACATTATTAAAAAATATTAAAAAATGTTTTACCAAGCGTTTGTGAGAAAAGCTTGAAGCATCGAGTATTCATACCGAGCAAGCTTATGAAGATGCAGATATCCTTATTGTAGAAACAGCGATAAATGTTGCTTCTGATAGTATACCTGCTATTATAGTAGCGAAAGACATCGACGTTCTAGTAATACTGACGATACGAGCAACTGGAAAGAAAAACATTTATTTTTGAAAGCCGAGTAAAGGCAAACAATGTGAAACAGTTTTTGATTGCGAGTCATATTATCATTTTTTCCCTTTGGAAGTAGATGTCAGAAGAGCTTTCATTTCTTTAGTAGGTTTTATTCATGCCTTTTCTGGCTGCGATACAACATCTTCATTTTATAACCAAGGAAAAAAAATATGCAAACTTTTATTAAATGCCGCAGACTTTAATTTTCAACCACACCAATTCTTTCCAATACGAAATAAAAAATGAGGGCTTAAAATTAATAGCGGTAATGTACGATGGGGAAAGAAGCATTAATATAAATTTAAATGAGCTGTGATGCTTGTGTTTTAAGAACAAAAGTAGAAAGAAAAACCTTAATTCGACCCAGTTCCCGGCGATATAATCTGCATCGGCACAGCATTACTACAGAGTTTACTATCAGGTGTCGCAATGGCTAGGTAATAATGAATTGGACACAAAAGACTGGGATTGAGGAGTGCAGAAATCATATTTGGAACCAGTTGAAACCACAGATATGCTGTTGCCAGATAACCTATGAAAAAAAAATAAGCTGTAAATGTATAAAAGAGTGTTCCAAATTATGTGGCTGTATTAAGCATGGATTAAAATGTACTGATTACTGCTTAAACTGCAACGGACAAACTTGCAAAAATGCACAAAACCAATATATTGACGTAGGAAAAATTTCTTAAAATGTAATTGTTTTGAAGAAGTTGACAGAAAAATAGAAAATTACTGTTTCGATATCGATATACGATTAGATGATGAGGATTTTAATGAAAATGATGAAAACAATTTTTCAATGTAAAAGAAACGTTTTTCTGCACTCTGTAAAGTTTTTAATATAATATTTAGTGTTAAGAGTGCTTTATTGAACTTTTTGAACAAAATTTGCCGAGAATAAATATTTTATTTTTATCTAAATCTTACGAATAAAATAATTTAAATGATGATTGTTTAAACAATTTTAATAATTAAAGTAAATATATATCGTTATAGTATATTGTATTAATAAACAAAGATTCGTTTGGAAAATTCAATACTATAGGGTGCAGAATGCTGTAAGTGTGATGCATAAATAACGTCATTTGTTTACAACAAAATGAATGCATGGTGGGCATATAGCATTATGACATTTGAGCTCCATTTTTTGCGGTACATCGGTTTTAAAAAATGATCAAAATCGCTCCATTAGAAGCCGAGAAAATGAAAATTTTTTTCAGATATGTATTTTGAATCTTCGAATTCAATTTTAAAATGAGAGTCCTCACCCCTCTTTTTTCATTTTTCACACGCATGGGCGACATTCTTTTAATTTTTTTTTTAAGTTGCCGATAATATAAACATTTAAATATTTTAATCAAAAAAGAACTCGGTAAGATAAAGATTTTGGTTCAAGAATCGGGTCGTCCAAATCATCCGATTTTAATTTTGAAAAAAGCGTTGGAAAACTTGAGTTCCCTATTATATGTCGAAAATAAATTTAAATACTTTAACGTGCTATTTTGGACTCAGACAAACTTGAAAAATGTTCAATTTTTTTAAACGAAATCGGATTGCAGAATTATTGTGCAAAAACTATCAATTCGATCCTAACGAATTTTAGCGTGTTATTTTATCATGGCATAAAGTTTTCTTTGTTCTAATATGAAGATCCTCAGAGAAATTTAAATGGTCGAAAAAAATGATCAAAAAATTTTTTTTTTACTTTTTTTTTTAATTATTGCTATTTTGCAATAAGCGAAATATATTTTGAGATTTGCAACTAACCCTATCTTATGGCAAATTTAATTTTGAAACTTTTTTTCCTTTTCAACTTCCCTCTAGAATGAATACCTTCAAAGTTACACGAGAGAAAATTTGAAAAAAAAAACATTTTTTTTCATTAATTTTATATTTTTATTAATAAAAACAATGTTTGTTTGAAGGTTGTAGAGAAAGAAGATTGACTAAAATGTGGTTGCATTGTCTTTATTTTTATTTATTTTTACGACGTTTCGATTAGGTTTTATCTCTAATCGTTCTCAAGTATAAACTGTTTTTTTTGTCCTAAGACTACGAGCTCATATAGGGACTGTGTCCACTGAAGCGCAAAGTTTCGCTTCACTGTACACACCTCAATAACTTGATGTTACAAAGTAGTGGTTGCCAAAGATTAGGTATCTCAACACTCGGTTTATTGAAGATGTTTTTAATGTAAGCTCCTTCTATAAATTTTCTTTTCTTCATGTTGGGTTCCATATATATTGCCGCAGCCTCAGACCATTTTATATGGTGTTGTTTATCCCAGGCGTGTTCTGCAATACCTGATCTCGACGTATCCCCTTTTTGTGTACGAGTTTCACGTTCCTTTATTCTAACTTCTAGTGGTCGTTTGGTTTCTCCAATATACATTTCACCACACTTACATGGAACTTTGTAAACACATTCTTTCTTATCGGTACTTTTTGTTTTTGTTTTTGTTAAATGAGCTTTAAGTGTATTTCCTGATTTAAAGGCCGTTTTTATATTATAACTACTGGTAATTCGACTTATTTTTTCCGAAGTTCCCTTAATGTACGGAATTGTGAAGAAGGAATGTGTTTCTTGCTGTCCAGTGTTCGTTGTTCTAAAGTTATTTATAACATGGTCAATTAGTTTCAAAGGATAACCACTCTGTTGTAAATCGGATTTAATATTTGTTACCTCTTTTTCTAATGAATCGGCATTATTGCATATAGATATAGCGCCATTTTAGAGGTTGTGTATAATTCCCCGTTTTGTTACAACAGAATGATTAGAACTATGATTAAGATATTGTCCAGTATATATGTGTTGGCTTACTGTATACTGAAGTTTTAATAATTTCGTTTGAGCGATTTACCAGGACATCTAGGAAAGGCAATTAATCAATTACCTGTTTTTTCATGGTAAACTTAATTGTAGGTCGAATGTTATTTAAATCTTTCAAGAAATCATTAGGTTCTTGATCATTATCCTTCCATGCGACGAAGGTATCATCGACATGTCTCAACCAGACTTTCGGTTTTACTGTTGCCGTTTCCATGGCACGAGTTTCGAACCATTCCATATATATATATATATATATATATATATATATATATATATATATATATATATATATATATATATATATATATATGTTAGTTTTTAGTGTTTCACGGATGGAGAAATATGAGTTTGTGTTTTTCCGGGAATACATCCGTTCGTTAGCTATTTCCATAGTTGGAATTTGCAGACGTTTCGCCAAAGTCTCATTTGGCATCTTTAAGTGCTCGTGTCCGTAGTTGACGATGAACTGAGAGATTGTCTGTTGCGTGCGTGGTTTTGTCTTGTTCGTAGGCTGTATCTATTGGTCGAAGTGTTTGTTTTTGGCTCCGCCCCCTGTCTTGTTTGTGACGCTGGTCTTAGTTGTGGCTGTGCCGTTGAAGTGGTTATATCTCGGCGGATGAGATTTTTCCAAGTAGATGGTAGGTTTTGGGCATCATCTCTCTTGTTTAAATTGCCTTGCTTCTCTATTTCTATTGCTTCTCGCGTTGTTCTGGTTCTGAAGTTTGTTTCGTTTGCTATTTGTTTGACGTTTTCAAAGTCGATTTTATGGCCGGTTTCTAGGTTATGTTGAAAAAGTGCAGATGTTGTTTGTTTGTTTTTGATGCTGAGTTTGTGTTCTTCTATTCTGGCAGATATTCTTCGGTTGGTTTGTCCAATGTATGTTTTTTCACAAGTGCCACATGGAATGCTATAAACTCCTTGATTTTCTAAAGGAATTTTGTCTTTTGGGTTTCTTAGACTTGCTCCAATTGTTTTGTGTGGTTTATATGTAGCCGTGATATTGTGTTTTCTGAGAATTCTTCCGATTCTGTCTGTTGTTCCTTTTATATATGGTAGTGTGGCTATCGATCTGAAATCTTTTTGTTGTGTTTTTGGTATTTTCGGTAGTTGTTGTTTATTTATTGCTGATTTAATTGTGTGATTTTTGTAGCCATTTTGTCGTAGCGATTTCGAGATTTTATTCAACTCTTCCTGTCTTGCATCGTTGTCAGTCAATCGAATGGATCGTGTTATTAGAGTGTTGGCAAGTCCCTGCAGTTGTGTGGGGTGGTGGTGTGATTCTGCGTGAAGATATCGGTCGGTGTGTGTGTGTGTTTGCGGTAAACTGTGTGTCGTAGGTTTCCTGTTGTTGTTTTGGTTATAAGTACATCAAGGAATGGTAACTGATTATTTTCTTCGATTTCGCTGGTAAATTGAATTCGAGGGTGTATGTTGTTCATGTATTCAAGGAAATTTGAAAGTTTGTCTTTACCGTGCGACCAAATTATCAGTATGTCGTCGACATAACGAATCCATAGTTTTGGTTTTAGCTGTGCCTCTTCGATGGCCTTTTTTTCAAAATATGACATGAACAGGTTTGCTATGACCGGTGATAAGCTAGAAACCGGCCATAAAATCGACTTTGAAAACGTCAAACAAATAGCAAACGAAACAAACTTCAGAACCAGAACAACGCGAGAAGCAATAGAAATAGAGAAGCAAGGCAGTTTAAACAAGAGAGATGATGCCCAAAACCTACCATCTACTTAGAAAAATCTCATCCGCCGAGATATAACCACTTCAACGGCACAGCCACAACTAAGACCAGCGTCACAAACAAGACAGGGGGCGGAGCCAAAAACAAACACTTCGACCAATAGATACAGCCTACGAACAAGACAAAACCACGCACGCAACAGACAATCTCTCAGTTCATCGTCAGCTACGGACACGAGCACTTAAAGATGCCAAATGAGACTTTGGCGAAACGTCTGCAAATTCCAACTATGGAAATAGCTAACGAACGGATGTATTCACGGAAAAACACAAACTCATATTTCTCCATCCGTGAAACACTAAAAACTAACATAGTACACCTCTACGGGGAGGAGACCTTCAAAAACACCAAGTTATACGAGAAACTGAGAGTGAAGAAATGCACACTACTATGTGACCTTATTTTCTTAACACACTGCAGAAACAACAACTTACAACCCAACTTCACCAAATTGTCATACCACACGAAAACTAGAAAAAACCAAGCTATTCTAAACAGAGCAAGTAACGCCCTCCTAAGAAATCAAATACAAACCACCAGACAAAACCTCAGTAAAACAGAAAGCGAACTCCTATCACTTCACCTTAAACTAAGCAACACAATACACCAGCATCTTTGGAACCGCCTTGAAACTCTTGTATTCTGGCGAACCGAAACTAACAAAACTATAAAAACAGAGACACATCAAAATAAAATCAAAACCCTCTCTAAACAAACCAATGAACCCAAACCAAATCTAGACATCAACAAAATTATCCACAACATATCGTCCCACACACTATCAGAAACTGAAAAAACAGTACTCAGCAAAGGTTTCAATTTCGCAATAACACCAAACAACATCCCGAAGGAAGAAATCATTTCCAAGGTCGAATCATGTCTAACCACAGTAGACCAAACAACAGCTGAAGAGATAAGACAGGACGTAAGCAGAATACTAAGAACGGCAAAATTACCAAAATCAAACCTATCTAAAGCCGAAACCCGAGCACTAAAAGATCTCAACGCGAATAAGAACATCATTATCTTACCAGCTGACAAAGGTAATGCCACCGTCGTCATGAACATGGAAGACTATATAAACAAAATGAACAACATCCTCGAAGATCCAGCATACAAACTGTCAAAAAACGACCCAACTACATATCTAGAAAAAACAACAAGGGCCAAAATCAATCAATCACCCTTAGATCCCGAGACCAAAACAAAACTCATTCCCAGAGAGAAATCAAGCAGGTGCCCCAAACTATATGGCCTTCCAAAAATTCATAAAGCGCAGTACCCTCTAAGACCAATTGTAAGCGCATTCAATTCGCCTCCACTAAAGCTTGAAAAATACCTCGCTTCGTTCGTGCAGCCACACGTGGAAAAAGCCCCATCATACGTAAAAAATTCAGAACACCTCATTCACCTCCTACAAGAAATAAAAATCGAAGAAAACGACATTCTGGCCAGCTTCGACGTGAAATCCTTATACCCAAGCATTCCAATAGAAGAAGCTCTAGAACAAATAGCCCACAACGAAGATTTCCCAGACTATGTCACAGACCTTGCCGATCACTGCATGAAAAACGCTTATTTCCGTTTCAACAACCGTGTATACAGACAAACAAATGGTGCAGCCATGGGTTCTTCCTTATCACCGGTCATAGCAAACCTGTTCATGTCATATTTTGAAAAAAGGCCATCGAAGAGGCACAGCTAAAACCAAAACTATGGATTCGTTATGTCGACGACATACTGATAATTTGGTCGCACGGTAAAGACAAACTTTCAAATTTCCTTGAATACATGAACAACATACACCCTCGAATTCAATTTACCAGCGAAATCGAAGAAAATAATCAGTTACCATTCCTTGATGTACTTATAACCAAAACAACAACAGGAAACCTACGACACACAGTTTACCGCAAACACACACACACCGACCGATATCTTCACGCAGAATCACACCACCACCCCACACAACTGCAGGGACTTGCCAACACTCTAATAACACGATCCATTCGATTGACTGACAACGATGCAAGACAGGAAGAGTTGAATAAAATCTCGAAATCGCTACGACAAAATGGCTACAAAAATCACACAATTAAATCAGCAATAAATAAACAACAACTACCGAAAATACCAAAAACACAACAAAAAGATTTCAGATCGATAGCCACACTACCATATATAAAAGGAACAACAGACAGAATCGGAAGAATTCTCAGAAAACACAATATCACGGCTACATATAAACCACACAAAACAATTGGAGCAAGTCTAAGAAACCCAAAAGACAAAATTCCTTTAGAAAATCAAGGAGTTTATAGCATTCCATGTGGCACTTGTGAAAAAACATACATTGGACAAACCAACCGAAGAATATCTGCCAGAATAGAAGAACACAAACTCAGCATCAAAAACAAACAAACAACATCTGCACTTTTTCAACATAAGCTAGAAACCGGCCATAAAATCGACTTTGAAAACGTCAAACAAATAGCAAACGAAACAAACTTCAGAACCAGAACAACGCGAGAAGCAATAGAAATAGAGAAGCAAGGCAATTTAAACAAGAGAGATGATGCCCAAAATCTACCATCTACTTGGAAAAATCTCATCCGCCGAGATATAACCACTTCAACGGCACAGCCACAACTAAGACCAGCGTCACAAACAAGACAGGGGGCGGAGCCAAAAACAAACACTTCGACCAATAGATACAGCCTACGAACAAGACAAAACCACGCACGCAACAGACAATCTCTCAGTTCATCGTCAACTACGGACACGAGCACTTGAAGATGCCAAATGAGACTTTGGCGAAACGTCTGCAAATTCCAACTATGGAAATAGCTAACGAACGGATGTATTCCCGGAAAAACACAAACTCATATATATATATATATATATATATATATATATATATATATATATATATATATATATATATATATATATATATATATTGGCGATGACTGGAGAGAGTGACGAACCCATCGGAAGTCCGTCCAGTGGTAACGTGGTTCGATCTGATAAAGTAGTATCATTTGAAAGTCTAGATCCCCAACAAATGCACTGGCGAAGTTTCTTTTAAACATCATACAACTTTTAGAAGGTAAGACGAACACATATGTTAAAAATTCCACACAATGCGTGAACATTATTAGTAGCTTCAATCTAGAGCCAGACGACAGATTTATAAAATTTGATGTGGAAAGTCTGTATACTAATGCACCATTAGGGGAATCACTAGACATAATCAAAACTAAATGATACTAATTGTTAATAGACTAGCTTCAAACAAGAGATTTCATCTGACCAGGTAGTTAGCAGTCTTGCCTGAGCCTTAAAGTCCTGAGTTATGCTTTTAGTAAGCTTGAATAACCTGCATTTGTTTGGAACTAAAGCTGCAAGAGAGAAGAGGAACGTTCAGACTTCGAGCCATTGTTTTTTTAACAATTATTTATTAGTATCTAAAATAGCTACAATATGGAAGAGCAGTATGATTGTAGACAGAACAGCCTTACGATACCACAATATACCATTTACAGAAGTCTGCGATCAAATGTCACAATATTTTTTTTCTAATTTACCGTCGCGCTCTCACATGGCGGTTTTATACATTATTGTTAGTTTGTGTTGCTCTTGTGTTATTGAATGATCCTTCGAGATGTCGCTATTTAAGTCTTGTCTGCTGCACAATTGCGAGATATGGAATGTACCGGTAGCAATGGCCAGATGAGTCGCATTCGAGAACGAAACAGCGCTATTGTCGGACCCGGAGCTTCTCCACTATTTTGGAGCTCTCTGCACTTTTTAATACGAGAGTAATGTTTATCCACAATATTATGTCCGCATGTAGGACCAATTGAGATTTATCAGATGTTATTACGATTTACAAGCCAAACGGCTTCGCACTCCCTCCAGGGAATATTCACTCATACCAGGTACACAAAGATACCAAAAGTATGAAGGTCTGTGGGAACCCTTTCTATGTTATAGGGTCCTAGGTGACGTTGTCTGCTGCATTTCCCATGAATTTTCGGACGGTTCGCGCGGTATGTTATATTATTAGTAGGATTATTATTGAAAGCGAGAAACAGCAACGGAGGGAGTGAAGAACCTTGAGGAATCTTAAGAAAATGAAACATAGCCTTATCCGCTGAAGGAAGCAGCTAAAAAATGGAACTAAAGATATTAATTTATATTTTTGTCCAACGATACTTCACTCGACGAGGTGAATAAAACAATTTGTTTCTCTATTTTTGCACAAAAAAAAAACACAAAATTTTTTTCTCTTTTTCGTCAGACCTATTCGCATTCTATTTCAAAATATTAAAAACTAACGAAGTTGTAAGGCTGTGACATGCAAACGGACGGAGGGACATGACGAAACTATGATTTCCTACGAAACTCTGAAAATAGTCAAGCTGAGAACGAGATCTGCCGCTTCTGCAGCAGAAAATATTGAATACCTCTTATGCCAATGTATAGAACCATTCTGCTAGATACTAAAATTTTTTTGTAGGCTTTGTAGCATTTATATACTAATTCAACTATATTTTAGGTAATCAAAAGAAATATTTATTCTCTTTTTTTTTATCAATTCATCAAATCCGTTCAGTCACGAAAGTGTGCACGCTATCTTAGTATGGATGCAGCCCCTTGAGTGTTCCGAACAGGTTGTAACTCGATTGATAAGCAAAGTTCAAATAAATAAAAGTTGGAAAAATGTCATGTCCTATAATTTTCGATTTCATTTTGATTTAAGTTTTCGAAGGTACAAAAAAGCCCATTTTGAGACATTTCTTTTTTAAGAAACTACGTCCTTTTAAAGGCGAGTTTTTTAAAAAGTAGTGCATTTTTCTTAAATAGTTTCTGATATATTTTAGGGTTTCCTTTTTTCATGTTTGTTTGAGTACTAGTTCCTTACCATATTCAGTTCATCCGTTCCTATTCCTCTTTTATGATTCCTTTTTCTGATTTTTGGAACTACTAGTGTGTCTGAGTAGGTATGGTTTTTGTTGTGATTCCGGCAATAGAAGTTCAGAGAAAAGCAACAATCCGGAATCAAGGCTGATATGATCTCTTGCCTTTATCAATTTATTGCTAACACCATTTAGCATGATTTGTAAATGTGAGGTTATCACAACCTACGACTTTGATCCTTAATCTAAAGAAGCAATTTAATTTCTAATACTTCATAAATCATACATTTAAATTCATAAGACGATCAATATAATTTTAGTTACATAGTAGCAACTTTTCTTGTGTTTTATTAAAGTTTCCAACCTTCTTAGTTTTTAACCTTGAAAACAAAAATAAACTTGTAATTATTATTACTATACTCACGAACTTTTTCCTACGCAAAAATTAACTGACATATGCACTTGCGAAGTAGTAGATATCTGTTGGACTTCCATTGTCTTTATTTTTGTTGAATATCATGACGTTTCGCCTAGTAGTTATTTACTTTTAGTTTGAAATTATTAAGAAGTGGTTTCCACACTTCTCTTATATCTAAAGATGGTTTACTAAAACAACTCGGGTTCTGATGTATAACCGCGGCTTCTTTGAATTTCCGTTTTCTCCAATGTTGTTCTCGGTGTAGTATTTTAGCTTCAGACCATTTTATGTGGTGTCCCTGAGTCCAAGCATGGTTAGCGGCACCAGATTTTTCTGTTTCTCCTCGAGATGTGCATTTTTGGTGTTCTTTGATCCTTACGTCAAGAGGTCTCTTTGTTTCGCCAACGTAGGAATTGCCACATTCACATGGTATCTGATATACACAATTCTTCATGCCCCTTTGAGTTGTTGGTTTGACCCTAGTGAGCCGATTTCTCAAAGAGTTATTGGAATTAAAAACAACGTTGATTTCTTATAATTCCTTGTTTGGTGTTGTTGGAGTGATTAGATGAATAATTAAGGTATTGTCCTGTGTGCGTGGCTTTTTTATAAACCGAAGTTTGAATTTGTCTGCATTTTCTTTCAATCAAGACATCTAGGAATGGTAATTTATTTTCTACTTCTTTCTCCATATAAAATCAACGTTGTTTTCAATTCCAATAACTCTCTGAGAAGTCGGTTCACTAGAGCCAAACCAACAATTCAAAGGGAAATGAAGAACTGTGTATATCAGATATCACGTGAATGTGGCAATTCCTACGTTGGCGAAACAAAGAGACCTCTTGACGTAAGGATCAACGAACACCAAAAATGTACATCTCGAGGAGGAACAGGAAAATTTGGTACCGCCAACCATGCTTGGACTCATGGACACCACATAAAATGGTCTGAAGCTAAAATGCTACACCGAGAACAACACTGGAGAAAACGGAAATTCAAAGAAGCCGTTGTTATATATCAGAACCCGAGTTGTTGTAGTAAAACATCTTTAGATATAAGAGAAGTGTGGAAACCACTTCTTAATAATTGCAAACTAAAACTAAATGCAGCATAAAAAATGGGATTTTGCCGTAGCAGGCATGACTGAACCCATCTCAGTCACACTCCAGTGCATTTACTTTTAGTATAAATAGTCATGTAGCTAAGGAATTTATTTAGTTTCACTTGAATACAGCCAGAGATAACTACTACCCGAAACGTCGTGATATTTAACAAAAATAAAGACAATGGAACTCCAACAGATATCTACTACTTCGTAAGAAACATCGTTGTCTATGACTTTCAAACTGACGTATGCACTGTTGATAACCAACAGCCGTTAAAAGGATTTACAACCTCAACTTGGTGCCTGAGGGAGAGAAGGATTTACCCTTCAGGAAAATAATAGAGTTCTTTAGAGTTTAAGTACCCCAGGTGTATATTAGGTTAATACACAATCTATAATCTCGAAGGCTCTACCACGCAACGCATATACGGAGGGGTTAAAAAACTGGTATATATGCATCACCTCGAAACGAGCATAATTTAAAAAGGACAAAATAAATATTGATGAATGCATTACATTTTTTGTGTTTCAGTATTTAGTACATTTCCATACAGAAGGTATATCAAAAAATGAAAAACTTTTAAAATAAAAATTTAAATAATTTTAACAATATTTAATTGAGCCTAAAAACTGCGTTTTGACTCTGTTAACGTCGATCTGATTCCCCCTTCAAACGCGATCTGGTTCTTTCTTCATAGTTCCGTTGGTGGAGCTCTATTTAACCATGAGCGAAATTTGCAAGAAACAATTGCATATTTAATTATTTGATAGATACGATATTTGAACGTCTTGAAGATTGTTCTATTTTGCATATCTATGGCAGTGTATTTATATTTTCTTGGTATTCTTTCTTTTATTATTTTTATTATTCCTAACTTTATTTTATACATAATTTATGGCAGGAAGTAAATTTCCGGTTTTATTTTGGAAATTATCACGAGCTATTTTTTTGCAAATATATTATTGTACTTAAAAAATATGTCAATTAAAAACATTACCTTTGTAATTTTACAGGCATGGTTTTACACCCATATAAATATTCAAATAGATAAATGCTGACATTAAAATATGGTGATCAATTAGTTTCATGTTAGTGGAGCAAGCATTCCAACTCAATTATAAAAAATAATCTTCATTCCGCAAATAAAAAATTCATTCTACAACAATATTTTTTAAAATTTTTATTCCGTTCATGGGAGATTCTTCATTGTTTTTATTTAATACATAATAAACAGAATAAAAAGGGTGTTTTTACAAAATATTAAGGAAAATTTTTCCTGCTTGGTTTATTTCAGTCTGCCAAGATTTACAGTTTTTTAAATGTATCAGGTCCATTCATTTTAACTGAAAAAACATGTTAGCAAACCCAGAATATTTTATAATTTGATATCCTAAAATGTCATCTCAAAAATTGGCACGAGATTATCTTTCCGTTTGGCAATAAAATTCGTTCAGCTAAAAACACAAAGAGGTCCATGTCTTATATCAAAGAACATATATCAGTAAAAGTGTCTAACTTTTGTTATAAAGTAAAACTGGATTTTGAAAAGCCCGATAGAAAGCAGTTCTTTAATATTTTTAAGGTATTTTTAAAACAGGAAATCCTTTAAAATACAATTAATATATTTAAAATGTTATTATTTGTAAGATATTTTCATACATTTTTTAGTTTTTTAATTAGAATTATACATAAAATTATTATGATTGAACCGATCTCTAAAAACGCGCTAAAAAGTGAAAAATAACTATAAATTTTGATATGAAGTTGACATTTTTTAAGTCGGCGCCAAACTAATATCTGACAAAATGTGATTCGCATAAATCGATTGAAAATACTTTATTTCTAATTGCTTTCTTACTATAGTTTGTATATATCTCGTAAGTTATTTGTTTTATTTAGAAATAATTTGGCGCCGATTTCAAAAATTGCAATTTCATATACAAATTTACAGTTATTTTTCCATACAATTTTTAGCGCATTTTTAGAAGTAGGTTTAATTTTTTTATAAAAATTTTATTTTTCGATTTTTAATTTTAATTTCATTGTGATATCTATAAATTATTTGAACTAAGTACTAATTGAGATTAGTGTATCTCGCAATGCCTCTAAGATCGCAAAAAAAATGTCAATTTCATCCAAAGTTGTAAATCACCCTAAAATGGACAACTAAAAATTCTTTGGTTCTCAGATTTCTCCATATACTAGTTTTGAATGAAATTGTATCAAACAAATATTTAGTCAAGTTATCTTAAATTTTAAATTAATTTAAGATCACTAATATAGGCCTCCAGAACCTTCCAATACCGATAGTTAAAGAACTTGAGACGTAAATTTCCTAGCCCGATATACCTTATTCTACATATTGAGTTTTTATATGCCTCAAGAATATCACAATATCAATTTTAGACAAAGTCGCAAAAATTTAAAATTTTCAACCCCCATAGTGTATATGTCAAAATAAGTTGTAAAATATTAACTTCATATTCGTAACATACGACCCGAAAACCCCCTAATACCAAATATGAAAAAAAGCGAATAAGGTAAAATTTTCAATTTTACCTTATTCGCTTTTTTTCATATTGGATTTGCCATAATGAATTTTAAAAAAATAATTTTAACGTTTTAATCTAATCTAAACCTAAACCTTTGAAAACCCACTAGTAGTAATTTTGGATAAAATTAGGAAATTTAAAATTTTTAGATATTCTTATTGTATCTAACATATTAAATTTTCTCAAAATAATTTTATATTCGCTATTTACAAGTTCAAAAACGATCCAGTCCCACCTTTGAACGAAATCGAAAAATGTAAAATTCTTAGTCTGGTGTAATGGATTCGCCATATTGAATTCTGAAAAAATAATTTTAAATTCATAATATACACCCTCAATAACCTTCTATATCAGTTTTGGAGAAAATCGAAAGATGTAGAATTTTTAGGACGCCATATTGGATCCGCCAGATTAAGTATTTGAAAAATAATTTTAAATTCTTAATTAGCATCAATAAAAATCATCCAATACTGATTTTGGACAAAATCGAGAGAAGTAAAATATTATATACATATCAATTTTGGAAAAAATCGGACAAAACTGATATTTTTTTTGTCCATCATATTGAATATGTCATACTGAATTTTCTGAAAATAATTTTAGATTCATTGTTGACTATCCCGAAATTTCCCCCATAAGAATTTTGGAGAAAATGGGACAGAATTAATTTTTTTGTACGCGTAATTCGTAATATACTGGAGCGCGACGTTGCAAAATTTACGTATTCCATAACTTAGTGAAATTGTGCACAATCTGGTAGCACAACATGGGGGTGTCTAGGGATGACAAGTCAACCACAAAGTGTCAACCCCCTAAGATTTAAAATAACGGAAGTATCCATTTAAATTAATATAATTTCAAATTTCACTCTGCCTCATAGCCGAATCTACTTATAGAATCCCTGTACACGAAAAGTACGCCGTCGCTTTTCGGATTTCCAATACTCGATGTTTTGAGAAAATACCAGAAGTACAGAACGGCTATAAAAGCAGTTGGCTGGCAGTCGTTTCCAATATTAGTTTAGCACGAAGAGTGGTCCGTATTAGATAGAGAAGCGAAGTGCGCGAATAAGCCAATAGTAAGAGCCTTGTATTAGTGTTATCTTTGTGTTGAATAAAGTTAGTTGACGCCTGTAAACGGAATATAATATCTCTGAATGACGTACGTGACAGTACAAAAATGTCTAAAGTACAGAAACGTGACTGTGTTAACCTCGCCTATAGTTTTTGCCAGATATGTGGTTAGTTTATTCCTAAATCGCAAAAAAAGATAATTAACAAAATGACCAAAGTAGTTTATTATAAGTATTTTGTACGTATTGTTAGCGATTAAGATCGGGACTGGACTCCTCACATATGTTGCCAAAGCTGTGCAAAGTAACCAGTTAAATGGCACACGCTCTTCTATGCCTTGTGCAGTTCCAATGATTTGCCGAGAACCAACAAATTATTTTAACGACTCTTACTTTTGCAAGACAAAAGTGTCTGGTTTTTCAAGAAAGAACAAATATAACATTGAATATTCGGATATTCTTTCAGCAATAAAACCGGTTCTTCATGGAGAAGGTTTATGAGTTCCAGCGCCCACGGCAAAATAGGAGGAAGATTTTGAAATGTATGATGTTAAGGCAGAACCCGATAATGTATCAGAAAAGGACGATTCTTATTTTTACGAAAGTGAAGGAAAAACACCTCATTTAATCGTACAACCTGAATTAAATGATCTAGTTCGGTACCTCCATTTGTCCAAAGAGCATGCTGAAGTATTAGGGTCTAGATTACCGCTGAAACCAAAGTTACAATATTTAGATACCGTAACCAGGAGCTATTCTCGTTTTGTATTCTGCAGGATAAAATGTGTGTTTGTGTTAATTCAAATAATGTTATGGAAAAATTAGGATTTGTACATGACCCGGACGAACGGCGCTTATTCATAGATTCTTCTAAAATAAGTTTAAAAGCAGTTCTGCTCTATAATGGCAAGAAAAGACCCTATTTCCTCTTGCACATGCACTTAGTGTGAAGGAAACATACTAAGGTATGTCACTTATTCTAAACGCAATAAGCTATGATACGTATAAGTGGCAAATATGTGGGGACCGAAAAGTCATAGCGGTTTTACTAGGGCTTCAGGATGAGTTTACGCAGTATTGCTGTTTCTTTGTCTTTGAGACAGTCGAGCAACACAGAGCTATTACAAAGTAAAAGAATGACTTCCGAGAGATCAATATATTCTAGGTCAAGCTAACGTAACGAATATACCTCTTGTTGATCCCAAAAAAGTTCTGTCACCTCCATTACATATTAAACTGGACTAAAAATTTCGCTAAAGCATTAGTTAAAGAAGGAGATGAGTTTAAATATCTTATACAAATTTGTCCTAAACTAAATTCATACTGAGCTTAAGGAAGGAAATTTGTTGGACCACAAATTAGAAAAATACTAAGGAATCAACAGTTTGGTCAAAAATTAAGTAATGTTAAATTAGCTACGTGGAGTTATTTAAAATGATTGATTCGGAGTTATTAGCAAAAAAATTGTAGAACAACTACTTGAAAGATACTCCAAAATGGGCTGTCGCATGACTCTTAAAATACACTATATGCACTCCCATTTAATTTTTTTTCCCAAAAAATTTGTATGCGGTTAGTAACGAGCCATGAAAAAGATTCCACCAAGACATATTAACAATGGAGCAACGCTATCAAAGCAGATGGGCTCCAGCTGTGATAGGGGATTATTGTTGGTTTCTTATGAGGGAAAGCGATTAGGAATATAAACGAAAGTTAATATTTGCAAAAAAGTTATGTACAAAAGACTTACTATAAATGTATTTTCATACGTATTTTTAACCGACTTCTATAAGAAGGAGATTCTCAATTCGTCGCGTATATTTTTTTTATGTATGTACAGGGTGAGTCAACGATTGGATGAAGTAAGTTTGTGCCTTTTCGGTGAAATTTACAAAGAAACTATATTTATTGTTTGATACAGTTTATTTTTACGCAGATTTTAAAAATATTTAGGACTCTACAGGGTGAGCCAAAAAACTAGGACAGCATAAAGATGTATTTTTTTAAATAGAACACCCTATATACGAATCGTATTTTCGATTTAGCTTATAATTTTAAATCTTTTTTATTAAGGGTTTACTATAACAAAACTTTATAGTTTCTGAGATAATTAAGTTTAAAAAAAAAGTCACATTTTCAAGCATCAATTCAATCCTAAATAACGTTTTCAATTTTGTGACAAATATATTCAAATTTGGAATTTAGCAAGGCCAAGGACAAGTTAACATAATTTTTACCTAATATTTGCAATAAAAGCTACAGGGTGTTGAACACATCGGCTCAAATTTGAACAAGTTTAAATGAATAAATATCTTTTTTTTTAAATGGTACACCCTGTATATTTTCATGTTATTTAATAGAGTAATAAAAACCCTAAAAGTTTTGTTCAATATATCCTATACCTATTTATAATAGTTTTTGAGATATTTCAGTTTTTCTTATTTTCCATACTTTTTTACAGAAATAGTCTTAATTATCATAGTAGCCATGACAAAAACAATGTAAAAGAACATTTTTCTGTGTGTCAAATTTATAACCGCAATCGCTTCTTTTGGTTTTTATGTAGTGTAGTTTGGTTTTTTTTTTGCATTCATCTTATATTGTAAAATGAATTTTCCAAAGAATGAGTTAATAGATATGATTTATACAATAGGAGAAGCTCAAAAAAATTGCCTTCTTGCTCAAAGAATTTACAAAATGAAGTATCCTGATCGACGCCAGCCTAATACCCATACTTTTCAAAACTTAATGTAAAGATTTGATTCTTCTGGTACTGTTGATTATCCAAAACGTAAAGTGGTCAACAAACCAGTAACTAATGAAGAAAAAGAACTACAAGTATTGTTAAATGTTCAGGAAAATCCTTATATTGGTAGCCGTCAGTTAGCAGCATTATGTGAAACATCACAATCCACCGCTAATCGTACTACCAAGAAATATAGTTATCATCCATATCCCATGGAATTACACCAAGAATTGCATGGACAGGATTTTGAAAGTCGTGTAAACTTTTGTCGTACAAAAAATGCGGAGATTCAATTAAATCCAAATTTATTATGCAAGGTAATGTTTAGTGATGAAGCTACTTTTAGAAGTAACGGTGCCGTAAATAGACGCAACATGCATTATTATGCAACAGAAAACCCATTTTGGATTAGAGAGGTGCAACATCAAAACCACTGGTCATTAAATGTTTGGTGTGGTATTCATCATAATCGAATTATTGGACCCCACTTTTTTAATGAACCACTAAATGGCCATAGTTACCTGAACTTTCTACAAGAAGAACTACCCCAACTGCTTCAAGGTCTCGATAGGAATGAACTCGACAGTATGTGGTTCCAGCACGATGGTGCGCCTCCGCATTACCATCATGAAGTTCGTGCGTTTTTGGACCAACGATATCCGCAAAAATGGATTGGACGTGGGGGTTTCATTGAGTGGCCACCAAGGTCTTGCGACATCACCCCACTAGATTTCTTCCTATGGGGTTATATTAAAAATAAGGTGTATGTTAATCCACCAACAACAGTGGAAGATATGCGAAACAGGATTAGGGATACTTTTAGAACAATAACGCCACTAATTTTGTCCAGGGTCCGAGAAAATCTGCAAAAAAGACTAAATTTGTGCATTGCACAAGAGGGTCGTTTATTCGAACACTTATTAAAAAGAAATAATTAATCTCAGTATTTAATAGGTAATTTTTTTGTTTCAATTTAGTATAAAAGTAAATATGTATTTGCCTTGTCGTTATTGTTGTGTTAATTTTTTCACATTATGTTTAATTAAACTATTGCCGTTGTAATATAACGAATAATGTATTTCATCATATTTAACCATATTCTGTTTGTTTCTGTAGTTTCTTTTTATTATTTTACATGGCTATTATGATAATGAAGACTATTCCTGTAAAAAAGTATGGAAAATAAGAAAAACTGAAATATCTCAAAAACTATTATAAATAGGTATAGGATATATTAAACAAAACTTTTAGGGTTTTTATTACTCTATTAAATAACATGAAAATATACAGGGTGTACCATTTAAAAAAAAAAGATATTTATTCATTTAAACTTGTTCAATTTTGAGCCGATGTGTTCAACACCCTGTAGCTTTTATTGCAAATATTAGGTAAAAATTATGTTAATTTGTCCTTGGCCTTGCTAAATTCCAAATTTGAATATATTTGTCACAAAATTGAAAACGTTATTTAGGATTGAATTGATGCTTGAAAATGTGACTTTTTTTTTAAACTTAATTATCTCAGAAACTATAAAGTTTTGTTATAGTAAACCCTTAATACAAAAGATTTAAAATTATAAGCTAAATCGAAAATACGATTCGTATATAGGGTGTTCTATGTAAAAAAATACAACTTTATGCTGTCCTAGTTTTTTGGCTCACCCTGTAGAGTCCTAAATATTTTTAAAATCTGCGTAAAAATAAACTGTATCAAACAATAAATATAGTTTCTTTGTAAATTTCACCGAAAAGGCACAAATTTACTTCATCCAATCGTTGACTCACCCTGTACACCGATTACTCCGGAACGGCTGCACCGATTTGAATGAAATTTTTTACGTTATGTAAAGGAAGTTACTGCGGTGGTCCCATACTTTTTTGGACGAAATTGATGCAGTAATATCCAAGATGGCGCTTACAATATGGCTGCCAAAAAAATTAATTTTATCCGATTTTCTTCAAAATTGGTATGGGGCAGTTTTCGGGATTGTATCCAACGAATCTGAAATTATTTTTAAAAAATTCAAAATGGCGTATCCAATATGGCGGACAAAAAATTTAACTTTGTCCGATTTTCTCCAAAATTGGTATGGGGGAGTTTCCGAGGTCGCACATTATGAATTCAAACCTTTTTAAAAAAATTCAATATGGCGGATCCAATAACGGCGGACAAAAAAATCGATTTTGTCCGATTTTCTCCAAAATTGGTACGGGGGAATTTTCGGGGTCGCACATGTCGAATCTAGCATTATTTTAAAAAAATTCAATATGGCGGATCAAATATGGCGGACGAAAAAATCAATTTTGTCCGATTTTCTCCAAAATTGGTATAGCGGAGTTTTTTAGGTCTCACATAACGAATCTGAAATTATTTTATAAAAATTCCAATAGCGGATCCAATAGGGCCGACAAAAAATTAATTTTGTTCGATTTTTTTCAAAATTGATATGAGGGAGTTTTTGGGATAGCATATTACGAATTTGATATTATTTAAAAAAAAAATAATAAATATGGCGGATCTAAGATGGAGGATTAAAGATTCTACATCTCTTGATTTTGTCTAAAGTCAGTACTGGGGAATTTTTGTTAGTGTTAATTACGAAATTAAAAAATTTTTGGAAAAACTCAATCTGGCGGATTCAATATGGTGTCCTAAAAATTTTACATTTTTCAACTTTCTCCAAAACTGGGGTTTTGAAGGTGTAAATTATGAATTTAATAGTATTTTTTCTGAATTCAATATGACGAACGCAATATAGCTGACTAAAAATTTTACATGTTTTGGTTTTGTTTAAATGTGTAACTGAATCGTTTTTGATGATGTAAATGGCGAATATAAAATTATATTAAGAAAATCTAATACGTCAGATGCAATATGATCGTTTAGAGATTTTAAATTTCTGGATTTCATCTAAAATTGGTACTAGGGGGCTTTGAGGGGTTTAGATTTAGATTAGATTAAGACGTTAAAATTATTTTTTTGAAATTCAATATGGCGGATCCAATATGGTGGGTTGAAAATTTTACCTTATTCGCATTTTTTCAGATTTGGTATTAGGGGTTTGGCAGGTGGTGTATTTCGAATATGAAGTTAATTTTTTACAACTATTAGGTTGATAAGATACAATATGAGGGACTAAAAATTTTACATTTTCCAGTTTTATCTAAAATTGATATTGCGGGATTCTTGGGGTGTATACAAACTTAATATGAAATATAAAATATATATTACGTCCCAAATTCTCTAAATATAGATATTGGAAGGTTTTGGGGCCTATATAGCCAATCGAAAATTAATTTGAAATTTAAGATAGTGGATTTACTATGACAGACTAAATATTTGTTTGACACAATTTCATTGGTATTTGGAGAAATCTAAGAATCAAAGAATTTTTAGTGGTTCATTAGGGTGATTTACAATTATGACTAAAATGGGTACTTATTTGCCACCTTGGAGTTATTGCGAGTTATATTAATCTCGATTAGCACTTAGTTCAAATAATTTATGAATATCATAAAGAATTCAAAACTAAAAATCAAAAAAATAAATTTTTATAAAAAATTGAACCGACTTCTAAAAGTACGCTAAAAAGTGAAAAATAACTAGAAATTTTTATATGAAATTGAAATTTTTGAAGTCGGCGCCAAGTTATTTCTAAATGAAATAAATAACTACTAATATATACAAATTATGGTAAGAAAGCAATTACAAATAAAGTATTTTTAATCTGTTTATGCGAATCACATTTTGTCAGGTATTAGTTTGGCGCCGACTTCAAAAACTTCCATTTCATATAAAAATTTCTAGTTTTTTTTTCACTTTTTAGCGTACTTTTAGAAGTCGGTTCAATTTTTTATAAAAATTTTATAGTAAATAAATCCCGTTATCCTTAAAATGCCTTGTTTTGTTTTATTGTTTTGAACATAAGTATAAATATTATATAAAAATGTTTGTTTTAAATAAAAAATAACTAATACACTCTATAATTCAAAAGCTATATGTGATGGAAAACTTTTGTTATTGAATTAACAATCAGGATGCTTTAAACTCCCACCGACAGCAATTATAACATCAATCAGTTGAAAGAGGATATTGATACCTATTTGATCACCAACAGGAAACGTTTTTTTCTTAATTAAGTCCTTGCAGGACAAGAGTACAATAGAGTTATATTTAAATTAATAAAATTACCGAAAAAAATTTTTGTTAAATATAAAACTTTTATAGTATCTCTCGTACACACCAATAACATTAAGTAGTGCTTTCAATATCAAAGTAGATGTTAGTTACTCTAAGAAGCTTATATACCCGAATATTTTACCTAGTTACTTTAGTGCTTTGATAATTTACTTCCTTTGAATGCATCGTAAACAGTTTACAAAATATATACTTAAATATTAACAAATTTTAATAGTTATTAGGAATACAGCACTTTACTGGTTTACAGGTAAACATATTTTTAATGAAATTATTAATATCTTGCATCAAAATAAACAAAATTTTAGAGGCTGAATCGATAATACTGAAATTATTTTCTGTCGAAAGTTATTAAAATGTTTTTTTTTAACTCAACCTCGGTTATCTGAGTCAAAGATTTCTATATATAAAATAATAGATTATAAAATAGGAAATTTTTATGATAGATATAGTGCAAGAGGCGGAGTGTTAATGACTTAAACAAAATTAAAACACATGCTTGTGACTGTATGTTTGTAGCATGTATTATTACGAATAAAAGTATAAAAATAATAAACTGCATATTGTTAGCCTTTTTAGGGCATATCATATATATATATATATATATATATATATATATATATATATATATATATATATATATATATATATATATCTTATATGCGATTCTACAACAATATTATAATTAATAATTATTAATAACTTATTCCCAGAACCTTGTATTAAGGGTCGCATTAACAAATCCGCCAACTAATGCAGAATCAGCAAAAGTAACATTGTCACACGGTTTACGTGACTGGGATGATGCAACATGATGTAAGTATAAATAGATAGCATATTTTGTAAAACAACACTTATAATTCGAGTTGTAAGTCGTCGTTTTACCAGTTAAGAACCAAGTTGTATTTTGAAAGAAATAAACCTGTAAAAGTAAATAAAAAAGTTTTTAAAAAGTTTTAAGTGAGTTATTGAAGATAACAAATTGGCGCATTCGGTAGGATCTGTCAACGTCAACAAAACAAGAGAATTCTAATTGTTGGAGGCGGATTCTCATCCCTCAACAGAGAAAAGAACCTCAACGGCATCCTCACTCCCGGAAGTTGTGGAAAAGGAACACCTGGTGAAGCCCCTGACAACAGACGGAGAGAACAAGTGCCGATGCAGCTTCTTCTAGTAGTGTAAGTAACATTGATTGTCACGATTTTAGCAAATTTGTCACGATTTTAGTAAACTTACATTACTGTTCGATTTTCGAAAAAGTACTCTATACTATATTATAACGAAAATTTAGTCATTCTAAGTAAGTTAAATAAATTTAAGTAATAATAATCACTAAAAACGAAAAGTCATGCCGGAATTTTCTCAATTATTACCGAATTCGAGGGAGACCAAATCTCACTCGGTACCTTTTTTAAATGCTTACGATTGCGGGTACAAAATGGCAACAGAAGATCAGCGCATTCTGTTGGTGATTCACATTAAAAATAAATTAAAAAACCGTGCAGCGCAACTCATAAATTCTCGAAACCTTTCCACTTATAGCGAAATAAAACAACTTTTAAATCTCCACTTCTAGAGATCTTTCGTCCCTTATTCAAGATCTGCAAAGGTTAAGGCAACTTTCTAGTGAGTCACCATTAACTCTCGTAAATCGGTTAGAAACCTTGAACGCCAAAATGCTGCCTTGACGAATGAACAAAAGGCAGCTCAATCTACCTTAATTGAAACAATGTCTTTAAACACCCTTCTGACAGGCCTTGAGCAAGACTAGAATAAATAATTCGCGCGGGAAATCCTAAGGATCTCTTAGAAGCTCAATCTCGTATCAGACGAGAACTGCAGCTATCCTATTTTGAAAACCAAAAGTCTTCCAAACCCATAGTTCAAAAACCACCTCAATCTGTAAGGAAACCCCCAATGCAAATTAGCCGTTGTTTTAATTCTGGACGTATGGGCCATTAAGCCACTGATTGCCATTCCCAAACGCAGTCACGTCTTAATAATTTCCAAAATTATAATGCAAATTTCCAAAGGCAAGTCCCTTCCGTAAAACCAACCCCCTGAACAACAATAGAGACCCAGTATGATTCTAAATCAAAACAGGTCCTCTGTAATCCAACCAACTAATACCTAAGCTCGTCTTAGCATAATTCAAAGAAACCCATACCACTCCTCAAATCAACAAAGGACACAGCATGTTAATTTAGACTATCCAAACTACGACGAAAGTTTTGGCTACTGCGAATATTACGCAGAAGACACTTATGATTACTCCGGTTATGACCCAAATTTACAGGATGTTAATAAAAATTGTGAACCGGTAATCGACTCCCATGATTACCAAAATTTTCTTTTACTTCCGCAACCAGACCAACCGCCCGACAGACAGACAGATCATGTCACAGCACTTCAAGAACAAATTCAAACCCTGAATTTGCACGACATGAACCCAAATCTGAACTTCCCGGAACAAACCTTCATTTAAATCCTTTACTTACAGTTAATCCGAAAAATCTGTACTACATTTACGACTCTACTAACACTTTCAAATTACTTATTGATACCGGTGCTAGAATTTCTATTTTTAAGGAAAATACAGCAAAAAATTTCCCTAACCGTTGTCCTGAAAATGTAACAATACAAGGGATAACAAATCAAAAACTTTACGTGTCGCAATCCACCCTTATACATTTCAACATTGGCGATCCGCACAAGGTGTTTATTTATAATTTAGATATTGATTTCGATGGCATCCTTGGTCTCGATTTCTTAGAGCACTACGAATGCATTATAGATTTAAAATCAAAAAATCTCATCACAAATTTTAAAACCGTACCCATACATAAGGTACATACTTCAAATACGACTTCTTCTAAGTCACAACAAAATAAAAATAATATCTCTATAGAAAGTGGCACTGAGAAAATTTTTAAATTAACACGCAATTTAAAAAATACGAACGCAGTCCTTCATTTTCAAGAAAAAGAAAAAGTTAGGTTACCAAACGCCCTTGTACATGTCAATGAAAACGGTGAATTCTTACAACTATCATTAATGCTAATGCAATTCCCAAAAATATCGATTTCTCGGATATTTCTATTGAACTTTTACCCCTAGTGAAACATTACTAAATTTTAATTTCGGAAACGAACTTAATCCTATTCAAACTGACATAATTCAAACTATTAAAGATCAATTAAGAACCGAACACTTGAACTCGAAAGAAAAAGTTTAATTACCGATCTTTGTTTAGAATACCCGACATATTTTACCTCGAAGGCGATATTTTAACTTATACCAATGAAATCAAGCACTCTATAGAAACAAATAATGCACACCCTGTTTTTGCAAAGTCATATAGGTAACCTCAAGTGCATAAAGAGGAAGAAATAGCCCAAACTGCCAAAATGCTCGAACAAGGAATTATTCGACCATCTATTTCACCCTGGTCCTCCCCTGTTTGGGTAGTACCCAAGAAATTGGATGCCTCTGGCAAGCAAAAATGGCGCATTGTAATAGATTACCGAAAATTAAACGAGGTCAGTGTTGATGACCGCTATCCCCTCCCAAATATCTCCGATTTGCTCGATCAGCTTGGCAAATGCCAATATTTTACTACGCTTGATCTCGCATCACGATTTCATCAAATAGAGACCAATCCTGATGACATCCCTAAGACAGCCTTCTCAATCGAAAATGGTCATTACGAATTCGTTCGTATGCCATTTGGCCTGAAAAATGCGCCGTCCACCTTCCAAAGAGTCATGGATAATATGTTCCTTGGTCTTCAGAATGAAAGATGTCTTGTCTACATGGACGACATTATCGTCTACTCTGCCAAAATACACGAACACATGCAACGACTTAAAGAAGTGTTCACACGTCTCCGAAAAGCCAACTTAAAAACCCAGCGTGACAAGTGCGAGTTTCTTAGAAAAGAAGTCGCCTACCTTGGTCACATAGTAACCAAAGATGGAGTCAAACCTAATCCTTCTAAGATTGACTGTATCAAAAACTTTTCTGAACCAAAAGTCCTAAAGAAATCAAATCCTTCTTAGGTTTGGTAGGTTACTACAGGCGATTTATTCCTAATTTCGCCAAAACATCGAAACCACCGACTAAGCTTTTAAAGAAAGATGTCCAGTTCCTCTTCGATAATGAATGTAAGTCTGCATTTGAAGAACTAAAAAATACCCTTATCTCAGATCCCGTTCTTACTTACCCCAATTTCGATGAAACCTTTCTTCTAACCACAGATGCAAGCGCATTTGCAATGGGTGAAGTTCTTTCTCAAGATCCCATTGGTAGAGATCTCCCGATAGCTTTCGCGTCCAGAACACTTTGTAGCGCAGAAACTAAATATTCAACCATTGAAAGAGAGCTACTTGCCATTGTCTGGGCAGTAAAACATTTCCGTCCCTATTTATTTGGAAGAAAGTTCACCCTCATAACTGATCACAGGCCCCTTACCTGGCTCTTTTCTATTAAAGACCCCGATATTAGATTGGCTCGGTGGCGCCTCAAACTTGAGGAATACGATTACAAAATCGAATATAAAGCGGGAAAAACAAACAAAAACGCGGACGCTTTGTCGAGAATACGCATTAATCATTTTCAAGAATGTGCAAAATTTCAATTAAAAATATCAGTCTATGCCGCGAACGAAGAAAATGATTCTGAGAACGAAGATATGGAAAATCCTGAAATAGACGACGAAACTCTCACTACGGAATATAATAGATTTGTCGATCTATATAATACTAAGTCTCTAATAGACTGTTTTAGAATCGAAATAATAAATTCCCAACTTCTAGACAAATCTAACAAAAATATAGTAACCTTTTTCTGGCAAAACAAATTTGGAGACATTCACCATATAGTAATCGATGACATCTTCGAGGAAAACCTCAAACTCGATCATAATAAAGTCAATATAACTTCCAGTAAAACAGTTAAAGATCGTACATATTTTATTATCCCTCTACCCTTCGACACCGAATCTGTAATAGAACACTTATTTTATATCCTATTCAAGAACCAAAATGAATTCCAACCTGAAAAAACCTATTGTGTGGAAAATAACGTAGAGTTACCCATCCTCGAGATCTTTTCATTTATTTTCGCAGATAAAGACATAAAATTAAAAATTTGCCAAAATATCGTCAAAACCCCGGAAGATGACGAAATACCCCAAATTTTAGACCATTACCATTCAGGTAAAAATAATTTACACCGAGGTATAAATGAAACAGTTAGACGAATAAAAGAAAAGTACAACTGGCCAAACTTAGCCAAAGATGTCGAAAAATTTATAAAAAGTGCGAAATATGCCAAAAAGTAAAAGTTTGTAGGAAAAATCTAAGTACCCCTCTTGTCATAACAAAAAGGCCGAAGACACCTTTCGAAAGAATAAATATCGACATTTACGAATACCCCGAAAGAAATTATGCCCTTACTATACGAGACGAACTTACAAAATTCACCCAGGTATATCCCTTAAAGGACAAAAAAACAAATACTATTATAAATACCCTATTAGTATTCTTTCAGCACTATGGAACTCCACAAAGGATCCATTGTGACTATGGTCGCGAGTTCGATAACACCCTCATGAAAGACCTATGCAAACCTTTTGATATTAAAATAACATTTTCAAGCGTAGGCCATCCACAGTCAAACGGCTCAGTTGAACGATTTCACGCAACCCTCTCTGAAATGATCAGAGATAACATGACAGAAAATCCTCATGAGCACCCCTTCAACATATTACCCTATGCCACTATATGCTATAATAACACACAAAATAAGACCCATGGATTCACACCCTATGAACTTCTTTTCGGACACACGTCTAGTAGACCCCCGGAGACTTTATACAACCAACAAAAACTGATTTTAAAATATGTAAGAGACTTACACAACTACATGGAACATTATTACAAACTCGCCAGACGAAGAACGCAAACCCAAAAAGAAAAAGCCAAAGCTAGATTTGACCAGAAAACACCCACTCATATTCACGACTATAAAATCGGCGACAAAGTATATCTTAAAGAATCCCAGATCAAAACAAAAGATAAAAATAAATTTAATGGACCCTTTGAAATAAAAGAAATTTTCCAAAATTCAACCGTTCTCGTTAACCCCCCAACCAAACAAAATACAAAAGTCAATTTCGATAGATTAAAGCCCTATTATGACCAGCGTTCTTTTCTTATTTACAGGTATTGCGGGCTATCCTCGGTTCTCCTCGCCAAATTCACTCTCACACCTATTGAAAACACCATAGGAATCTTCTTGAAGCAGGGAACTTGAAAATATCAAAAGATAAATGGACACTTCTCGTATACAAAGACCTCGCACATATTAAAGAAAGTATTGTAGATAACGATAAAATTTTAGACCAACTTTTAGATGCTTTCATATACGCGAAAACACCCCGAATGATAGCTTTCAAAAAAGACGTACAAACTCATACCAACCTCCTTGATTAGATTTCTGAATCCGTAAATTTAAAATATAAGGAAATATTTGCAGATACGCAAAATTATATTTATCGGGAGAAACGAGGAGTTCCTAACGGAATAGGTACCGTTTGGAAATCAATTATGGGAAATCTTGATGCTTCAGATGGAGAATACTTTAATGAATATATCAACAGTGTATCACAAGATGAGCGACAGATAGAAAGTCTTTTGAAAAGCCAAATTTCGGTAACGACATCGGTAATCAGAAATTTCAATACTACGATACAAAAGTTACAGATAGACGAGGAAACCTTTAATAAAGATTTAAACGAAATTAATCAATCTATCATAAGTCTATCAGATGACTTAGCTTTCTACCACGCCCAAGTAAGAACTTTAGAATACTGTAAATCACTAATGGAAAGCTATACCTTCATTGAGAACTTTCTTAATGACGTTCTAAATGCCATTTCATTAAAGAAAAACAATCTTCCCATGCCTGTCTTTTCTTCCAGTATAGCACAATACATTAATATAATTGAATTAGAAGCATATCAATCCGACTCAAAAGTAGGTTTTGTTCTTAAAATACCATTAATCGAACCCGAATCATATACTTTTTATCACTTGTGTTCCTTAGCAATTTGTTCCAACTGTGCAACCTCTAATACGGAAAGGACATGGTTGAAACGAAGTTTGCATTTACTGTTCGCATTTTACATCATTCATACACGGAGCTGCATATAGTTGTACGTTTTCTGAATGTGATTTCAGCACTACAATGGCATAATGTGAATATATCCACTGCTATTGCATCTCACACGAAGGAATCCGTGAAAGCCGCATAAATATATATATATATATATATATATATATATATATATATATATATATATATATATATATATATTGAAGAACTGCATAATATACTTTGTCATATTTGTTATTCGATAAAAGACAAAGTGATACACAGCGCTTATTTTAATATTGATTATTTTTAGCATTAAATACTATTACTGAAAGAAAGAAAATTTAAAAGTCTTATGGTCTATCTAATAAAACAATAATACACAAACCCATGTTGTACGACTGTTTATGCCCGAGTTATAATATTAAAGAAGTATATTGTTCTATCAACTATTCATTCTGCATAACTAATGCATTTTCGTATTAAGGAGAAATCTATAAAACAAAGACATTATACTCAAAAGATTTTACCTGAAACGATATGAAAACTTTATAGCGTACGTGGGTACGGAGATCTGACAGGACATTTTCTTGGAGGCAGATATAAATCAGGGATTTAATTTATTTTTTGATTGTCTTGAGTATTATATTGATATAGCATTTTCTTTAAGAAAATTAGAAAAGCGTAAAAAAATGATCCAAAGCTCTGGATTATCATCAGGTATAAGAAAATCTCCAACAACATTAAAAAATCGTTTCCTAAAAAAGGTACAATTAAATTCAACAGCATCATAAAAAATACAAAAAATAAATGAAATGTAATTAAGAAAGCAAAACAATTCCATATTAATAACTTAACTTTCGATCAATAGTGGCGTGAATAATAATATTGCCGGATCACAGTAATATGAAATACACAATTCAGCCTCCAGGATTATCCAAAAAAGTTCACAAAGAAATTTAAATTGCTGCAGGTAGAAAAAGTGCCATACTATGAATACAGCTCGAAGCCTATACTGGAGCACAACGAGTTTATGCCGCACTGGAATGTAACTGTCTTTACGGATCATACAGTTTCACATAACAGACCAGACCTCGTCCTAGTAGATAAACATTCAAGTGAACATTACTAACAGAAGTCGTCATCCTTAACAAAAACATCCTAAAGGCCCATCGTAATGAGAAAATCGCCAAATACAGAGACGAGTTATAAATACGGAAACAGTGAGGAATGAATGTTCGGATGATTACCATAATTCTATCAGCAACAGGCGAAGTACCGAAGATTATTCCGCTTAATATAAAGGGATTTGACCTTAGTGAATACATGTATAAGGCTATGCAAAAGCGAGTGTCACTTAGGATTATGCAGAGGTCTATAATATCACCTAGGACCCGACCATAGGAAAGGGCCCCCACAGAGCTCCATCCTTTTTCTATATCAGCATATCTGAGATGAGCGAATGTTTCCCCAGACGGTGTAAGAAAACTTTTTGGCTAAATCTATGGGATAAAAATGGAAGGGATATAGGAATGCTACTCGGACCTTATTTTATTACAGGTAGAAGAAAGATACAACCGGAGGCATTTGAAATAAAAAAGAGTTAAACCATTGTGGAAATAGCTGCAAAATAGCCTCATAAATACTTGGGCATGAAGCAGGCACAAAGAACTGACCAACGATTAAGAAGACAAAATTAACAAACGAGTTCATAAAACGGCTGAGGCAGACGAACCAACCAAAGTAGTAAAAATCTATTTAAGGCACTCAATACTTAAGTGTGCACTGCACTCAGTTACTCTTTTGGAATTGTTAAATAGAGTAGTATGGACCTAAAAAGTCTTCAGAGGAAAGTCTGAACACTTCTGACAAAGGCACACAAACGTCATCTTCGTAATGCGACTGAACGGACAATGCTACCAATATACAACGAAAGAAGAGGTGACTATTGGTAAGCAATTTCATCAACAATTAACGAACTTTCACTCATATTTTCATAAGCTAGTAGAGTCTTCTATTCTACATCGGGCAATATGCAAGGCAAACAACTCACCACCCCTGCAGTTGAGGGTCCACGAACTGACTTCTCATTCCCAATCTGACCAAGAGAAGCTTCAAGCCGGACGATACCCAGATGAATTCTTTCAAGAAAATGTCGAACCCTCGATCCAGAACGACCCACGCCATTATGGATGTCGAACATCAGAGACAGTCCAACACATAACAAACGTCGGAGTACAAAGAAAGACACGATTCAGCCGCTCAGATCATCTATCAAGAGTAGGCAGAGAAATTTGAACCACTGCAGGTAAAGTACCATACTGGGAAAAGCCCCTAACCTATACTAGAGAACAATAACTTTTCCCTGTACTGGGGTCAAACTGTGCTTACGAATCATACTATTGCACATAACAAGCCATACCTCATTTCAATAGATAAAACATCCCAGCGAGGAACACTAATAGAAATCTCCGTTCCTAAGAACAACAATCTAAGGGACAAACATAATAAGAAGGTCATAAAATACAGCGACAAATACACAGAAGAGGAATAAGTAGCATCCAGACGGTTTTCATAATTTTATAAACCAGAGTAGTATCGAAGACTTTTCCATTTAGTAGCAATGCTGGGAATGCTTCTAAAGGATGTGTTAAGTAGAACCGCTCGAAAGTTTATGAGAAATGTAGAGGACCATGATAACACCTAGGGCCTGATAATATGAGAAAGGCTTCACAGAGCCCAATCCTTATGATATCTGGGTATATCTGAATACATCGGATGCCTGAATGTACCTTGGAGAGGGTGTGCCGTTTGGCTAAGTCTATGGATAAAAATTGGAAGTAGATATTACGTTTGTTTGAAGATTGTAGACAATGTTGAAGATTGACTAAAATATGGTTGTCGGAGTTGCATTGTCCTTATTTTTGTTTATTTATACAACTTTTCGATTAGGTTGTATCTCTAATCGTTCTCAAGTATAAACAGAATGCTTTGTCTTAAGGCTACGAGCTTATATAAGAACTGTGCCCATTGAAGCGCAAAGTTTCGCTTCACTGTACACATCTCAATGATTTGATGTTATAAAATAGTGATTGCCAAAGATTAGCTATCTCAACACTGGGTTTACTGAGGATTCCATTATTATTTTTAATGTAAGCTGCTTCTATAAATTTTTTGTTTTTTCATGTTGGGTTCCATATATATATTGTCGAGGCCTCAGACCATTTTATATGGTGTTGTTTATCCTATACCTGATCTCGACGTTTCCCCTTTTTGTGTATGAGTTCTGTGTTAAAGGCTGTTTTGTGAAGAAGGAATGTGTTTCCTGTTGTCCAGTGGTGGTTGTCATAAAGTTATTTATAACGTCGTCAATTAATTTTTAAGTATAACTATTCTATTGTAAATCAGATTTAATGTTTGTTACCTCCTTTTACAATGAATTGACATTATTCAATATAGATATAGCGCGATTATAGAGCTTGCGTTTAATTCCCACTTTTGTTATAACAGAATGATCATAACTGAAGTTTTAATAGTTTTGTTTGAACAGTCCAACATGACATCTAGGAAGGGCAATTAATCATTTACCTCCTTTCTCTTGGTAAACTTAATTGTAGGTTGATTGGTGTTTAGATGTTTCAAGAAATCATTGCCCTTCCATACGATAAAGTTATCATCTACATATCTCAACCAGACTTTCAATTTCACTGTTGCTCTTTCTATGGCATTAATTTCGAACCATTCCATATATATATATATATATATATATATATATATATATATATATATATATATATATATATATATATATATATATATATATTGGCAACGACTGGAGAGAATGAAGAATCCATCGGAAACTCATCATCCTTTACTTGTCCTTTACTTGACAGGAAGGCAACACCCCAAAAGGTCTATCACCCCGTTCAGTGGTAACGTGGTTCGATCTGATAATGTTATATCATATAAAAGTCTAGTTTTTATTATGTCTAATGACAGTATATTAGTATAAAGACTTTCCACATCAAATTTTATTAGTCTATCGTCTGGCTCTAGATTAATGCTACTAATAATGTTCGCGAAATGTGTGGAATTTTTAACATTTATTCGTCGTACCTTTTAAAGACTGTGTGATTTTTAAAAGAAACTTCGCCAATGCATTTGTTCTGGATCCGTTAATTGAAATGTCGTAAAAGTAAACAAAAATAAAGACAATGCAAGTCCGTCAACCACATTTTAGTCAAATAAATATTACTCGTAAAAAAATAACAGGGATCTATATTGAATGAATTAGAAATTGTACTAATGAATATTTTATTGATAACCTAGAGCAACTGTCAATTAAATTAACGACTGCGTTTAATGCTTAATAGAATATATTGATTTCTAACACAGCGATGCTGAAGTGCATATAAAATCATGTCAACTACTGAATACTATTTCCGTTGGCATGGACAATATATCGTCACTTTATTAAAACAAAATGCTAATATCGTGTTATTTTTGCTAACGTATTTGAATAATTGGTGGCTTAAAAATGGAGTTTTTCCAGATATTTTGAAATTAGCAATGGTCGTTCCTAGTTAAAGAAAGGGGTAATCTTTCCATGAAAATTATAGGTATATTAATTTTACCTAAATATTCAAGATTATTAGAATGTATTACACTAAGATCAAAATGTAGTAACCTTTCTCGAACGATTCGATATGCCTAAACGTTGTCCGCATGTTTTTTGCATAACAGATCTACATGTTCGGCCTTTTTGTGGAACTCAGTTCATGTTGAACATGTAACGAGAAGTTGCAGTGGTATTTGTATTATCGTTATCCAGTTGCTGAAATTGATAATTTTAAATCTGCGAATTTATAAATCACCTGTAAAGTATCTCAGGGATCCGTTCTGGGCCCAGTGTCGTTTGGATTTTTATTAACGAGTTGCCCGATAGAAATCTAACTCTTTTTGCTGATCACTGATGCTAACTTAACCCAGTGACTAGTAGCAATATAAAAAACTATTTAGACAGCCCAAAAAAATGCTTAGAAAATTTCACAACAGGTGTAAGGCAAACATTTTACATAAATCTAGATAAAACAGATTCTCTATGCTTTTGTCCTTGAACTCATGTTCTCAATGAATACCAACTAGAAAATTTTAATAGACTATTACACCAAGTACAGTGTGTTAAATCCCAAGGAATTCACTTAGAAAACAGGCTTTTCTGGGACGAATAGTTTGATGAACTTAGCAATAAACCTGCTATATATCGTTAAAAACAAGTTTCAACAATGGATGCTATTTGTTTCTATTATTATATTTAGTTTTTAGACGATTTAGAACACAAGTTTGGTTTTCAAGGGTATCTCGTCTTACATAATTCGTATATGTAATATGTCCAATGCAAAAACATGTATTGTGATAAATTGCTGGAGTATTTACATAGTCTGGTTATATGTAACTATTAATCGAACACTATACTATTTTCACACTACCATTCATTTGGTCTCGAAGTACTTATTTTAATTGGAAAAAACCATCATCTCATAAATATTATACAGATGGTCGTTTGGATCTGATATATTAAATTCATCCACTGAAACCGAAAATAACATAACATAATATTGGTGTCAAAATACACAACCAACGGCAAGACAATTTTAGACTTATGTCAAAGGAAATTACCTTTAAAAGCAATGCCAAATTCTATTTTTTTATTGCAGAGCTTTTATAACATTCCGTTGGAGGAATGTTTCTATATTTTATCTTAAAAGCTATTGGCGATACATTTGACTTCAGTAAATATACTTTCCAAAGATTTAATAAATATTTCATTTTATGTTACCCATTTTGACGTTAAAATAATGCTAGTGTTTAAATATGCCATTTTTGCAATAGCTGCAACACATATACTAAACGGTCTTAACTGGGCATTTGCCATCTTAGAATTTTTAGGCGAAATTCGAAATTTCTTTTGCACACAAAAATATGTTTTACTGACAAAAAAAGTCCACACCACCCTTATGGAAAACGGTTCTTAGTGTAATCGGCTGGAAATATAATATGAGATAGTTATTGACCAGCTGTCCTATGGCTAGTTCTTGAGATACAGAATTACTAAAATTAGGATGTTGGCAATAAACAGTGATTCAAGTTTCTCACTTAAAGCAAAATAGTTCAAAAACTAAGAGATCTGGATTAAAAGTTTTAGTACAAAAGCTTTACGTAATTAAGTAAAACAGGTTAAGATGACCTTGGCGTTGACCTTGGCAGTAATGCTTACCTAAAGGGTTACTGTAGAAGTCAATATTTTATTGCAGTTATAGAAAGTCTGGAAAATTCCGCATACAACTTTACTGATGCCATATTTGTTATAAGACAAATAACTGAAAAGTCAATTGAATATAATCGTCCAGCCTTTATGTGTTTCATCGATCTAGAGAAGGCGTTCGATCGTATACAACTGGAGGACATGATACAGCTACTTTACGACAGACAAATACCTCAAAACATTATCAAAACGATTGAAAATATATATCAGGCAAATACAATTCAAGCTGGGATAAACGGTGAATTAACCGAAAAAATAGAAGTAAATAATGGCATCTGACAAAGTGACTCTCTTAGCCCCCTACTATTTAACATCATCACGGACGAGTTGATAAAGCAGGTGCGTAGATTGAAAGGGTATAAAATGAGAGGCAGGGAAATCAAAATACTGTGCAACGCCGACGATGCAGTGTTAATAGCTGAAAGCGAAGACGATTTGCAAAGACTACTGCACCAATTTAACATAACACCGAAAGACATGAATATATCAGCATCAGCGTCAAAAACTAAAGCCATGACTACATCTAGAACACCACTCAGATGCAAACTAGAAATAGACAACAAAATTATACAGCAGGAAATGAAGTTCAAGTATCTCGGAATAGAAATATCCGGATACGGGGATGTTGAAACGGAGATGAGAGGACAAGCCGTGAAAGCAGCAAGAACAACCGCATGTCTTAACAGTACCATATGGAGCAATAAACATATAGAACTCGAAGTTAAATCCAGAATTTATAAAACAACAATAAGACCCATACTAACATACATTGCAGAAACCAGACCAGAATCCTCGAAAACAAAACAAATACTGGAAACAACAGAGATGAGAGTGGTTCGCAGGATAGCTGGCAGGACACTTATGGATCGGAATAGGAGCAAGGATATAAGAAGAGTGTGTAAAGTCGATAACATCAATGACTGGGTATTATAAAGAAAAAGGGAATGGAATGAACAAATCAACCGCATGATCGACGACAGAATAGTAAAGATCACGAGGGACAAATCACCAATAGGACGTAGGAGTGCCGGAAGACCCCGTAAACGATGGAGTGATAACCTCGCAATAGACTGAATCCAGGCAAAGAGACGAATAATAACAAACAAATTGCTTATATATAAAAAGGAAGAAGAAGAAGAAATTTACTGATCAAACGTCATATGAAGGTCGAATCTGCTTTCCTGGTGAATCTGTGAAAAATCAACGCGTAAATTAGTAAGTGTTATAGCAACACCAAAGCCATTTTAAAATCAAGTTAATATTATATGTACACTTGACTTTCAAATGACCTCCAGACAACATTTGACCCCTAAAGTTACTTAAAAATTTAAACGCGGAATTCTTTGATTTTTACTATAAGGAATATGGATTCTTATTTCTAAAAATCAAATTGACGTCAAAATTATCCAGCGCGCTAATGTCAATCTGAAGGTCTCCATCCGCTTAACTTTCTTGCCCATGCTTAATTTTCGATTTATAAGCAGATTAATCGTAAGGACACATTACAACTTTAAAATAATATAACTAAAAATATAGTGATCACTTTAAAAAATCCCGAATTTCAGAGGTACCTTTTGGCTCATTTGATTTTTTAAATCGGATACTCTTATTTTTATTTTAGAAAGCTAGGGGAATTTCTGCGTTCAAAAGTGTAAGTAATTTAAGCAGGCTGGAGATAATTTGAAGATCAAGTGTACCTAAAAGGTAATTTGACCTTGAAATGGTTTTAAATTTAACTCTCAAGGTCTGTATGGGATGCTACATATAATTTCCTATAACTTCCGTATGCGAAGTTTTTCTCGATAACGAGTAATATCAGAACCATTTAAAAAGTTAATTCGATCTTTAACTGACCTTCATATGATATTTGACCCCCAACTTGAATGCGGAATTTGCCTGAGTTTTCATACGTGCAATACAATATATAAATTAACTTAAATAAAAACAACTTGGACTTGAATTTATTGTATGTGTTATTTTCAGGGTCAGTGTCAAGGTGGTTGTGACATAGCCTGCTTATTATTTACAGCTTTTTTATAAGAACTTTTCCTTCAGAACGCTTAGTTTCGTAGTTATTCAACTCTAAGTATATCTCAAAACCTAATCATAAGATGACTTTAAGAACATGAAAGATTTTCTAGCAGGCAGTCAAAAACTACATTGTAATACGTTTGCAGTAAGTCAGTTTCACTGGGAACCAGTTTCATAAGGTTGACCTTTTTTCACCATTTGCACTCATTTCTTATTATGTGTCATCTTTATTATATGGCCTTTAAATTTCAGTACGCATTAACATATTCACTAGTGTTGCTTTTAAACTGTTACAATACCTAAGTTTATTTGAGTAAATGAGCATTAAATTCAAACATATACTTCCTGGTCATTTTAGTCTAGGCTTCTCTGTATTATATTCTATTTTCCATTATATGTTAGACTGATGAATATGACATGAAAAATCTTACTTATCTTGAAAAGATTATTATAGAGTGCAATTAATCATTTTTCTTATAATTTTTTATAAGCGATCTACATAATGATGAGTTGCAAAATGGCATCTGATTCCCAGTCAATTAACTTCATATGTTGTATAATGACTAAACGAATGAAGTGGTTCATTAGCAATTGCCGAAGGAAACTAATGTTTAGAATTAATAATAAGAATTATCAATTTTGTTGCAATTATATATCAATGGTTTGGTTCCCATTACCAAAATAGTTTTTATAAGAGATTTCGTTTATATTTTTAAACAGAATAGATAATTTTCTATTACATTTTCCAACAAGGAAGATACGATATCTTTAAATAATATTAAAGAATACCAAGGCTAGCTGAAATGTGGTCAGTCAGCTAAAATATAAAAGAAAACTCATGCTTAACCTATAGATTATCATGATAGTTCATGTTAGGTCGGAGATTTACTAATATATAATTTTCATATGAAATTTATTTGAAATGTCTTAAAGTAATAGTGACCTTAAATGTTTTACTAAATTTATTTCAGGAGATTATTAGCTGATATTTGCTTATATTTTCAGAAATGAGAGAAGCTTGCAAATAATTTTGGAACACTATTTTCAAATATTTATATTGTGAAGTATCGCCATTGACATTATTCTTACTTAGTAAGTTTTCACTATATTCCCCTTCTTCTTTGCTCAGGCATCTTTTTGTCTAGTTCTGTTCCTTTCTCAACAATATTTCTGATGTTATTACTCTGTGTTGTCAAAGGGCATTCAGACTTTGCTCTATTTCCCATGGTTTCCATTCCATTTTTAATTTCATTGATCTCGTTGGGTACAAGTATACTACATTGAAATATAATTTTCTTTATTGTGTTACCTATACCTTTTACTCTTGTCAGTTTTCTGCTACATTGTATCACTTATTTGTTTTTTTTTTAATTTTCAGTTTCGCTTTCTTCACGGTTCGTTAGGTAACCTGTAGTTTTTGTAAATCCCAATGTCTCTGTTACACAAGTAAGAACGTTAATTTTTTGTTTATATTTCTCAAAATTCAACCTTCTAAAAGCTGCCCATGCCAAAATTATTCTATATTTGTGTAATGCGTTTTGTTTTAGTGCTTTCATTGTGTTTATTCACGATTTCTATTGTTTCACTTTCTAACTACATGTTTTCTTCTTGTTGTACCGAAAATTTTTGTATTGCTAACCGACATATACTTACCCAGTACTACCCTGTCTGCTTACCTGAAACACAAAAAAAATAATTTCAGTTTCTAAAGGACATTTTAATTAAAAAATTAACTAACATAGGGAGCAAAAAAAAATATTTTTTGCAAAAACTCAATTTTTTATTATATCAGCAATTTAAAAAAAAAACTTGATGTAAATTAAGATAAATAACATATTAAATTGCTAATCATTAATTTTTATTTAGAGTCTTTTATGTTCTCACGACGTCATTTTTCTCCTTAAAAATGTTGTTCTTGGTAACAGTTCAAAAATACTTTTGTTTTCAATATAGCCTAAAATAAAATATTAAAAATAGTGTGTTTTCCTTTACGTTTTTCTCATATTTCATCGAGACTTGTGTAGGGGCCCATGAAATGTGAAACCGACTTTTTTCTTCCCGGAATAACCGGCTTTGCAAAGGCAGGGCACGATTTTCCGCTTCCCCGAGCCACAACGACCCGTGTGTTTCCTTTTGCTCAGATATGGCTTCCGGAAACCTCTTCGTTTATTTTTTGCATCGAGTTCCGCGAGTCTACTTAATGTGGTGTATTAAGCACGTAAGTTGACTGATAGTATTAAGTGGTAAAATTTATTTGAAAAATTGTCCTTATACAGGGTGGTGTAAATTTAAACTTATTACAAAAGTTTTAAAAAGTTAACCTGATAGGTGTGTTTGTTTTTTGTTATTCAGAAATTGAAATTGTAGTATTTAGTTATGTATTTTGAATAATATTCAAATTATTCTGATATTTTGCGACTGGCTGAAAGTCTAAAATACACATAAAAAAAATATTATCATACATAGTTCTAATAGGAACTTATAGCTTGCCCTAGATACATATAAATAACTTGACATTAATTGCGGACATACTGAAATAGAAGCAAACTATTTATAAAAGAAAAAGTAATAAAAGGAACACCATATTTCACCAGAAATGTCATACATAAGCTTTTTTTAAGAAACATTTAAATCAAAAAATTGCATTTAGTAAGACCAATTTGTTCACATATTTACAGCCAACAGAAATAGTTGATGTCGCAGAAATATGTAGCATTTCTACTTAAGATGAAAAAAAACTTCAAGCCAAATGTTGAAGAAACTGTGATAAATGCGAATGATGTAATAAAACCTGAGAAATTGTTATTAAATCATTAATTCTATAGATGCTTTAAATGCCGTGCTGGGATATGTTTTAGAAAGCTTGCTCCTGAAACAAAAGGAAAAGATTGGGGTTAGTATTCCAGAATTTTTTTTGTGGTTATGGCGCATGTAAAATACAAATAATTTAATTTATTTAACTTGACGATTATAGCGAAAAATGTAGCTTATATTTACCTGACTTTGGGACAGATTTATCAAATAAATTAATAAAACACATAGATGATCATTGATTTTCTTCTTTAACAATTCAACATGACTACTAGAATGACCAGTTACTAAGGAAATGGCAGAATAACAAAATTTAAAACTAGACTTGTAAAAACGCATATTTCAAGAGGTCCTAAATATTGCAAAAATATTCGACACGATGTATCCCCAAAATTTAACATTATTCACCTGGAAACTGCAGCGGAAAGAGATAATCAGTTTACAGATACCCAAGAATGGTAATAATACTTATACAGAAAACCCGCTTGAAATCGCGATTCCAGTTAAGAACGATGCCGATAAATGCCGAGAGGCAAACAATCTTGTACAAAATTTCAAGGAGTAAAAGTAAAAAAAAAAGGTTATTAGAACTTTTGTATTAAATTTGAATTTAAAAATTAAACGATAATTTTCATGATAAATTCTGATGAATGAAATACAATATACTTTACTAAACAAAAAAAAAAAGAAAACATTGAAGTGTTTATAACGTATTTAAACATTTGATACGGTCACATGATTAAAAACTGCTTTCTTTTTTTAGGTTTCAAAGTTCGATAATTCAGAACGCAAAAAAGTAACAACTTCAAATTAATTAACAATATAATCACAATCATCGTAATGTGAAGATTATTTAACCTTTTATAAATTATTTTATTCTGAAAAATAAAACATTCTATTATAGAGAAGTGTATATGACAGTCCTTGATATATATATATATATATATATATATATATATATATATATATATATATATATATATATATAAAGCGTTGTCATATGCGGATCATTTATTCTTACTTTAGTTTAAATTCCATAAAAATATCATTAAGAGCAGATTGGCTAACGAGCAGTTTATGGACTATGATCACAAAAATTTCACAATGGATAGAATTACCACAATAGCTCCCTAGCTAATATAGGAAATATCTAGATGAACTAAATTAATCACTATCATTATCACAATAAACAAAAATCTCCATTATGCATAATCTTATCAACAGCTGATATTGTATTAAAGACTTTTCTACGTAAAATCAATGAGCTAGGTCTCAGTCCAAAAGCGACGTTACTTATGACTGCTTGGACTGTCTGGACGTTTGTGGGTATTGTAGACTTAAGGCTCGGTAACAAGGCAAGCATCTCCCATAGTATTCAATTCCATAAATACTTCACTATATTTAAGATGACTGAGTTTTTTCTTTTAGGAGCGTTTTTGCTATGTCGATGATAATACGAGTAATAAGAGATTATTAACTAACAGCATAAAATGCCTCAGCATTGCTCCTATATAGATCGGTATCAAATATCTGTTTCAGTTTATATAATTTAATACTAGTGAAAAAATCATAAAACTAAAATTGGTCTCATTTACTCTGTTCCTAATATTTACCTATTTTTTATCCTAATTTATAGGTCTAATTGGACTAACTAAGATGTCTTTAAAAAACTAAATTGAGACGAGAAAGGTTTGAGTCGACGGTTCTCATCTTAGTCATCTTCGTTTCGCCGACGATGTTGTTGTCATGTCTAGCAACCCAGAAGAGCTAAAACAAACGCTTCAAGATTTCAATGAAGAGGCGAGAAAAGTCGGGCTTAAGATGAATTTGGAGAAAACTAAGTTAATGAGCCCTGATGCAAATGTACAAATAGAGATTCAAAATGAAATCATAGAGAATGTCCAAGAGTACATCTATTTAGACCACGTCATGAAACTGGGCAAAGAAAATCAAACGGCGGAAATAACAAGGAGAATAGGGCTGGCATGGGCTGCCTATGGAAATTTGCAGTATGTATAAGAGATAGAAATACACCAATTAACCTTAAACGGAAAGTGTATAACACGTGTGTCTTGCCTGTTGCTACTTACAGCATGGAAACGACAACACTAACCAAACAAAACGCAAATAGGCTCCGAGTCACTCAACGCTCCATGGAGAGACAAATGTTAGGAATCTCGTTACGGGATAAAATACGAAATCAAGTAATAAGATCAAGAACCAAAGTAGTTGACGTCATTGAACGCATATTACGACTAAAGTGGCAATGGGCGGGGCACATAGCTAGACAACAGCCCGATAGTTGGGCAAATAAATTACTGCATTGGCGACCGCGAGAAACGAACCGAAATCGTGGCAGGCTACAACGCAGGTGGGTAGATGATATAAGATAGTTTGCTGGAAAAGACTGGCTCCAGAAGGCGAGAGACAGATCCCAGTGGAGGACCATCGGAGAGACTTATGTCCAGGTGTGGACGTCAATGGGCTGAAAAAGAAGAAGAAGAAGATTGGACTAACAGTTATTAGGAAGTCATATAAATATATTTTGAAGGAACTCCTAGGCTATAAAAGAATGAAAAAAAAATTACTAATTGAGAGAATTATAATTAAAAATTAAAATTCTAAAATAAAAAGAGCTAACCCTTTTCATAAAACAAATATTTACGCAAGTAAATTTGAAAAATGTGACTCTTATTACTAATTTTTTTTAAACTAATTTAACTCCTCGTTAAATTAATTATAAAACAAATGAAAAGAAAATCATTTTACGTGCTAAATTTTTGTTTTTAAAAGCTAATTGCTAAGTTGATGAACGATTAGCTAATGAAATATAAAATGCTATTCTTTTAAGGAAAGTTAATTTTTAATGTACAATTCCGAGTATAAGGTCTTAATATCTTTTTAACGAATCTATATACAATCGGCTAGTAAAGGACTCTGCTCAAAACTTGTGGAAATTTTAGACTAATAAATTTCTGTATAAATGCGATATGTTATAGTTCTCGATACCCAAATGCAAAGCTACTATCGCCACAACCCCTAAGTTAAAAGTTTCCGGGTTATCGGGATGTGAACTCTTCAGAATCAACCCCTGCCTTTTAACTACTATGTTCCTTTGAGAGTGTAAATCCTTGTAACATCAGACTGATATTAGAATCTCTTCACAAAATATAACAGTTATCAAAAAAATTAGAGTGTGATAGTATGGGGTAACATGGGCTAATACTGGGTAAAATGGAAAATCAAGTTTGGTTTAGACTGGAAATTTGTAGCTGTATACAATCAGCTAGGAAAGGACTCTGCTATAACCTTTTGAAAATTGGTACTTTTAAATTGCTGTATAACTGGGATGAAAAGATGAAAAGTTGCTATCGCCACAACCCCCAAATATCAAAGGCCTCAGAGGTATCGGGATACTAATGCATCAAGAATCAACCCCTGCCTTTTAACTATTATGTTCGTCTAAGAGTGTAAATCCTTGTAACATCGGACTGATGCTTGAATCTTTTCACAAAACATAACGGTTATCACAAAAGTTAGCGTGTGATAGTATAAGGTAACATGGGTAAAGTAGAAAATTAAGTTTAGTTTAAACTGGGAAGCTGTAGCTAACATAATAATAATAAATTCTCTAAGTTTGTGGCAACTGTCCATAATGGTTTAATTTTTTTAGCATAACATCGAAAAGTTTGTTCGACACTTAAAATCACCTTAAAAATTCTAGACAGGTATAGATATCAATTCAAGAACAAGAACAATGCCCATCAATTGTCAATGTTGTGCTTGAAACTCTCTCAGATAGATCATGAATGAAGCTTACGTTTTTAAATTGGGTTGAGCTAACTTAGCAGTCCAACACTATTTTCCATAAATAACTTCCTGTCGAAAGAGCCCTTTTGCAGATAAATCTTAACTCAGGTTTCATATTAAAATGATTTATATTCTCAAATCATACCCGCTAGTTACTAGACTGGAATTAATTCTTGACTCATTAACTCCTTCCTATCTCTGAAGTTGTTCGCAAAAGCAATAGTTCGTAAGCAAATGCCTTGAGAAATCATGTAACCATTATCTACACTCGTTCAAACCCTTTCACGAAGACCACGAAGTATAAAAATGAGTTTATTGTCAGTTTCCATCTGCCTTGAAAATGCATGGTCAAAAGCAATGGCACGTTATTAAAGGACATGTAATCATTATCTATGCTCGCATGAACTATCATTAAGTCAATAATAATACTACGGTCACGCTCAAGGTCACCCATAATAAACTTTTGCTATAATCTTTATGTTTTGTGAAGAGATTTTAACTTCCGATAAAGTCCGATATTACCAGGAGTTATGCACTCAAACCATACACAGTAGTTACACGGTAGGGGTTCATTCTTGATACATTAATCCTATTGACTCTTCATCTGGATGTCTAGAACTATAACATATATAAATTAAAGAGAAATTGACGGCTCCTTTATTCTGGGTATTTAGATCCAACATCTTTACAAAATAAAGCAGTCTACTCACAGATGTAATTTTTCTTCACGCAAAAAATTTGAACAACAAACTTCGTTTGATAATTGTATATTTTAAAATAAACTCATGTTTTTGTCGAATAATGATCTATTATTTAAAAAACATATATTAAAATGATATTCAAAGTCAAAATCTGCATATGTCAATCCATTGCAGGATTTTAGCTTTTCCCATTTTATTTCGACCTGTTTTATTGTTTGTTGTTCTTATCCAAAGTCCTGGTCTCTTCTTGATGTCTCGCCACATGGGGTTAAGTCTCCCTACATTCCTTCGTTCTACTCTGAACGTCCTATCGGATATACCATCTGTCTACCTATTGTCACGCGATATGTCCAGCCCATCTCTATTTGAGTTCCGCTTATATTTGGTTTGGTATGTTCCCTTATGATCTATTAGTTTGATACCAAGTAGTACTCACTCAAGTGTTCTTTGTGTTATACTCGATTTTTGGGTAGCTTTTTATTAAGACACCATGGTTCAACCCTCTTGGCTAGTACTCGAAGTATGGATTATAGAGTGTGCTCGTGAAGTTATTGGGAACTTTCGACGTGAATATAAGGTTTACTTTTTGCAATGCGTCACAGGAAAAATGATTCTTCTTGCTATTTAATCCACGATATTGTCTTCATTAGTCGTAATTTTCTGCCTTTGTTTTCACCATATTGCTATTATGTACGTAATTTACTTTTTTCAAATGAGATAAATCTTATTAACAAATGTTCATTATTCTAAGAACAAATAGTCATAATGTTTTCTATTTGTTACCACTTTATCAAGTTTTTAACGAATCACCTTCTTTGTATTCGGTTTTATGAACATAGCACTATATTTAGGTTATGCACACATAAAATTCTTAATGTTTTATTTTTTCGATGTAGCCTCGACAAACAGTTTATGACATTATTAAAAGAATATAAAAAGCTTAGGTTGAAACTGTTTATATTGTGCTGTGCAAACACGTTGCTGCAGGCAAGGAAAAACATTATTTTATTTATGAAATCTGAAATTAAAAGAAAAATATATATGCAGGAAATATTTTTTAGGTATCTCTAAAAAGAAAATTTGTTGACAAATGTAAAAAATAGCATGAAATATACGGAGAGACTTTATATAATATTGAAACGCCACCAATAAACATTTAAATATAGAGTTATATACATGCGTATTTTTCTGTAATTATTAATTTTTTTTGGTGAGTATGAAATATTCTCAATTAAAAATAAGTAACGTTCCATCTCGTCTTTAAACTTGAGATGTTCAGATTTACAGTGATAAATTAAACCTACATAAATCGAAACCAGAAAATTCATTATCGCTACTCATCTACAAAATTTCAGCCATCATTGTTTATTATCTATATATAGCGGTGAAAATTAAAAAGCTTCAAAAAATGTGCGATAGCTTAAAATATTGTTACACACTTTCAAATAGCGTTTTGAAAACCTTCGGAATGACTGCTTTAAAATAGCAATATCATCATATATATGCTGCTGTTAATAGAAAATTAAAGGCATAAATATATATGTGAAGGGCGTTAATTCGTTCGTGCTGGTACTTACTTTCAAAAATAGTAGGGTTAATTGACATTTTAAAATATGGTTACTTCAAAATAGCGTCAACTCTCAGAATTACATCATCACCCAAAGGGGCCATCTACGTATTACGTACCAAAAACTTCAGGTATTGTATATTTAATACAGCATTTTAAATATAACACAGTATAACATCACGTCAACGACCCATCCAGCTCCAACATGTATATTTAAAAAAAAAAGATTTCTAGTAGGTAAGCAAAGTTGGAAATAGGTGAGAGTATTACGAGGGAGGGTGGGTCGATTTAAATATAACTGATTTTTTTATTATGTTATATGTGGTGCCTTTTGATAATGATATCGCTTCGCGATTTAGTGCCATTTTGAAGAATTTTAATGAACCAAACCATGCTGGGAAGTACTTTTTCATGATGCATACTTTTAAAATCATTAACTTTTAATAGCGGTCGCGTTTTGCTGATCATCCTGTTACGAAACCATTATTTTTAAAAGCACTAATGAACCAAGCCACGTTTGATAATTGATAATCCTGCGAACATTTTTAGGCCCGAAGCATATATCTTAAAGCCTTTTTTTTTTTCTCGCAGCAATATTTATCTGATAATTCTGTGAACTGGTTGAACACTGTTCGATTTTGAAAATGGGTATTCCTGCGAACATTTTAAGCCTTGAGGGATATTATGCTAAATTCATAGATTTTCGTTAGGAGTCCCATTGTGCCCACTATCTGCGTTATTTAGAAAACTCCACTTGAAAAATTTATGGCAAGGTACACTAAAAGAATTTTTGTTAATGCACTTGATAAATTCTAAAAGTAAATAATTTTTTCAAAACTAAATTTTGAAGATAGGGCTTGCAATCTCTGCGGCTGAAACTACATCTCTCCGCTCTTATAAGAAATAATTTCGTATTTATTTCACAAAAATAAAAATACGACATACTTAAATAAAATTTTAATAAAAAAAATTGAATCGACTTCTAAAAGTGCCCTAAAAACTGAAAAATAAATATAAATTTTTATATGAAATTGAAATTTTTGAAGTTGGTGCCAAACTAATACCTAATAAAATGTGATTCACCTAAACAGATTAAAAATACTTTATTTGTAATTGCTTTCTTACCATAATTTGTATATATTGGTAGTTATTTATTTCATATAGAAATAATTTGGCGCTGACCTCAAAAATTTCAATTTCATATAAAAATTTATAGTTATTTTTCCCTTTTTAGGGCACTTTTAGAAGTCGGTTCATTTTTTTTTATAAAAATTTTATTTTTCAATTTTTAGTTTTGAATTTATTGTGATATCTATAAATTATCTGAACTAAGTACTAGTCGAAACTAGTATACCTCGCAATAACTCCAGGATGGCAAAAAAGTACCCATTTTATCCAAAGTTGAAAATTACCGTAAAATGAACCACTAAAAATTGTTTGATTCTTAGAGTTCTCCAAATACCAGTGAAATTGCGTTAAACAAATATTTAGTCTGTCATAGTAAATCCACTATCTTAAATTTCAAATTAATTTTAGATTGGTAATATAGGCCCCAAAACCTTCCAATATCGATATTTAAAGAATTTGAGACGTAGATTTCTTAGCCCGATATTTTATACTGCATATTGAGTTTGAATACGCCAAAAGAACCTCGTAATATCAATTTAAGATAAAATTTTCAGTTCCTCATATTGTATCTTATCAACCTAATACTTGTAAAAAATTAACTTCATATTCATGATACACCACCCCGAATACCTCCTAATATCAAATCTGAAAAAATGTGAATAAAGTAAAATTTTCAACTCACCATATTGGATCCGACATATTGAATTTAAAAAAAAAATTAACATATTAATCTAATCTAAATCTAAACCCTTCAAAGCCCCCTAGTACCAATTTTCGATGAAATCCGGAAATTTAAAATTTCTATACAGTCATATTGCATCTGATATAATCGCTATTTACATCCTAAAAAACGATTCAGTCCCACCTTTAAACAGAATTGAAAAATGAAATTTTTTATATTGAGTTCGCTATATTGAATCTTGAAAAAATACTTTTAAATTCATAATTTACACCCCCAAGAACTCCCTGTATCAGTTTTGGAGAAAATCGAAAAATGTAAAATTTTTAGGACGCCTTATTGAATCCGCCAGATTGAATGTTTCAAAAAATATTTTAAATTCATTATTAACACTAACAAAAATCATCCAGTACTGATTTTAGACAAAATCGAGAGATGTAGATTCTTTAATCCGCCATTTTAGATCCGCCAGTACCAAACGATCTTAGTGACCCAGTGAGCGTCCACGTTTTCCCCTTATTGACTTTTTAGCAAATCTTCGTTTAATTCCCAAGCATTGGAAGTCTAGGGGGAAAGATTTATTCCTCTTGAAGAGAATCCATTTAATTTTTTTTTAAATAATTTTAGATTCGTAATGTAGAGTCCCAAAAACTCCCTCATATCATTTTTGAAAACAATTGGACAAAATTAATTTTTTATCGGCCGTATTGGATACGCCATTTTGATTTTTTTAAAAGTAATTTTAGATTCGTTAATGTTGGAGCATATCGGACACAATTGATTTTTTTTTCCGCCATATTGGATCCGCCATATTGAATTAAAAAAAAATATATTTGAATTGGTTATGTGCCACCCCAAAAACTTCCCTACACTAATTTTGGCGAAAATCGGACAAAATTAAATATTTTTGTCCGCCATATTGAATTTTGTAAAAATAATGTCAGATTCGTTGTGTACTACTTCAAAAATTCTACCATACAAATTTTGGAAAAAATCGGACAAAATTATTTGGCCGCCATATTGTCAGCGACATCTTGAATTTTCCTGCACCAATTTCATTCACAAAATTTGGGACCACCTTCCTGAATAAAAAAATTTCATTCAAATCGGTGCCGCCGTTCCAGAGTAATCGGTATACATACATAAAAAAAATAACGAATTGAGACCCTCCTTCTTTTAGAAGTCGGTTAAAAACATCGAAATCGATGAAGTCGGGTCAATCAATCAAATCAAACTAATAAACAAGTTATTTTTTAACTAGGTAGAAATTCGAATTAACGAATGTAGTAATTTATGTTATTAGTTTTAAATACTATTCCATGCTTCATATTGGTGTTTGGAAACTTAATAAAATTGACAAATTACAATTTTTATAGCTTTATAAACTTCCTAAAACTTCAATGAAAACCAACTTCCACACGACAATGATTTAATATAACGTGTTTTAAAAATTACACGTCATGTTATGTTGTTATCACACTAAAACCTTTATAAACTTTGCATTATCTATTTATCTTTATAATTATTATATCACGTTTAAGTTGTGCACACATAAAGTTTTAATGCGCGGATTTTTCAATAATGGCTGCTTCTGTAAACATGTTACAACGTTATTAAAAGAATATAAAAAGCTTATAGTAAAACTGTGTAAAATATGCAAATATTAGCTTTTGTGACAAAAGTGGCCATAAAACTTAAGGGTGTGAAAGTCTCTAGTTTAAAAATGTTGCTTCCTACAAATTAGGTTCTATGGTTAAAAAGGAGAGATTACTTTGACTAAAATAATTTTAATAAATTTATTTTCTTTTAAACTATAAGAACCTGCATGTCTTGTAATGGTTGGTTCAAGATGTCCTTTGGAAATATTTGGAGAATTTTAGGAATTTGTGTAAAGTTTTTTTTTGCATTTTAAAAATAAACAATACCGTGATTATTTAGAACTAATAGTTTTTGAACAATAAACAAAATTTTGCAGTATTTAATGTAGTATAATCTATCAAATTGACTTCAAAATTTGTACTTTGATAACTAATTTTTAACCCCTATAATTTAGTTTTAAACAATATTTCTTAATACTTTGATATATTTTCACTTAAAGTCATTTTAACTATTTTTTTCATGAATACTTTTTAAATTTTACCCTAAAATCCCAATATCACTATTTAAAAGTTTTCAATGATGTAGAAACGATTGCCAACACTAAAATTATAAAAATTTAATGTTAAAAATTCATACATATATTTGCCCGTTACTCGCTAATTTCACACTGTACATAAGTTACTTAACTTCAAAATGGTTTGTCATTTTCCAAGCGTCCTAGCGCAGCCTAAGAGAAAAATCGCAGTGTTTTCAATTTAAACCGAAATTAGTCTAAATGTATTTTGTACATTTTCTCAGCTTTCTATTGACGTAGTCAAAGTCAAATTTCTTGAAATTTGACGTTTTCACATTGAAAAAATACAAAAATTATTATATCTCGAAAAGTAAATTTTTATTATTATTTTTGTTATAAGATATGCAAAGAAGAATTCTTAATAAATCTATATGGGTAATATTTATCGCAAATTATCCCTGATAAACATATTGTGTAAATATGTCAAAAGTAAAGAAATGTGCTATGTTCTCCTTCTTTATCTCAGTTAACAAGTGATGTTGCGATAAACGAGAAATTTCGAGACCAGAGGAGATACTGGATTTGAAAATAAGACGAGAAGATAATTATTTCTCGTCTCGGGGGGCCAAAGTGAGACAATGAACGATAAATTCGAGACAAAATCTCTTGACGAGAATTGTGAAAAATTATCGTTAAAAGCAAATATTTTTACTTTTTCTTATTTGACCATTTCCTAAAAATAAAACAAAGCAACAAATCCGAACTTACCAAATAGTTTGTAACATATTGTATGGATTCAGTTTTTATTTACTATTAAAAAACTAAAAATTATTAAAACCCTGATTTTTTTTGTAGTATATGAGTATGATTTAATAATATACGATTATAGGTCACACCTCAAACCTTTCACACGAAAAGATGCGGGAAATTGATCATCATTCGCCAGACATTTTGAAAATATGTAGAATTTATAATCGAACTATTGGACAAAAAAGGAACAACAGTTTCAACAGATGACTAAATTCCGATGTTATGATCTAGTGCATATATGATATCGTATTTAAATGCTTACAGCCAGATTCACTAAGAAGATTTAGGGTCTAAACCCGATCTAGTTGCCATGAAATTTAAATCTTATTGTGGGCCAGTTTTGTTTTGCTTATGATATTGTTATAATTTATATTACATATATCAACAAATAAACGCTTTTATAGGAATATTAAGGATAAGAGCCTAGCGATATAGCCTTGAAATATTTAGGAGAAATAGTTGTATCCTGAAAACAAATAAAGTTCTCCATTTTTGCCGGTTCAGAAATAAACCAAAATGATTTTTTATGCTTTTATTTTTAGGCTTTTAAATTTGCTTGACTTACTCTTGCATTTGTCAATTTAAAATCTCAGCTGTTGATTTAGGGCGGTTTTAAACTTAAATCGTGTTAGTGAATCCTGCTGTTAAATTTTAAAATATCAAAGTGAGCTGCTATTATTGGCGACAGTAAGTATGACCAACAATAAAAACAAATGATCTAACTAGTACTAACGTAAATTTTTAAATCGAGAATTATAACATGATAAAAGTAAAGCTACATTTTCTTATTTATATACCACACGGACCTTCTATTGTATCTCTATAAAAATTTGAAGGATAGTTCAGAATATCATTCACTAATATTATTTCCAAAAATTTTTGCATAGACGCCTAACAAACTCTACAACATTATATATATATATATATATATATATATATATATATATATATATGAAATAGAATGCGAAACAGTGAATGCAAACTTCTCTCCATCATATCCTTTCTGTGTTAGAGGTTGCACAGTTAGAATAAATTGTAATAAAATACAATTCATCCTATTCCACCACCATCGAGATGGTGGCCTACCTGTACCACCATACCGAGAAGAAAGTCAAACCTTACCCTCCCCGCCACAGTGATACGGCAGAGATACATGTTTCGTCTCTCACTAGACTCATCAGGGTACCGACATGCACCTGGCTGTGCGAGAGGTCGGCGAAGCCGCGTTCAGTGTTGCATGCTTCCTTCTGACCTGTCCTTTGCACAGCCAGGTGCATGTCGGTACCCTGATGAGTCTAGTGAGAGACGAAACATGTATCTCTGCCGTATCACTGTGGCGGGGAGGGTAAGGTTTGATTTTCTTCTCGGTAAGGTGGTACAGGTAGGCCACCATCTCGATGGTGGTGGAATAGGATGAATTGTATTTTATTACAATTTATTCTAACTGTGCAACCTCTAACACAGAAAGGATATGATGGAGAGAAGTTTGCATTCACTGTTTCGCATTCTATTTCATTTGCATACGGAGTTGCATATAGTTGTACGTTTGCTGAATGTGATTTCAGCACTACAACAGCATAATGTGGATATAACCACTGCTAATGCATCTCACACGGAGGAATCCGTGAAAGCCGTATAAACATATATAAGCCATCCGACGAGAGGTCGGCGAAGCCGCGTTCAGTGTTGCATGCTTCCTTCTGACCTGTCCTTTGCACAGCCAGGTGCATGTCGGTACCCTGATGAGTCTAGTGAGAGACGAAACATGTATCTCTGCCGTATCACTGTGGCGGGGAGGGTAAGGTTTGACTTTCTTCTCGGTATGGTGGTACAGGTAGGCCACCATCTCGATGGTGGTGGAATAGGATGAATTGTATTTTATTACAATTTATTCTAACTGTGCAACCTCTAACACAGAAAGGATATGATGGAGAGAAGTTTGCATTCACTGTTTCGCATTCTATTTCATTTGCATACGGAGTTGCATATAGTTGTACGTTTGCTGAATGTGATTTCAGCACTACAACAGCATAATGTGGATATAACCACTGCTAATGCATCTCACACGGAGGAATCCGTGAAAGCCGTATAAACATATATATATATATATATATATATATATATATATATATATATATATATATATATATATTTATTTATTTATTTTCTTGATTCTTGAACCATAGATTATATCATTTTTCTTTATTTTGTCTTTTCTTGGGTTTAGGTTCTATATTTAATAAACACATAAAACTATTGACGTTTCGCCCTTTATTCAAGGCATTCTCAAAATTCTTGCCTCCTGTTTTTCGAAAATGTTAAATATGTTTTTTATGTGATGTATTTTAATTATATATTTTTAGGAGGCAAGAATTTTGAGAATGCCTTGAATAAAGGGCGAAACGTCAATAGTTTTATGTGTTTATTAAATATAGAACCTAAACCCAAGAAAAGACAAAATAAAGAAAAATGATATATATATATATATATATATATATATATATATATATATATATATATATATATATATATATGTATATATATATATGTATATATATATATATATATATATATATATATATATATATATATATATATATATCATAAGTAATGTACCTTATAAAGACAATGCATATGTTTTCATTTCATTATAGAGTGTCAGTCTATGTGGCAACACTATAAGTTTTAGTTTGGATCTTATGTAGTGTAGTGTTGCAAGATCTCTCTAAGAAACACCAGTGCTTATGTTCGATCCCAGTAATCGGGATGTCCAACAATGTACGATTTTTTCCGCCAGTATACGTAAATATTCAGTTTAAAGGATATCATATTTTAAATTAATTAATTTTTAGTATAAATGTATAGCATATTTCAATTAAAATTAAAGGCAGATGATTGGTTAACAGAATAGTATCGCTTTCACCTATTATCGAGACCAAGCAAGAAGAAAAAGTATTGCAAAATTTAATAGTATGATTTTCAGAGGTAGGTTATATTCATTCACTAGTTGACGAGGGAATTTTATAATATCCTCTCTATATGGTGAACTAAATCCATTTAGAATCTCGTAAAACAGCAATTGTTGCACCCTATAAACATAAAAGTACACACCAACTCTATCATTTATCAACATATTTTTTCGATCATTAAACATAAAAACAGAAATTTCATGCAGATAAAAAAGCTTTCTTTGTTGCCTTCAACCTGGTGAATTTTAATATAGTAGTAAAGTTTGGTTTATTTAAAAAAAAAAAACTTTTAACTTTTATCCATTTTGATATATTTTTTTAAAAACAGGGTGGTCTCAAAAAGGCTAGCTGATATGTATTGATTGTAACTATTTTACCTGAGCAAAACCGCTTGTACCCGTTAGTATATATAAAAATAACTTTTATATATACGATGAAGAAAAGAAACCGAGAAACCTAATGAAATTTAAAGGAAGTTGTTTTACAAAAAATCTTAAATAAAAAATTTGAAGGGTTTTGAAGTTTAAAGTAATTTCATATTTATCATGTTCCAATTGAGGAATGCTAGTTGACCCTGTACATTGCTAGATAGACTAAAAACAGAGAACAATTGGGTTTAAAGCTAAATATATCAAAAGCCCAAGTGATGAAAAATCTAATAATTGGTAGAGGTATCTATCTTGACGATAGGGGAGTCGAAAAAAACACGTTCTACAAATATTTGAACCATGAAATTCACATTCGTAGAGATCCGGGAACTTGCCAGACGAATAAGTTTAAGGCGGGTAGCCTTTGGTAAGCTAAACTACATTTTAAAGGTAGATTTACCAATGTGTCACAAAAGGAAGGTCTTTAAGCAGAGTATATTGCCCGTTTTAACTAATGGTTCAGAAACTCTAACGCAAAAGGTCTTTAGCAAGACAAAGGTGCCGCGGCATTCAGTGGAAAGGGCAATGCTTGAACTGTCTCTAAGATAAAAAGTTCCAAACACAGCAATATGGCGAAGAGCAAGGTTGGCGGATGCCCCCCTCCCTCTCCAAAACATTTTTTTTTGATTTACTTGTTTGTTTCACGAAATAAGCCTACTTTATTCACATAAGTTCATTGTGTTTAACATAGTTTAGATATTTTTTGACAACTATTAACGTATCAAATTAATTCGGACATCGAAGACATGCAAATGTTACTTTATCCGATTTTTTGAAAATGGCCACATTTTGCTTTAATAATTTCGCCGAAGATTTTTGGCATTCTTTAAACAAGTTTTTGTAATGTTTGTGACTGTATGTTGTCCTAGGTATCTTTTCAAGCAATCCCAGAGACTAGTAAAACTTGTTGGTTTTAAGTCTCACACTAGCCGTTCAAGTTTATCCCACAGCAGCTTAATAGGGTTCAAATCGGAAGATTGAGATGACCATTTCAATATTTGAAACATATCATCTCTTTGTTTTTGCTCTCAATAATTAGTACAATAGTGAAAAGTGTCTTTGGGGTCGTTATCTTGTTAGAAAATGAATCGATCAATTCAATGTCAGATAGGAATACGTGGTGTTGCAATATATTGTGTTATTACTCTTTTTTCATGATTCCTTCAATTTTCAGAAGTTTACCAACATCTGCAAGACTGAAGTAGCCCCAAGCCATAACTAAGCCATCACCATATTTTACAGTACGTAAAACACATTGGTGTTTATATCTTCCATTGACTTGTCGGTCAACGTATTGTCGTTGATGACTCCCAAAAAGCTCAAACTTTAATTCCTCACTCCTCAAAATAGATTTCTACTTATCAATGGTCCAGTGAACATGCTTTAAGCTATTTTGCTTGTTTGCTGGACGAAGAAGTGATTTTTTGAAGACTATACATCCGATTATACCTTTTTCTCAAAATCGCCTCTTGGCTGTAGTTAGAAGAAGTGATGACATTGATTTCGGCCCGAATATTTGGAGCGAATTTGAATCGATTCGATTTGCTAATGGCATAAATCTTATTGTCGAGTCTCTGAACTATTTTTCGTGGCTGACCGGACCTTTTTATGTCAGTATTTACGTCAGTTTCTCCATAGCGCGCTACTGCTTTTTGAACTGCACCTAGATAAACCTTCCATATTTCAGTGATTTCCCTATATGAAGGAGCTTATTTTCGTATAGTAATAATCCGAGCTCGTTTTTGTACAGACGGTTCTTTCATTTTGGCGTTTTTCACTTTCTGGAAATGATTTTTGCCAATTGCTCAATATTCTGTCTACTGTCAAGCAACTTGATTTGAGGTTATGTTGTGTCAATTAATTGATAATTTTTAAATGTTACAAATTCTCAAATAATACCAAAATTTTTTTTCCGAAATCATTAATGGAAAATGGGGCATTTTTAAGAAAATCGGTTAAAGTAACATTTTCATACCTTCGGTATTCGAAATTGAATTTTGATTTATGTAAAATGTATTAATAATAAAAAATGTCTGAACTGTGTTAAACTCAATGAACGTATGTGAATAAAGTAAACTGATGTATAATAATCAAATAAACTGAAAAAATAATTTTTTCTATTAGTGTGTTTAAACTTTGGGTCTTAGGTTCATATCAAAATAAATTTTTCATTTTCAGAAAATAATTGTATAAAGCTTAAACAATATTATAATTATCAAAATTCATATCTACAACCATAACTCATATACTGAAAAATTAATTACTTCAAAGGAAATATTTATCAATAAATTAATATCCACGGTTGAAGAAATCAAGTACCCATAATATGTATGTATAAATTTTAAAAATATTTTTGTGAGTCAACCCACCGGAAGAAGAAATTCCTGAAAAAGAGACCATATTACAACATTTATTTTCCATAAAATGGAATTAAATTTTATATGAAAAGTAAGTTTTTCATACAAGAGCCCTAAAATCAGAAAGCTTTTGTTAATTACCCAGTGAATATATGCCACTTTCAAAATTGTTTTGGCTAAACGTGCCAGCAAAAATCAGTAAACAAATGACATTGTTTAAAATTTAAATGTATCAAGTATTTTGTTTAACTCCTAAAAATACTTTACCATTCAATCACCGAGCAGCAAAATTAAAGTAATATATTTTTGGGAAAAATAACTGATAAGGGATGTGGTGTTGTGTTTTGTTATATAAAAAATAAATAATACCCTCTAAGACTTCATTTTCAAGTATAGAAATCGAATATTTTTGAATTAGTAAATTCTTTTGAGATCAAATTTCTAAACTAAAAAATTAGAAAACTATGTAAGATCATTATAGTGAAAACAACTGACCATACCTAACACATATGATATCATTTAGTTAAAATTTTCTGGTGAATTTAAACAAACTTTAATTATGATAGTTATACCGTTATTGGTAAAAGGTACAGAAAATCATAAATATTTCTTAAAAGAACCTTTTATTATGTTTTGCCGGTTTTGGAGTTTTCAGCCTTAAAAAGGAAGCTCCAAAAATTTTTCTTTATACAGCAATCATGCAATTGTTTTCTCAAGAAATTTTAAATATTTTAGGTATTGCAACCTATACCTGAATAAAATACCTGCAGATTTTAAAATATTGATGATTTTGTGATTAAACTGAATGATTCCAAAAAACATTATACTTGCATGCTTATTTTTGTGAAAGGATAGATTACTTGAATATTTATTTATAATTCAATAACATGGTCTAGCTTTAAAACCGATCTAAATTGACATCTAACAATAAATCAAGTAAATTTTTAACCTTCGAATTGCAAGGATATAAAATCATTTTCTTTTATTACTAGATCTGCAAAATTGGAAAATTTTGTTTTTTTTTTCTTGTAAACAACTATTCTTGTTACCGATTTCAAGGCATTGACTCAAGTTTTTATCCTTAAAATTCCAATATAAAGTTTATTTTTTGACTTGACCGTAGAACAAATAATAACAATATTATAAAACTAGCAATGTAGATCGGATGTAGGTTTTAAACCTTCTTGGTGAATCTGGCAGATAAAGTTCTTTGTCAAGCAAAATTTATTTTAAAAAATTTAAAATAAATTTTTTACAGTTCACAAATACTAAAAGATGTTTAAATTTTAACGGTTCACCAAGACATTATTTGTTAAAAGACGAAATTCAATTGAATATTTGAATTAGCCGATCGTTCAATATTTAACCATATCTTAGGTATAACATAAATTAATTTCCATTTTCGAAATGTCATTTATTTTACATCATGAATGTTTTTTAATCAAGTGCCATTAAATTCGAGAAGCCACTGAAATAGCAAAAAAAAATGACTCAATCACCCATAAATTGACTTTCTCAGGTTTTCTAGTTTGAGTTTGTTACATATGGGTTGACCATTACATATAGATTTGCCGAATAAATGGCCAATTTAAGCAAAACGGTTAACAAAGTTTGTATCATTATAATAAATGTTCACCAATCGACATCGTCACCTTTTATCTCGTGTATAAAAACTCTTTTATGGATAACATTTCTCAATTATGACGTTTTCTACGAATCTGTACCCCATTTCTAAGTTATAGAACATTTTGTTTGTCATTTTTGTCACTTTGAAGCTCACCACTCATTTGCACTTTTCAGACAGTTCCAATGTTTCAACGATACATCGCGCCATGACTATCAATCTTGATGAGTTAAAAAGCTTACAAACCTCTTTTGTAGATATTGCTCGCGCTCCATATCCCATCATCATCATAATATACTCGTATATTCGGCCAATCTCACTTAGAAAAATTCTCTCACATTTTTTAAATGATGTATCTAAATAATAACTTTAATATGTCCACTTTGATTTATGCCAAAGTAAATAAATAATCGCTATAGAGACAAAACATTCTTGTGGCGCAATGGTAAAATAATAATAATAAATTTCTTTTTTATCTTGCTGCAAATACATTTACAGGTGCATAGCTGAAAGTAGGTGGCGAGATCTAGATAAGCTACTCTATCTAACCATCTAAATAACAATAATTGATGTTATAAATACATGAGAAAGAAAATAATATAATATTAACAAGTAACAGATTACAACCAAGAATTTTCTCCATAAAATTTGCCATCATTATATATATATATATATATATATATATATATATATATATATATATATATATATATACAGGGCCCCAGTGGTATGACATTTTTTCGAAAAATGCCTAATTGGCAGTGATTTTGAAGATGATCCTGACCGTGTCCTTCAAAATCATCCGAAGGTCAACTTTAGAATTTTGAATGGGATATCCCAATTTTGACCTCGAAAACTCGAGAATGAAAAGGGCGGTCAATTTTACCATCAGATGTGACCTTGCCCTCAAGTTGAATGCCAAATATTCAGGTACTTTTAAAGTTAAAACACAAAGATCGCAGTATTTCGTGAAATATTTCGTACAAAAGTTGTTGGGTGGTACGGAGGCTAATATAAAAATAACATTAACCTTCAGCTTCAAGGTCATTAAAATCTCAATTTCAAAATTAGAAAAGAAAACCCCCAATTTGACCCCCAAAATGGAAAGACCAATCAATTTCACAGTAATTTTATAATCATATATTATCTTGACCTCAAGATTAAGGTCATTTTAAGGTAAAACGAAGATCTTCAACTTAATTATTTTATAAAATGTATCACACTAAAGTTGTAAGGTTGCAAAATTGCTATAACATTACCTTAATCTCGATCTTCCTGAAAAAGTTCATTCGCACAGAATTGTTAGTAAAAATTGTACTTGGTATAAATATGTGCACTTTTAGTACTACCCAGGGACAAGAAAGTGAACCTAGTAGTTCTAGGTAATTGTTTTCGGTGAATATCCTCGTCTCTCACTATCGGGGTGCTTGTTTTCTATGAGTCCCCTCGTCCGTCATCATTTTGTATCATCAGGTTAAAGGTTTTATAAGAATTTATTTCAACAAGTGCTCAAAATAGTTACCTTCAACTTCAATACACTTATTGACTAGCACTTCAAAAACGGAGCATTTTAGGTGTTATTTTGGCAAGGCATCTCTGATTCGCTGCATTATGTTTGCACGAGTTCTTGGTACATCTTTATACACTTCGCTCTTCAAATAATCACCCAAACAAAAATCTGGTGACGCAAGGTTTGGCGCTCTCGCAGACCCATTTACGGGGCATTTTCTACCAATCCACCGTTCGTTGAATTCCTGATGTAACACTTGACCAGCTATTTGAGAATAATATACTTGATATCTATCGTGTTGAAACCAAATTTGTTGCCTTACATCTAAGCGTACGTCTTCAAGGAAAAGTGGAAGTTGAATTGCTAAAATGTCACGATATTTTGCGCTATTCAAATTACCTGTTCAAATCTTGAAATTGAGCTTCAAATGACTTTGAAGGTCAAGGTTATTTTCAAGGTCACTGATACTTAGTTCTCGTGCCACCCAACAATTTTTGTACGAATTGTTTCACGAAATACTGAGATTTTTTTGTTTCGACCTTGAAATGTCCGTGATATTTGACATAAATCTTGAGATCAAGGTCATATCCGATGGTAGAATTTCTCGCTTTTTCTATTACCGGTGTCAAAATTGGGGGGTCCCATTTAAAATTCTGAAGATGATCTTCAATTGACCTTGAAAATTTAAGTAGTGAAATACGTACACATGTGCTCAGCTAGTTGTTTTACCCAATAAAATTGCTAACAACGAAGGTACTTGAAGTATCCAGCTCCGATTTTAATGACACTTCAATATGTTGTAGAGGGTACAAAAATAAGAGACACGTATATTTGTTTATCTGCAGAGATTTATTTTAATGGGGTGAGAACAGCCCTTATAATTCACCCCTAATAACAGTATTTTGAAATATGTCAGTTTCTAAGTGAGATATCTTTACATAACCAAATCAAAATTACTTGTTGGTCGAAATGATGTTAGATCATGGTTGTTTTATCCCAAAGAATATTATACCTTATTTTTTTATAAGGGCAAACCATCTATTAGCGCATGTAATTTAATGCTAAAAATTACGAAATTTAATGAAATTATTTCAAAATGTTTTTTTTTACTAATGCCATAATTATTTTTAGTTGACATGTTTTGGAGTTTCAAAAATGAAGTAGTAAAAGAGGGTGAGTCACCTCCAAATACATGTTTTTCAAATCTCAAATTCTAATTGAGATATATTTACAAAACAAAGTAGAAAATACTTGTTAGTTGAAGTGAGAGGTTACACCATATTGTTTTAACCTCAAATATATCATCCCTACTTTTTATGAGAGTTCTTGTAATTCATTTACATAATTCAATACTCGACATTACGAAATTATACAAAATTTGTTGATAATATTTTTTACGATTACAATAAGAAACTTCAGTTGACGTTTTTCGGGTTTCCGAAAATAAACTAGTAAAAGAGATAATTAAGTAATTAAGATATCTTTACCAAACAAAATTAAAATTACTTGTTCTTCGAAATGATGTCAAACTATGGTATTTTCACTCCAAAGGATTATTCCTTATTTTTTATAAAAGTAAACCGTCATTTCATACATATATAATTATTTTTAAAATTATCAAATTTTAATATAAATAAACATTACAGAATTACAGATCACTATATGTCAGGAATTATAATAATTTACAGACATGAATGCTTAACCAATGAAATAAGTTTTTATTTTCTTATTAATTAAAAGAAAAAACTTCAATAAGCTGTGTAACGTTGATATCAACTAAAATTTGGCAATTTTAAGAATAATTATGTATGTATGAAATGATATCTTTCGAATGATATGCTTGATGGTGAAAATACTGTAGATTAACTTCATTTTAAATAACAATTAATTTCAAGTTTGTTCCGTAAAGTTATCTCAATTAGAATTTGAGATGTAAAAAAAAGTATTTGGGGATTACTCACCCTCTTTTACTACTTCATTTTTTGAAACTCTAAAACCCTTCAATGTACGTAACTTATGGCATTTCTGGAAAAAATATTTTCAAACAATTCCATTAAATTTCGTAATTTTTACCATTAAATTACGTCCGCAAACATATGGTTTACCATAATAAACATAAGGGATTATATGCTTGATAGTGAAAATACCATAGTTTAATACTTCGAAGAACAAATAATTTTCATTTTGTTTTGTAGAGTTATCTTAATTAGAGCTTGATATATTAGAAAAAAATATTTTGAGGGTGACCAACCTTCTTTTACTAGTTTATTTTTGGAAACCCAGAAAGATGCCAACTTCAGTTAATTATGGTATTCGTGAAAAAATATTTCCAAACAATTTTATTAAATTTTGTAATTTTTACAATTAAATTACGTGCGCAAATAGATGGTTTACCCTTATAGAAAATAAGGAATGATCTTCTTGGGAATGAAAATGACATAATTTGAAATAACAAGTAATTTCCATTTTGTTTTGTAAATATATCTGAATTAAAACTTGAAATTTAAGAAAAAAATGATTTGGGGGTGGCTCACTCCCTTTCACTAGTTATTTTTAGAAGCTCCGAAATCCGTCAACTTAAGTTACCTATGATATGCGTGAATAGATGGTTTACCTTTATAAAAATAAGGGATGATAATCTTGGGGATGAAACAATCATACTTTAATATCATTTCGAACAATAAGTAATTTTTATTTTGTTTTGTAAACATATTTCACTTAGGTACTCAGATATTTCAAAAATATTGTTTTAAGAATGAAATGGCAAAATAGAGTGTGAACTTATCACTAATTTTTAACCACTTACAAATACTGTACAAAGTTGTTAAGTGATCAAAAGCGTCAGCCTTAGTAAATTCTATTCCAAGATAGTTTATTCGAGGATGGCAACGGACGAAAATATTTTTCTGAAATACTGTCCAGCTGTCCATTTGGATAATAAAATATCGACTTTGTGTAACACGACTACACGATACCACTATGTAATAACCTACGGGAGCCAACTATATGGTTCGGGCCCTATGCATCTCGTAAGAGTTAAGCACAAAAGTAAGTCAAAAACAGCCTAATTGAGTATAGTACCTGCATCAGAAGCTAATAGTGACAAAGACCTATTTTAAAAATATTTAAATTGTCACGTATTTTTAACCTAAGAATATTTTACTCATATTGAATATTTTTTATTTTTATTATGTCCTAAAAATTTGACCTACCTAATGAAATGTTTTAATCTTCTTTGACTATTACTAAATAGACTGAATGAAAACACTCGAATTATACTAAGAATTGAAAAGCAAAGAAACGCCGTGGGTTACATAACATGTGAAAATTTGTAATTCCGATTTTATTTAAGAGAAAGTTTTTATTTAGCTCTAATTTTTCATGCCCCTGTCACACATCTATAAAATACACTTAAACTACGTTAAGCACATCTGAAAAAGGTGGAACGATTTGATCAATACTGCTTTTTATAATGCCACAAAAGAAGATTTATTGACACACGTCTTTTTGTTAACAAAATAAAATTATCATCTTTATGAGATTATAGCGTTGGCTTAGTTAGTAATGGACTTGGAAAAAAAGTTAAAAAAATAGAATATTCATAGGATCACTGAATTAGGTTTAAAATTATTAGAATGATACAAGTCAAGTAAAAGTGTGACTTACACACTAAGACCCAGTTTCACAATGTGTGGTCACCGAAAAGTTAAGAAAAAACCGATGGTTATTAAAAAAAAATTGTTTCACAATTTATGATTTAAGTTTTACCGGAAGTTAACCATGAGTTAAGTTTACCAGTAGATAATCCTGTGGTTACTTAACCAAAATAACATAACCTCATTACTTTTCTTACGTTTTTTATTTGTTGGCGGTTCGGATAGAATAAAAATCATTTGCGTTTATGTTGAATAACCCAAAATAAGAAAGATGAATAATTACGATATCAATATTTATAGTAGTGATGAAGAAGCTAGAAGAGCCGAATATTTAGATCACGAGTTGATTATGTTGAAGAATATGATGAATACGATTTTTTTGCAGATTTTGATTAATGCCGAGAACCGGCTGTACACCTCCTCCCGTTTTGTTAAATTCCATTTTATTTTTTGAAAACTTTTCTTTGGTTTTTCTTTTTAAATTTTTATATTTTTATTTGAAAACTTTGACATTTCTAGTGCCATTTACAGTACAGTTGGCGTTGAATTCATTTTGTAAAATTTTCCAGAAATTTATTTACCACTTCAAGTGTGAGAATCACTCTTTTTACTTTCAATAATATTCTTATATTTGTCTACCAGAGATATAAAAAGGATTTCCCCATCTTTAGAGAAATATACAGTTCTTTTTCTCGCTTCTTCATGATTATAAAATTTTCACAAATAAATATTAGATTTATATTATAAAAATATAGGTTAGTTGTCAAACCAATCATTCTTTATTTTTTAATTACATTAAACCTAATTCCCATGAATTTCGTAAAATGCGCGTGATATTTTCTTAAAAGTCAGGTACTAACATCGATAAATAAAATTTAACCAATGTCTTCGTAACCAGCCCTCAGTTCTTGTTTGTGAAACACCTACCTTTGAAAAGTCATGGTTAACTTGCAAGTGTTGATTATTTAACCACTTCATGTTACCATCGATTGTGAAACTGGGTTTAAAAAATCCCTACAAAGAATTCTAGCTAATAATAGACGACTATAATTATTCTATCAATAATGTAAATACAATTGATTGTTTTGGAACATATGCTTTATTGATATAAAGGAATAATTTACAATAAGTTCCACAAAAATGTGTTGACAAAATATTGGTACCCAAAAAGTTAAAGAAAATAGTCTTACATTTTTGGAGACAACGAATCAATAAATTAATGAAATAAAATTCATGATACTAGATCATCGATGCCTAGGCCTCTATGTGATCTTTTATACCCCCCATAGCTGCAGGTTATTCGAAGCCAATCGCCTTTGCGAATCCAAGCAGCCTCGTTGGTTGAACTTGCCTAACTGCTTTTGGTAACAAAATTATATCTCCGAAATATCTCTGTCTCAGTCCGTTGAGTGTTGGGCACTCTCTGAGGACATGGTTAACAGTTCCATTTTTCTCCAGACACCATCTGCACGTCGGGTCGTCTTCGAGACCGATCTTATGAAGATGGCCCTGTCAGTGTCCTGTCAACAATCCCACCACAATTCGCAGATCTTTCCTTCTTAAGGACAGAAGCTCTTTAGCATGCTGCGCGCTAGGCCCAATTATATGTTGCTTAGCACACCTCATTCCAGGAGCAGCACGATTAAAAAATTTTGTTTCCAGTAACAATTTTAAACTTCTTTTACTAACGGCAGTTGGGACAGGTAGAATTGGTTGGGGTCTATATGGTTCCGTTGCGGTACCCAATTTTGCCAGACGGCCTACTTCCTCATTCTCCATTATTCCCCAGTAGCCCAGGATCCACACAAGTTTGATTATGCAACAGTTCCTCGTCATATTTTTCAGTGCGTCCTTGCACTGGACTTCACTGCTATTGTCACAGCTTTACTATCTGAACATATATTTATTACCCTATTCCTGTTTATATCTCTCACAGCGATGGGAACACTACAGAATACCATAAATTCCCGCTGTGAAGATTGTCGCATGTTGTCCGAGAGGGACTCCGGTGCTCCTGCTTAACACTCCGACTCAAGCTCTTTCATTTTATCCAAATCCATCTGTGTACCACCAGGATCCATTTCTTGGAAGATTTTGCTCTCTCTCCTAATCCTCTATACTTGGCAGAAATATCTCCAGAGAGAGGATGGGTTTTAAAAGCGATCTCACGTAATCTGTCTGCATGGGGAGTGATGGACACCCCCACCAAGCTTTCCCAGACACCTGAGTAGCCGTCCGTTCCAATTCTAAAATGTGCTAGGCAACTGAGACAATAAAGAGACTTCAGGGGCTCGTTGTATAAGTGAAAAGGAGGCAGGTTCACCAGGACTACCAGAGACACTATTTTTCAGTCTAAGATGCGATCTCTGTTATTAGAACACTCGCATTTCCGAAGCATGCTGTTAACCAGCTTCCCCATATAATTCAGTGATAAATTTTTAAATTTTTTACGCATTTCTACATTTAGTTGCTTTAGAGTACATATATGTTCCTTATGAAGTTAAACCTTCATTAAACCGCATACCTTTTCAATAGGATTTGCATTCGTAGAAGGCCGCTCCATGAGAGTATTGCCATTACCTTTAGGAAAAGAAGCAGACCACTGCATAGCAGTAATGCCTTTTTCTTTTCTCCACTTCTGATAAAGGCGAATACGATGTTTCGAGTTATTGATTTCTTGTAATATTCGAGTCATAATATGAAATACTTTTCATGTATTTTTGTTCATTCTCGTTGCGTTTGACTTTTTGGCGAAAAGAAAAACACAAATTCATGGGAAAAGAAATATCCCTGACATGCCCTTTTAACAGGGTGTTTAATTGTTTTCCGAATCATTTGGTGATGCGTAGTAGACTCAACTTTTTTTAGAACTTCAGATTCAAAATACAGATTCTTCAGTAAAAATAACTTTTGTCCCTATTGATGTTCTCTTGTGCTCAGGTAAAATGTTTTTGGATGTAAGGCTATAACCCGTGAGATATTGAGTTTTGGACTTTTTATTACACGATTTACCACCTTTATTTTACTATGTAGAATCACATTTCCAAGTATCCTGAAACATTACCTGAATATCCTGTATGTATGGGTTAAGAAGTATTATTAATATGCCAGATTTCAATTTTCCAAGTCAAATGATTCCTGATATAAAGGACTGCAGCAAACAGACAATCGCATGAGTTATTTTCTATTATTTTTGAAAGTTTTGTAATAGGTAAAATTATTAAAAGAATAAGTCTGAAAACTGTTATTTGTTATTATGGATTTTTTTTATATATACAGTTCTATAAAGAGTAAATAAATTATAATTTGGTGTACGATTTTAAATATAAAGATAACTCCATTTTCTTTTATAACACTAATTATTTAGACAATGTTGAACAAACTAATTATTTAATTAATTACTTATTGAATAGTCTATAAGTGATTAAAGTGAATTAGGTAATGATGATAATTTCTATTCTTGGAAAAACGTTGATAACTATTTATGTCAGATTTTAATGTAAATTATAAATTGAGCCTAGATAATGCGTCACCTGCCGAGTTTATTTTATTTTTGTCTAACCTTCATCTTGACCTAGCAGCTATTTGTATTCTTAAAAGACGTACTTATATTTTTTATGTAATCTAACACTTTTTTAATAACCCCCTACACTTAAGTTCCTGTGTGTCTCAGCCGAATAAAAAAGTGAATTATTAGTTCTATTGAACTTGTAATTTAAAGAATTCTCTGATTTGGCCATAACTTTTCACGCTAGCCTCCTCCACCTAAATAATGCATCTAAATAAATACAACTGAAAAAGTGGAACGACTCGATTTGATCAATAATGTTTGAATGCCACTAAAGAAGATTTATTGCTAGACGTCGTTGTGTTACCGAAATAAAATTACCTGCTTTTTATGACTACAGTGTTGGCTTAGTTATTTAAGTCAAATACAAAGTATATATTTTGATTTGACAGCGAAATTTAGCAAATAGTTACCTTTTATTACATAGTACCTACAACATGGTAATTTTTTTCTTTAAATGACAAATAAATATAAATTAGAAAAGTCTTTTTACATAAAATGCCATTTTTTAAATCAAAATACAGGAAAACTTTATTTGGTAATATTATTAAAATCAACGTCGAATAGAAAGTTCGGGGAGAAAATTTACACTTTATAATTTTTTAACTTTTTTCCAAGGAAAAAAACATGCTTATATTTTATCATTAAATTACAGATAACTAATTAGAGTAGAATGTAAAATATAAACACGTAAACAAACGGGTGTCGAACAAAATAGGTTACATTTTTAATCTGAACATTTTACCTTTCCCATAGCTATTTTAACCGACTTCTAAAAGAAGGAAATTCTCAATTCGTCGACTATGTATTTTTTTTTATGTAAGTACACCGATTACTCCGGAACGGCTGCACCGATTTGAATGAAATTTTTTGCGTTATGGTCCCATATTTTTTTAGATGAAATTGGTGCAGTAAAATCCAAGATGGCGCTTACAATATGGCGACCAAAAAAATTAATTCTGTCCGATTTTCTCCAAAATTGGTATGAAGAAATTTTCGGGGTTGTACCCAAAGAATCTGAAATTATTTTTAGAAAATTCAAAATAACGGATCCAATATGGCGGACAAAAAACTTTAATTTTGTCCGATTTTCTCCAAAATTATTATGGGGAAGTTTTCGAGGTTGCACATAACGAATTCAAAACATTTTTTTAAAAATTCAATATGGCAAATTCAATATGGCGGACAAAAAAATCGATTTTGTCCGATTTTCTCCAAAATTGGTACGGGGGAGTTTTCGGGGTCGCACATGACCAATCCAAAATAATTTTTAAAAAATTCAATATGGCGGACGAAAAAATCAATTTTGTCCGATTTTCTCCAAAATTGGTACGAGAGAGATTTCGGGGCCACACCTGACGAAACTAAAATTATTTTTAAAAAATTCAATATGGCGTATCTAATATGGCCAATAAAAAATTAATTTCGTCCGATGTTTTTCAAAATTGATATGATAGCACATTACGAATTTGATATTATTCAAAAAAAAATTAAATATGGCGAATCTAAGATGGAGGATTTAAGATTCTACATCTCTCGATTTTGTCTAAAGTCAGTATTGTGGGATTTTTGTTAGTGTTAATTACGAAACTAAAATATTTTTTTAAAAATTTATTCTGGCGGATTCAATATGGTGTCCTAAAAATTTTACATCTTTCGACTTTCTCCAAAACTGATATAGAGGGTTCTTGAGGGTGCAAATTATGAATTTAATAGTATTTTTCCTGGACACAATATGGCTGAATAAAAATTTTGCATTTTTCGATTTTGTTTAAATATCGAACTGAATCGTTTTTGAGGATGTAAATAGCGAATATAGAATTATTTCAAGAAAATCTAATGTCAGATGCAATATGGCCGTTTAGAAATTTTAAATTTCGGGATTTTATCTAAAATTGGTACTAGGGGGCTTGGAAGTACATAGATTTAGATTAGATTAAGATGTGAAAATTATTTGTTTGCAATTCAATATGGCGGATCCAATATGGTGGGTTGAAAATTTGACCTTATTCGCATTTTTTCAGATTTGGTATTAGGGAGTTGGGGGGTGGTGTATTACAAATATGAAGTTAATTTTTTACAACTGTTTGGTTGATAAGATACAATATGAGGGACTAAAAAATTTACATTTTGCAGTTTTATCTAAAATTGATATTGTGGGGTTCTTGGGGCGTATACAAACTCAATATGCAATATAAAATATATTGGGCTAAGAAATTTACATCTTAAATTCTTAAAATATCGATATTGTAAGGTTTTTGGATCTATATTATCAATTTAAAATTAATTTGAAATTTAAGATAGTGGATTTACTATGACAGACTAAATATTTGTTTGACACAATTTCATTGGTATTTGGAGAACTAAGGAATTTTTAGTAGTTCATTTTAGGGTGATTTACAATTATGTATAAAATGGGTAGTTTTTTACCACGTACGAGTCATTGCGAGGTACACGAATCTCGATTAGCACTTAGTTCAAATAATTTATGAATACCATAATGAATTCAAAACTAAAAATCAAAAAATAAAATTTTTATTAAAAAATTGAACCGACTTCTAAAAGTACGCTAAAAAGTGAAAAATAACTATAAATTTTTATATGAAATTGAAATTCTTGAAGTTGTCGTCAAATTATTTCTAAATGAAATAAATAACTAATAATATACAAATTATGGTAAGAAAGAAATTACAAATAAAGTATATTTAATCTGTTGATGCAAATCACAATTTGTCAGGTATTAGTTTGGCGCCGACTTCAAAAATTTGAATTTATTATAAAAATTTAGATTTATTTTTTACTTTTTTGCGTAGTTTTAGAAGTCGGTTCCATTTTTTTATTAAAATTTTATTAATATATATTGTTGTAATTTCTGAACCAATATTTATTCCATTTTTGATATTTTTTAAAGTCAAACTGGTTCTAAAAGTTTCTTTGTTGCCACGCCGTCTGACGTAGAATACTAATGATATCACTAAGGGTTAATTGAGTTAGTTAGTGAGTATTCATTTTCCGGAGAACTCCAGTGGTGTGATGGATATAATGGAGTATTAGATAGGGAATATTTGTCATTCCACACTATTTGTTAATTTAAAAAACGCATGAATTGATTACCTGTTGATTTAAGGATGACAGGTTTCATGGATTCTTGCATGATTGGTTGTATACCTTTCAGTGTCGTCAGTAGACCTTACGACATTCAATCATTTTTATCCATTTGTTTTAATCTGGTACTTCCAAATTATTTCTTTTCCGAAACCAACCATTCGAAAAGCAACGGCGTATGAGACACTAAGACACTCTTAGAGATTTTGCTCCAACTGTAAAAGGAATTAACTGGATTGTCTAGCCCTATAATACTCCCTAGTGGTTTGTAGTGTTGAATACAGTTTGATATTACTGGATTTAGTCCTACTACAGTGGAAAATCGGGTTTATTTATCTTGTTTGGGGACCATTCACACTGTTTCGTCGACCATTTTGACAGGAAGCACGGAGCCGAATAAAGGAAACCTTTCACCTAGAGATGAATATTTCAGTATTTTTAATTTGCACATTTTTATAAAAAGGGGAAGAAAATGTGGTAAATTGTACAATGAGTGAAATGTTTAAATTTCACTTAATGAGTAGTGTACCACATACTGCGTACTTAAGTAGGAAGTATGCCTGTGAAAAGGTTTCCTGACAAAAGATTTTTGGGGTGAAATTTAATTGAAATTTTACAGTGGTACTTGAATATTTAGTATTTTATTTTTTTATGAAGTTTCGGTAATATTACCATTTCAGTCAAGTCTGCTTATCGTGCTTTCTTTTTTTTAATAATTTATATTATTTATCTAAAAATTTAGTATTTTCTTGAATTTTTGTGCAAACCAACGACGGTCCATTGTAAAATATTAATTATTTATTTTTTTATTCTTTTTTTTCTCAATCCTAATATTAAGATTGTGATAGAAACCTATTTAATTTCGTGGCTTCTAATTTCGTATTTGGTAAAATAATAGTCTGATTGTAGTGACTGAACTAAAGTTAACTTTTAAGTATGGATTGTAATTCGCACATGGTATATTAAGAATTCTAAGAATTTTATTACATTTCAAGGTTTTCTGTGCCTGGCTCTTATTCCTGGTTTTCGTTCCTGCTTCTTATTCTTTGTTTGTTTTTTTTTTTGGTTTCCTTTCCTGATCGTAGGATTTTGAGAATGAGACTCCGCCTGGGTCAGTGGGAGTACTGTGTCCCTCCGAAAATGCAGTATCCTACTCTTAGCTAGGGTACCACAACGCACGGATCTCAGGTTTTTCAATTTGCTCTATAGTGTTGTCAAATATTTGAGTTATATTTTATTAAGCTTAACTTGAGATATTGTATATTACTATTTAAAGGTGATTAATTCGAAAGCTTGTAATTTCTCTGGTTGAAAATTCGCACGTAAGTACACTCCCTGATTTATTACCTGCGTAACTGCGTCTCACTCTGCACGATGGGCGTAATAACTCTTACGTTAGAGTTTAGTTAATTATATGACAAATTTTTCTTAGCATTCTGACTTAGGTGGAGTCTAAAAATGTACAAAATAAGCATACATATCGGTTACAGATGTATTAAATGTTAAACCATTCAATGATATTAATAAGTGTACCACTGTATTTCATAAATAGTTTGTGTTTGCTTTGGAACTTTCAAATGCTAGGCTAGGTAAACTTCCATGTTTCCATTAGGTTAGAAGATTAATAATCAGTGGCGCCTCAGGTGAATAGTAAGTACCAATATTTTAATTTCTTTTAAACAATGGGGAGCCCTCTTCCTTCTTTAGCTGTCAAGCCTTTGTTGCAACCTTCGCAATCCTCATGAGCAGATAGATTGAATTGTTATCAAGTTTCTACAGACCGAGGGGGTTAAATCCAAAAAGAAAAATAAGGGACACGAAGTAGTAGAGACTCTAACATCTACGCAGGGTGTGCTGATGTGCTTTAATTTATGGAAAAGAGCTGTCTAACTCTTCTAAGGCAAGAAGATGTTATGCTGAAAGATTTCCAGTTCAAACATGTCAAATCCAGAAAACTTTCAAAGGGTTGATCAGTGCTCAATTAACCAACAATATTATTAAAATACAAAAATAGTGAATATGTTTGAATTTTATTTTGGCAAATATTCAATATGGGCTTCACGTACTTCAATACATTTTCTTATTCTTCGAATATTTCCCGCTGCACTGCAAATAATACTCCGGCATTATTACGGACTTTGATGTGCTATTCTCGCTAGTAGTTCTTCTCCAGTATTTACTAGTGCTGAATAAACTAGTTCTTTTAAATTTCTCCAGAAGTTAAATTCTTAGAGATTTAGGTCTGGAAACCTTGGTGGTTATAAAACTTGTCCAGTTCGACCTATCCATCGAGGGTCAAAAATATTTTTTAAGTGTTGATGTACTATACGGTTAAAATGAGGTGGAGCTCCATCACTTAGGTACCACATTTGCATTCTTCTATCAAGAGGTACGTCTTACAATAAATTATATAAATTTTGCTGTCACAATTGTAAAAAAAATTTCATCATTGAGTCTTCCAAAGTGGACCTATAAGGTTATTTTCGATCATGCGAGTCCACTCGTTTATAATAAACCTTTATGAGTCTTTATTTTGAATTATAGGGTACGGGTTTTTATCAGCTCAAATATGTAAATTGTGTGAGTTTATTATGCCATCTCTTGTAAAACCGGCCTCATCGGTAAACAAAATAATGCTAAAAAAAATAACGCAACTAAAGCAGTTGGAGAATTGAAGTCTTGTGGGATAATCATCCAGAAACATAACATGTATTTTTACAACGTGATACGAGTGAAGTAACTTCAACTTCAGTTTCATGTACAATCCACTTTGTAACATTGTTTTATGTCGCGAGCTTTCTTATGCTGTTTTAAAGGTTGTCAGCAATATCTTGCAAAATTTGTTTTTCTACGTGAGGGTCTTGTGCTCTCCTGGGAGGGACCTCACCGCCACGTTGCGGCAAAAATTACACCGGAATAAAACATGTTAAAAATTAATTGGCTATCTGAAATAATTGTTTTCTAATAATCTTTTACCTGTTTCCCTGAGGCTTCGATCAACTCTTTGAAAAATTTTTGGACTTGGAAATGTTCAAGCTAGAAATTTTTCAGTACAAAATCTTGCCTTCAAAGAATTTGACAGCGCTTTGTCAAAAATTGAATGCACATCAGCATACCCTGCCTTCCATTTTTTAAAATTAATTTTATTTGAAGGCGGTTTTGACAATTTTCGTCAATAGTAATTCATTACGTAGGTATTTCCAACAACTCCCTGATTTTAACCTGTTTGTGTTTAGCATCAGTAACTTTTGAGTGTTTCGCATAAAAACCGATTTATCTCGGGAACCGACAGTTTTATAGAAATAAAAGTACCTTTTTTATAGAAAAAGGTATTTAAAAAATCAGTTTTCAGCTTTGATATGATATCTGTCAAAAATTATGCTCACCGAGTGTGACTGAAAGGCCGTTCTTCACTTCTCTGATAATCAAAAACATCTACTGTAGTATGGTTTGATGACCCTTTATGGCCTTTATAAATTAGTAAAATTTCATTAAATTGTACAAGTTAGTTCAAAACTAAGAGCCGACAAGGTAAATCGCTGGGTACCATTTTAGGGCTCTGTGTTTCCGTTAAGGGGCACTTTAGAATTTTTTTTTCCATGATCAAGCTTCCAAGAAATTAGGAGGTACTTACCAGACACCCTGTATATTCTTTGAACCAAATTTAAATAAAATGTTATTAAATATACACAAAGATTTAATTGAAATAAAATGAATTAAATGTATCTGTTTATTTATTTATCTCCTTAAAGGTCCATTATGCAATAATACATGTCCACATGAAATATAATCGTAGCGTCCGGCGTGTGCCGCCAGCGGCTCTCTTCTCATTTGCTGCTTGTAACCTCCCACTACCTTTGTTTCGCTCGGCTTCTGGCGTGAGTTTACGCGTACTTCGCTATATTCGGAACCACCTTTAGCATATTTCAACAAATTTATATAAAAATCTGAGATAGACGAAATATTCATAGTCTTCACTTTCAGAATTTGTTTGGTAAATTCAAATTAGACTTTTCAGGTTAATACGGCAACATTGACAAAAAAATCTTCTAAATTGTTTATATTGCAATAAGGCAAAAACTACTAAAAGGACATATGAATAAAAAAAAAGTCACTTTTGTGGGTTTTTCCAATTTTTCTCGGTGAGAAATCGACCGATAAGTATCTCAAATAACCATTTGGTAGGTTTTTTGACTATATACAAATGGTTACCTTTTTAGCATTTTTATTGTTTAAAAAAATCCTAATATTGAGTTGGAATTGGATTTTGTGTTTTAGTCATCTATGGTTTACCCTTCAAGTCATGTTACATGACTTTTCAGGTTACCACGGTAACATTGACAAAAAAATGTTTTAAATTGTTCATATTTTTTTTGTCAATGTTGCTGTGTTAATCTGAAAAGTCATGTACCAAAAAAAAATGGGGTGATAATTGGCTGCAAAAATATTTAGTATTCCTCAAGCGACGCTTAGAAGACATGCACTACATATAAATAAAACCTTGGACTCTAACTCTGAAGGATTAGGAAGATTCAAGAAAACATTTCCAACCAAAGTTGAGAAGCAGTTAGTAGAACACATAAAGTTTTTAGAAACACGACCTTTTGGTTTGATGCGTACTTCACTCCAAGAGCTTGCCTTTGAACTAGCCGAAAAAAAAAATGGTTTCAATCACCCTTTCAACAAGGACAAGAAATGTGCTGGACAAGAGTGGCTTGAAGGCTTCCTGAGAAGAAATAAAGACATTTCTCTGCACACCCCAGAACCAACTTCTGCTGCAAGAGCGCAAGCGTTTAATAAACAACAGGTAGCTAATTTTTTCGGTATTTATGAAGAATTTTTGAAGTCTCACAATTTGAAACCTCACCGAATATATAATATGGATGAAACCGGGCTCACTACAGTCCAGAAACCACAAAAAATTTTGTCCACTAAAGGCAGGAAACAAGTTGGCTGTCTCACCAGTACTGAGAGAGGTTTAAATGTGACAGTAGTGTGTTGTACGAATACCATCGGTTCATTTATTCCTCCATGTATGATATTTCCTAGAAAGAATATGAAAAATGAACTTGTTGATGAAGCTCCCACGGGCCCTCTTGGATTAGCATAAGAATCAGGATGGATGAACAAAGAGGTGTTTGTAAAATGGTTAAAATATTTTCAAGCACATACGAAATCTAGTATTGACGACCCGGTCCTACTTATTTGTGATGGTCACTCAAGTCATAAAAGCATCGAATGTTTGAGTTATGTTAAAGAAAATGGTATTCATATGTTGTGTTTACCGCCACATTGCACTCATAGAATGCAACCTTTAGTTGCCAGTATCTATGGACCACTAAAACTTATTTCAATCAAGAAATTTCTAAGTGGCTAAAAAATCATCCAGGGCGCGTTGTTACCCATTTACAAATCGGTTGTTTGTTTAATGAAGCTTATGGAAAGGCCGCAACTATTCAAAATACAAGTGGCTTTAAAAAGACAGGCATCTGGCCTATCAATCCTGTTATTTGTCCAGACTACATGTTTGAACCTGCAGAGACCACAAATATTCCGTTGAATTAGAAGGATATTGCAGACAGTACACTTGAACTTCCCAGCTCAAATTTGCCATCAGCTGAATGTATCAACACTTCTCCAATCCAAGAAGATCCAAATAACAATGTTGCATCTATTTTAGATCCATCAGCAACAAATGACGATAAAGTGGATTCTTCACAAAACACTACAAAAGCAATCACTGATGCTGATATTGGAGTTGTTGTTTCTCATATAATGAACCTGGATTTAGAAACAAACGTAGAGGAGTCTAATGCAGTTGAAGTGGCTGGAGCAGCGTACGATGACGGTATAAGACCTGGTACATCAAGGCAATCACTAGCATATCCAGTTGCAACTATTTCGCCAGCACCACAGGGGCCGTTCATTCGAGGCCAAGGAAAAAGAAAATTGAAACCTGTCAAAGGTGATTGGCTTTTAACTTCTACTCCAAATATGCAAGAAGTTATTGCCAAAAACAGACCAAAGGATCAGCCAGCAGAAAAGAAGAGACAGGTTAAAAGAAAAATTTTTGATAGTGATGAAAAAAATATTCCTGCTTACAAAAATGCACTACCATTAGAAAAGAGATCGAGAGCATGGAGGCAGCGTAAACCTACTCTAATAGATGATGATAGCTCAGGAAATGAACATTTCATATGCGAGACAGAAGACGATGATAACGATTGCGCTTGCACTTATTGCAATGATCTCTTTTCCCGTTTTAAGCCCGGTGAAGGTTGGTTACGATTTATGACTTGTTCTCTTTGGGTTCTTGCTTCATATGCTGATAACCCAAAGAAGACCAAACGATTTATTTGTGAACTGTGTTCTTAAAATTTTAGTATGTCATTATGTCCTTACCTTTTATGTCATTTTGTCCGTACTATATGGACAAAATGGTTTTTGTGATTGGTTATATTTTTCCTCAATATATATTTTATATTATAGTTCCTACTTAATTATAAAACTGTGTCAATGATAGTCAATGGACCTAAGATGAGTACAAATTAATGAGACTGATTATAATTACGTTAAATAAAGAAATATGATTAAAAAACAAAACACCCTGTCATTTGGTCCGTACTCCCCCTAAGTAATTAAAACAAAATAAGGTGTCAAGACATGATCAAAAAATATATTCACTTATTAACTTTAACTGAAATTGAAACTTTGTTTGTCTTCCAGCATGTTGTCTCGATTTATAAAAATTATTTATATTCAAAGCATCTTGTTAGCGAACCATTTATCAAAATGTTTGAAACAACCCAATATTACTCGAATAAATTGAATGTCTCCCTAATTATAGCTGCCTTTATTGCTTCCATGATTTTACCTTTTTATTATACCGTCATTCTGTCAATTTAAGCACGACTTAAAAAAGTGGAACGATTTAGTCGATACCAAACGTACGTTATAAAAGAAGATTTATTGACAACACTCATGTTTTACCCTAATAAAATTATCAGAAACATTTGTTTTAGCCAAATAAAATACTGCTGAGGGTTGAGATTTGGATGGTAAAATTTAACAAATAATATAAAAATTACAAAAAATTTAGTAATATATATATATATATATATATATATATATATATATATATATATATATATATATATATATATATATATAATATAAACGACCAAAAGAGGTTCGTTAACTGCTAGTTGGTCAAGAATTTTAAATAAATTTTTTAACTTTACAACAGACGATTTTTTTTTCATTATTTAAACCCCATTTCTAAATTTAATAAAAATCAAGTTAATTTTCTCTGTATTGTGTTTGCTCATTTAGTATTATATTTAAAACTTTGTTAGTGTAATCGGAAGTAAATAATGTCTGAGAGATTATTGATAACTAAGAATATGAAGAAATCTATATATATTTATTGGAAAAATATTATCCCAAAAAATTAGCAAATCTGAAAGCGACTTACCCTTTTACACGCTAATATAGCAGAAACAAAGAAACATTTACTGTATACGTCACTGCTCTATAAAATACTAACATTTCTTAAAAGTGTCCTCATAACACCTGAAACTCTCCCAGTTCGCGAAGAGTCTTGGTATCCCGCGCATTTAATAAATTAGAGACAAGTAAAAACGATATTATAGGTCGAAATCCATTAAGTAATTAAACTGCCTAAACGAGCCAACTGCAATCTATAATTTATTGAGATGTTAGTATTTGTATTTTAGAATACAAATGAATTCATGGAAATGTATAATATTTAAATTACCCAGTTTTCTATGGAGGCTTGCTATCATTCACCATAGCGGTAATACATGCTGAATCTCCCTCCACTATCAGGGCCGTAGCAATAAATACCCTTAAGTTGGCCCAAATAAAAAACTTCAAACCTGGAAACTTTCTTAGCCACATGAAGATTCTGGATACATTTCCAACAGAATCTATATCAAAATTGAAATTATGATATTACAATGAAGTATAAAGTAGTAATTGACCACTACCAAGTGAACCGAGAGAGATTATCTTGACTAGAAAGGGGATTGTTTGAAGGTTGTAGACAATATTGAAGATTGACTAAAATGTGATTGTAGGACTTGTATTGTCTTTTTTTTTTGTTTGTTTTTACGACGTTTCGATTAGGTTGTATCTCTAATCGTTATCAAGTATAAACTGAATGTTTTGTCTTAAGGCTATGAGCTAATATAGGGACTGTGTCAATTGAAGCAAAGTTTAGCTTCACTGTACACACCTCAATAATTTGATGTTGGGACTTAGTGGCTGTCAAAAATTGGGTCTCTCAACAATGGATTTACTGAAGATTCCATTATTATTTTTAATGTAAGCTTCAGACGATTTTTTATGGTGTTGTTTATCCCAGGCGTATTCTGCAATATCTGATCTCGACGTTTCCCCTTTTTGTGTATGAGTTTTATGTTCCTTAATTTTAACTTCTGGTGGTCGTTTGGTTTCTCCAATATACATTTCACCACACTCACATGGGACTTTGTAAACATATTCTTTCTTATCGGTAGTTTTTGGTTTAGTTTTTATTATATGAGCTCTAAGTGTATTTCCTGATTTAAATGATATTTTTATATTATAACTTCTAGCAATTTGTCTTATTTTCTCCGAAGTTCCTTTAATGTACGGAATTGTGAAGAAGGAATATGTTTCTTGCTGACCAGTGGTCGTTGTTCTAAAGGTATTTATAACATCGTTAATTAATTTTAGGGGTTAACCATTCTGTTGTAAATCAGATTTAACGTTTGCTACCTCTTTTTCCAATGAATCGGCATTATTGCATATAGATATAGCGTGATCATAGACGTTGCCTATAATTCCCCGTTTTGTTACAACAGAACGATTAGAACTGTGGTTAAGATACTGTCCAGTCTGTGTTGGCTTCCTGTATGCTCAAGTTTTAATAGTTTCGTTTGAACGATTCACCATGACATCTAGGAAGAGCAATTGATCATTTACTTCTTTTTCCATGGTAAATTTAATGGTAAATCGAATATTGTTTAGATGTTTCAAGAGATCATTTCTTGGTCAATGCCCGCCCATACGACGAAGGTATCATCGACATATCTAAACCAGATTTTCGGTTTCCATGATGCACTTTCTATGGCATGAATTTATATATATATATATATATATATATATATATATATATATATATATATATATATAGATAGATAGATAGATAGATAGATAGATAGATAGATAGATAGATAATGGCAACTATTGGAAAGAGTGAAGAACCTGTCGAAAGCCCGTCATCCTGAGCGTAAAACTTGTCCTTTACTTGAAAGTATGCACTGCGGAGGCAACACTCCAAAAGATCCATCACCCCATCCAGTGGTAACGGTGTGTGTTGTTGTTGTATCATCAAAAAGGGATTGGTATGGTTTACTGATGGACCTGGGATGAAAGATAGGCTTGGAGTGATAGTAGCAGATCCAGGCTTTGGGTTTGCCAAATCCCTAAGTAACAGCTTCCAAGGGGAAATATATGCAATTAAAATTTATGCTAACGAGTAACTAGAATAAACATTAAGAAGAACTAATATACACACATAGTCAAGGAATGTTAAGAGCTCCAAGTTAAGACTGTAAGTAAGATCTTAAGCAATCGGCATAATAGTAATCTTGATGTGGGTGCTAGAACACAAGGGAATTAAAAGAAATGAGGTAGAGGACAGCTTGGGAAAGGGAGGGGCAAAAATTCCTCTACTCAGCTTGAAACTATTCTGTGGATTGCCTAGATAAAAACAGAACGAAGGAGCTGGGAATAAAATCAGAGAAAATTAAGGGATAACAAGAGTCTTCGTCTCAGACAAACGAAAAGATATATATATATATATATATATATATATATATATATATATATATATATATATATATATATATATATATATATATATGTATATATATACATATATATATATATATATATATATATATATATATATATATATATATATACTTCATCGAAGGACACAAAAATACAGAACACTGAACTCTGCAGACGCTGTCCTTTAAAGACAGTTTTTTGAGGACACTGACCGCTAAGATACTGTCTCAAAAATTGGCAAAGCTAAGGACGAGTTCTGCAATTTCTGCGGTCATGTAGCCGAAATAGAGGAACACTTGCAGCGTCGCCTTCACCCCCGACAAAACAAAGCACTTCTCCCAGGAATATAATAAACTTCGTAAAAATCTAAACATTATATTAGATTAAGGTAATGTACAAAAAATTCTATAGGTCGTCGTGCTGGAGAGAGGCAAGGAAAGTCCTAACGATCCACCTACAACCTACTAAATTTTCCTCAATAGATATAAAATAATCCTTCGTTAAATCAAATTTGACCATTGAATAAATGAAAAAGACATCAAAATAAGTAAACTTCTGAGAAATAATAATAAAATATATAGGGATATTTTGATAAATTAGCTTTGAGTAACAGACTTTAAGAGTAGAAGTTTCAGTTGTATTTTTTGTAATTTGTATTTTAACTAATAATATTTGATGCATTTTGTGTAAGCAATTACCAACTATCAATTACCATATCACAAAAACAGCATACTTAAAAATGTATCATACAGTAAATTGGTAAAAAATATAGTTTTGAATAACACTATTCTGGATTTTGAAATTTTTTTGTTGCTCCCTGATATTTTTTGTGTTGTTTGTGTCTACTTTAATGTGATGAATTCAAATTATGAGCTCGGATTTTGCCAATCGTGCCATAAGTTTTTAGAGAAGAAAAGAAGAATATAAAATATGAGAAACCCAAACCATAAGCAAGCTAGTGAATTTCCAAAGATTAAATAAAAAGAAAGTAACTTTTTTACAAAATATACTTCACTTTGTATTAAAAAAAGTATAATACAATCAAATAAATTACTACCAAACTACCAAAAATAATACAAATATTAATTATTGATAGATAGATGAAAATACTTTCCTAATTTGCTAAGCAATTAAGTAATATTAGTTACTCACAGGTATTACTCGTGGCTTGTGTACCAAATAACACTGTTTATGTAAAACAGTATTATTAACAAACCTCCTGTTAAAGAAGTAAATTTGGATCGTTAATATATGTCAACATAATGCACAACACGCTACATTAATCCTATTGAATTTTTGTTTTACAAAAACTTTTATATTTGGCCATAATTTTTCTCACAACCCTCACATACCTATATAATACATCTAAATTACGACTGAAACTGAAAAAAAAGGAGAGCGATTTGATCAATACTGTTTGAATACCACAAAAGAAGATTTATTGATAGACGTCCTTGTACTATAGAAATAAAATTATCAGTTTTATGGGTTTCTGTGTTGGTTTAGTAAGTAAAGTACTTGTAGAAAGTGTGTGGATTTGGATTTTCGGATCAATTTTGTGAATTTATCGGTTTGTAAAACGTTAGTAATGTTCCTGAATACTTGCCATTATGTTATGATGCTGACAGTTATTTATAAATAAATTTTCAATACTAAATTTGAAAAATATTTTTAATGAAGCTGAACCAGTTAATATTTCAATTACGTCAGTATTATATCATTATTTTGACGATATTCGTTTAACGAGACTTTAAATACAGCGTTTTGGTGACGGTCTTAATTAAAAACCTATTCATGGCTGAATAAATAAAATAAATCTATACACGGGCATATGTTAGGAACTCAGTATGTATAAAGTACTATATTTCTCTTAATCAAAACTACATATTCCAACAAGTACCCAACCTGATGAGGTTCTAAACTATGAAGCTATTTCATCAACGCCGCCGAAAATAAATTCTATAGATGTTCAAAGGTTAACTTCTCTACCAATCACAAGCACCTAGTCTGTTTGTGTTTTAACCAGAGAAGGTACAACCCTTTCCAAGAGAATCCCCAGAGAAAACCTCAAATAGAGGATTTATAAGGACATACCTGAAGAAGAAGCTATAGAAAGAGTATGAACAGAAGCAAATAGTTAAAAGACCCACTAAAAGCTACTAAAGAAAGATAGCTTAACGACTGGGTGAAAAAATACCAAAGTAAAGAATCTGATACATAACTCACATGATCAGATTATAGAGAATACTATTGCCTTATGTTTGTGAACTTTAAACTCGTGTAGAATGCACAGATGCTAGTTGATATTACATGCATCATAACCGGGAACTATAGTTAATTTTAAACCAAATTTTTTAATTTTTCTTATAAATATTATTCGTTAGTCATTATTTAAATATTGTGTTTCAATGCTATGCATTACCACTGATTCCAGTATGAGGGTATGCTATAACAAACAAATTGGAATTTGGCTAAAAATTTAGAGACTAATAAACACTCTTTTACTTTACAAAATTAATTTTAGACATTCTCTAATAACGAAATAAACAAATAGTAAAATAGTTTTAATTCATCTGATTATTTTTGTTAATTTTATTCAAACCAGTTTGATGGCTTTGTGGAGAAGTAGAAAGCCTGCTTCTAGAAAAATATAAACATTGATTCTCGATGATTGCCATTTGAAAGTGTTTACTTTAACTACAACAATTAAATATTTCGAAACCGAGCATTTCATAATTTTGTTTTATAAAGTATGAGTAAAGTTTCATGGGATTCCACGAATTTTGACTCTCAAACCAAAACTGCTTAGGATTAAATTTATCAAAATCGTTAGATGCAGACCCTGATTTTTTCTTTAGGATAGTAATAGGCAACTTATATACATCTCTGGAATTCAGAAATTTAAATAGACTACATGAAATGGATGCATACGGGTTCTCTATGTCCAAAAAATATCAGAATACAATTCAAGTAAGAAGCATCGCACCGGATCAAGTGGATGTTATTTATGTTAAATACATACGAAATGGCACTACAGTGACAGTAGTTACTTACTGTAATACATTATCAAAATTACTCACGGCGTTTGTCCAAAAAGTTATAATTTTTATCCTATCCTCCTTATTAAGAATAATACGCGAATTCATAAAGTAACTAAATTTCAACTTATAACTTTATCCAGCGTCTGACAAAGTATTAATCAAAAATTTAGAAAGATGCTGTTTGTGGTTCATAACCAGTTGATACTGATAACTATTTGATTTTTAAAGTCAAGAGAAACCATTTATTGTAGTGAAGTAAAATCCTTACAGGATAGATAGAGCCAGTAAGTTAAAGTTTAGTGAGAATGTAAGAAACCAAATTTACTACACTTAGACCTGATCTAGTTGCTATGGAAGTTAAATCTTCTAGTTAGTCTATTATGTTTCGTTTATGATATTGCTATATTTTGTATCGCATATGTTAACAAGTAAAGGCGTATATAGAAGAATTAAAGATAAAACCCAAGAGATAAATCCTTGGAATTGTTAATAGAAGAAGCTGCCTCCTAAAAATTAACGAAATGTTCCATTTTTAGCAGTCCAGTTATAAATAAAAATGATTTTTAGTTCTTATATTTTTAAGATTTAAAACTTACCTTATTGCCGTACTTGTAAATTCAAACCATCCACTGTCAACTTAGACTCGTTTTAAAATTAGACCATATTAGCGAATAATGGGGTAAGTATCTAATAGTTGACACTAGTAGTAAATTAATCTTGATATATGTGTGCCAATTTTTTTTTTAGTTAATGGAAAATCAAATTTTCACCCTAATTATAACTGCCTGTAGGGTTCCTATTATTTTATTTTCAGTATTATAGCATCACTTAGTAAAGGTAAATACAATTAAAAAATATAGAATAATGTAATTAATGTCAACTCTGTGTGCTGCAGAAGATGATTGATTGAGAGTATTTATGTTTTAATCGAATATAAATTTTCTGCTTTTTAAAATATTGTTGATGAGGGGATAGTAAAATTGAAAAAATTATAACCAGTTAAAACGGTAGTGGCGTTAAATAAATCATTAATATTACATAGCTTTAAAGCTACCGACATGAAATATAAAAAAATTCATCAGCAAATGCACACCCCATAAATGCCCAACCAACAAAATCACTTATTAGTACTATCAATTTGTCTAACAAAATTTCAGATATAAATTAAAAACTGATCAAGTAGGTATCAGTCACGCATTATGTTACGGATCGTAGCAGCAATTGACGTTCTTAGGTATTTTTTTGTAACGTCATTGCACTTTTACCACTGAACTAATTGAAAGCATGTGCTTTCAAAATTTTATCAGACAATACGGACTGCTACAATTGAAATATTCTAGAAGGAATTCAGTTTTTTAGAGTATTTTTTAAATTAATAAACGTAAGTTAATAGTATTAATTTTCGCCAGAACATTTACTAAGTGCAGTAATGTCAATTATTTTTAGGTTTGTAATATGTATCGTCGGAATACTAACAGGAAATACACTAAATTTTCAGATTTATGTTTAAAGCAAGTCGACCCGAAACTTTATCCGAAATAATTAAAGAGTCAGTAATGTAAAAATTGGACTAAAGCAACAATAAAACATAAAACTAAAATATAGGATTAACGTGCAATCAAAAGGGTGGTGACAACAGAGTAACTAGAATTAAAATGAAATCAAAAGAAAAACAAATTTTGAATCCTTACCATTATTTGACTACTTTTAGGCCACCTTATAGTGATGTAGAGATAAACCCTAAATAAACCCTGCGCTTCCATAGCAAGGATAACCACACGATCTGTACTCCTCATTGTACGAAGAATATTTATATTTGACGAAGACACTATTTTACTGGGCGTATTGACCAAAATTCAAATCCCTAAAATAGTGCGACAGTTTTAAGCGATTTTAGAGGTTTATATTTTGTAAATAAAACGATTAATGGGAAATATTTTATAACATATTAAAATGCATTTTGGAGATGTAATGTTATAGCTTTTTTGTATTTTCTCATAAATTAGTCGACTCTCATAATTTTTGTTGATAATATTTAGTTATTGCTATTACGCCGAATTTTAAATCTACCATTGGAAAATTAGAGGGGACAATTTAAGTGCCATGATGGAGGCTCATATTTCGTGAATGAAGTGACTAAAATAAATTTATTTGACATAATTAACAGATTTTTGGAGACCCAAGCAATGTTACCACATCTGATGGGATGAAGAAAAAAAATTCATTCTCCCTTTTCAATTTCTCCAGTAAAATTCCATTGCAAAAGATTTAAAATTAAATGGGTGACATGACGAAATATCACATTAAGTAGCGATTTCTTCACGTAAATAAAGTAAACAGCAAACCGCCTACACTATGAGTTGAAGGGCAGTCCATAAATGACTAAAACAAAAAATCTAGCTCCAATTATATATTGATTTTTTTTTTGTAAATAATAAAAACCGCCAATAATGGCGTCTTTTTTTTATTTGTTGACAATATCATGAAAAATATTGAATAAATCGCACTCTCACTAGATCATTTGTAGATAATTAAAAAATCTACAAAATGGTTTTTAATAAATCTCTATTGGGTGATTTTTTGCCGAAAAAGATCAGAAAAACGCTGAAAAGTGGCTTTTTGATAGTTCATTTTGTATACTTTAAACAGGCAGGAGATGAAATTTGTCCTTTTGGTAGTTCTTGAGTAACCAAACGGACTCTGAAAGTAGAGATTATGAACTACAATTCGCCTATCCCAGATATACGCATAAATTTTTTGAAATATGCTGAGTTTCCCTACATAGTGTGATACGCATGGACTAGAGTCCGAGGTTAAGAGAAGCAGTGATAGTGGGAGTTGCAAGCAGCGGAGGATATGAGAGTCGTGGGTGGGCTGCTCACGTCAGATGCCACGACTATATTTTATATATCGAAATTCATTTCATAATGGGCCAATAAATAGAGAAATAAAAAGTAAACGGATACAAATATTTATTTATATTTCAAACAAATTCTTGTGTCTATTTAAAAGATTTTAATTAAATGAGGTTCTAGTTGTATGTGAAATCTGTCGTCAAAAAGAAAGAAGAGATCATCAAACCTGTTCCTCTGTTTTTTTTATAAGTTTCATTGTTATGCCTATTCTCCCCTCTCTAGAACGACGATCATTGTGTGAATGATTTGTTAGATTTGAAGATGAAATGTCACAAAAAACTGGAAAACTTAGGTTTATTATTTGTGCATGTGGCATATATTTTTTCATTATTTCTTGTTACTCGACATATAAATTCTTCAATTATTATGGTATTGATTGTTTTATAATAATTATTTACCATTATATATACTCGAAGTAATATATCCATAAAATATAATGAAAAAATAAAAATAGGTGTATTAAATACAAACACACGACAGATTTTATATATACATTGAACCAAGTTTAAACAAAATGTTAATAAACTTACAAAAAATTGTATTTGAATAAAAAAAATTTATGTATCCGTCTATTTACCTATTTTTCTAGTTAAAGGACAATTATGCGATACACGTTAGGTATGAGATATAGTCGAAGATTCTAGCGAGTGTAGCCTACAGCTTCCTTCTCATTTGCTGCTTCTAACCTTCCACTACCTCTATTTTGCTCAGCTGCATACGCGAGTTTACGTGTGTTACGCTACGTTCGAAAGCTCTTTAAGCATATTTTAATAAATGTATACGAAAATCTGAAATAGACCAATAATTTATACTTCCAGATTCCATTTGGTGAATTCAAATCGGACGTAACTGGTTTGCGATTGGGCAAAAACTCTAATGCGACAAATTTCATCTTCCGCCTGTTCAAAGTACCCACCTGAAAATGCTTCGCTTAATAATGTAAGTAAGAAAGTGATGTTATTCGTCCAACACTCTACATAATACAATCAAAAACCTAAAAAGTTACCTTTTTTACAGTTTCTATTGATTAAAAAAAGTCTCAATGCTAAACTGGAGTTCTATCTATAAGCTAAAACTATAAGAATTCCCAGCTGACTATGAAACCCAAGTAAAAAAGAGATTAAATCTCTTCGGAGCTACGAAAAAGCTCAATCATTATTATAAGGAATAAATAACTTGCAACAAGGTGTCCGGAAAATATGTGAACATCCTTTGATGATAAACTCTTGACGTCAAAATAACAAAATTAGTAACATCCGATATTGGTTCTTTTAAGCGAGAGAAAACGTCAAAGTTTTAAGAAAATATTGATTTTTCCCTTTCTTCAAAACGTGTTGAATGAATTAGTTATTTTTGGTATGTGGTCTAACAATAAATGAAGTTGACTAGTGATATAATTACCAGTTATAAAGTAGTGTGTGTTATAAAAGTAACGTCACTTAAAAACCTCGCTTCTTAATTTTTTATCATGAACGTTATGACAATTGAGATATTTCTTTCGGATAATCGCATATATTTGGAAGATGTTTTGCCTCTTGAAAATTTTCATTGGATGATCGGCTTCGCCAAGAAAAAAATATTTTCAATTACATGCATACACCAATTAACTGTAATAATAAAAAAATACCTGCAACAGTATTTTCTCAAGTGACTTTTTTGCTGTGATATTTAATAATTTGACTACTGACAAATTGCCACCACTGTCTAAGAAGTCGACTAAAGTAAGATCAGCATTCTAAATTTCTAAGCCGATTTTACTATTAAACATTGACAACTACACGTCCTCCGAGAAAGTTGAGATGTGTATAGGTTTTGTGAAGGAAATGGGCCTAATCTATACGAAGATACCCATAAGGGACGCTTTTCTAATTGAAACCCCGAAAATGTTGTCCAGAGTTAGCAGTGGTATGTAAGTTTTTGAAAATGGATTGTCGATATTTTGAATATCTACTATAAATATTTTGCTTCCGTTTTGTGATATCGTCAATACATTATTGCCGTTCTTGCTGCCATCGCGTCTTGGATGACTACAAATCCCGTTCCGAGTTTTTGAACATTTGTAAAGATATTTCTGATTATTATTCTTATAGTTGTAAGTTATCTGTCATTTCCAAATGTCATAGGCACCTAGATACATTAGAGCATTTATTCAAAAAACACAAAGCGGTTCAGAAAGAGATTATTTGGCATATTCTGTGAAAACGCGAAGACCTAGCTATAGAACACCTTTATACTATTCGATAGGTATTTAGAAGGTACATTTTCTGGTAAGTGAAAAAGTTATAGCCACTTAAGGTTCTTAATTGAATCGTTTTAATTTTTGGACACTGTATTTTATAGCAAATTTATGATAATTGGGATATAAAATATGATTTATTGCTACACTTCACTGTAAATTTCGAGTTTATAACTGAAATACTGCTTAACTATATGAAACATGAAAATTAGGATAGATTTTGTCACAATTCAAAATATTTAAAAAGGTTTAGTTACTATAAACTTTATTAAAATATGCAGTTATTTTGAACGAAGAATCCAAAAATGCAATAATATACAGGGTGTTCTACTTAAAAAACATAACTTTGATACTTTCAGAGCTTTTATGACACCCTGTATAATATGAAAATAGTTTTAAAGAGTAACTATGTTAGACCCCATGCATCCCAAAAGTAAAACTTTTTAAAAGTCACGTATTTTAACAAGTGCTACTTTTGGGATGCAATAACATAAATTTTGTTGTTAACGTCGATGTTCCATTCCAATGATTTTATCAGTTCTGTTTGGCATCTTCAGCTGATGATCAGAAGGGTAAATTAATTACAAAGAAAAATAAATTAACTTCATGTATACTAATTAAAATCTGATTATGCAAAAAAGCCCCAATTATGTTGGTTTCCAAAATATAAATACAACACATTTACATTTATTTACTTTATCTGTGTGTGGCCTAATTTAAGATCGCTTCATCTCTATCTAATATGGTTGATGTTCAAAAATATCGAAAAAAAGGCAAATTGTGCTCTAGTTTAAAATATCATCCAAATATATTACAAATTCGGATGTATAGTTCGAGTTTGGGGATGCCTAAAAGAAATTTTGTGGAAGAACAAATACCGAAAGCAAAACTAAGATATATAAAACAAATGATGAGAATAGTCTAAATGAAAACATTAAAAAGTATACAAGGCAAAACTCTACACGACAGAATACGGAATGAAGGGATCAAACAACAGTGCGGGATACAGGACATAGGAAGATGGGTTAGACAAAGGCGAATATTCGGGACCAAACATATAGGGAGAATGGAGGACGGTGGACTCATTAAAAGTGCAAAATGAATAACAGTAGGAAAAAGATCACAGGGAAGACCACCAAAACGATGGCGAGAATGCTAAACCTCATCTTCCGGGGAAGACATGATGGCAATGAACAGGCAATAGCCTACTAGCATGGTTAACTGTGTTAAAAAGAAGAAGAAGAAAGAAAAAGAAGGATGTATATTTATCAGCAATGTATCTGCTTTAAATTTAGTTGTTCTTTTTAAATGCCTTAAAATATACTCTCTTGGAGCAAAAAGAAAATAAATATAGTTGTAATTTACTTCTCTTTATCAAGTCTAAATTTATGAAGAATAATTACAATTTATATTATAAAAAGTAGTACTAATGCGAACGTAAACAACCCTAACTGTTAACCTTTTAAAAAAGGCGAATAAAATGTTTAGATTAATTAAATGCGATATGTTTAAATTAGTTTCGCCGTCCTCTAAAGTACACGCTAACCTGGCGTAATCCTTTTTAGGAAAGGTATTTTTCTATAAACGCCAGTAAAATGTGGTTTTTATTGAGGCGAAACTGAAATAAAATTGCAATTTTAGGAGGGTAAAATATTGTTTTATTGCTCGTTCTTCTTCATTAATATTTACGAATTTGTATATCATCTCTATACTTCAGCGTTTTGGGCATACTTTTTTAAATTTGTTTTACATCTTTACTGACATTTTGCTACATTATATGATATCTACTGAGCTAAATTATTAAATAGTTTTTTTTATACAATTAGTGAATTTAAAATAGTAAAGCAACGATAAATAAGAAGTATGAATTTTTGGAATAAATTGATGTACCCATACATGGAGGAAAATTTAATTAATTGACAGTCAATACTCACTAAATTTTAACAACAGTTGTTAATATGATTATGCTTCTTTAATTGACTATATGTGTAGTTTCAGTAACTAGGCATTACAGGGTCTCTGCTTTAAACTAGACTTCACTTAAAATACTTTGATTGAGATAAGGATAAGATATGCTCAAAGTTCATCATCTATGGTAATGCAAATGAGGCGTTTTATGTCAACTTTCTTGAACTAGATGCAAAATAACCTGCTTAATGAAAAAGCTAAAATTTAATAAATATTTGGAGCATAAATAATTTTCATTTTTGCATTTTCCGAAATTTTCCCATGGTCACATTAAAAATATAGCATCACTAAAGAAATTCTCCACAAGATGATTGGTCTTACTCTTAAATTAAATACCAGGTATAACTTGGGAATAATACAGGTTTATGCACCAACAACAGACCTTGATGAGGAAGAAGTGGATCTATTTTACGATGATATTTTACTTTTATATGTGGTGATTTTAACTCCAAAATAGGAATGAAATCTAACCCTACAGAAACGCCACTGGAAATCCTTGGCTGGAATGGCAGAAGTGAACGAGGTGAAATACTGTTAAGATTCCTGCTGCAACATGAACAGTTTTCTCCAAAAGAAACCACGTAGAAGATGGACATGGCAAAGTCCCATGGAAGAACAAGGAATGAAATAGATTTCATTATCACCGACAAGAACCACGTAGTTAAAGACATTACGGTATTAAACAGGTTTGCTATCAATGGCGATCATAGAATGGTACGAGAAATATGTTTAAAAAGGAGAGGTATAGGATGATCAAGAAGAACAAAGGGAGACCATGAATGAAACCATCAGATGTATATGGTTTTCAGCAATGTATTGCCTACCTAATTAGTAGCCCTGAAGCAGAAACTTACGCCAACGACCTAAATAATAAATTTGCAACTGCCTTACTAGAAAGTCGGAACAAATTTTGTCCTAAAACCCAAAAAGAAGAGAAGCTCAGCCAAAATACCAGACAACTAATGCAGAAAAGAAAAGGAACGAGAAGTGAAACGGACACTAAAGCTGACGAACTACAAAAAATAAATAAAGGAATATCCAAAGCTGTTAGACGAGACACTCGAAAATACAATCAAGAACAGATCGAACATATCATTGAGAACAATAAAAGTATGAAAGTATTGGAAATAAAACTAAAAACGGGAACAAGACAAATAATCAAAGTGAATGATAAGAATGGTCAGTTTTCAACAAACAGAGAGGAAATCCTTAAAGTAGTCGAAGATTTTTACAAATTACTATACAGAAGCCAAAACAAAGAGAATAGCGGAGATCAAGTACTAGAACTATTGACAAGGAAAAAGGGCATTTTCAACCAAGGATCAGAACAAATGCCGGAAATCACAATAGATGAAATAAAACTAGCCCTAAGAAAAACTAAGAATAACAAATCTCCAGGCGAAGATGGTGTAGTTACTGATGCAATCGAAATCGGAGGTGTTTGTCTACTTAAGAAAATAAAAGACAAGTGATACAATGTTGAGGTAATTTTGATTTACAACAAAGGAGATCCCCATGATTTGAAAAACTACAGACTAATAAGCCTTTTTAGTCACCTATATAAAATCCTAACAAGAATTCTAACGAATCGACTTGAGAAAAAACTTGATTTCTACCAGCAGAGCAAGCAGGGTTTCGTACTGGGTTTGGAACACACAATCACCTACAGAGCATCAAAACGGTAATAGAAAAACTATCGAATACAATCGACCACTCGTTCTGGCTTTTGTAGATTTGATACGGTAGAGCTTGACAAAATTATAGAAGCATTACAAGCATGCCGCATTGACTATCGATACACAAAGTTAACTTACAATACATAAAGGAATGCAACTATGTCGGTGAAACTACACAGAAACACGGTCATATCCCAATTGGTAGAGGAGTCCGACAGGGTCATACCTTATCGCCTAAACTGTTTACTGCAGTACTAAAATACGCCTGTAAAAAACTTAACTGGGTAAAAAGAGGCCAGAATGTAGAATGCCAAAGATTAACCAATTTGAGGTTCGCGGACGACATAGTTTTGTTTTCCGATAATCTCAAGGAGATATGTACAATGTTACATGAACTTCAGCTAATGTGTGCCAATGTGGGTCTTAAAATAAATATATCAAAAACAAAATTTATTACCAATCTGGTACCTGGTGAAACTATCAATATTGGAGACAACGAAGTTGAGCTTGTAGAAAAATACATATACCTTGTACACAAAATAAAGATCACAAGAGATAATCAAACATGCGAGCTACGGAGAAGAGTAAATCTCGCATGGGAAACTTTGACATTGACAACAGCAACTTCTTAAACGCTGCAAATAGCTCAGAGAAAGATGGAAAGGTCAATGCTAGGTATATCGCTACGTAACCGAGTTAGAAATGAAGACCTGAGACGAAAGACAGGAGTTACAGACGTAATTTTTCGAATTGCCACACTCACATGGAACTGGGCCGGATATGTCACCCGAATCAGTGATGGAAGGTGGACGAAGAGATTACTGGAGTGGAGGTCGAGATTAGACAAAAGAAGTAGAGGACGACCCCCTACTCGTTGGACTGACGATCTCAAGAGAATTGCAACAAATTGGATGCAAATCGCTCAAGATCGAGCACAATGGACAAGAATGAGGGAGGCCTATGTCCAGCAGTGGACACAAAGGGCTGGATGATGAAGATATTAAAAATAAAGAGTTTTTTGAATTTTTTCAGAAAATGGCCAGTTTTAATATTTTTCTTTATAACCTTTTTCCATTTTCTCGAGATATAATGCACTGAATAGCGCGATTATCCGCCGTGCAGCGATGATTTCGTTAGATCGCTCGATATGTAAATTTTTAGTAGTTTTTCTAGCCAATAGGTGGCGAATGGCTTCTGACACACAGTACATGGTAAAAAGGAGGTATCCTAGTTCAGGTTATTTCAGACTAATGTATATCTAATAGTGGCATTTATGTAGATGTCAAGACTGGCTTTGAAAATCTGGTCTTTTGTTTCCAAATATGGAAGAGATATCTTTTTATTTCTGAAATAAAATTGACATTCTCATTTGGAGAAAAAGGTCATGAAATTATTTTTGTAGTTAGTTTCAAGAAAAAAATAAGGGTGGTTAATGGATATCCCTTTTCGAGCTCTGCTACTTTTGTATCGAACATTTTTTTCAGTCTAACAAACGTTGGGAAATATTTAGAAATTCTCTTAAAAATGGAATACAAACTAAGGCTCCTTTGCTATATGCTCTAGGATTGGAGTCCCTCGCCACCTACTAGCAAAAAAAAAACTGAAAACTGATATATAGCGCGATCTAGCGAAACCCGCAACGACGCAAAGCATTTGGTCGTGCGCTCTTCATTGCAGTATATCTCGAGAAAATAAAAAAATCATATTTTTGAATAGTGATTTTGAAGTAAAATAATTTTAAAATGACCATCTTCGAAAAAAATAGAGAAAACATTTTCTTTTTTGAATTTTGACCAAGAGACGGGAAAATTTTGAAAAATGAATTATTTTATTTCTTGCGCATGCGCAGTCGGTATATACTTTTTTTAAAAAATAAATTTGCAAACATTTTTTACATACGCTATATTGGTAAAATGTATAAATAATATTTAAATAAGAAAGGCACATGGTTTTGATTTTTATATTTGACAAAAAAATTACCCAAGGGAGAGAAATTATTTTCTGAAGAAATAAATGATGTTCATCATTCTCTCTCAAGTCGTTAATATGGTATTTTCATATCAAATCATTATTTTAAATACTATGCTTCGTTCCATCTATACTAATGTTGAATATTTCTGAATCATATTGGCCCATTGGAAAGGACACTATTTCAGAAATAGTCTCTGGAAATTACAGTTGGGATTAAACTTTCAGAAATAGAGTCTATAAAATGTCCGCCCATCTCAGGGTCGCTCGGTCGGTCCACGCGCAGTAAGTATAAAGAAGCAGCTGTCCTTCTTTTCACTCTTGGTGTGTTTGGCAACGTGCTGCAGCTACCGATAGCCCCGAAAGTTTTAAGCATGCTTATGAATCTTTGGCAGATGATGTCTTGGTAGCTATCAAACCGATCTACGATGAGGTGAGTAAAGATGAATTTCTGCAGCGGTGTGTCCGAGGAAATTTGAAAGATAAGTCCGGACATACTTCCGGCTGACTCCAAAATAGTTCATATTGCTGCATACATAGCTGCATCTATTTTCAATAAAGGCGTGTTATCTATTTTGATATTTTTCCACAATATGGATGTGAAAGTCGGCCGGAATTGCCATGAATATGCTCGGATGAGAGACGAGCATCGCATTTCCTTGACCGACAAAAAAGCAGAGGCTAGGACTTGAGAAGCCCGATTCGACTTAGAAGAGAGCAAAAGGATGCTGTAGATATTGCAACTGACGCAGAAACTTTGCTGTATGACCCTGGGATTAGTAATTTTATGTAAGTTAAAAAAAAGAATTTCTCAGGTTTTTTCTTATATGAAACTTTAAACGCATTTTTCTCAAAACTGCATTTTTGAAGGCGGTGGACACGATTTGTCGAAAATGAATGCACCGATCTTCTTCAAATTTAAATGTTTTTTTCTAAAAGTGATTATCTAGGGAGTGAATAAAGGATTTTGCAAAAAAAATGTATTTTTGGCATCAATTTTAACGAAATTTTGAATTTTTTTTGCAACTCTTTCAAAACTACAATTTTTATTTTTCGCAAAATTGTTCATCTTCTTCCTAGCTATGCTCATATACTAACAGGAAATATTTGTTTTTTTTATTTCAGATAAGGCTATCTCGAGTTATCATGTCCACCGCAAAGTCCCTTTTTTCGAAGCGTCTCCAAAAATTAGGTCTTATTTCTTAAGATTTTTAGATTAAATTTTTACTAAAACAGTTTAATAGTTGCCTTTTCATCTGTAAAAAGTTTGATCATATTAAATTTTTCCTTATATGACAAAAAAATTCGTAAAAATTCGCTTTTTTTAGCCTCTGTAACCCATGTAACCCCTTGAGTCACGAACATGGATTTTATAATGAAACTAAGTTAAATTTCATCCACGGTATTAAAATGCAAATCGAAATTGGATGAAATGATTTAAATAAATTTTCTCGAAAAACATAAGCAGATAAACATTCCACTGAAAGGAATAAACATTGAAAAGTTTATATTTTCATTATGAAATATTTTGAATTCTTAGCACCGTTAAACAACTTTAACCCAATCTTTTAAATGGAATTCAAACTCGGTTCCTCCACCCATTCTGTTTTGAGTTAAATGGAAGTAACAGATATATAGAGTCTCATAAACAACATTAGAAAGCAGGAAAAGTTTTAAAATATTTAAAAAATTACACATTTCAATGGTAATATATTTTATTTAAAACTAATACCTAGTTCATTTTTGATTAAATTAAAATAAAATTTTGAAATACTCATTTTTTAACTTGCTACCAAACAACACTATTTACAAATAAAATTTATATATTTCATTATTTTAACACATAAGATTAAAAACACTACTAATGAAAAAAAAAACGGATAATCAAATATAATTCTAATTTATCCTGAAATAAAAGTAATTTAAAATAAATATCTGTAACTAGGAACATATTTTTTAAGACTTACTACACTTATTTGATTCCATAAAAATACGTCTGTATGTTTCCAGTTTTTGTTTATATATATATATATATATATATATATATATATATATATATATATATATATATATATATATATATATATATATATATATATATATATATATGTATATAAGTAAGTCTATATTTCCTGTTTTTTCTCATAATTTTTGATGGAGTAGTTTAGGAAATTGGGAGAAGAATGGTCTATTCTCGCATATTTTTCAGAATTTCGTTTTAAATCTACTATTTAAAAAATTATAAAAAAAAATGGTTCTACACAATAAGCCCTTTTAAATTATTTCCCACATGATATACAAAATTTTATCCAAATTAATACATAAAAATAATTCTTAAAAATCTATAAGATCTAGGACTTTCGTAAACATTTTTTTGCAAACTACAAATAAGGCGTCATATTCCCTATTTAAAAAAAAATAGGTCTAGTAGATTTGGAAATAAGTGGAGATTGATCTATTTCCGCATATTTTTTAGAATGTCTTTTTATTGTGTAAAATTATGGAAAATAAAACTTTTATTCTTCATAACAAGTTTTTAAAAATGATATCCCATATGAAAAACAATATTCAAAAATAAATGTCAATATAAATTTGTAAAATTAATTTTTAGATATATATATGACTTGGAACTTTCGAAATATTTAAACTGCAAGTAAGTCATTACATTCACGAAATATTTTAAAATTTTAGTTCCAGGACGGTAGTGGTCTTTCTCGCATATTTTTTAGAATATCTTTTTAAATGTGGTATTTAAAATTACAAAAAAAAATATTTTTTGCACACCTTATAATAAGCCGTTTTAAATCATAAACCACATGATACACAAAATAAAAAAAAATGTGTACACAATTTTACCCCTCTCTAAACCTTATATCGATATTTTAAAGCGTTGACAGTGCAAAGTATTTTGGTCTATAAGATGTATTATCGTGTTAAATTTCAAGTTTCCACATCATATTTTTTCTGAGTCTGAGCTCATTTTCTTATTGTACATAGTGACGTGGGGGAAGAGTTTTTTAAACAGGACTGTAATAGAAGTCCATCAAAAATGTATTGAATTTCTTCCTTTTAGTACTTTCTAGTAAAATTTATTGTATTGTCCATTGCTTGAAATATGGCCCATAGATCGACAGAGTCAAAAGCCTTGCTGTAATCAACAAATGCTAGATGGATTTAAATATTATATTCAGTACATTTTTCAATTAGTAATTTGATGTTCTGTATCTGCACTGTTGTACTAAAGCCCTTTCGACACTCGGCTTGTTCTGGAGGTTAATAGGAGTCAAATTTGTTTGTCTATTAGTTATAATCTTTGTAAGCAATTTGTACTGATGGGGCAGAAGACTTATAGGGCGATAATTTTAGATGTCGCCTTTTTTGTATGTTTTGCCAGTTATAAGGGATTTTACAGTTTTGAAGACATTTATTCAAAGGAATACTAATTGAATGTAGCGTTGCAGACCCTCCGAGCTCCAACATTTCTTTAGATATACCATCTTCATCTGAAGCACGACCAGATTTCATTTGTGACAAAGCATGTTTCAACTTTTCGATTGTGATGTCAGGTATTTCTTCTGAAACAACATTTGCACTGCTAATGTATAAAAACTAAACTAATTCATACACTTTCGATTATGAGGGTTGCTACCCTTATACTTCCTTTTGAAATTCGATCTTTTTTATGCCAGTTTTCATAACGAAGTAAAAAATTAACTGATTTTTTTACAAATATATTTGTTAATTGAGAAAACAGGCGAATTTGTTGTTTTTTAAATGTTTCTTTTTGTTTAGACGAATTTTTTTGGAAGGTTTACCAATGAGAACAGTTTCCTGAATATATTTTATATTCTTATCGATGTTGTGCACCTAAACCAGCTGTAAATTTATTTTTATGGATCAATCGAATTGAATTTCTATTTCTACAATTGATTTTTGTCAGTGTGATTCAAATCAATGGATTCATAAAAACAAAATTTACAACTAGTTTAGTTTCGCAATAGCGATAAGAATATGAAATATATTCAGAACATTGTTTCCATTGGTAAACTTACCAATAAAGGTCGTCTAAATAAAAAAAAAAACATTAAAAAACAACAAATTGGTCTGTTTACTTATTAACAAACATATTTGTAAAAAAAAAATTCAGTTAATTTTTTACTTCTTTATGAAAACGGGCACAGAAAATATGGAATTTTAAAAGTACGACATAAGGGAAGCAACTATATAATTGACAGCGTATAAAGTAGTTATGTGTGTGTGTTTATATATTAGCAGTAGTATGAAACTTTATATTGGCAATTAGACCTAATATTTATTTCAAAATCTATTTTCTGAAATTAGTTTTCATTGAATTATTATATATATATATATATATATATATATATATATATATATATATATATATATATATATATATATATATATTTCCTGTTCTATTTTCACCAAATAGTGTATGTAAAAAGTCGTTATAACAACTTCTATCTAATTTTTGAGCTTGGTTATCTTTTCTTTGAGGTAACATCAAACGGGGGTTATAATATTTAGATTGCTTTTATACCTTTAATAAACAGTCGTCTATGAAAATATTTTAAAATCTTCAAAACCCAATTTATCGTACTATTTTAAACCTTATTGATATCATTTTGTCTTCAAATATATAATTTTTCTGTAGACTAATGATTTTTAAAAATTACAAATTACGAATTTGTTTCCTAATTCAGTAGTAGCAAAAACTCTAAATGAACAGTTTTTCATAACCGTTGAGTATATAGTAACCATTTTAAAGTTTTCTTCATAATTTACTAAATAATAATTCGCCATTATTTGTAAAACTAGGTTGAACAAGGCCCCGCAGCATGCTTATGGGACATAGCTTTCTATCAAATTTCTTAAAATACGGTAGCAGAATAAAAATCTTTGAGCTCGAAAACTCATATATTTTATATATTATATATTAAATTTAAGATTTTTGCCTCTATGCATAATGATATATCAGTAAATTCAGTGAACTATGAAATCGCGAGTTTCAAGCTTTTAATAAGGGTGGAAAAGGAAATTACCTATACTAAAGAGACCTTTTTTTCTCTTATATCACACCAAAAATGGTTAAAAACTGTCCATTCTACAGACAGTTGAAGTTTAGAAAATCGAAAAAAATTGCTTATGCATGGGAGTTTCAAATTTTTCAGACGCACCAAAACTAAAACAAACGCATTTTAAGAATGCATAATTTTTTAGTATATCCTAATAGTTTCAAACTTCGAACATACCCCTGTAGAAGTAGCATAACGTCAGAACTAGGGCCCGGTTGTTTGAACGCTGAATAACGTAATAATATTTTTATTTATATTTGAAAAAGTGTTGATAAACAGTAGATATTTAATTTCTTGGTACAGACATACCGATTTTATGCTATCCTTTTCTAATTGCATTATTTAAACGAGTATCATCGGTACGTCCTTTGAACATACCCCTAGGTACGTCAATTCTGAAAACAAAGTATGAATATATGGTTGCCTAAATTTTTATTACTGTTATTTTCAATATGTAAACAATATCTAGCAATATTTACCGATAAAAATATGTTTTTAAATCCTCTTTTTGTTAATATTAATTGTAAACTTTGCATTTATAGTAATTTCTAACACATAAGAACACCGAAAAAGTCACGACAAGCAATTAAACTGAAAGACAAGATAACTAAATATGTTTATGTCTGTCAAACATCAAAAAAGCGTCTCCCCCACCGACCATAAACAGCCCTCAAACAAATCTATTGTTGTTTAAATCTAGGGTATGATCGAAGGTTTCAAAACTTGCAATTCCACAGAAAGTTGAAATTTTTTTTACCAAATTTTGATATATGTACAATTTAGAATTTTAAATTATTTTTTGCACGGGCCAAAAAAGAAAAAACGCATCTTTAAAAGATATTTCATTTATTTTTTTGTGCCTCTAAATATCTTTAAAACTCGCTATTCCTTAGACAGTCGAAGTCGAGATCTTCGATTTGCTGCTTATAAGTTGCTCTAATAAAACCAAGATCTTCATCTGTCAAGTTATATATATATATATATATATATATATATATATATATATATATATATATATATATATATATATATATATATATGTCTCTAGCCCCTTTTTTTATTTGAACAGCAAAATAAAAACCTGAAGTTTTGTCCCTATAATTATATAGGGTTTGACTATGGAAAGCAAACCTAACAATGTTGATAACATCAGACATTTCTTAGAACATATCTAGATGTTTCTATCAATAAAAGTAGTTACACTGTAATAAAAATCTATGTATATCGTTCATGGCATTAAAACCGAAACAATATTAAGATGAAGCTTGACTTAAGACAACTACAAATAACCTGGATCTACTTATATTTTATAACAGATGTATTAGAATTTGAGCACAATTTTGAATTTTCACCAGTTTCTAAATATGGCTATTTAAGTTCATGATGCTTGTGATAGCAATATATGTCATTTATTATTATTTTCATCTCCACTTGACAATTGCGGAATACTGTTAAATGCCGCGACACGCATATAACATCGAAGCCATATAAGAAAAAGTAAGAAACAATTTAAAAGAATATAATAAAAATTGTCTCTTAATTCACTAACACATTTTAACTTATAACTGATCTAAGTTGACGGTAGAGGGTTAAAATCGACAAAACTAACTAATTAAAAGATCTCTATAGCAACTAGATTGAGTTCAATATAATTTTGAAATCTTATTAATTCATCGGGCTGAGTAAGTTCAACACAATTAAAATAAGTTAACCTTTTTAATGGAGTTTTTTTTTCCCAAAAAATCTAATAACGTGAACCTATTCCTATAATGATATGCGAAATAAATGCAACATTGCGTTACTCTTATCTAGATTTATTTAGATATGTATTATATTGAATTAAGTTTTTTTAAACTTCACTTATCGTAAATTCTGAAGCTCTTTAGACATGCCCAAAAAGAAATTACGCGTGTTTAAAATACGTTTTCTTAATTTTTGTGTGCGTCTGAAAAATTTAAACACTCGTGGTTTTGCAAGCATTAGAAATTGCAAAGAACGCAAATATTTTCCATTTTTGAAATTTCAACCGTCTGCAGAATCTCGGGTTTTGGTTCCTTTTATCCAGTCTAATGAAAAAAAAGTCTTTCATAGACATGCAATTATTTTTTGGGACATCTAAAGAGCTTTTAAACTAGCAATTCTACAGATAGTTGAATATACTAATGTATCATTCTGCATAAAGTTAAAAATTCAACTGTGGGTTTTTAATTTCTGTCCTTATTAAGATTATTGTTCTATTCTATAACAATCATCGTATTGGAAAATTTTACAAAACTTGACTTAAAGCCATTTTCCCCGGAATCTTGGGGGGTCCTGTGAAATATGAAAATTCTAGTGCTGATATTTTAAAACACGGCCAAGGAACTTGTTATTTTAATATACTAAAAGTAGTTGAATATGGTATTCACTTAACATTCGACAGAATAATAGTATTTCAAAAACGCCAGATAGAGCATTTCAAAGGATACATTTCTCAACGCCCGTTAAAAAAATAATTTAAACTTGTTTTTCTACGGGATAGTTTATTGGATAACTGAAATCATGCGAGAACTCATAAATAATGTCTGTTCTAACTTTTTGTAGTCTTTTAAAAAGTTTAATATATTAAACAGTGGTGTGGTTATTCAGCTGTCAAATAAAGACACATCCACAAGGCCGATCTAAATAATAGGCTGGTAAAATCGTTAATCATGCTTCAGCTACTGGCAAATTGATACTGCCGATACGCCGCAAAAAAGAAAAATTATTGGCGTGTCTTCGTTTTTTACCCCAATAAAATTATCTGCCCTATTTGTTACATTCAGGCAAAATACGGAACTGCTAACGATTGGATTCGCCGAAATAAGGAAAATAACCGCAATGGAATATAAATGGTTCCCATAAATATTGATATTTGTTCATGTTGGCAAACCGAAATTACTCTTACTCGTAAAACAAATTTTTGCAATTTACATAGTTGGATGTTTTTCCAAGTACAACCAAATCGAATAAACTTGAAATACACCATTATTATTCCAAGATTTTATTATATGTAACTAAAATATTTATTTTGAAGTTGCGAACAACATTTATATATATATATATATATATATATATATATATATATATATATATATATATATATATATATGTATATATATATATATATATATATATATATATATATATATATATAAGATGACATCCCTGATTCTTAAAAATTAATATTTCAGCAAGATATAAAGCTAGATTTGTAACAGTTTAAAAAATTCATTTCGTCATATCTCTATCGGTTTCAAACTTCCTCATTTAGAATTGTCATAAAGAGTTTTATAATACTTTTTAAGTATTAAATTTTCGAATAAAACAGAAAAAGCAAGAAATTAAAGCTATCGTTTTTTATATACTGATAAATAATTTTACGATGCTGTAAGTTATCTAGTACCAAATCAGTTTGTGTGATATTTGTATCACCTTGAAATTTAATGAAAATTGTAAAACTTTCTTAAATTTTGTGAGGGCCAACAAATAACTGTATTCCATTGCGAAGCAGTTTTTTTTAGCATTGTTAATTTTTAAAACAAATACAGGGATAATGAATTTTTGTTTTTTTTTGGTTATTTCTCCATACATATTTCAATAACCTAATGATCTTGTCAGTGAAGATTTTATGAACCGAATGTAAAATACACAGAAAACAACTGTCTACTGAGTGTCTGGGAAAATGTGGGAAATCTCCCTGATATGAAGAAAACACGTGAAAGGAATACTGAAAGTTCGTTTAAATCAGGTAAGACCCTTTAAATTTCTATCCAAGGAAGTGTGGTGAATTACTCCCAGTTGCAGGGACGGACTAGCTATAACACTCATGACCCCATTTTTTTACGTCCTGTTTGATAAGAACTCTAGACAACGTTTTTTACATACTATTGACTAAAATTAAGTACTTTTCATTCATGTCATTAATCCTTTTTCAAAAAAACGTAATTTTATTTACATCATGTATTTGGCGTATTTCGATAATAGGTACATCTTTATTCCTTTCAAATGTTCAACCTTCAATCTTATGATAAAAAAATGTATTCAAAATTAGTCAAAACGTCTTATTCTGTGAATTGCAGTTAGACCTAGGTTCGCAAAAAATGTGCGTTTTATTTTATCGGCACCAAAAAGAAAGTATTGTTGTTACAAACGGTGCTAGTTACGAAAGAAACAAATATCCTGCATTTTACAATTTGTCAACTTTCACATCGCTGATACATTGATTATTTACTTGGATATTAATTTACTGAGTTTTGGATTTTAGTGGCAAAATTAATTGTCAAATAGTTCAAAATATAGAATACACGCTTATTTAGTATGCAGATATTCATCTGGTGTATAGTCTTTCAATGCTTTGAAAGCTAGGAGGTTGTATCACGACAGACATCCTAATCGTACTCTTGAAGATCAAAAAACATTTCAACGAGATGACCAACGTCTAAGGGAGAATGGTAAGTGATTCCATTTAATAAGGTAATATTATTAAATTTCTTCATAATTTTAGGAAATTTTGGGAAAATAATTACTGATGCTAGTCAGGGAAGAACAGTGCATCCGCCGCAATAAGGGGAAAATATTTTAAGTGCTGTAGATGACCTTTCTTTAAGGAGCACTCGAAACTTATCATCGCAGTTTAATACGTCGAAAATAATAGTTCACGAAGGTTTTCAAGAACAGCTGTTATATCCATATCATTTGAAAAAAAAAGGGCTTGAACTGAGTCCTGAAGATTTTCCCCGTAGAATGCAATTTGCTAACTGGCTGTTGGATCAGCAACGAAATAATGCAAACTTCATTAGCATTATTCCCTTCACGGATGAAGCACGATTTACCATCATAAATTTACACAATTCACATGTACGGGATGATGAAAATCCTCATGCAACCATTATTTCGCATCATTAATATCAATTCCAATCAATTAATGCCTGGGTAGGAACCATTGGCAATTTTTTAATTGGACCATTCGTATTACCGGCCCGATTGAATGGGGATCTTTATTTGGAATTCCTCCAGAACCTTTTCCACGATTTAGTAGAGCACTTACCAGTTGGAACCCGCCAGAAGATGTACTACATGCACGATGCACTTCATTTCCGCGTTGCTGTGCTGGAGCACCTGAATAACATCTATCCAAACTGTTGAATAGGTAGAAAAGAACCTATTGCCTGGTCTCCTCCATCTTCTGAGTTAACGCTGTTGGATTTTTACCTGAAGGGACACCTCAAAACCTTGGTATATTCCACTCCGTTCAATAGTAGGGAATAACTTCTACGGAGAATCACGTTTCATTGTAATCAAATAAGGAGCAATGTCGAGTTAATATGGCGGGTACAGCAGTCTTCAATTCGTTGTGCCCGCAAGTGTATCAGACTTCACGGGTTCATATGGGATCCTCTTACGAAGTTTTTAACTAAACGGTTAGTTTAACTTTTTATTGAAACTATCTTGATAGGAGAAAATTCCACTTTTTCATATTCAAACCAACAAAAGTTAGGGAACTAACAGTGTAAATAAAATAAGTTTTTTCGAAGACAGCTAGGATTGGCGATATGAATGGAGAGTACTTAATAGTTAAAAGTATGTAGAAAACTATGTCCAAAGTTCCTATCAAACAGGGCTTAAAAAAATGGGGTTGTGAGTGTTACAGCTAGTCCGTTCCTGCAGCTGTGAATAATTCACAATACTTTTTTGGATAATAATTTAAAGAGTTCTTACGTAGTATACATCATATTACAGAAAACTGAAATGAATACGGTGGAGTAGGCCTATACGAAAAGAGGTTTTTTTCATAGCCGAGATAGTTCCCACATTTTACCGGACACCCTATATATAAAATCTAAATTCCGAGATAAGTTGACTGGATATCAAAGTTGCAGACATTTTCGATACCAAACTGTAAAATATCAACAGTCAAACAACATCCTTGCATATATAGTCGTACTGAGAACCTCAAAAACTAAAATTTAACGTTTGTTTGAAGATTGTAGACAATGCTGAAGAATGACTAAAATGTGGTCGGACTTGCATTGTCTTCATTTTTATTTTTACGACGTGCCGATTAGGTTGTATCACTAATCGATATCAAGTATAAACTGAATGTTTTGTCTTAAGACTACGAGCTTATATTGCGACGATGTCCATTGAAGCGCAACGTTTCACTTCACTGTTCACCCCTCAATGATTTTATGTTACTAAGTAGTGGTTGCCAAAGATTAGGTATCTCAGCACTCGGTTTACTGAAGATTCCATTATTGTTTTTAATGTATGCTGCTTCTATAAATCTTCTTTTTTTCAAATTGGAAAAGAAGTAGCAAATATTAAATCCGATTTACAACAGAATGGTTATCCTTTAAAACTAATTCACGATGTTTTAAATAATTTTAGAACAACGAACACTAGACAGCAAGAAACACATTCCCTCTTCACAATTCCGTACATTAAGGGAACGTCAGTGAAAATAAGACGAATAGCCAGTAGTTATAATATAAAAACAGCCTTTAAATCAGGAAATACCCTTAGAGATCATTTAACAAAAACAAAACCTAAAACTACCGATAAGAAAGAATGTGTTTTCAAAGTTCTATGTGAGTGTGGTGAAATGTATATTGGAGAAACCAAACGACCGCTAGAAGTTAGAATTAAGGAACATAAAACTCATACACAAAAAGGGGAAATGTCGAGATCAGGTAGTGCAGAACACTCCTGGGATAAACAACACCATATAAAATGGTCTGAGGCTGCGAGAATATATATAGAACCCAATATGAAAAAAAGAAAATTTATAGAAGCGGCATACATTAAAAACAATAATGGAATCTTCAGTAAACCAAGTGTTGAGATACCTAATCTTTGGCAACCACTACTTTGTAACATAAAATCATTGAGGTGTGTACAGTGAAGCGAAACGTTGCGCTTCAATGGACACAGTCCCTATATAAGCTCGTAGTCTTAAGACAAAACATTCCGATTATACTTGATAACGCTTAGAGATACAACCCAATCGAAACCTCGTGAAAATAAAAATTAAGACAATGCAAGTCCGACCACATTTTAGTCAACTAAAATTTAGTTAAGATATAAAGAAATTTTGACGGCCGTAGAATTAATTTAATAAAACATCATTTTTGAGACAGAACTAGATTTGTAGGAAATAAACTGTATTAGCCAGATTCACTAAGAAGGTTTAAGACTTAAACCCGATCTAGTTGCCTTGGGAGTTAGATTTTCTAGTTGATCATTTTTTTTTTATGATATTGTTTTAGTTGTATTTAAAGATTCAAAACTTGTTTGACTTATTGTTACCCTTGTCAATCTAGACCGGTTTTAAAGTTAAACCATTTAGTGATTTAGGGGGTATATGTCTATTTTTGTTCCTCTAGCAGCCTGACATTTACAAGAGCTCTTAATAATTAATGAAATTCTGTTCGTTACACAATTTATGAATTTCGAATAAAAATAAAAACTATCAGTTTGATTTTAACCTTTTCTCACTGGATTAAGGTTTAAAAAGGTAACATTTTCAATTTTTACTTAAGTAATTGTCTTGAATGTATATAAATTCTTTATTTCTAGATGATATATAAATCATCCTGATTTATTTAAAAATGTGTTGTTAAAAAGCCTTTTAAATTAAACATATCTTTTTTTGATCCCATTTTGCTTTGTTTCTTTGACAACCGCATATTGGGCAAACATTGTCACTAATGAACGTCAATGAACTGTGGCAGGCGATAATTTGTCATAGTGGAATAACATTTTAATCGGGAAAGTTTACTTGTCACTTTATCCGCTGGCCGATAGCCATGAACGCTATCTATTCACTTTGATATTTAGAACCTTTTGTATTTGCTTAACCTCTTGCGGGTTGTATGAAACAAACTAAGTTAATTGAATGGATAATAATGAAAAACTGTGATAAGTTTTATTTAGGAAGATAAAATAAAACTAACGTAAAACATCTGCAACATACATGTGTATTGATGTTATCTGGTCTAAAAATAAGTAATTTAATTATTATGAATAAAGTTATCTGGCAAATTAAACTGTTTTGGAAACTTTAATATTTTGGAAAAGTAACACTTCCATTATCCTATTATGACAGGGTGTAATTAAGATGAAAATACCAGGATCTAGTTTCATTATGTATTGGGAAAGCATAAATTATAATTAGTTAAATACTTTGTTTATCATTTCCATTAATTGTATAGAGCTAAGCAGATTTTAGGCGAAAGACGTACCTTTAATTAAATATATTTCTGTTATTATAACCGTATGGTTTAAACCAGTTTGATGTTGGTAATTTGGAAACACAAGAAATGGGTAATACAAAAAAAAAATATGAAAAATGCTTTGCGGTGAGTTAAGGATCTTGAATGTGAAAACTTTTTATTTAAGAAATAATATTAAATCTAATATTGGCTTAAAAAATTATTTTTAAATTTTTGAAAAATATATAACGAATTTTGAACCAACTTTATAGAGTAAACTTTTACCTTCCTAAGTACTTCCTTGCTTTACGGTTGTTAATTTATAAATAAAAATCTAAGAAAAATCTTTCCGTGTTTGGATTATTTTAAATTATTGATACATTCAGCTATATGACAAACTAAATCTTGAATGTAATACAAGAAAGTGTAAAAAGTTTTAGACACATGTTTTTATTTTTCATTAAATATCTCCTGACACAAACTATAATTATTAATATGATAGTAATATAGATAAAATTAGAAATAAGTCACTATCAGCATATTGTACATATGATGTGATGCATAAAAGGTCTAGACAAAATACTATGTAATTAAAAAATCCACTAAAACCGACCCACGTCATAAACATACATTCATATATATATATATGACGTCGAAATTATTTGTGTTAATATTCAGGTTCTTGAATTTTGTTTAACTTCTCTAATCCGCCATACTGATGTTTTCTTTTTTAATATAGTTGTAAAACGCAAAAATGTTATATTTTAAAATTCCCTGCGAGAAGGGAAAAATTAGAATCACTGCTGAAACAAAGAAAAATCATATAGACAGGTCTGGTCTGAAAACACGTAGATTTTAAAGGCAAACTTGTTGTATAATTACTTTTAATCCTAAAGAAGCTCTAAATTTGGACTTGATTATAGGCCAGATTTGAAACCGCCTTCCAAAAAAAGCTATAGTTAAACTGACTAATTTTAATAATGACTCATTCAGATTGAAAACTGCCTCTAAGATATGGAAAAAAGCAAAAGTCAAGAACTGATTCCTAATGATCAATTCGGATTTAAAGATAGTCACACCAAAATGATCAAGTATATTGAGTTGGTGATATACATAATTAAAAAATCGTTAGCTATTTTCCTCGATGTTGCCGAAGCTTTTGACAAAATTTGGCATGAAAGTTTCTCCCTACTGCCATGACAACATTGTCAACTTGTGAATTTGTATTTATCAGAAAGAGTCTCCAGACCATTGTTTCTTATAAATATTGCTTTTGGTTCATTACAGCACCACTGACGAAGTTAAAATGCTTCAAGAGAAGATAAAGGTGTATATGCAGGAAATAAACTGTGTATAATTTTCCTTTAACTGCCTGAAGAAGAAAAACGGTAATTTGTTAAAGATTTGTTTGTTCAAATACAATACCAATTATAATGATAAAATGAGCGAAACAAAACGGACCAACTAAAAAATCTAACTTCCAGGGCACTATTTGACGTATACGTCATTTTACCAAGAATATTAAGCTGTTAGCCCACGGTCACCTAATATGATAATAGGAAATATATCAGAAGTCAGACTTTGGTTGTTTTTTTTTAAATTCGGTAAACCTAAACTTTTAAATTTGTATGCGTTGGTTATTTATTTAAAACCAGTCAATATGCGTACCCATTTGTATATATTTATGTATATAATTAGCAGATTATTAAAATGGTATACTTATCTAAAAACGCCGACGGAAAGAAGCCACTAAAAATGAGAGTATATTTTAATTAATGTGCCATGTTTTTAAACCAGAAATGTACAGTATTTTGTCTGTATTATCATATAATTCTTTGACTAAAAGCTTATTTGATTACGTATTCAAAAAGCTCCAATGAAAAGCGGAGCTTAATAATATAAAAAAACAAAATTTTGTTGCTAAAAAATTAAAAAAAAGTACGCTGTCAAGAAAAAGCCGTGAAAACTTTGTAAGTAAATGATGAATGCATATTTTTTAGAATAGTGGATCTATTATTATAGACTTAAAAATAATTACGAAGGACCTTTTGAATTCAAAATTATGTTGCTCTTCGAATTGATTTGGTTTTTGATACGTTTTATAAAAAACTATTTTTGCTTTAAATGTTTAATAAAATTTTGAAGATAATGGATCTATTAGTCTTTCTCACAATATAATGTAGCGTGCAATGGGTATTATGAACACTTCTCATATTTAATGGATAGTTCGTGCTTTTGACCGCTTTTATTGACGTTTTACGTCAGTAGCTTGGCTACTTTGTATTTTAAATAGATACTTACTTTGCTATTTTTAACTGAATGTGCTTATTTGATGGTTGAGGTTTTTGTAAACAATACTGTTCGTGAGAATTAATTTTTTAATTCGGAAAACAAATAAAATGCAAAAATGGTATTAAAACAACTTAGAAGATAACACAAGGTCATATAAAAATAAGAAGTTTCAGAAAGAAATCTAGCTACAAATTCTGTCCGTTATTATATAAGTTTGTATACCACTTCATACAAGGTATTTTGAAAATAAAGATAGAGATGTTTATTTGTTACCACATGGTAAATTAAACTTAAATTAAAACTGTAAATATGTAAATAATACTACGTATATAAAATATTGCTTAAAAATATTGCAGAAGGGAACCTAGGTGTGTAAAGTGCACAGGTAGGCACCTGACTCATCAATGCATAAAATCCAAAAATGTAGATCCAAAATGCGTACATTGTGGAGGCAAACACCCAGCAAATTACCGCGGATGTGAAATAGCTAAGGAAATGCAAAAATTAAAAACAAGAAATATGAAGAAAACTGCCCTACCGCAACAACCTAAAAGACAGGGAGAGGGCGAAGGCAGACAGATTGTTATACAAAAACAGGTGGATAGGGATGGCAGAACGTATAGCCAAGCTACCTCAACCGAACCAAAAGATAAAAAGCGAACAGAGGATCAACAACAAACTAAAGCTGAGGCAACATTACAAGCAATTTTGGATAGACTGAACAAAATGGACGACAGTTTAACAAAATTGGATGAGAGATTAACCAAATTGGAATACAGCACCAAAGGAGCTATCCCAAAGAGCAAAAAATGACAGATACACTTACAATAATGGAATGGAATGCCAATGGACTATTGCAACACCAACAAGAGTTGCAAGTAGTCCTGGACACAGAGCAAATAGATGTGTGCCTTATTTCAGAGACACACTTCACAAATCAATCATATATTAAATTTAAAGGCTATAAAGTATATCACACTATACATCCAGAAAATACTGCCAAGGGCGGAAGTGCCATTATTGTTAGAGATAATATAGCCCATCATGAGGAGTTAGAATATAAGGCTGATCACATTCAAGCGACTACGATCTGCATCAAAACCAAGAACTATGAGATAAACATATGCTCAATGTATAGTCCTCCCAAGCATTCAATAAATAAAGAACAATATCTGCAGTTCCTAAGCTCCCTTGGGCACAGATATATAATAGGAGGAGATTTCAATGCTAAAAACACGTATTGGGGTTCAAGACTAGACACATTCAAAGGCAAAGAACTCCTAAAAGCTACCAAAGCAAATGGAAGCAATGTAATGTCTACGGGGAAACCAACATACTGGCCAACAGACCCAAATAAAGTACCAGACCTTATTGATTTCTTTATCGTCAGAAGTATATCCACAGACTTTATTACAATTGATGAAGGCTGGGATATGAACTCAGATCACTCACCGATAGTCCTAACGATGAGTGAGAACATAATTAAAAAAGAACCTAAACCTGTGTTGGTTAACAAAGGTACAGACTGGATAAGCTTCAGAACTGACTTAGAAAACAAGATTAATCTAGCTACTCAACTGCAAAATAAACAGCAACTGGATGACGAGGTAGAGTTACTTGTTGATACATATACAGCAAGCTGCATGGAATAACACACCAAATATTGAAAGAAGAACAGTAGGTAACAACTACCCCAAAGAAATTAGAGAATTAATTAAGGAAAAAAGAAAATTGAGAAGAAAGTGGCAACAAACCAGGGCGCCGCAAGATAAAACTATATTAAATAACGCTAGTCAACAGTTGAAAAGAGAGATTCAAAAAATTAAAAATGAATCTATCAATACCCACCTGTGTGAATTAACAGATGACAAAAATACTGATTATTCACTTTGGAAAGCGACCAAAAATCTAAAAAGACCGACTACCCAATTACCCCCAATTAGACTAGAGAACGGAAAATGGGCAAGAAATAATAAGCAAAAGGCGGGAAGATTTGCGGATCACCTAGCGCAAACATTCCAACCCAATGAACAAAATGGGGAAGAACCAGCATGGACAGAAGAACTTCAAGATAATGCGGAAATTCCTCTAGTTACCCCGAAGGACATAAAGAAAGAAATAAAAGAAAATATTAATCCTAAGAAAGCTCCACGATTTGACCTAATAACTGGGGAAATATTAAAAGAACTCCCGAGGAAAGCTATAGTTAAACTAACAAATTTAATAAATGCAGCCTTTCGACTGAAGTATGTTCCAAGGCTGTGGAAAGTTGCTGAAGTGATTATGATCGCAAAACCTGGCAAACCACCACACGAAGTCTCGTCTTACAGGCCCATAGCACTATTACCTGTTATTTCCAAATTATTCGAGAAATTGCTCATCAAAAGATTAAAGCCAATAATAGAAACAAGAAATCTAATTCCATCTCATCAATTTGGATTTCGTCATAAGCACTCGACTATAGACCAGGTACATAGAATAACCAATATAATAGAAGATGCTTTAGAAAAGAAAAAAGTCTGCTCCACAGTGTTTTTGGATGTGGCCCAGGCTTTTGACAAAGTATGGCATAGGGGCTTGATTCATAAATTAAACCAATACTTACCACAGCAATACTCCGAAATACTTGAATCTTACATCATAGATAGGTATTTCAGAGTTAAACAGGAAGATGCCTACTCAGAGCTAAAAGAAATTAGAGCAGGAGTACCACAGGGAAGTGTCTTAGGACCGATCCTTTACCTGTTATACACTTGTGATATTCCTATACTAGAAAATAACATCATAGCCACCTTTGCTGATGACACTGCCATCCTAGCTGTAGGAGAAACCAGTGAAGAAGCAGCAGAGAAATTACAAACAGCTGTAAATAAAATCTATGATTGGACAAAGAAATGGCGTATTAAATTGAACGAAACAAAATCAACCCATGTTAACTTTACAAACAAAAACGTGCAATATGTTCCAGTTAGTTTAAATAACAAACAAATTCCATACTCAAATAATGCTAAGTATTTGGGTATTACGTTAGACGCCAAGCTTCGCTGGAGAGCTCACGTTAAAAAGAAAAGAGTAGAACTGGGAATAAAATACAAAAAAATGTACTGGCTAATTGGACGAAACACCACTCTGTCACTACATAACAAGCTACTCATATATGAGCAAATATTGAAACCAGTATGGACTTATGGTATACAGATATGGGGATGTACCAAACAGAGCAACAGGGACATAATACAACGATTTCAAAACAGAGTACTGCGGAACATAGTTAATGCCCCATGGTACATAAGGAACGGAGATATCCACAGGGACCTTAAGATGGACACCGTTGATAACGTAATCAAGAAGTTCGCCAGGAGTCATGAAGATCGACTCCATCAACATGTGAATCCCGAGGCTATCCAGCTCCTTGACAATTCACAGTTAGTGCGGAGACTTAAAAGAACAAAACCTTTCGAGTTAGTGTGATCAGTGAAAAGACTAGTAATGCATGTGAAGAAATAATGCAATAAATAGACAGAACCTAAAGGACTACTGATGGGTAAACTTTAGACTGAGTGAACTCTAGTATTTTAGGGATAAAAGTAAATTGCTCATTGGTCCTATGGACCAGATTGTAATTGTATAAAAGTACTGTTAGCACTTTTATTTATAAAAAAAAAAAAATATTTAACAACTGGAATTCCACGCCAGAGCCTGGCATAGAGCACTCCATTGCTCCCAAAGAAGTTACAGGTTAGTACTTGCTAAAAGGACTTAGACTCAGTGATAAAACCACACTTCAGGTATTATAACTATATATAATAAACTGTGGTATTACCTAATTTATCATATGCTTTCATTTTCCCCTGTGATTGGGAACTAATAAGACTTTCTGCGAGCGATCACAGGACACTTTATATTTAATTTAAGTTAAAATACCTTGTAAACCGAAGGTATACGTATTCACTAGGTAATTTAAAACATTATTTCACCAGTCCAGCACTTTTAATTTAGTTCCTAAATCGGCGCACTAGATAATTTATTAGTGCAAAATACAACTTTACATAAAAAGTAAGGTTATTCAGTTCAGCCAATAGTGAAAATTAAAGCCTGACCTAGATCTAACTGACTTTGCGTTTGGCGCGGATGACGTAATAATTTAATAGCATTATTCATTGTTCCTTTGCTTGTTTTTTTTTGTAGTTATTATTTAGCGAATAGTCACATATTTCTTTATTTTTACGATGAAATTCACATAAGCTGTAATTCAGAATCCTTTTTTTATTATTAAATATAGATTTTAACTGTTTTTGAAATCGGGGTGTTTTATTTTTGGATCTAGTTGTTTCCTGTTTTCGTTAACATCATCGCTTCTTCTTACCGACGGGCCTAAAACAGGTGACGCTTTGAATTTATATAACCCCCCTAATCTTCGGCATGCTAGCCTAGGCACGGCCCTAAAAGAAGGAGCGATCAATTCCGAAAAAAAAAACCACCTGTACCGAAGCATTCAATATTTAATTTTCATTCATTCGTTTTCATTCTAATTCTTTTTCTTTCCCGTGACGTAGCAATATGTTTATAATGTTCATGAGATAAAATAATAATATTACTGACAAGAAAAGGGAAAGTCCACAGTGCTACTCCTAGACACGCTAACATTCGTTTACCTACTTTAATGATAAGTTTATTTTAGTAACCATTTTCCTATCCATTTAATAAATAAAGTATATATTCTCATATCTAATTTCATAATTAACTGTAAGTAAAAAATGTGTTAATTGAACAAATTCCAGTGCTTTCAACCCTATTGTAATAGTACCCATATTAGATGCAAAATAGTATTGCGTATACAAATTCGGCAACATTGTAAATATTTATGCCTTTTCCAGGATTTGATGTCATCCAATCAATTATGGAAGCTCGCTAGCGGGTTTTAAAAGGCTCGAAAAATGTAACTTCAAGCCAATGTAGGCGATCGCTCTAGTAAGGTGGAGAAGTTAGAAAATACATGATGATGTAGTATAAATAAAATTATGTTTATAGTAATGTGAGTTTTCTAGATATTAGGGATAATTAAAGCAAGTTCTTTTATAAAAGGTAATTCATTGCCCCCAAAAAATAATTTTCCGTTATTCTTCTACCTACAGACTTGAGCTTTGTAAGTTTCACATATGTATAAAACATAAAATTAAAAATATATTAAAATTGAAGAGAAAGAACAACTACAGCATTTGCAAATGCCAACATACTAAGGAAACACGTTATACTGAACTAACATGACCGACCTGTTTAAGGCCTGATTCGGCCACGTCTTTTAGTTTACTAGCATTTAGTTTCGTCGGTGATCATATTTTTACCTATTTAGCACTCCTCTTTCAGACAATATAATTAAGTTCAACTTTTCTTTTAATATAATTTAAGTAACTGCATCTTATAATATCAAAAAAAAAGTGCAAATCAACAAAAAATCTCCTTTAATGCAAAATAACTTTCCAGGTTCTTAGCTCATAGGAAAATGTAATTACCTGTTAAATTATATTGTATTAAATTATAAAATTTTTATAAAAAACTTGAACCGACTTGTAAAAGTGCCCTAAAAATGAAAAATAAGTATAAATCTTTATATGAAATTGAAATTTTTGAAGACGGCGCCAAACTAATACCTGACAAAATGTGATTCTCATAAACAGATTAAAAATACTTTATTTGTAATTGCTTTCTTACCATAATCTGTATATATTAGTAGTTATTTATTTAATTTAAAATTAATTTGGCGCCAACTTCAAAAATTTCAATTTCATATAAAAATTTCTAGTTATTTTTCACTTTTTAACGCACTTTTAGAAGTCGGTTCAATTTTTTTATAAAAATATTATTTTTCGATTTTTAGTTTTGAATTCATTATGATATTCATAAATTATTTGAACTAAGTGCTAATCGAGATTAGCGTACCTCGCAATGACTCCAAGGTGGGAAAAAAGTACCCATTTTATCCATAATTGTAAATCACCCTAAAATGAACCACTAAAAATTCTTTGATTCTTAGAGTTCTCCAAATACCAATGAAATTGTGTCAAACAAATATTTAGTCTGTCATAGTAAATCCACTACCTTAAATTTCAAATTAATTTTAGATTGGTGACAAAGGTCCCAGAACCTTCCACTATCGATATTTAAAGAATTTAAGACGTAAATTTCTTAGCACGATTTATTTTATATTGCATATTGAGGTTGTCCCGAGAACCACTCAATATCAATTTTAGATAAAACCATAAAATATAAAATTTTTAGTCCCTCATATTGTATCTTATCAACCTAATAATTGTAAAAAATTAACTTCATTTCGTAATACCCCCCCACCCCACCCCTAATACCAAATCTGAAAAAATGCGAATAAGGTAAAATTTTCAACCTACCATATTGGATTCGCCATATTGAATTTCAAAAAAATAATTTTAACGTCTTAATCTAATCTAAATCTAAACCCTTCAAAGCCCCCTAGTACCAATTTTAGATGAAATCCAGAAATTTAAAATTTCTAAACGGTCATATTGCATCTGACATATTAGATTTTCTTGAAATAATTTTATATTCTCTATTTAAGTCCTCAAAAACGATGCAGTCCAACCTTTGAATAAAATCGAAAAATGTAAAATTTTTAGTCAGCTATATTGCGTTTGCCATATTGAATCCAGAAAAAATACTATTAAATTCATAATTTACACCCTCAAGAACCCTCTATAATAGTTTTGGAGAAAGTCGAAAAATGTAAAATTTTTAGGACACCATATTGATTCCGCCAGATTGAGTTTTTCAAAAAGTATTTGAATTTTGTAATTAACAATAACAAAAATCCCCCTACACTGACTTTAGACAAAATCGAGAGATGTAGAATTTTTAATCCTCCATCTTATATCCGTCATATTTATTGTTTTTTTAAATATTATCAAATTTGTAATGTGCTATCATATCAATTTTGAAAAAAATCGGACAAAACTAATATTTTATCCACCATATTGGATAAGCCATATTTAATTTTTTTAAAATAATTTTAGATTCATCATGTGTGACTCCGAAAACTTCCCCGTACCAATTTTGGTGAAAATCGGACAAAATTGAATTTTTTGTCCGTCATATTGATTTTTTTAAAAATAATTTCAGATTCGTTATGTGAGGCCCCGAAAACCCCTCCGTACCAGTTTTGAAGAAAATTGGACAAAATCGATTTTTTTGTCCGCCATATTGGATCCCCCATATTGAATTTTTTTAAATGTTTTGAATTCGTTATGTGCAACCTCGAAAACCCCCACACCAATTTGGGAGAAAATCGGACAAAATTAAATTTTTTGGTCCGCCATATTGGATCCGCCACTTTGAATGTTTTTAAAATAATTTCAGATTCGTTGGGTAAAACACTCGAAAATTCCTCCGTACCAATTTTGAAGAAAATCGAACAAAATTAATTTTTTTGGCCGCCATATTGTAAGCGCCATCTTGGATTTTACTGAACCGATTTCATCTAAAAAAATATGTGAATACCGCAGCAACTTCCTGAATACAACGTAAAAAATTTCAATCAAATCGATGCAGTCGTTCCGGAGTAATCGGTGTACATATATAAAAAACAAAACCATAGTCGACGAATTGAGAATCTTCTTCTTTTAGAAGTTGGTTAAAAAGATAATACTAGGTCATATAAAAATGAAAGAGAGCTACAAATTCTGTCCGTTTTTGTATAATTCTGCATACCAATTCATACTAGATATTTTAAAAATAAAGATAGAGACGTATATTTATTACCACATGGTAAATTGAACTTAATTAAAACTGTAACTATATATAATATAATACTGCTTAAACAAAATATTACTTAAAAATGAATGCAGATATTTTTTTTTATAACTAAACTAAATCCTGAAAAATCCAAACAGTTCCTTTGTTTGTGCTAAAATATTAGAAATAGGTTTAAATATGTTTATAAGGTTCATGAGATAATAAAATAATATGACATGAACTGACAAGAAAAGGAAAAGTCCCCAGATTTACCCCTAGACACGTTAACATCCGCTTACCTACTTTAATGTTAAGGTTGTTTTACTAACCATTTTCCTGTCCATTATATAAATAAAGTATATGGTTTCATACCTAATTTTATCATTAACTGACGATCTGGAATTCCTTATGGTAAGAAGTCATCTTCAGTAAACAGTGTGTTAACCGAACAAATTCCAGTGTTTTAAACTCTATTATTATAGTACCCATATTAGATGCAAAATAGTATTGCGTATACATATTCGGCAACATTGTATATCTTTATGTCGTTTTCAGGATTTTATGCCATCCAATCAATTACAGAAGCTCCCTAGTAGGATTTAAAAGGCTCGAAAGATTTAACTTCGAGCCGATGTAGGCGATAGCTCTAGTGAGGTGGAGACGTAAAAAAATACATGATGATGTAGCGCAAATAAAATTACGTTTATAGTAATGTGAGTTTTCTTGATATTAAGTATACCATATCTCACAAATAATTCATTGCCCCCAAAAGGTAGTTTCCCTTTATTATTCTTAAGCTCCATTAGTTTCACTTATGCATTAAATTTGAAGAGAAAGAATAACTACAACAAGCATCATTTGCAAATGCCAACATTGTGATTCAGGAATCACATTTTGCTGAACTAACATGATCGACCTGTTTAAGGCCTGATTTAGCTACGTCATTTAGTGCATTAGAATTCAGTTTCCTCGTTGGTTTATATCATATTTTTGCCTATTTAACACTCCTTCTTAAAACAATATAAGTTCCGCTTTTCTTCTAATATAATTTAATTAACTGCATCCCATAACATCAAAAAATAAATCTGTAAATCAATAAAAAATCTTCTTTTATGCAAAATAAGTTTCTAAGCTCTTCGCTCATAGAAAAATGTAATTACCTATTAAATTATATTGTAATTGATCATTTTCCCAATACTTAAAATGACCATCGATAACATAGACACTAATAGGCGTGGTAATAGTTAGCTAATATAACACTGACAAAAATGTATCAAGGGAATTTGAAGGCAAATTTATGAAGCAAACTACTCGCGACTGTAACAGTTATTGTCATATTAGTCATTTTTTCAGCTTCTTATTAGTTTTATTTGATAGTTGCAGTCCGTTAGTATGCTATTTTTAAATGTTAACAATTATAAAACTATAGTGTCGATTACAAATACCTAAGTAAGAATATCTATCGGACCCAATGAATATAAATACATTGAGAATAGTGAGAGTTTAAACTAACATTAACAACGTCAGCTAAGAAATTAGCTGAGATTTTATATGAATTCCTCATTTTAGTTATTTGTCAGGAAACCATATTTTCAGTTTAAAAATATTTGAGATTTTATAAGGCAAAAAAACAGAAACCCTGAAAATGAATCAATTTTTCAATTTAGCGTTTAACTTATTTATCAGTAATCTGATATACCCTAACTTAATAGTTTTTGAGACAATTGTACTTTAAGAAAAAAGCCACATTTCCAAAAATCCACTTAATCATACTACCGTTTTTAGTTTTCCGAGAAAAATATTCAAAATTATTATCAAGAACGAACAATTTCCAAATTCCAAAAATTTTTAAATTAAAATATATCACTTTTTAAGTGGCAAATTGTGTATTTTTGGTCTTTTATTAAAAACCGTACAATTGTTTTCAATAATTGTTCTTAATAGCTTCTGAGATATTTCGACTTTTTTTCGTTTTCATATTCTTTTTATAAATTTTTCTTCTATGGTAATTACAATTGAATAATCCTTAAGGTTTATATCCAGGCGATGAATTAGCGAACAAGCTAACTTATTTGATTAAGGCAAACAACCATTCCTAATAAAACAGATATAGCAACTTATAGTGAATAGGTCATTAGGGTGTAGATAGAATGGATGATTGGAAATGAGACTTCGTTTCTCCAACAAAACTGTCTCAAAAATAATATGGTATATCAAATCCTTAATAAAAAGTTTCAACATTAGAAATTAACTCGAAAAAATGAATCATATACATAATTTGAAGAAGCACAACTCTATGTTTTTCTAGTTTTTTTGAACACCCAGTGGAATCTCAAATATTTTTAAATTGTGCATTTCGACGTTTTTATGTAAAAGGTAACGTTAAATGCTACACACGGTTGACGTATGACGGTCTGAACTTGAAGCACTGCATATGTTATAATGGTCGTTAACTGTTTAGTAGAACTGCACCAGAGCTAAGATTTTCGTACAGATTTTTTCGGTTTATTTTAGAGCAAAACTTTTTCTGTTTCTTGTGTTTTTTCCTGCATCTCTTTTTTCACCTTTCTTGTAGCATACTGTAAAGAAGTTACTAATTTTTGGGCATGAGTATGTTCGCCGGGATTTTATTTAATTATTTAACATCCGAAAAATCTGATTCCTGCGGGAAAAGAATGCTAAGGGTTTCAAGATTACCGGAATATAATTAGATTTACCGCACTATGCCGGGAAATATCATTTTCCGAGATTTTCAGAGCGTCCGACCAGGGTAATCGCGCGCCGCATACAGCAGTATTGTATGCGCGATTACCGCACGCCGTCACACGTCAGCGTAGTGGGAGCTCGGGCCGTCTATTTAAGCCTGAGCAGACCATTATTTCTCTGAGAACTGCACGTTCTCCACCCGGGTCAACAGTGCAAACGGACTGGACTGGGTCTTCTGCCGGACCGCGCCTTCCTGGTCTAGCAATGTAGGTGAGGCTAGGCTTGTGTGTATATGGTGTTTTACCATACACTTCTTTCCTTACGTTCTACCCCTCTAATGGCCAGCATTGCCGAGGAACCTTATAGGAACGGGCAATGTTGTGTCATCCTACCGTCACTGCCGAGGACCCTTATAAGAACGGGCAGTGTCGGATCCTTTCCTAATTTCCTACCGCTATTGGTCGTCATTGTCGAGGACCCTTATAAGAACGGGCAATGTCGTTCCATCCTACGAACGGGCAGCATCCGTTCCTTTCTTTCCTTCCTACCGTCACCGATACACACACGCACTAAATGCCGTCAATATTATCTCTGTTTCCGTATTGACCAGGAATGTGTTTTACCGGAGGTGCTCTCCGATGTCCGTTGACAAGGGCGCTAAACAACTGCCACCCCGACGCTTGTCGCCGCCGCCGCCGCGTATAGAGATCACCGTCGCCGTGTAGAGACGCCGCTATCGCCGAACGATGCCGAGTTATTGTTACATACCGTGTATATCGCCGTCGGTGGAATTTTAATACGAAGCGCCGTGAACCGTGAACGCGGATTTTAGATACGAGGTGCAATAATTTGCGTACGAGCCGTCATGAATAGCGTCGTAACCGTATGGTACGAGGTACGTGAATAGCGTCGTGAATGATACCGCCGGGTTACCGTCTTCAGCGCAACCAAACAGTATGAGCTACCGTAAACAGCTCTCAAAACATACTCTTGCTCTCCAGACCGTTTTATTTGTTTACATTAGTGTCCAACTTAGATTGTTAGTTTTAGGCCATGTCTTTGTATAAAAGAATGGAATACAGGATATTTTATAACCGTTTGTTTCCTTACCTAGTCCCGTTTTTAACATTACATATAACAATTGGCAGCCGGCAGCCAGCACTAATACGCACAATTGACCCCTGGCTTGCCGTTTGTCCACTGTAACAAGCTGCCCGGTGCAGAAGTGGGCCCTCGACCACGTGAATCCCGAGGGTGGCGCCCGAGAACTGACCACCGAGTGAATCTTTTGACCTTCAGGCAGTCAAAACGTTGATCAGTTGAGAGAGCAGGGATATCCCGAATATATGTAGATACCGCCGACCCGATACCCCTACGCTGAGTATTTGACCGATGACTGTCTGCACGAGAAATATCCACTGACCGATGTTCCGCTGCCGTAAACAAAGAGGAGCCGAAGAGCACGACCTGCTCCTCTGCTGCTCCCCGCCTTCGAAATCGCCTCACAATACATATCTTGAAAGAGGTTGCAACTGTGTTAGCTGTGATTCGAAATTCTCGCATCGCTTAAAAAAATATACCTCTAGCAGTACAATGTTAGCATATACAGTTGCTCAGACCTACCAAGAAGCCTTTATAATTGCCGATCTGTGTTAACGATTGAAAGGTTCAGCAGCGCCTTAGCCTTAGCCTTATTTATTTTAACTTTAAAATGATCTTGCTGTTTTGATATTCTGTAGGAACCTTTCTAATTTTATGATGTTTGTTCGTTCCTTCATTTATATCTTATGGCTTTTTAAGTTCGTCAATTTTAATTATTTTGAGTTCCAAAGACTGTTAAAAATTTAATTTTGTCTTTTTTGTTTATCCCTTCAGGTAGGAACATTGAAAAGGTCTTGAAAAATGCAATTAAAAATGTTATATAAATAGAAAATCTAACTTCCAGAGCAATATTTGACATATACCTCTTTTTATTAAGAACACTAAGCTATTAGCTCACGGTCACCTGATATGGCAATACGAAATAAATCAGATTGCGGACTTTGGGTTGATTGGATACTTCAAATTCGGTAAAATTATACTTCTTCTAAATTTCTTAATTTGTGTGCGTTGATAATTTATTCAAACCCGGTCAGTATGTGTATTTATTTGTATATTATTATGTAAATAATTAGCAGATTATTAAAATGTCATCCTTACCTAGAAACGCCGACAGAAAGAAGCCAGTAAAAATGTTAACATATTTTAATTAATGTCCATTGCTTTTAAAACTAGAAATGTACAGTGTTTTGTCTGTACTACCGTATAATTTTTTGATTGAAAGCACATTTGATTACATATTCAAAAAGCTCCAGTGAAAGGCGAAACTTAATATAAAACCAAACAAAATCTCGTTGCTAAAAAATTTTAAAGGAAGAGAGGAATTAAAAATGTTATATAACATGCTTTATTTAGTTTTATTCATGAAGTATAAGCCTTTAAAGTTACTTCCAATTGTCGCCCTATTTTAAGTGTATAAAGTTTGGTTTATGCGGCTGGCAAGACAGGTAGATTGCAGATTATATGGGGCACCTTCATATGAAAGTTCAAAGTTCTAGTGGATTTGTTTCTGTATTTCTATGAGCTTTAAATATTTTTATCCCTGTTTTTCGTATTATATTTGTCAGTTTAATGTGTACATCGCTTTATATTTAAAATTAAGGATCAAGTACGTACGTGCTTGACACGCACTTACGCGGTTTTTTAAATTTTAATAACCTCTTACCAAATTATAATTGTGAAGTTTTCGGGCCAAGAAATACCATTCACATATTATCACATCCAATTTTGAGGTAGACTAAGGACATAGAAATCGCAAACTTCTGTCTACTAAGATTAAATTCTAAACTACCTCTTAGACTTCAGCACTATATCACTGATGGACGACCAGCCCTTTGAATAGCGACTCGCTTGGGACTGATCGCTGATTTATCTCCAACAGACTAACCTCAAATTGACTGGTCAACCTCAGATTGGGTAACGAATCCCAGATTGACCCAAACGTCTCCGTCCTTTAAAAGTAACACGATTTGTCTCTGTATTAATTTAAAATGAAAAATTATTGAATTCGAAAACATGGGTTTATGGAATATTATATTTTTATATTTTTCCTTATGTAACACCTCTCCAGGTCTCAGAGAGCTGGACCCAGTGATAAATAGAGTAATACGTAGAAATTGTGAAAATAAGACCTAGCCTTGGATAATAAAAAATAATTCTTATTTTTTCCTAGTCCAAGCGCCTTTACTTACTTGACAAGAAAAAAAAATTAACATAATAAATCAAAAATGTCTCTTAGTTCATAAATTTCAGCAAATCTGCCCTAAAGTCACTTGCTAAGTCTATTGTTGTGATAGTTGGTGGTTGTTGTAGCGTCTTATATGTGAAAGATACTTCGACTTTTTTGTCAGATTCCTCAAGTATGTTCGCCAGGATGGTTTCAGGAATTTGTAGTTGTAGGATATTTTGAATGTTTGTAGATATGAAGGCGTAGAGAAAGTCAAACCGAAGTCTACCAGCTATATGGCATAGGGTTTTGTGCATTAGTAGATCTGGTAAACCATTTTTTGGACTTGACATTCCTCCAATTGGCGTGTATATTTAATATTCTTTTTCTTTCTTAAGTTGATGCTGAACCACATTTAAGCCCCTTGAGTAGAAAAACCTATTTTTTTTTTAATTTTAAGTTTTGATATTTTTTTTAATATTTAAATTTATTTAAAAAAATCAATTATATAAGAGAAACTATTTTAGTTTTCAACCAACGGAAAAAACCTTATGCAATAAGGACAAACGTAATCTGTTCTAACACAGTTAGAGGCAAAGCACTGTTTCAGATTGCAAAAATACCAGGAAAGATAGACTGCTTCGAACTTGCTGGTTCTCGTAAGAACAAAATGGGCTAGCTCTAGACAAAAAATGAAATATAATAGAATCAGCACCATCTCCACAGATGGCGGTATACTACCATAAGAAAGACTTTCATTCTTTCCTAATATTCTTGCGATCTGAGATAGTGCTTTATCTCTAACTGTGTTTGAACAGATTAAGTTTATCCTTGTTTTATATATATATATATATATATATATATATATATATATATATATATATATATATATATATATATATATATGAATAGTTTGGTTATTCCGGGTTTCAATCCGTTCGTTCAAAAAATCGTTTTCACGACGTTTCGCCAACATCTCATTTGGCATTTTCAAGTGCGGTTCGTCTCGTTACTCGCTGAGAACTGATGGTGGCCTCTGAAGAACTTCGAGTTTTGTTTAGTTGGCTCGCTGCCTGATTGGGTGGGCGGCTTCGTAGGCTCCTCCCCTCTCCCGAGTGCGATATATTTTGTTCTTGTATGCAGGTCTCTCGTGTACTAGTTGATTTTTGTTGTTTTCTTTCTTGATTTTTTATTAATGTTTTCCATGTAGATGAAAAATTTATAGCATCGTCTCGTTTATTTAGCTGTCCCGCTTTTTCGATTTCTAGGGCCTCTCTTATGACGCGTACCTTGTAGTTTTGTACTGGTGCTATTTCTTTTGTTTTTTCGAAATCGATGATATGTCCGGTTGTTTGGTGATGTTGAAATAGGGCTGAAGTTGTCTGTTTGTTTTTGAGGCTATTTTTATGTTCTTGGATTCTTGCTGATATGCGCCTGTTTGTTTGTCCTATATAAGTTTGATGACAATCTGCACATGGAATGCTGTAAACGCCATGATTTTCGAGGTTGGTCTTGTCTTTGGGATTTCCCAGGATGTTGGCTATTGTTTTTTGTGGTTTAAATATGGGCTGTATGTTGTGTTTTCTTAAGATTCTTCCGATTCTGTCTGTTATTCCTTTTATATATGGTATTATGGCTTTGTTCCTTGTTTGGTCTTGGTCTTTGGTCTTTGTTGTAGTCTTTTCTTGTCTTTTTATGGCTTTCTTTATGTCTGCTTGTGAGAAACCATTCCGTTCTAGAGCTGTTGAAATGTGTCTTATTTCGTCTTGTTTCGTGTCAGGTTCTGTTAGGCGGAGAGACCTTGATACTAATGTGTTGACTACTGCCTGCTTTTGAGAGGGATGATGATGTGACGCTGCATTGAGATATCGGTCAGTATGTGTGGGTTTCCGATATACGCTGAAACCCAAGGTGTTGTTGAAGTTCCTAGTTAATAGCAGGTCCAAAAAAGGAAGTTTCTTTTCTTGTTCGATTTCTAGCGTGAATTGGATTCTGTGGTGGATATTGTTAAGATATATGAGGAAATCGTCCAGGTGTTCTTTTCCATGTGGCCATATTATAAAAATATCATCGACATAGCGTTTCCAAAATTTTGGTTTTAAAGGTGCCTTTTACAGTGCCTCTTGTTCGAAATATATCATGAAAAGGTTGGCTATGACTGGTGAAAGCGAGGCACCTTTAAAACCAAAATTTTGGAAACGCTATGTCGATGATATTTTTATAATATGGCCACATGGAAAAGAACACCTGGACGATTTCCTCATATATCTTAACAATATCCACCACAGAATCCAATTCACGCTAGAAATCGAACAAGAAAAGAAACTTCCTTTTTTGGACCTGCTATTAACTAGGAACTTCAACAACACCTTGGGTTTCAGCGTATATCGGAAACCCACACATACTGACCGATATCTCAATGCAGCGTCACATCATCATCCCTCTCAAAAGCAGGCAGTAGTCAACACATTAGTATCAAGTCTCTCCGCCTAACAGAACCTGACACGAAACAAGACGAAATAAGACACATTTCAACAGCTCTAGAAAATCATGGCGTTTACAGCATTCCATGTGCAGATTGTCATCAAACTTATATAGGACAAACAAACAGGCGCATATCAGCAAGAATCCAAGAACATAAAAATAGCCTCAAAAACAAACAGACAACCTCAGCCCTATTTCAACATCACCAAACAACCGGACATATCATCGATTTCGAAAAAACAAAAGAAATAGCACCAGCACAAAACTACAAGGTACGCGTCATAAGAGAGGCCCTAGAAATCGAAAAAGCGGGACAGCTAAATAAACGAGACGATGCTATAAATTTTTCATCTACATGGAAAACATTAATAAAAAATCAAGAAAGAAAACAACAAAAATCAACTAGTACACGAGAGACCTGCATACAAGAACAAAATATATCGCACTCGGGAGAGGGGAGGCGCCTACGAAGCCGCCCACCCAATCAGGCAGCGAGCCAACTAAACAAAACTCGAAGTTCTTCAGAGGCCACCATCAGTTCTCAGCGAGTAACGAGACGAACCGCACTTGAAAACGATTTTTTGAACGAACGGATTGAAACCCGGAATAACCAAACTATTCATTCTACCATCCGTGAAAATCTACGATATAACATATATATATATATATATATATATATATATATATATATATATATATATATATATATATATATATATATATATATATATATATATATATATATTATGTATAGACGAGATTATATTTTCGGACTGCGTGGAATGCTGGGAGATGGTGTTACGTGCATTAGATTTCATGTTTTGTCTAATATAAGTTGCTTAAAGGATTTACGTTTCAGATGCTGAGGTGCGCTGGCTTATTTTGTACTGACGAGAACCAATAAGTTCGAAACCAATTTACAGATGGCGGTGCACTACCATGGGAAAGGCTTCCACTCTTTCCTGGTATTCTTTTAATCTGAGATAGTGCTTTGTCCCTAACTGTATTAGAACAAATTACGTTTGTCCTTATTGTATAAGGTAACGGTTGGAAATTAAAATAGTTTCTCTCAAATAATTGATTTTTTTTAAAGAAATTTAGTAATATTAAAAATTACAATTGAAAAAAAATAAGCTTTTCTGCTCAAGGGGCTTAAATATGGTTTACCATCAACTTAAGAAAAAAAAAGATTATTAAAAATTGGCGCAAACTGTAGGTATATCTACCAGATCTACTAATATACAAAACTCTGTGTCATATGGTTGGCAGACTCTGCTTTGACTTCATCTATGCCTACATATCCTTAAACATTCAAAACATTTTACAACTACAATTGCAGGAAGCCATTCTGGCGAACATATTTAAGGAAACGAAAGAATCTTTAGCGTATAAGATGCAACAACCAAAATTGTACAAAGTATAGTTTTCAGATATAAAGCGGCACCTTTTTAATTTACTGATAATTTGGTAGATTTTTCTTAGTAATTTTATGTATTCGAAACTATGTGACGTCCTCGTATCAGAAAAAAGTGTAAATATTGGTGCTAGAACCATAACCTTCTAGTTCACGTAAAATAATGAGCTGCCTTAATCTATATTATGGTATTTTCAATAAATTTGTGGTTACTGTTAAACTTAGTTATTTCATAATTGAATGATAATAAGTTAATAAAGCGGATTAGGTAAAAACGTTAATTTCCATTATATGAAATATCCATAGTGCCTGAATCAACTAGCTCTTATTGTTGTAGTAATTGAAAATGGACTGGGTTTAATAAGACAAATGCAAAACAGCACCTCTTGAAGTAATTTCTATCGAAAGATCAAATTGAAGGCGACATTTGTAGCTCAAAACTGATGGTGCTAGAACCATAACCTTCTAGTTCGCGCAAAATAATGAGCTTCTTTAATCTGTATTATGGTGTTTTCAATAAATTTGTGGTTACTGTTATAAACTTAGTTACTTCATAATTGAATGATAATAAGTTAATAAAGTGGATTAGGTAAAAACGTTAATTTTCATTATATGAAATATCCATAGTGTCTGAATCAACTAGCTTTTATTGTTGTAGTAATTGCAAATGGGCTGGGTTTAATAAGACAAATGCAAAACAGCACCTGCTGAAGTAATTTCTATCGAAAGATCAAATTGAAAACGACATTGTAGCTCAAAACTGATAAAAAGGTAACTCCGGAAAGACTTAGTTGTTACAGATATACTCTTGCTCAACTATAAAGTTTATTTTGATAATACTGTAAGTTATCTATAGCAAAAAAATAATAAATATTGCTATTACGCTTTTTACAAATTTAAACATTTCAGCTACTTATCTGTTAAAAGGTACTCATACTAGGGCACCAAAGGATGGTTTTGGGCCAAAAAAAATAAATTTTAAAACAGCACATTACATTGGACGCTTTAGTATTTCTGTGAATCCATTGTAGAATCATGCGCTTGTTTGCTATGCAGTTGGTAAATATAGCCAAAAGGAAACACATTCGTTAGCAAATTTGTTAATATTGGATACGTATACAATACTTTTACCAGCAATGAATCTACAATATTTAGAAAAATGAAGCTAGCGGTATAGTTAGTACTTTGAAGAAAAGGCTGTACTTTGAGGATAAAATTAATCTTGAAGAAAATTGGATGAGTTTACAAGAAAATGGGATAAAACTTCAAAAATATGGCATAAGGCTAGCCCTAAAACGAAAAGAAACATCTTACTGACACTGAAAATTTGAAGATTTTTGCATAAATAAAATGGGATTGATTTATTTATTGTATTCGATGATTATAATATATATATATATATATATATATATATATATATATATATATATATATATATATATATATATATATATATATATAAAAATTATGGATGATTTTCTTCTTTAATAAATTTACACCACTATAAGTCAGGCCAGTGGGAGAGAAATTGGCTAGATTCGTAAAATGTCAAAATTAGTCTTTCAAATTTTAAATAGGTATCTCATAAGAAATTTTTGAACCCACGGTCATAATTATTAGAAAAATATTAGATACGACGTATTCCTAAAATTCAATATTATCTATCGAAAAACTTAAAAATAAACAAATAATCAATTTACCGACACGAAAATCGATAAAGGATAAGAAAACCCGTAAAATCTCGATTCCAGTTAAGACCGATGCCAAGAGATGGCGAGATGCATACAATCTCTTGCGAAATTTTAGAATTTGAATAAAACATGTGTAAAAGCAAAAAACGTTTGTTACACTCCATATTTTAAGTTCTAGTTACAGTTTTGTTTTATTCTTTTACAACAATGTTAACGAGTAATACGAACACACATTTTTAAATATAACAATTAAATTTTAGTTATTCATGAACTCTACTTTTTTTTGATCTAATTTTCTATATATAATTATTAAATAAATTGGAATTCTAGCTTATTTTCTTGATACATAACTAACATGAAAGGTCTAATAAATTGTCATAATTAAACAATAAATATCTTACCTATTATTGATATTCTTGTGGTGGAAATAACTGTAATTAAATTTACTGTCATGCAAACTATCAATTCAATATAAATTATCCATATTTCGATCACATGCTATAAGATTTAATATCATTAAAAATATATCTTTTAATAATAATAATATTACAAATAAAATCATGATACAACCAGGAGCATTTGAGATGCAGAACGGTGAAACTACAACTGCAATGGAAGTAGAAAAAACATAAAAATACCTATGTATGAAACAGGCTAAAAGAATTGTACATGACACTTTGAAGGTCGAATTGATAACCGAAGGGTGAGACTGGTGTTACCAACTAGTCTAAATAGTAGAAATTTGTTTAAGACGCTCAACTCGTACGCGTGCTCTGCGCTTAGCTACTCGTTTGAAATTGTAGAATGCAGCAGGATGGACATCGAAAACCTGCAAAGGAAAACAAAAACACTCGTAACAAAAGCACTCAAACACGATCATCGGAGTATTATTGAATATACAATGCTTCCAAGATACCAAGGAGGAAGGGGATTGGTCGATATTGGTAAGCAGCTAGACCAACACATAATAAACTTACGTTCTTATTTCTACAGGTTAGCGGACTCTTCCACACTACATTGAGCAATATACAAGGCAGACTCTTCAACGCCACTTAGGCTGAGAAAACTGGATATTGCTGCTAACCACAGAATAGACCAAGAAAAGTTACAAGTCTGGCTGCAGAAACCACTTCATAGACAGCATCCCAATTAGGTCATTCAGGACAATATCGATAACTCAGCGTCGAACTACTGGTTGATTTTAGGACAGATGTATCTGGAAACGGAGGGCTTCTTGTTAGCTATCCAACCAGGTTACTCCGACGAAGAACTATCGGAAGTTCATCATCAGAGATCCCTTAATAGAAAACGACCATTATATATATGGCTGTCAAACATCAGAGACAATCCAGCACATAACTGGAGGATGCCAAGCGTTTTCCGCAACCGAGTATAAGGATAGACACGACTCAGCCGCTAGGATACTCCTCTAAGAGTTAGCAGATAAGAAAGGTGCCTTACTACAAATACAATCTGGAACCTATTCTTGAAAATAACGAATACAAGTTATATTGGGATCGAATGGTTGTAACACATCAGACAGTTGCTCATAATAGGCTAGACGTTATACTAACAGATAAAATTTCTAGGCGAACTGCATTCATTGATATTGATATACCTGATAACAACAACCTGAGAGTGGGCAATGAAGACCATCCATACGATTCCCATAATACTGTCAACAATTGGAGTGATACCAAAGGACCTCCTGCAGAACATCAAGGGACTGGGCCTTAGTGAGCATCTCTATATACCACAGAAAGCAGCGCTCCTTGCAACCGCGAGGAACGTCCGAAAGTTTATAGGAAGTACAGAAGATCACGCCACGGTAACATGGAAAGGGTCGCCACATAGCTTCATATTTTTATATCTTTGTATACCTGGTATGAGTCAGTAATCTCTGGAGGAAGTGCGAAGCAGTTTTGGCTTGTAAATCTGATAAATCAATAATATGTACCAAACCCTAATGATCTCAATAAACTAAATATGTGACAAGTAACGCTGCCATTTGAATCTTTTTTTTGAGTGAATAATATTTTCGATAAAATCCAATAAAATGGCTAAAACAACAACTATTCTGAAGTTTTCTGACTTGTACTGAAAGTCTCCCTCTTATCCATTGCTGTGCTTGTATGAAACCATTACCTATCATCTAATTTTAATTGGCGTTTCCACTCAAATGATTTAATTATGGAGTATGTTAAGCTTTTTGTTTGTATATGTAGTATCCAGTGTACGAAGAAATATGTTAAAATAAAAAAAACTTATAAAACTCCTAAATCCGAAGTATTCCTATGTAACAAAGTAAGTGGAAAAATTAATCATGTAATACAAAAATTAAACTTAATTGATTAATACTATAATATTTGTGAAAAATTGTTTTCAGTCAGAGCTAAACGAAATCATGCAAAAATGTAATATAGATCGTCAATTAAAAAATAAAAATATTTTTTCAATTTACAAATTACTGAAAGACTAAGTCAGATTCAAAATAATATGTTTATTCACCAAATGGATTTTTTCTTTGTGTATGTATCCTCATCCGATGCTCCGCTCTTATAAAGCATAATACTTTAAAAACTAGGATGTCCGTAAGAAATAAATAAATATATTTGCAGCCGTATTTGAATAGTCATCTACATTTATTCCCTTTTTTTCCAAGCAATTAAACTATTTGTATCTTCTTCTTCTTCTTCTACCTTCTATAATAGGTCCCTGACCTGTTCCTTCTTCGATTTTCCTCATTCTGGACTTAAATTATCGCTCCACCTTTTCCGTGGTCGACCTCTACTGCGTGTACCACTAGGCGATTTATCTCGTGCGATCCTTACCAGTCTATCCTCTGTCATTCGGCTTATGTGTTTGTTCCATTGTGTCTTACGCTGTAGAACCCACTCATTAATGCAGTCTGTGTCGCATGATTGCCTGATGTTATCGCTTCTTTCTCTGTCTAGTAGCGTTTATCCTGCATTTGTATATATTCTTTAATTAAACAGCTTTGAAAATGAGAACAAATATAGTCAAGAACTAGAACACTTATCTGGTAAAAAAATCGTCCGCCAATTTTATTCTTCTTAAATGCATTCCTTTAAAGAAATAAATATTATACAAATTAGATCAGGAAAACGTACATCAACTCAAATTTGCTTAATGAAACACAATATATATATATATATATATATATATATATATATATATATATATATATATATATATATATATATATATACATATACATATATATATATATATATATATATATATATATATATATATATATATATATATATATATATATATGTATAAATTTTTGCATTTTTCATAAAATATGTCCTATAACTGTCCTCAGCTGTTTCAAATATAATTACATTGTTGGTTTTTAAAACACAGTAAGTAAACAATATACTGTGAAAAAAAAGCTATTTTATAAGATGTTGAAAATGTCTTTCAACTACTAGCCTGTAGTAGATCAATCGACCTAAAATTCCTTTTGTACATTTTGTGCGTCTCGTATAGAAATTTCCTGTATTACTTTCAACTTAACTATATTTACCAAGTCGTGTTCAGGTTTAGAAACCAAATTATTGAAGGGCGATCTGTGTGCTTATTTTATTGCCCCTCTTCTTCGTATCTATCGCTCTGAAAAAAAAAACGTTCCTTGACATGAGCAGCATAATACAGAAGAGCACCATCGTGTTGAAACTATAAGAATGAACTTGGTATAGATTGATTTATTGATTGAGTGATATAGTAGGCCAGGTTTGGAGAGTACTTACATTGCAGTTTTGAGCCTTATTTTATCGCCTGTTATATTTATTCTATGCAAACAACTAAGTTGCCTTGATCAGGTTTATCAGTGTGTTCACTAGTTTATCAGCTTGTTCACTGGTTTAACCTCGAGACATAAGCCTTCCAAATTGATCAATCCTCCGAACCTTTACATCCGTTGATTATGTGAGGCTGTCTCTTTCTCTTCGTTACATAGTCTGCATATTAGTTCATCATTGAATATGGCCATTATGTACAGATATTTTCTTAGACTGCAGTGGCCAGTCCTGTCACCAGTCTGATTTGTTGTTTGCTTAGAGGCAGTATTTTGCGGCTTAATTTGCTAAATGATCTGCTCAGCAGTAACGTGATGTACCTGTGGTCTGCAATGTGGTTCCAGTGGATCTGAAGTTATTGATTTATCTACCAAAAGAATCATTCACAAATTACAGCCTCAGAAATTTCAAACACTGATTTAGGTTCAATAAATATGTTAGCAGACTCTTGTTTTGCAAGTTGATCCGCTTTTTCATTGCCCACGACGTCCTTGTGTCCTGTCACCTACGCGTGTACATTTCTTGGGTTGACCAGGGCGATAGGGTTTTGAAGACAGTCTCAGATCAGTTTGGATGTTATCTGCTAACATGCATGAACTTGATAAATCAAAATCGTTACCATCTGGATATAGACTTATTAGAGCAGAAACCAGATTATTTTAAAGAAAATATAGATATCTCTCTACACTGACGCTTTTATCTAATAAAAATTGCCCGATTATCATATATCCGTCGATATATTGACCTTTTCATTCTAGTGGGTGTAATTTTTTTCGGTCCAATGAGGATTTCAAATTATATATATTAGACTACGATAATTACAGCTAAAACAGTAAATAATTTTAAAAGTGTAAATATCTCGAAAGTAAGGAAGATAAGTATATGGTATATTTTATGAAAAATGTCCATGACAGTCCTTTGCTTGTCAAAAGTAATAATGGTCACAATACCTCTCTCTTTAGAAAACAATCCTTTTCTTGACTGAACCTGATTTTTCTTCTGATATTGGCAGGTCCTCGTCTTGAATGACTCACACTTTATTTTGTAACTTTGAAGAAAGGCATAGTTATAAAGTCAGTTTTATTGAATGTAGCGAATGAATGAACGTTCTGCAACTGGCTGTAACTAAATCTCTTTAGAATTTCTTTGCCGTATTTTATTTTGTTTGTCTTCACAATACCGTATCCCTTATGAATAAACTTGTATGTATATTTGTAAATACTCATACAAAAATATGAAAAAAAAATACGTTCACTCAACTTGAGTATTTCCTCCATCTGGCAGCATATTACCTAACTGTCTTCTTTCAGTAGTTTTCCTACCGCTTCAACATTGTTTTAGTAGTCATCTCAGCAGTCTATTAGATCTTGATCAAAACATTCATGAGGAAATTAGGAAAAACCCCCAATCATTAAAGAATCAGTATATTTCAATCCAACACGTTCCTAGTGTTGGATGTTGGATAAAAGTTTTTTTCAACCACTATTTTTCTACTACACCACGATTAAAATTATTTAACAATGTTACCCGAATATCATAACTTGAGAATCTTGTCATACAAACAATGGTGTAGAAACTGTAAGTATAGCTCGAACTTAAATGATATACCCATGCAATTCTCATGCGCTGTTTTTTTAATATTCCCAAATATCAATATTATTATGATTTTAACGACTCTGTGACAAAATTTCTATAGAGACTTATACATTTTAATATTCCAGAAAATGTAATATTTTAGGTGTTTTAGAATATTCCTGCAGACTAGCAGCAATTAACTGAACTAATATATTTTGAGATTAACTTTCCTTGTTGTTTCTCTAGTATATATGGTGATACTTTTTTGTTCATATCAACTAATTTTAAGCATACCTAATAAAGAAGATGTTGTTTGCAATCTTTTGTCAGAACTGTTAGTTTGCCACAAATTCACCAAATATTTTTGCAAGAAAAAGAAAATGATTTCAAAAAATAAAGAATTTTTGCTCGACAATTTTGAACTTTTATTAACGGTTTCTTGTTAAAGCATATTTTAGCGTATATTTTTTCCTGAAAAACATAATTTGTTAAAATTATGATTAAAGTGGAATTTCAAAGAAGTTCTGCATTTTAATCAATAGATCTACTAAAAAAATATGTGTTGTTTTAAGGAATTAAACTTAGTAAAGTTTATTAAGATAGTGCATTTTAATTATTCATGATTCTAAAGAGCTGTCTTTAAAATGTAAATTTATACTTGCCGAGTTTTGTTATTTTAAATAAAACTGACTTTAAAATAGTATTGTACTATTATCTTTAGACTGTCCTAGTACGATTAAAATTCTAAAATTGAGTGCCTTTAAATAATATATATATTTTTTTAGCTGACAATTTACTGGGTATAACGACCGCGTCGCAAGCGAAAGGTCGATCTACGATTCAGCTTGATAACATTTTCATAATAACAATACTAAAATTCCAATTTTTACTTTTTTTATTTATGTTTTCCATAGAACCAAATAGTGGAATCAGTTTTGTACCAACTAAATGAGAAGTAATGAGAAACATAGAAAGAGCCAATTGTTAATAACACTGGCCAACAGCTAAAAATTATTTAAAATAAAGTCGACTAAATCTTACCATTATTGGTTGGACTAAAACCGAAACTAAAGTTATCTTTTTATTATTAGTTCAAGTTTTAAAGATACGTGATGGCATGTCTCCCTACATATTAACAATGTAACCGCAAAAATGCACGTGATATGTTTATATTATAACAATAGAGGAGTGCCACGTTGCTAAATATACATTTTCCCCGAATTACGAAAATTTTGCACAACTTGGCAACATAGAATGGGGGATCTCCAGGGATGACCCCCCATATACGAAAACCCCACACTCCAGGGCTTAAAATAAAGGAGATAGCCATTTAAACCGATGTAAATCGACTTTTATGTCTGTCTTGTACTGAACAGCCCTGTATACAAACAAATAACAAACGCCACTATTGCGAATATTATGGAATTAAATAAAAAATTTTCTAATATTCTCTGAAAATACAGACGCCGCATTTGGGCATATAAACAACTACAAAGCGGAGGGGTTAGGCAGTCGAAGTTAATGAGTCGAATCGAATAGTTGTAACTGTTAGATGACCCGAAAATGTGTAAACAGTTCAGATCACTTCTGTTATGTTTGCGGGAGGTGACTTTTGCGTCTCAGAAGAGGTCTATTACCCTATTGGTTATCAGCTTTATTTGGGTTGCCATATTGCCATGTCACCAAGATATAGAGTGGGCGCCACATATCTGTCGTAATGCATATGCTTCAATTCTGAGAAATTGATTACATATTAAAAAACGATCTATGCAGTTTGCTGTCCAAATAATATGGAGAGAGCATTCAAATCATATTAATGATTGCTCTTTCCGCATCATACCTCACACCTCTTGTTGGACAAGCCACAGGTATATCCAAGAAGAAAAACTCGATTATATATTATAGTTATCCAAATATACCATCTGTCCTGAGACCTGTGCCTCATTATGACGAATTTCTTATTCCAGATCCCCCAAAAACATTTACTTACGGATCAGATAATAACGATACAACGATTTCTCAAGAAGAAGATATACCATCAACATCAAGGGATTTTGATTTCATACCCAGCACGTTATACCGCCAACTGCATAAAATAACCCAATCAGAATTAAACGATCTTGCTAGAGACTTGAGACTTCTAAAAAGTAAATTAGAGTTACTAGAATCCAGATTGCAGCAGTGGAACTTATTAGAAGATGATGTTTCGGTATGTGTTTTTCGTAAACGTCATAAAGACCTAGCACCATTTTTTAACATAGTTTTCTTCAATAACATTAACGGTTTATTGGTGGATTTAAATATAAACTACAAGTCAGAGGAATGGAGATTGTTTATAGATAGTTCAACATTGAGTATAAAAGCAGATCTATTGCATATGGGAAAAATTTTACCATCTATTCCTATTGGATATGCAGTTGACATGAAAGAATCATACAACAATATGAAGTACTTATTGACAAGTATAAAATACGATAACCACCAATGGCAGATCTGTGGAGACTTAAAACTGATTGCACTTTTATTTGGGTTGCAGCCAGGCTACACCAAGTTTGGCTGTTTTTTGTGTGAATGGGACAGTCAGGCAAAGGCACTTCATTATAAGAGAAAAAATTGGACCGTTCGACAATCATTAGAGCTAAGTGAAAATAATGTACATTTGCCATTGGTGGACTCAAAAAGATTTTGTTGCCACCGCTGCATATCAAATTGGGCCTAATAAAAACTTTGTTGAGACATTGAATACAGTCGGGCCAGCTTTTCAGTACCTGCGTCAGAAATTACCAAGGTTAAGTAAAGCAAAAACTAAAGAAGGTATTTCTCTTGGGCCATAGTTTCGAAATATTCTGAAAGACAAACAACTTTCGCCTCGTGGTCACTAATTTCTTCGGAAATAAAAAGCAGACAATTTCGTTACTCTTATTTAAAATATGCTCATCGCATCAAGGATATGTCAACAATGGAGAGGAGGTACCAAGGAAAGTGGAATGCTTCTATGCTTGCCGACTACCATTGGACTCTTATTAGAGATGTTTCAGAAACAATTCACAAAAAAAGCGAAAAGACAGGATATTTAGTGTCTCTACAAGTGTAAAAGTATTTATTTTTTTATTGTTTTGTTCAAAATAAAATAAAAAAAAAACTTGTTCTTGAAAGTTGCAACTAGAGTTTTAATTTAATTGTAATTTTTGTGTTCAAAACCCCAAAATTAACAAAAAAATGCTCTTTTCATACAAGCTACAACAAATAAACTAAAATTAGTTGCGTAGTGTAATGGGTAAACTACCAACTCTGGGCTTGGTAAACTCAAAAAACCTAAGAAAACACAATGTTACCTTCCTATCGTCCAGACGAGCATCCATAGTTAACAGTTTAAGCTGGCAACTTGATAATTTCTACTGATAAATATATGTAATTTTTGCTTCTAAGGACAATTTTAATATTATTTAAATAGATTATGAAACTAAAACGGTTGAAATTCGAATATTTCGGAGTATCAAAACTTACTTCTAGAATGTCATCTTCTGTTAGGACTTCAAGGAAGTACTATTATTTTTTCTGTTTTTCTTTTTACAAAAATATTTGAAATAAGTTCACTATAGGTTATTGCGGAGAAGTTTATCTCTTCTCGTATTGCATACATGTGATTTATCTAACTTAAAAAACGCAAATTAAAAGTAACGACCGGAACAATGACAATAATTTTTGCCATAATTATGAATTTTCGAAAAATGTTCTATAAAAAAATCATTCCGGATAATGATCAACTTTTTAAAAATGCAACAACAGAAATGTAGATGAATTCAGAAATGAGTATAATATTTTATCTAAGCTTTATATAACTTTTCACACGGTTGCTCAGTAAAATATGGAAAAAAGTATTTCCTCTAACAAAGTTACTGAATTTTTGGGAAAGAGAATATTTACTGGAATGTATCTAAGTTATTCTACGTCGGAAAATGTAGATCTTGCGGAAAAAGATTAGTTTTATTGTGCCATGTGAGGAAATAGACTTTTCGATGTTTTTCAGAGCGAACATGCATGGTAATACCGAATCATATACCGCAGTGTTGTATCCGCGATTTCCCCAAGCCGTCACTCACCAATATAGTGGGGCCATGGGCATTTTCAAAATTCCTAACAATTGTATATATAGGGATGATAGAACTTGAATGGGTAGGATGATTTTGGTAAAAAAGAATATATCACATGATAGACTACCAAATTTAAATTATAAAACTGAAGTAACAAGTATAGTTATTAATATGGATAATTGGTACACGTTACATTTGTATTTAATCTACCAACAAAATAGTTCCTATAAAAACATCCAGCTCTTAGATTATTGTGCTTTATTTGGAAAGAGGAATCAGAAACTTCTCTTGGGAGAAGCATTTTACTGGAAAATAATTATTCTAACAAAAATGGTAACGGTATTTTATAAAACCAATTATTGTTCAATATTATAACTCCTGATGAGCCCACTTTTACTCAAGGCCGATCCGTCTTTCTAGGCCTTTTTCTAAGTAAAAATGTTGACCTGTTCCATTTTATTTCAGTCATGTATGAATTATCGTCACATCACTTACCAGTGATACTTACTCTAGGTAACCATCTAGTTGAAAAACTGTAATTCTTATAAATATTATTTACAAAATAAAATAGTCCATAATCAGGATAAATACCACTAAGGAATTGAGAATCACAATTGCTAAATTACCGCAAGATATTATTAAAGCTGCAGAATTTGCTACTAGAACTAAAACTTAAAAAATAGGTAAAACTGCTCAGTTTCCAATTTGTGTCAAAGAAATAATAAGGAAAAAAATCGTAAATTTATAAGAGCCAATCAACAGCTTTGAGAAGTCTAGCTATCTTAGACACTCAGAGTGTCAAAACAACTCTGTGGAATTTCCACAACATATTATGGAAGAACAAACTAGAATCTCTTATAACCGAGGATAGCTCTCTTTGGAGAATATCTAGATCATTAATTAAGGATAATAAATCAAAGATCCCAAATTTACCGCATAATAATATTGTTGCAATTTCTTCTGAAGATAAATCTGAACTATTTGCCAAGATGTTGGAACATCATTTTGACCATCCCGATGTATTAAGAGATGAAAGAACTTCAAATGTAATAAAAATTTCTAGTCAGATGCCCCTTTCCACATCTGGTCATTTATTTAGCACTTCGGAGGAGGTCCAGGTAGTAATAAAAAGTAGGAAAAAACGAATGACCCCAGAAATAGGCAAAACCTCAAACAATGATTTGAAAAAACTTCTCCATAAATAAATAGTAGAACGGGCTAATATCATAAATGAAACGATCGAATTAAGCTACTTCCCAATACTTTGAAGAGAGTTGAAATAATAATGATACATAAGAAAGGCAAAACTACTTCTGAAGCGTCTAACTATAGACCAATAGCCTTGTTTCAGCATTGTAAAATATAGCCAAAAAAATCATACTGAATAAACTAAAAGAAGAAGCTAGTTGCTTAAGTGCAATTCTTGATGAACAGTTCGTGTTCATAGAGGTCCTCTCCGCTGTGCATCAAACTTCTAGATTAGTGCAAGAAATTAAGATAACTTTTAATATTACCTAAGCGCTGTCATTTTAGAAGTATCAAAAGCATTTGATAAAGTCTGGCATGACGGCTTAGGTTTAAAAATAATCAAGTTTGAATTTCTTCCAATAGTTGTAAAATTAATTTTACCTAATCTTGAAGCAGAGCATATATGGTAAGAGTGGAAAATGCTCTATCCACTGTCAATAATATTAAGACAATAGTATCGCACGTTTCTCTCCTGTCTCTTTTTTTATTTAATATACTTACCGAAGATATTCCAAAACCAATTATACAAATATAAATCTTTATGCTGACGACACGGCTATTACGGCTAACTTACCGTCGCCGGTTGAATTTTCATCAAAGTATGAGTCACCATGAATAGCATCGCGAATTTACTACTAGACACCGTGAATAGCATCGGGATTATATCTCCTGATCGCCCTCTACCGTACCGCTACCACTCGATAAGTACGAGGTGCTGTAAACGTCGGCGAATCACTGTTACTACTTAAAAGCGCGTTCTACTTCTTACCATAAAAGCATTGGAAATGAGATATTAATAGAGACGAATAATGATTTTTAGTTATTTTATATTAAAATATTAGAATGCCGCTTTCTTTTTAAATTCGGGTTGTGTGAAATAATATACGGATTAATCTAGTATGCTCGTTTTTTACTACCCTCGCAGCTACGATATAAACATAGGAGACCGTATTATTATATACTTCAATTCGCACAACGCGTAAAAATCTGGGCCAACTTTTTAATTCTTATTTGTTTGCTCTAGCTATAAACTGTTTCGTGACAAAACAGCATAGCATTTCAAGATTATCCACAAAAACCAAGTTAGCTATTCAGTCCACGGGGCCGTCAATTTGTCGCCAAGGGTAGCTTAACACATGAAAATCTGCCACCAAACTGATAGACTGATATTATTTCAGGCCCCTTTCATTCTTGGAAAGCCTGTCGACTGTTATTAGCATAACCTATTATTATCTTTATTTTTTGTTTGGTTGATATTAATTTACCATGAATAACGGTGACTGAAGTAAATTTTGGTAAGTATATTTCATAAAGTATTTCCATTCTTTCTGAAAAAGGCCTGAAAATTCCATTTTTATTAAACACAAAAAACCAATGAAAGAAGGTCGCAAGAACCTTAACAAAAAAAAATTCAATTTTATTCCTCTCCATAAATAATTAAGCTCATCTCTATTCCAATTTTTAATAAACGAAGTAACACAATTTTCATTTTCCTTTGAGACTTGTACAGATTGCTTTCCATTTACCCTAGCGGATGATGTTCACAAAAGTAATCTTTAATTTAAAGGTTTTCGGCGTTTCCCCTTTAAAACCTCTTAATGCCTCATTGAAAACGATTGAATTAATTTTAGTTTTATAGATAGCAAGTGGCATATTTCTTGGAGGTTATGTTTTCTGCTAATAAATTTAATTGAAAGGAATAATTAATTAGCAATAAATTTGCCCGATTTTCTATTAAAATTGTTTTTATAAATTTAATAGTATTAGTGTTTGAAAGTGATGGTGATGAGAACGGATATATATATATATATATATATATATATATATATATATATATATATATATATATATATATATGTAAAACAAACATTGGCATATTGTAAAAATGCCTCTATTTCTAACTTATGGCAATATAAAGTTAAATATATTGTATACCAGACCAATTGAGGCATACTTAAAAAGTATAAATCAAGTCTAAAGCTGAGCAGACTATTCTGGCCACCTTTAGCGTCCCTCAGTCCAAAGTATAACATTATAGAAATAAAATAGTCTTTGAACATTGCCAACATGTCCCCATCCAATGATATTATACCACAGCACTAAGCAAAAAAAATTGTGTAAAAATTGAGATTATTTACATGTGACTTTTTACAAACGTTGTTCTCAACGGGTTATTTCCAACCCATGAAATTATTTTATAAGATAAATTTCTATATATTGGAAATATCAAACTTTTCTTTGCTTTTTTATATATTCTCTATTTAAAGGAACATCAATTCGAAAGATTTTTTTTGGGGGACGCAAATAATTTTCCCAAAAAAAAAATATTATTCATTTTAACTTATCAATTTTCTGAATTTTTCGACCAATATCTTTACTATTTGCCACTTTCACGAAGGCATACTTAAATATTCTAAATTACAACACATTTTCTTTTAAATATTATACAACCTAAAAATGAACTTACACTGTTTTCGGTTGTTGTATGATCGTCAAATTGTACTTGTTCTAATGTCGTATTCACTTTTTATTACTGTTGTTCCAAAATCGTTTCTTTTATAAAGGGAAAAATAATTTTTGAAACGAGATCAATAGAAAGAAAATATAGGACTGTCAAAATGATTAGTTCAGTTTGTCATTAAACACAATTCGCAGGTTTGAATTTTATTGACTCAACATGCAAGGATGAGCTTAGCTTAGGCTCACAAACTGTCATTAATTTGGCAAATTATTGCAGCGAGTGTGTTTAATTTGTCTAATAGACAGTTCTGAGAAAGTAAGTGGTGAACGAGTAACAATAGGAATAGAGAAATGTAAAATGGGTAAACGAAAATACAACAGGGGTAGAGTAATCGAATATCAATCGATTTTGGGGGTATCGAATATATCTCAAAAATGCTCCTTTTCAAAAGGAGGACTTAAAGTCATTAGGGAATGAGTAATACCGGGTACTACCATTACTCTGATTATAACTGCTTATCAAATGAAGGTTTTCAGCATCAAATCACTTCAAGAATTTTGTAGACCCAGATACTGAAACTAACACTTAAAATATTGGAAACACATGGAGGGATTTATGTGGAAATGTTTCCAAATTTGGTTGACGAGAATCATATTTTCCCGACTATTTAGCTGATTATTTGTTTAGAAGAAAATGTCCGAACCACAAAGATATGTACAAGTCTATCCTCCCTTAAACAATATCGAGCTTGAGGCATGTAATTGATCTACTAAAAAAAATAAAAAACAAAATAAAAAAAGTATTGACAAATAACTATAATAGCCCCTTATAATAATCATTAGAACCTTTCCATTTTCCTATCCTGGCAGAGGGTTTTCCGCCTCCTAGTGGTCTCTGCTAGAGTGCAATATTCTTTAATTCGCGTAAAAAATGAATTATAGTCCAAATACCCACCCAATATTTTCTTGAATATTTTAATGTTAGTTTTGTTAGAAATTTTTTAACCGTTGTTTGTGTTGTTTACTAGAGGGGACAAAATTGAATGTGAAACAAAAAACATTTTTTTTGGAGAAGCTATTTTCTATCTCTAAAGAATAGGATTCGTGCTATATGGCCCAAAAATAGAGGAAATGAACAAGATCGTTGAAAAGTTTGGTATTTTCGGTATTCCGAACAATCACTTTTTATAATAATGCCATTTTGTTACAGTCATGTGTACACTTTCTTTATCACCAAAATGACCTGATGACCGTAAAGCGGACTGAATGCCACAGAAGTGTAGATTTGACGACAACCGGGACTTCCGATCAGCCCGACATATTAATTTTTCTGTTTCGCTCAAATTGTCCGTCCAGTTTATCTGTAGAATTCTAATGTGTTATACATATACTCTGGTTGACATGCAGATCCATGCTTATGCAGGTCGGCTGGAGAGTTTTACCTAAACATGTGTTAGCCCCTAATAAAAATACAGAAGAATACTTGTCTTATTAAACGCTTCGAATTTGTAATATAAACACTTCTCTTAAGTAGGACTTAAAAGCTAAGATACCAATTTTTTAATTTTTAGAATTTTTAGAAAATTATGAATACCGAATCAAATAACTTAAATGTTGACTATAGCTGGTACAAAATATAGAATCATTAAAAAACATTTGAAACAATAACTCCCTTACCTGTAGTAACAATAAGAAAAATTTAACTGTATTTTGGTTAATCTTACCAAGATCTGCAAAATTCTAAGGACAAGTATAGCCCTCGGCCTGGAAAAGGTCCAGAACTATCTTCATACCAATTGCTAATGACTACGCAACGGATCTTTATTTGGTTTATGTAATTATAGAATTTAAAATTTATGGATTTTTGTGATAGGATATTATGGATTCGGACTTTTTAGTTACAGATTTTTAAATTTTATGCCAATCAATAGATTCGGCAGCAAAATTCATTTTTGTGAGTACTATTTTTATAACCACCCTATAATATTAATAAATAATCTTAATTTAAGAATTACATCCAAAACATGATATAAAATTAAATAACTGACGCTTTCAATGAATATTTTTTATGTGATCCATAGAAAATACCAAAAATTCACAATGCGGCCAATAAGAATCTCACTGAAGAATCTCCTGCGTAGGGCAACTTTTCATTGTGTCCATATTCGGAGGTAAAATTTTATGATTTACTAGAAATTAAGCATAAAAATAAGCATGCGGTAGGCGCTGATGATGCCCTTTGACTTTTTGGTTAACCTTTCATTTTGTTTAGAAATTTTTTCATCATTACAGAGGGTAAAATGACATTTATTTACAAAAACAAGCACAGTCAAGATATATGTAATTAAAGACCCATAAATTTATAATAAAATTTGGAATATGCATCTATAACTAGAATTTTGAACTTGACGTTTTTTTCAAGTAAATTGAATAGTTTGGTTTATATATTCAAGAGTTTACCCATTATTCTGAATAAAATACAGCTTGTTACTGTTTACTACGCCTACTTGAGTCACGTTTATGATATGGGGTCACTTTCTGGGGTTGGTCGTCTTTCGCCTATAAAGCACTTTCATTACAGAAAAGGGTCATTCAATGTAATGTTGATGTATTCCTTCTAGGTTTGTTTGTTTTTGAAATGTGTGTCTATATGTATTTAAATAAATCCCCTTTCACTTTTATAAAAGACATCTAGTAAATGCTTATAATTTGTGTTTTAAATTTTCTAGTTGCCTAGGACTTTTTAATAAGTTTCCAGGTGTTATAATAAAATTCCCTGCTCTTCATAATTTTCAAAAACTAAAAATCGAAAAATAAAATTTTTATAAAAAAATTGAACTGACTTCTAAAAGTGCGCTAAAAAGTGAAAAATAACTATAAATTTTTATATGAAATTGAAATTTTTGAAGTCGGCGTCAACCAATACTGGACAAAATATGATTCGCATAAGCAGCTTAAAAATACTTTATTCGTAATTGGTTTCTTACCATAATTTGTATATATTAGTAATTTATTTCATTTAGAAATAATTTGGCGCCGACTTCAAAAATTTCAATTTCATATAAAAATTTATAGTTATTTTTCAGTTTTTAGCGCACTTTTAGAAATCGGTTCAATTTTTTTGTAAAAAATTTATTTTTCGATTTTTAGTTTTTAATTCATTATGATATTCATAAATTATTTGAATTAAGTGCTAATCGAGATTAATGTACCTTGCAATTACTCCAAGGTGACAAAAACTACCCATTTTGTCCATAATTGTAAATTACACTAAAATGAACCACTAAAAATTCTATAATTCTTTGAGTTCTCGAAATACCAATGAAATTGAGTCAAACAAATATTTAGTCTGTTATAATAAATTTACTATCTTAAATTTCAAATTAATTTTAGATTGGTAATATAGGCCTCAAAACCTTCCAATATGGATATTTAAAGAATTTGCGACGTAAATTTCTTAACCCGATATATTTTATATTGCATATTGAGTTTGTATACGCCCCAAGAAACCGGAAAATGTAAAATTTTTAGTCCCTCATATTGTATCTTATCAACCCAATAGTTGTAAAAAATTAACTTCATATTCGTAATACACCACCCCCCAACCCCCTAATACCAAATCGGAAAAAATGCGAATAAGGTAAAATTTTCAACCCACCATATTGGATCCGCCATATTGAATTTCAAAAAAATAATTTTAACGTGTTAATCTAATTCGTAATGTGCTATCATATCAATTTTGAAAAAATCGGACAAAATTAATTTTTCATCCCCCTTATTGGATATGCTATATTCAATTTTTTAAAAATAATTTTAGATTCGTCATGTGTGGCCTGTACCAATTTTGGTGAAAATCGGACAAAATTGATTTTTTTCCGCCATATTGAATTTTTTAAAAATAATTTCAGATTCGTTATGTGAGGCCCCGAAAACTCCCCTATATCAATTTTGGAGAAAATCGGACAAAATTGATTTTTTCGTCCGCCCTATTAGATCCGCCATGTTGAATGTTTTAAAAATTATTTTAGATTCGTCATGTGCGACCCCGAAAACTCCCCTGTACCAGTTTTGGAGAAAATCGGACAAAATTAAATGATTTTGTCCGCCATATTGGATCCGCCATTTTGAATTTTTTAAAAATAATTTCAGATTCGTTGGGTACAACGCCGAAAATTCCTCCGTACCAATTTTGGAGAAAATCGGACAAAATTAATTTTTTTGGCCGCCATATTGTAAGGGCCATCTTGGATTTTACTGCACCAATTTTTACTGAAAAATATGGGACCACCGCAGCAACTTCCTCAATATAACGTAAAAAATTTCATCAAATCGGTGCATCCATTCCGGAGTAATCGGTGTACATACATAAAAAAAAACATACATAGTCGACGAATTGAGAACCTCCTTCTTTTAGAAGGTTAAAAATGGAAATAGAAAAATACTTGCGGGAAAAATATATATTGTATAACTTCCTTTTTGACCAATATTAATAGTTGAACATGCTTGTCTATCTGGATTTAATTAGTTTTAGGAATACAAATTGGCTCCTTTTTCGACCATGTTTTGTCACCTCAACACAAACAACTTACTTACAAAATAAAACGTTATGTGTTTTCTCACACCTGCGCAACCGTATATTTTTATTATAACTACATATTTTTATTAAATTTGCGACTCCCATTGACTTCCACTTTATTGCTACGCTAGTATTTTACGCCAAAATCTCAAAATTAAGTGAAAAGAAATTCAATAATAAATAATAAAAATTAAAGGAAAATCAAGTTCCCATAAATACACAAAAAATCAAATAGACACTGAATTAACCATGACCATGAAATGCTGAAAATTGCGCAACACATTACAAAAAAAAAGAAAGGAATATATTTAATAATCGATGTATCATTAAAACATAAAAAAATAATAATAAAAATTTGCCTGTTAATTACATGGTGACACTGCTAACTGTGGGATCTCGCCGCTTAAATGCGTAAATAACAGTAAAACATCAAAACGGTAAAGGCATATGATAAAATATAAACAGTACGAAGTATTCCAGTAGTAAAAACAACCAGTAGGAAGGAGTAGTAGGAAAAATACCAGTAGTAAGGACACCAGTATAAAAGATACCAGTAGTAAAATAACTAATAGGAAGAATATCTATTGTAAATTAATCTGCCGGAATGACGACAGTAGTAAATTAATCAGTAAAAATATTACCAGTAGTAAAATAACTAGCAGGAAGAACCCTACAAAAAAATAAAGCGTCTTAGATCACTTATAAAAAAATAAATCAAAAGCAAATGACTTTATTAATCAGATATCGCGAAAGTGTCGAAAATTTAAGTTTAAAATTTTAAACTTTCTACATATTCAAAAAAAAATAGATATTGAAGATGATCTTTAAGTTAGAGTAACATAAGAAAATGAAATAATAATCATTAATTAATTAGAAATAATTAAACAAATAATTAATATTCATTTACAATTGCTTAAACAGAATAACTTAAAAGTACAGACTCCGAGTCACTAGCAATAATTTTTCAAATATATAATAAAACAAAAAATTTTCTATACGAAACAATTAATTACTCAACGAAATTAACCACCATATAATTGTAAATAATAATAATAATATAAAATAGATTCTATTTAGAGTTTGAAACCACTGGATGACACTACATGCTTAGTTTCATAAACATTAGTTACTATCAAATAAATCGGCTTAAACCTGGTAAAAATAAACGCAATTTTAGTTAAGCTCCAAGGCGATAATATTAAATAAAAATATATTAAAAACATAATCACAACATTTACCATAATAGTATGTGAAAAACTAGAAAACACATTTTGGCATTACCATTTTAATAAAATAAAAAAATTAATTTCTAGCTGATAAAATGTAGAGTTTTATCTTAATTTGACCAGTTTTAAGTACTGAAATGTTGTTATCGAACACAAAATAAATAATACTAGAGTCAATCTGAAAGTCATCGAGCCAACAGACATATATCCAGATAATTTTATTTTGTCTTTACCGATCTTAAATATATATATATATATATATATATATATATATATATATATATATATATATATATATATATATATATATATATATATATATATGTATATATAAGATAAATTAATTATTCAATAAATTGGGACCATCGCGATACATCCAGAGAGCAAATATTTAATAAAATATAGCAAATTTTACATTAAACAGAAAAGGTAAAAAATTTACTATTACTCAAGAAAAAAAGTGAAGAATTAAGCATTTATAAAGTAACAGCTATCAAAAAATAAGTAAGTTCAAGAAATATGAATCAATATTTACAAAAAAAAAAAAGAACCATCCGCCTTAAAACCTAATATAAAACTTAATAAAAGACTAACGCAGCCAGTTTGGGTATTCATGAGATTTAAAACAGTATACTTTGAACAGATTCAATTTAGGCATTAAACTTCGTCGGTGGTAAGAATCAATTTTGAGCTTAAATGTTAATAAATCAAAAATCTACGAAAGATTATTTTAATAAATTGTTATTAATGATACTTACTTTATGTTATTATTGAGGTTTAGCAGAATTCCTTTTTCGAAACATACACAACTGCTAAAATCCAGCTTTTTCGCAGTAAAAATAACACAAAGACGCCAAACACACAAAAGATATAAAGTAACTAATCAACTAAACTCAATAACCGGGATAGTGAACGACTTTCCAGCCCAAAATTTCAAAAGATGGCCTATATAAATTGAGATAGAAAAAGTCCACAGTTTCTTCAGCCAAATCAAACAGGAAAAATGAAAGTCAATGCAAAAATGGCCTTAATTTATACACACGATCCATACTTGTGTACTTTGCTTCTTCTTTCAAACGGCAAAAAAACAAATTTTAGGGGATGATAACTGTAAAATGACCCTGAGCAAGAGTCGGCTAAAATATATTTGCTAAATAAGCCAATCCATTAATCGCTACATTTTCGGCTTAAAATTAAATACATAATTAACCCATTTTGAAATTAAAGAAATATATTGTCCGCGTGCCGTTACAGATACAGGATAAGTTACCCGCCCAAATCTCGTCCCAGAAATTTCAAAACAGAAATTTAGTCAACCCAACAACATAAAGCTAACTAAAAGAATATTCGGTGAACGGTGTAAAATATTCTATCGATAAAAATTTGAAACAAAATCTACGGAATCATACAAAATACAAAAAACTGCGATAATGACGGATAAAAGGAAGAATTTGAGTGGAATACTAGTAGGCAGGGAAACTGAGATCGATCAGGGAAAAAAATAACAGTAAATCTATCATCTATAAAAAAATAACCACGTACAGTGTAGTAAGACATCAGTAATAATGGTCAAATGCAAAAAAATTAGCAAGAAAATAGAATTACGAGCGTTCGTAATATACTAAAATTAAAAGTGCAACAAATGGAATACTTTTATTCAAAGAATATAGATACTCAAGGAAAAAGATATTGTATTTGTCCATAATGTGAGTATTTGCAAAAATAAGGTAAAATTAACTAAATTACCCATAGTGAACTTGGGCTGAAATTTGAAAAGAGACATTTTTTTTTTAATTTTAAGTCAAGGAATGGCCCTCGTGATTCGTTTAATTTAAATTTTTCCTCTAAAAAGAGCACACTTAAAGAATTCTTGAAAAAACTTTGATGCTTTTTGGAATCAAAATGAAACAAATACACTAAAAAAACTTAAAATAAATTTAAACTGCCAAATGTTAATAAAACAAATTCGAATGCCGAAATAAAAATTAACCTAGCCTGTTGGCAGGTAACAGGCGAGTTCTATGCTGGATTTATTTAATAGCATTCCAGTTATAGATCCATCTTTCTTGCTCACATATAAGCTACGTTAGATCTTCTTCTTTCCACTGTGCCGTATCTATAAAGGCCACTATCCTTTATTGTATAATTAACATGGAAACAGACAAAGTATTCGGAAAAGCTTAAAGTAAAAGTAACAGTAAAAAACATTTTCAGGAAAAATAAATTGTGCAAATATCTAACGAACAGTCACTGGCCTTCGCAGAAAAATTGTGAACTTTAAACAGATTATTATATTTTACGATATTCGGTATTTATAACATGTTATTAAAAATAAAAATGAAGGACCTGTAGGAAAATATTTTTATTTTTTAGTATATTAATAACACTTAATTCGCAATTTAAGATGTTTACATATTGTTTCCTCCTACATTAACTCACCCACGGTATTTACAATTTTTTCGCAAAAGAAAACCACAAAATATCAACAAAATTATTTTCCTCAAAATATCAAAGTATAAGCATAAATTTATAAAATTATTAAACAAAAATAACTTTTTATTTAAAGTACGGTTTATGCGAAAAATAATTTCAGAATTGTGATACCAGTTAATTCTGTGGTAATTTTGTACAGCTATTGTATGTAGAGTAGTCGTCTATATTTCCGGAATTGGCATTACTAGGTAACATCTAACATATCCATTGTAAAGTTTGAAATTTTAGATGGTATACTTACTCAGAACCTTTTGACGCTATGCTATTTCTATAGTTTACAGTAACTTAAAGACTTCATATCGCCTAAAAATGGAATTTTAATGAGATTTTTTTATCAAAATCCTCGATGTGGTTTATCTTAACAATAGTGCGTCGAAAAATTTAGCTTCTTATATGGTGATGGAGCAGCTACAAAAATTACTGTGTATGGCTGATTTAGTGGATCCAATCACGGTCGTTGTTCGCTCATTGCCAAGTTTCGTGAAGTTTATCTAAAATCGGTTGTAGTGCATGAAACCATGGATTTTGTGCATGAACTGATAATGCAGGATCCTCATGTGATATACCATGTGAAATTAAAACATTTCTTGGCACTAGTAACACCAATGTATATAATCGGTTGTATGAACATTTAACTCAGAAGAAGCTATGTTCTCGTTGAATCCCGTATAATTTGGCTCAAAGCAAGGCTCGCTTCGAGTGGTGTAAAGAAATGCTAAAAAATACTATTATGCTTATGAGGCTGAAAGTAAACATTAATCGACCGTATGAGTCTTCCATGATGAGTCCGAATCAATAAAAGTTGCTCGCGCACGAAGCACTTAGAAAGCAAATGGTCGCAGGTTTTTATTTGGAAAAACTGGCCATGTTGTAACCGTATTTTTAGAGAATCGTGGAACGATCAATTTAAAATGCTACTCAGCCATTTGTTTTCCGAAAATCTTGGATAAATTGAGGACAAGGAACCAGATACGATGGATCATTCTTCAACATGGCAAAGCGAGTTCTCACACATCGCTTTTTAAGCACGTAAAACCTGGAATTAGTGGGTCGTCCGCAGTACAGCTGGCATCTAATGATGTCTTTTTGTTCCCACGCATGAAGCACTAACTGGGTAGTCAACGATGTTCTGCGCCAGAAGAGGCAGTTCACAAATCATGTTTTGAGAATATCTTCTTCACAACGGCAAAAATATTTTTAGAAAAAAGTATGCTGATCATCGTAGAGAATATTTTTAATTGCAAATATTTATTTGTGTTTGATATTCTCGAAAATATTAAATACCTACTATCGTACCTGTAAGATGCTACACCCGAATTTCAAGTCGAGAAATAGAATGTGCGATTTGGCCCATACTTCATTCATAACAGATATATTATTATTGATAAGTTAAAATAAATTAGCGTTTATAATCTAATAAGGGGGGGTAATCTACCATAGGTGACAACAAAAGGTATTCTTAACAAAAAAAATGAAAATGAAAAAGTTATTGAGAGTGTTTTGTGTTTTATACATTCAGCATTAACTGCCTTCTGAAATTTTGACATCAATTGTAGTATACAGGAATCAAGCACTATGACAAAAAAATAAATTTATATTCTTCATAACTCATTCATTAAATTTTAAAAATAAGTTGGTCCGGCTAGGAAACTAAAGCGTTTGGAACACAGGGTGTCAATTGACCATGTTTTCAAATGGAAATATTATCACCACTAACGTCCAGTTAATTATTGTTAAATATTAAAATGAACAATAAAAACAAAGTCAACTTTTAGACTTTGGACTATATTATTTTAGTTCGTTAGTCTTGGACTTTCAAATTACACTACGCAACAAATTTTAGTTTATTTGTTGTATCTTGTATGAAAAGTGCATTTTTTGATAATTTTGGGGCGCCGAAAACAAAAATGACAATTAAATTAAAAATTTAGTTGTAATTTTCATGAACAAGTTTTTTTATTTTACTTTTTATTTCTAACTAAATAAAAAAATACATACTTTTACATTTGTAGAGAGACTAAATATCCCGTCTTTCTGCTTTTCTTGTGTGAATTGTTTCTAGAACATCTCTAACAAGAGTCCAAGAGTAGTCGGCAAGCAAGGTTGAAAGATTTTACTTTCCCTGGTACCTTTCCTCCATTGTTGATATATCCTGATGGAAACGTTCAGCGTACTCATCAATTACAGCTCCGTAGTTGTCAGGATAAAGTCCAGATGTGAGTGTAGGAAATGGATCTTTAGAGACATATTTCAACCTAATTTTTGATATGATGACAGCATATTTTCACAAAAGAGTAAATAAATTAGTGACCGCGAGGCAAAAGTCTTTTCAAGCATTTTTTCAATATCTGATAGAGTGTTGTCAAAAGGTTTGTCTTTCAGAATATTTACAATCTATGGCCCAACAGAAATATCTTCTTTAATTTTTGCTTCACTTAGTCTTGAGAATTTCTGACGCCAGTACTGACAAACTGACTCATCTATATTCACCGGTCGCAAGAGAATGATTGTCGAACGGACCAGTCTTTTCTTTTGCAATGAGGTGCCTTTGCCCAACTGTCCCATTGACACCAAACACGGCATAACTTGGTTTAGCCTAGTTGCAACCCAAGTAAAAGTGCGATCACCTTTAAGTCGCCACAGATCTACCATTGATGCTCATCGTTTTTTATATTTGTCAATAGGTATTTCATATTATCGCATGATCCTTTCATGTAAACTGCATATTCAACAGGAATAGATGGTAAAATATTTCCTATGTGCAATAGTACTGCTTTTAAACTCAACGTTGAACTGTCTGTAAATAATCTCCATTCTTCTGGTTTGTAGTTTATATTTAAAGCCGTCAATAAACCGCTAATGTTACTGCAGTAAACCAAGTTTTTTCCATGTAAAAAAATAGTACTAAGCCTTTATGGCGTTTACAAAAAACACAAACTGAAACATCGTTTTCTAATAAGTTCCACTGCTACAATCTTGATCCTAGTAACTCTGCTTAACTTTTTGAAAGTTTTAAGTCTCTCACAAAATCGTTTTATTCAAATTGGGTTATTTTGTGCAGTTGGAGTAATAACGTGCTGGGTGTGAAATCAAGAACTCTTCAAGTTGATGGCATATCTTCTTCTTGAGAAATAATTGTACTAATGTTATCTGATTCGTAAGTGAATGTTTCTGGAGGTTCAATCTTCACCCTTTGTGTTCGATCGGAGAGATAACTTTCAAACCATTTAAGAAAAACTCCGTGGATACCCATACTACTTAGCTTCATCAAGAGAAGCTGATGACCCATCTTGTTAAAGGCCTTGGAGAGGTCAGTGTAAATTTCATCCACCTGACAACGCCTCTTCAAAGCCTCCAACAAGACCTGCTCATAAGCCAACAGATTAGCGACTACAGAGCGACCACGGATAAAGCCATGTTGGGCAGTAGAGAAAATATTTATAAAGAAGGGATATATTTTTTGATGGACTATCTGTTCAAACAATTTGCTAAATATAGAGAATTTTGAGTTACCTCTACAATTCTCAACATTCGTCTTATCACCACACTTGTAGATAGAGTTAATATATGTAACCTTCCAAACATCAGGAAACACACCAGTGGACAGAGATACATTAAATATTTCAGATAATATTGTGGAAAGAATACACTGGTAACTTTTGATAAAATGAGGTGAAATACCATCCGGCCCCACTCCCAACCTACTTTCTAGATGCGAGATTGCATTAAATACATCCACAGGTGTCACATGCAGAGAACTAAGATCAGTTGACCCTTCACAGTTATGAGATGGGAGGCTACCGGAGTTACTAGAATACACAGATGAAAAAAGTAACCTGAAGACCTCCACTATATCTGATTGGTTATTAGCCCAAGAATCACCATAGGACATTGAGCTGGGGAAACAACCTCTTCCATTTTTTGCATTCAAATAACCCCAAAATGAACTATTATCGGAGCACATAGTCCCCTCCATATCCGAAATATAAGCATGGTAGGTAATTTCATATAACTGCTTACATGATCTTCTCAAATCAGAGAACACTATATAGTTTTCATCAGAATTAGACATTTTAAAATTTCTATGTGCCTTCTTCTTTCCTTCAGTGCCTTTAATTCAGGGCTAAACCAATAAGGAAACTTCTTATTTTTAGCAATTGCTTTATATACATAAATACTAAAACATTCATTAAGAATATCATAAAAGGTATTCAAAGTAACATTCACATCACTTTCATTAACAAGTAAGTACCAATCAAAACAAGACAAATAATTATTAATTGCTAAATCATTGCAGTTTTTAAAATCATTATAGATACAACAGTACTGAAACTCATGCATTTGCTCAGGCATTGGGATCTCCAAGCTTAATGCTGGATGATAGATATCACATCTGGTAATATGGACATTTGATATATTCCATTTAACTCCTGGAGTACTACTAAATAAAACTAAATCAAATTCATCTACCACTGTAGAAGATCTCACATCTAGAAGTTTGTTGTTGATACTTCTTAAGTTTTGATAAGAGGCACTGAGGATTTTGCTAGGTTTATTTATTTTCTTTGACCCTGGAGGGCCTTTCCCCGAAAATTCTGACCTCTAAAGCGTCCTTTATTTCCATAATGAGGAGTAAAAGGCTTCACAGTTACACCGACTGGCCACAAGTCACCATTCATAACCTTTTCCAGCATATTGGGGGAAATACCTATCTTAAATGAAATCATATGATCATACTTTAAGGCAAGTTTTTCGCAGCTTAAAACATTTATTTTATTAGACTCCAGATGTAACCTCACCATTTCCTCAGTGCAATCAGGGCTCAGATTCCCAACATATCCATTTTCTCTCGATGGCAGCTAATAGGGCTATGTTATTATTATTTGTGCCCTTTATAATGTTAGCATTCCCTTTGTTAGGAGTAGCATACTTGGTTTTATTATGTAGTTGTTCACTATCATTGAGTAGGTTCTGAAAAGACTTTCCTCGGGCCTGCAGAGAGTTATGCCCGGCACTGGATCGAACATGGGTATAATCCCTGTTCACTTGCTCGACACTGGGTCGATTGTTGGCATGACACCTGTTCACTTGCTCGACACTAGATCGATTGCTGGCACCATCCCTGCTCACCAGCACTGTAGAAGTAGTCATAAACTGAACTGGTTCTTTGTTTGCTTCAATAATTGCCTCGAATGTCCCATTAAGTTTTTCACCAATATATTCTGCTTGGTTTTTCAGTTCTTCTACTATCGTAAAGGTCAGGTCTTTCTTAGCAGAAGGTGAATCCCCAACATGCACAGAGCTGGCTGCAGCATCATCCACAGCTTTCACAAGTTTGATCTTTTGTACTTCAGATTCCAAATCACAGATCCTCCTCCTCCTCCTCAAGCCTGGCATCACAGTAAAGCATTCCAAGCAGTCAGGGAAAAAATGTCGCAAACACCTCTCCTTCATTATGAGAACTCTTATCTCAGAACTTCTCACTCCTGAGCAATTTTTGCATATAATTTGTTGGCATATATCGCATGGAAATCCAAACATCTTGTTCTTCTCGTCTTTTTGTATGCATTCGTTCATGCACTTAAAATATGTACCCATTTTGAGGTAAGGCAAAATTTCCAGAGCAAAACAATGGGGAAAAAACAAGTAAAATCCGAAAGCTGGACCGATAGAATGCTTATTAAGTTCACTCTTGAGAATAGACGCTTTAATTAAATTGTGCTGGATTAGACAAACTGGACTGTTCTGTAGCAAGCAAATGCAAACAAACACATGTAAATGAGTATGTTGTATTTCCAACAGCAGTTTTATGAAAATTATGGACAGCCTTAAATTAATTATAAAATTAAATCTGCATACATATAGATAAATGGAATATTAAAAAATGTTTTCTGTATGTAATTATATAAAGCATATTTACTGATTTGGGAAAGTTATAAAAGTCTTAAAATATAAATTGTTAAATCTGTTAATTTTTTTAAATTTTAACAGTTTTGAATTTATAAGCCTGCCAGTGTAATTTTAAGATTTGCTTTTTGAAGTTGTGTTGGTAAAAAGCTGATAAATTATTAAATTATTTTTCTGATATAAAATCATTTTATACAAGTTTTAAAATAGTGATTTAGGTATATGTAATAGAGGTAGATTATTGAGAGGCATATCCATGTATCCTTGATCTCTTTTGTGTCACTTTTGTGATCAACAAAACTTTTTATATTGTACGACCTCGTTAAACGTTTAATTAAAACCTTTTGTTCAATTTCTGTAGGTATAATTATAACACGAAAATTAAATTTATTTACGTATAAATAACAATTTTCAAGGGCAACATATTGATTCTCATTGTGAAGCTAACTTAATTAAATTGTGCTGGTATAAAAACGATAAATAGTATATAAAGTTTTTGGGTTTTCGGTTTAGGGTAGATATGTACAAATTATTGTAATTTATTGATATGTTGTAAAATGTAATAAACAAATCAACTGCTAAAAATACCTCTTAGCTTATATATGAATTATTGATATCATAAATTATATATTTTATTATTATTTTAAAGATGGTTTTATTTAAGGTTATCGACCGATACTAATATCAAGATATCGGCTATGGGCTGAAGGAATAGCTGTCAGCATCGATCGATATGCGCAAAGTAAATAAGCTTGCCGGCCAATAAATTTCGCTTTTAATCAAATGGAATTGAAATTTACCAAAAATACATTGACATTTACCAGTTTGCATCAATGCTACATGTTTTTAGTAATATGATATAATTTGTATATTTTTACCTGATTAAATTTAATTATTTATCCTGTAATTTAAAATAGTAAACATACAATTTGTTTTTTTTTTGGTTCGCAACTCTTTTGGTCTGGTAACTTATCACTCTTTTCTCTTAACACAGTTTGTAAATTGCTGTAGTTTATATATCACATTATTTGGTTTGAATTTAAAAGTCGTTAAATATTTTATTTTTAATAAACTCTCATTTATTTACGTTTCAGTATTAAAAGTATAAGGTTATAGTCGGTAATATAGTTCAGTTGGTATTTGTTGTGGATGTATACCGATTCGTTGATACGAGCACGGCATGTCGAGACCGATCATTTAAGGTTGAGTATACAGTATGGAATTTATGGCAATTTTTTTTGAACTTTGTTTTAATCATGATTAGTAACTTTGGATTGTTTGATCATAATTTTCTTTTCGATAATTTTCCATGGCTTGCCAATATTTAATGTATTACCTGGTAATCAGTGTAAGTTCGGAACTAGGTTAGAGTGCTCCAGGTTGAGAATAAGGTTGGCAAAAGTAAATACAAATATCCCTAAGATTTGTCGCGTCTGGTTGCAAGAGAGATTTTTATTTTCGTTCCCTTTACTGTTGAACCGTCGAAGGCAGTAGACCAATCCTGCCATCAGCTTTGAAAGGACAGACGGTCAAGTGTTTTTTTTTAAAGTCTACTAATCAATGAGGTAAGATTTTGCCCATTATCTTTACGAACATGTGGTAAAAACAACATTTTATTTCAGGGCTATCTGACGCCAGTCTTTTTCATCTTTGACTTTATCTCACTCCTTTTACTGTGATTTCCATTTTGATATTGCTGTCAAGGCTTTCTGATGGTTCCGGCCCTAGTTTTCCTGTCCGTGTAACCACGACTATTTTAACCCTTACCCTGCGGTTGGTTGGTGAGTTGGAAGTGGCCCTGTGAAGCCTCCATTCATCCACAATAACAACAGGAATCCTAGCAACAGCGCTGGATAAAATAATAGAAGCGAGAGGTATCATAGCATAGACCAGGTAGGAGAAAACTAAGTTAAAGAATTGGAGCTCTACATCAATTTTTTTACATACAAACAAAACAATATAAACATATTTTCATGTGATATAATAACATCTGAGAACTTTTTGATAACTCTCTTTATTAAACTTACGTTATTGGCAATTAAAGGTTCTAGAACGTTTGCAGCCAAATTTTATATAACCTTTTAAAAACGAGATAACAACAATAGTTATCAAGAAACAGTATAAAAAAATTATAGGTACCATTCTAATTTATGTACATAATAATTTTTTTTTTGGAATAAAATGGAATTGTTTTGTTTTAATTATGTTGTTTCATTATGAAGCTATACACCAGCAGTCAATAAATTAAAATCATTCCTCATACCTATGTGTTTTCCTGTTTAATCACTAGGTAAGTAACACAGATAATGTAAAACAGGTGGCGCCTATTGGGTAATCAAAGTAGAGCACAACTATCTCTAAAAGAGATACGAACCTAGCCTCCGACATATTGCGCTACCGTACTACCGCAATATAAACAAAAAGATAGAGATTCAGAAAAGAAATAAATAGGTTTTTGAGTTAAACACAGCATAAAAAATAATTAAAAAAGCTAATATTAAAACTAGTATTTAAGTTTCGACAACTATATGCAAAAATATAAAACTTTCCGATGGCTTGAACTTTTCTCTACAATTAAAGATTATGATATCTCTATTTAGTAACATTTCTAATGAACTCGTAGATTTCTAATGAACTTCTCGTAGTTTTCCAAAAATAATTTTGGGTCCAGTGGTAAACACTTTTAGACGTTGCAGAACGGTGAAGGTATTTTACATGAGATTCATCGTTGTTATCATTACCATCATCTTTATCTCTAGAATTTCAGTATTATTCTAGTCATCTAAAAATTATGAACTTTTGAAAGTCTCTATTATTCGAGTTTCCAAAGCGTAACTGTGTTTCGAGTATAAGTCCTGAAAACACAACACTAAATTCTTTTTCAGTTCCACTTTCATAGTTCCTACTCCAACAAAATTAGAACATTATTTGTTAAGATAAGAGTTGAAATAAATGGTAACATATCACAATTTTGTTGTTTCATCAAATGGGCTAAGTAGATTTAAATATTTTCAACTAATTTTCATTTGAAACTGTTCAATCAATCTGCATGGAATAATCAATAATATACTGATTTGCACTTGTTTTACAGCAAACGAGACAGCAACTAAAATGTTTAATTCCAGTGGGTTTAAATGTCTTGAATAATTTTTAATTTAGGAATTATAATATAGTTATTCTTGTAATTTGGCAACTTGATCACAAGCAGTTTGTGAGTGATCAAAATTTGAAAAGATTTTTCGCGATTTTGTAACTAGATTATTGACTAAACATTTCATAGACCATCATTAATTATTCGTTACAAAGTATGAATGAACCATGAGTCATTATTGACCATTTTTCATATTCGCGGGAGAATTTGTTAAACAAGGTAAATCTGGTTCTATCATAATTTCCAAAAAGTCGAAAAGTTGAACTTCTTATAACCTGTTCTGCATGAGATCCTGGGAAATGTTTAGATGTAAGTACAAAACAAATTAATAATTCAAATTGGCGTTATCAAAAAAAAAAAATCTTAGAGATGAAAAATAATTCTTTATATACTTGAACGCTCAAATATCCATTCTAAATGATACGGTATTTCCACTAATCTGAATAATTAACAAGTATTTTTAATAAGCACTTTTACCGCTATCAACTAAGAACAAATTATTACCTATCGCTCTAGCTTTGAGTTTAATGTTATATTGAATTTATTGGATAAAAAATAGCCCATTATTCTTGTTCAAAAAGAGATAATTTAGGATACAGCTTCTTGAATGCCATTTCCTACGTGCAATCGTCGGCAAATCCTATGTCCAGGACCCACGATGTATGTGCTTATAGCATGACGGAGCATCTGCTCATAGAACTGCAGACGTTCAACAATTTTTGGATATGCTGAGTTCAATCGTGTAAACTGATGCCCCAAATCACCAGATCTAACTAGTCCAGATTCTTTTTTATGGCGATATACTATGACTGAGCGAATCACGAATACTTGCAGAAGCATACCACAACATGGGCTTTTATCAACTGCTCGAAATTTTGAACGAAAAGTTGTACTATGCATTGGTAATCATGGAAGAATTTTCGAACCTTAAATTCGGTGAAATTGAAAAATTATAAAGGTGTACAAATAAATCTCCACCGTTTGACAAAAGATGACCACACCAGCAAGTTGGACATATGGTAACACCATAACATTAATATATTAGCGATTTTGTATCAGCACCATATAGTTTTTTAATGCAAAGATGTGTAGTTTTGAACGGAATAAGCGTCACTTGCGGGAACTTTTGATTTGCTTCTTTAATTTTAATAAATCTGCAGCTGAGGCTTATTAATTACATATGGTAAGGCTGCTAAAAATTATCATAAGTAGTTTTATAAGTTTAAGAATGGTGAGTTTGATGTCGAAGACAAAGAACATAGCGGAAGGCCAAACGGATGCGAAATTGGAAGCATTATTGGAGGAAAATTCATGTCAAATGCAAGAAAAACTTGTACTTTCATTAGAAGTGACGGACCAAGCAATTTTACATCATTTAAAATCGTTATAAATCATCCAAAAAGAAGGAAATTGAGTTCTATATGAACTTAACCAGAGAATCGTTGAACGATTTTGTATATGTGAAAAGTTGCCTACCAGGCATAAATAAAAGGGTTTTTTGCATCATATAGTCACTGGTGATGAAAAATGGATTCACTGTGATGACCCAAAGAAGAGGAAATCATGGTGATAAGGTGGCCATGGCGAATATTCATGCAAAAACTCATGTTATATATTTGATGAGATCAGATTGGTGTCATGTATTACAAGTTGCTCAAACCGAACAAAACCATTACTGAGGCTCTCTACCGAACACAATTAATGAGATTGAGTCGAGCACTCAAGGAAAAACGCGCTCACTACTACTCCAGCCACGACAAAATTATTCTCCTGCCTGATAATGCTGGTCTACAGGTTATGGGGCCAGTCAAAACTTGCTCGGAAATACTCAATTGGAAATTCCTATATCATCCATATACATCAGACAGATTATCAGTTGTTCCGATCAATAGCGCATGGTCTTTCTGAGCAGCACTTGACATCAAATGAAGAGACCAAAAATTAGGTCGATTTATGATAGTTTCAAAAGATGAAGCGTTTTTCCGACGCGGTATCTATATGCTGTCCGAAAGATGGGAAAATTTAGTGGCTAGCGAAGGATAATACTTTGAATAAAATATAAGGTTCCGTTCTTTCAATTTTTGATAAAAAAACGAAGGAGTTTTTTTTGTACATCTTCATACATAGGTAAAATGGGGTTTTTCCAATTTATCATCTAAGAGTAAAATTTGCTTGAGAAGATCCAAATGGGACCTGAAAAGCCATCCTGATACGTCCTCGTCGTGGATCCTGGACATCGAATTTCTTATCGACTGAACGCAAGAAATGGTACTTAAGAAGCTGTATCCTTATTCATTGCTTTTTGAATAAGAATAATTTTAAGAATATGACACAAAAAAATCTGTTGTGCTTTAAACCTCCAAGATTAGCAGTTAATATTCCAAACCATAGTCCGCAAATTTCACACGGTACGTTTACCTCAAGTACTCTAAAGGACATAAAAAATGTTATTATTTTGACATTTTGACCTTCAAATAGCCTCTCTATTTGATTTGACCCCCTATGTTATTTATACGCTTGGATAGGAAATTTTCTCCACTTTCCATTTCTGCCACGAAAAATGAGGGATTTCATTTTAAAAAATCAGCTTATCCTTGAACTGACCTTGAAAGTAAATTTAAAAGTCATTATTAGATTTCCCCTTCGAAAATAAAAGAACTTTTGTTCCTACACTTTTCTTGATTTAGGCCTTCCCATTAGAGTTATTTTCGTGCGTTTTTAAAATGGGTTATATAAATATATATATATATATATATATATATATATATATATATATATATATATATATATATATAGTTCAACTTTGCTGACACGGATTGGCAGTACTCTCATATAAAAGAATGCGACAAACTCCAAGACAGTAGAGAGGCTCTGAGTCCAAAATATGACGACAGTGCTGTTTCGTGCTCATTGGTACTCATCAAGTCTTCGATCTAATGTAATCCATTATTTCGCAGCCGTGCCCTATCTACGTTTTTCAAACCGAGAAACAGCCGACAAGAGCATGATTGCGAAATAATAGATAAAATAGAATATTATTTTTTAATACGACATTAATATTTAGTGACAATCCGTGTCCGCATAGCCAAAAGTTATCTATTTTTATTTATTTATTTATTTATTTACAATAACTGCCCTCCAGGTCTTAAGACCCAACTACAAGGCAGTGATTACACAAATAATACGTATACGAACAATTTTAAATTAGCATCAAATGACAAATATATATATATATATATATATATATATATATATATATATATATATATATATATATATATATATATATATATATCAAATTAAATACAAATAAAAATTTAACTAAAATAATTAATTCTAACATTAAATATATAATACAATGTTGTGCTATTTTCTTTCATATACAAGGTGAACATACAAATCAATTAAGAATGAAAAAGAGAAAAAAAAAAAGAAATGCCAAGGTCAATGTTCCAAAATTCGGCAGACAGTTCTTAGAGATGAGCTGAATATATCAAAGCTATTACTCTTGTGGCAAGTGTCGCACATGGAATATAGAGGCGAAAATTTGAGCACGTTAGTTCTGGGTGTTTTGAGATAAAATACGTTAAAATTTTGGCAATTTATACGAGGGATACTTAAGTTTATCCTAGTTAAAATATTAGGACAGTCAATAAAATTGTTAAGTACCTTATAAAGGATTGTTAGTAAGAAAAGTTCGCGCCGTACTTTTAAAGACGAAAAGTTGAATTTCTGAAGCAATAGTTCATGTGAAATACCTTGCTTAGGATAAACCCCAAAACTCTTAAAATTGAAGAATTTCAACGAGCTTCTTTGGACCCTCTCCAAAATATTGACATGGGTATTATAGCCTGGGGACCACACAACTGATGCGTATTCTAGTTTAGACCGCACATATGAGAAATATAGTAATTTGATGATGTCAGTGTTATTAAAATCGCGAGTACAACGCAAGATAAACCCAAAAACCTTTGAGGCTTCAGAAACGATATTATTCATATGAAAAGAAAATGAAAGCTTGGGATCGTAAGTGACTCCGAGATCTTTAAAGAGATCTACCCGCGATAGTAGCACGGTATTCAACGAATATTCATATCGAAATGAAGAAAATTTCGAAGTGAAAGTCATAACATTACACTTCTCCACGTTGAGCTGCAGATAATTTTCAGAACACCAATTGCTAACCTATTCCAGGTTCGATTGAAGCTCTATACAATTCTGTAAGCAATTTATCCTCTTATATAGCTTAATATCATCGGCATATAATAAAATATCCGTGTCAACAACACAAACAATGTCATAATATTAAAAAATAAAGGTCTCAGTACTGATCCTTGTGGCACACCAGAACTTGAAATATATTTCACTAAGCGAGAACCGCGAATTTCAACATAATGAATACGATTATGGAGATATGATCTAAATAACATTATTAGTGAATCTAAAAATCCAAATGATGACAATTTCTTAAGTAAGATGGAGTGGTCCAAACGATCAAATGCCTTTGTGAAGTCCAAATAAACAACATCCATCTGACAACCATGATCAATAGCCTCAGCTATAACTTGAGTCATAATCATGAGATTAGTTGTTGACGACCTACCCTTAAAGAAGCCATGTTGAGATGGAGTAATTAAATTTTTAGTTAATGGAAAAATAGAATCATGAAGTAAAAATTCAAATATTTTAGGAAAATTGCATATAATAGACATCGGTCTATAATTACATACTTTAGATCTATTCCCTTCCGTAAAAACAGGACAAACCTTGGAAGATTTCCAAAAGGAAAACTGTTTAATTTCAAACACCTATTATATAGTATTTTAAGTGGTTTGGCTAGGATGAATCTGCAGTCTCGTAATAGAAAAGCTGGGATTAAATCAGGACCAGTAGTAAATTTAGGTTTAAGCTTCTTTGTAGCATTAACTATTTCACATTCAGTGAAATCAGATACATGAACAATTGGAAAGTTGGAATCTACGGAACATAAATCATCCACGGATACCGGACTGGCTGAAGAAAAAAATTGCTTAAAGAATTCCGCAAAAGCATTTAAAATATCAGATAAAGTATTAATTTCTTTATTATTAAAAGACATACTATTTGGAATACCCTGTAGCTCCTTTTTCGATTTAATAAAATTCCAAAACTGTTTAGGATTAATATTATCCTCCACCCCCCGAATATATGTTTTGTATGAGACAGATATGTCTTTTTTATTTTACTTCTTAGTGATTTAAAATTTTCCAAATGAAGCAAACTTCCAGAAGTTTTATATTTTTTATGAGAATCATTCTTTTGTTTAATGCAATGTATAATATGACGAGAAAACCAAGGCGGATAATTTGGTTTCGGAATCTTTTTATAGTTAGCTACGTAAACATCGAACGTATCATATAATTTTTTGTAAAAAATATCACATAGTTTCTCAATAGAGTTTTCTTGGTCTAAAAAATTCCAATCTATATTCAATAAAGCATTATATAAATCAAGGAAGTTAGTTTTTTTTTAAATTATAATTATTCATAAGGTTAGGTAGAGAGTTTCGTTTAAAATTTGCAGACGAACAATATTTTAAGGTTATCAGTAGGGCCGGATGGTGGCTATCTTCATTAATAAGTATATTCAATGCTACACTGCTCATTATTATGTATAACTAAATCCAAAATTCGGTTACTATGGTTTCTAGTTTTATTACTTTGACATAAATTAACACAATTCAAAAAGTTATTTAATAAATTAACCGAGGCATCCTCCATGTCCCCATCCAGAAACTCCGCATAACTAGGTATGTTAAAATCACCCAAAATATAGATATTGGAGCCAAAGAAGTTTGCAAGTGCAAAAGAAATGAAAGATTTAAATAAATTTTCTAACAGAGTTAATGTTGTAGGCGGTGGTACATAAACAGTAAAGATAAACATAGATGAAAAATCGAAAGAAATTTTTACACATACCAAGTCAATCTCAGGACAGAAATTGTTCTTAGGGATATTAACTAGAGTTGATCGAAAACGCTGATTGACTCCCAATAAAAAACCTCCACCCCGTTTCTTATTTGTTCCTGTAGCATTTCGGTTTGCCCGGTACACATTATAGTTACTAGAAAATAATTCATTATCATATACTGAAGAATCCAACCAAGTTTCTGTAAACGCTATCACACTGAGAATCGAACACGATACATTATTAAACAATTCAATAATTTTAGTTCTGAGTCCTCGAGTATTTTGATAATAAAGTGAAAAATTGGGATTTGATACTACCTGGATCTTAACGGCCGACGGTGTACACTGGAGGAAGCGATTTGAAGTAGATGGAGATGAAATGGGCGGCGACAAGAGAGTTAATGGCTATTGAGTTAAAATATTGGCGCGAAGTTTCTCACACGCGGTTTTATAAACCAAGCATTGGTTTATATCCCATGCCGCATGACTAGTATTAACAGGGTTGCCACGATTATTACTATTCTATTTAACACAGTTGGAACAATTTAAATCATTAGATTGACAATCTTTAACATGATGATCTAATCCACACCTAGGGCAGCAGGGGGTCTTAGAACAGTTTTTAGAAGAGTGATAAAATTCATTACAATTATAGCAACGACTCACCTCAACCCCGTCAAACACCGTACATGCGTCATATCCCACAAAAATATTCCCCACTATCAAGGCCCTATCATAAGTCACTCTATCCACCTGTAACATGGCCTGGAAAACCTTGGCATTCCTCTTAGTTTTACATATTTTTATTTTCAATATTATACGGAGGTTAACTTGCTATATATTTTTGTTGGCTTAGAAAACACACAGCAGTCTCGGAAGAAGATCATTGGTGCAATCCTGCTTTTACTGCGAAAAATAGGACAACAAGTTTTGATGCCGATGCCGAATAGTTCGAAAATTCATGTCCGTACAACTGAAAATTTTTTATTTATATTTTTAAAATTATATAGTCGTTAACTTACACCTGGAAACGGTTAAGAGAAAATGAAAGCAAAATATTTAATATATTTCGTCAAAAAATTTTTAACTTTTTATTATAATGACCAGTCAAATTTTCAAGAAATTCATTCGAGAAGGATAAATTATTATAAATCAAAAAGTTATAAATAATAAATGCAAAAAAGAACATGTCCAAATACAAAATAACATTTTATCTCCAAAATCAACTACGTAAATTTAACCTCAATATATTATACTTTGTGCTACACCCCTTTTCATTCTGTAAATCTCAAAGAAAATTTATAATGAAAAGAGCCCAAGAGAAACTTTAATCAACGGATTTAGCCGAAGTCGGCAAGAAGAAACCTAATGAGGAAGTTATCGGAAGTTTGAAATAAATTATTGAACATTGCGCTTTAAGGATTGAGACCCTTTTTTCATAAAATGGATGTATTTTACCTTTTTTTTTTACTGGGATTTAAATGTGGGTTTGGTGCAACTCCAAATATATTAGGTCGTTAGTAATATATATATATACTTATATATATATATATATATATATATATATATATATATATATATAACATTAATAGTTTGGGTTGAAGCTACTAACAAACATCCATTATGACATTTTATAAGGAAATAGAAGTATCACATGGACCGCACATGGTAATGCATCTTAAGGAATTGTCAAAATCATACACTAAACTTGCCGCTCAAAAAAATAGAAGGATTTTTTTATTAAGATGTAAACATTTAGATCTATTTCCTACGTTTTTAAACTTAAATGTTTCACATATTTGTTTTGCAGGTACGTACCTTGAAAATAAATTTAATAACATCATCATGAAAGATAAATATATTATTTTGAACTTACCTATTACAGAGGCAAGCAATGAAATTATTTAAATACATCCATTAGAGAAAACATTAAAAAAACTGAGAGATACTTAACAAATAATATATTAGATATATTCTTACCGTTAGAAAATAATAAGTTTGAGAAATTGCATAGAAAAATTAAAAAAAGACACCAAAAAAAATTAAACCAATTATTTAAAAAGCGTGAGATCTGTAAGTTTTATCATATGGTCCAAATTTCTCATTAGATGTTACAAAAGAAAAATATATCCCAATAACTGAATATATAGCCTCAATTGAATCTATTATTAGCAATGAGTCAGATGACAAGAAGGACACAATTAGAGCTGAACTAACTAATGTTTTAACTAATCATAATCAAAATAACACACTAAAAAATAAAAAGTAACTGCTTCCAAAAAAATTTAAAAAAGAAATTAAATCGAACAAAAAAATTAATCAAAGACAATCCTCAAATCATTGTTCTAAGGCTTGATAAAAGCAATAAAATAGTAGTTATGAACAAGGCAGATTACGAGACAAAAATGAACAACTTACTAAAGGACGAAAATACATATAAAAATATTAAGAGTGATCTAACGAACTTATATCAAAAGAAAAAAAATACCTTCATAAAAAAATTGATCAATGTAAAAGAACTAACTGAAAAAGATGCAAAAAGGCTAACCATTCACAATGCTATTCCACCAAAAATATACGGCCTACCAAAATTACATAAACAAAATATACCACTAAGACCTATTGTTTCTTGTATACAATCGCCATTCTATAGTTTATCAAAATTCTTATCAGATTGCATTTCAAATATTACAGGCAAAAACGATTTTTTTATTAAAGATTCATTCGCATTTGATACAATAAACCTACCTGAAAATTACAGACTCATTTCGCTAGATGTTATACCTTTGTATACAAACATACCAAATCAACTTGTCCACACTATTTTAGCAGAAAAATGGGAAATTTAAAAAAAAACATACATCGCTATCAAAAAATAATTTTATGGATGCTGTTGACTTCGTTCTAAATACAAATTACTTTCAGTACGAAAATACTTTTTACAAACAACTCGATGGATGTGCTATGGGATCACCAATTTCATCTACCATTACTCAGTTAGTAATGGAATATTTAGAGGAAAAAGTTTTAGAAAAATTAAATTTTAATATAATATTTTTCAAACTTTTTGTCGATGATTGCATAGCAGCCGTACCACAAAATAAAATAAATGAAATTCTCCAAGAGTTTAACAGTTTCAACGAAAAATTACAGTTCACGTCCGAAACAGAAAATAATAATAAAATAAATTTTCTAGATATGACACACGCAAAAAAAATAAAATTTTAACTGAATGGTACACCAAACCATCTTGGTCAGGTAGATATCTAAACTATTTCTCTAATCATTCAAAAACTCAAAAAAATAGCGTTATAATTGGTCTATCTGATCGTGCTATCTCCCTAATATCTCCAGAATTCCGACCAAAAATACTACAAAAAGTAAAAAACACACTAATAAATAATAATTTCAACGAAAAGACTATCACCAAAATAATTGATAAACGAACATATAAGTTTTATAATAACGTAAAAAAAAAACATAGAACATAAACAGCAAAAATATGTAGCATTACCTTACACTAGTGAGCTGTCAGAAAAAATAAAATACATTTTAAAAAAGCATGATATTATCCTATGCCACGCCATACATTTTTCACAAATTTAAAAAGTAAAACTCCTCTCATGAATAAATCAAATGTAATATATTCAATCTCTTGCACAAATTGTCCCAAAAATATATAGGCACAACGAGCCAATTACTGAAGAACAGATTAAATGGCCATAAATATACGAAAAACGCCTCAACAGCGTTAAACAAATTCACACAGGACGAAAAACATACCTTTGATTATAACAGAACCAAAATAAAAAACAAAGATATGAATTACCAAAAATTACAGATAAAGGAAATGACTGAAATTAAAAAAGACAAAAACACTGTTAACGACAGAACAGATATGGGAAATTTGAGCCACATTTACACAAGCCTAATTTAAACAAAAATATTAAGTATTCGATCCTGTCAAATAAAAATCAAAAACTGAATATCTTCTTAAACATAAAACTAAATATATACCTTATTTGTTATAAAAAAAAAAATAAAAAAAAACAAAACACATTCGCATTCCATGTATCCTCAGTAGACGTTGTAAAAATTAAAATTTATTTAGTAATAGAATAACAAAATGTCAAGGTAGGTACCGGTAAAATTAAATATTTTTAAGAATTTTAAAAATTTAAATACTGTTTTAGAATGTTTTGTTTGTTTTTTTAAAGTTGTAAATGTTGTAAATATTAATTATATAAAAAATATTTTTAGGAGGAAAAAATTTTGAAAATGCCTTGAATAAAGGGCGAAACGTCAATTGTTTTGTTTTTATTAAATATAGAACCTAAACCCAAGAAAAGACAAAATAAAGGAAAAAGGATATATATATATATATATATATATATATATATATATATATATATATATATGTTGTCATAGGCGTTCTATGTTGAATATAAGAAAATATAATTTTCTAAAAAGTTCCAGATCTTTCAGAGGCGTCTGATGAGAAAATCAAGAAGAGGAAAACATAATTTAATAAATTATGAACCAGTAGAAAATAAACCTAAAACCCTACAAACTAGAAACACAAACTAATACTATGAAGTGTATATTGCTATAAACTCCGTTACATTGCCCCCTTTCAAATATTGATCGTCCCGATCAACCTTCTTGATCTTGATAATGGGTCAATCTGTCAAGATGCTTGGCTCTTATCTTCGCATGAGGGCTTTTCTGAATTCGGTACACCAGATCGTTTAATCGTCTAGGTTGTACTGACCTTCCCATGACTCCTAACGCTTTGTTGAACATTCTTTGGTTCTTTTTCAATTGTACAACCACACTTTTTTACCAACCATGAATCCACCTCTAGGCTTGAGGTCATAGCCGGTCGCTTTCTCTCTGTAGTCATCGCTGTACCTTCTCGAGGATGACCTGTGCAACGTTCTTCTTCCAGAGTCCCTTTCGCGATCGCAGTTCCTCTCGACATACCTTCTCGAGAATGACCTATAGAACCTTCTTCTTCCGTAGCCTCTTTCGCGGTTACGATCCATTTCGTCACGTTCTCCATGGTCGCCGCGATTATTCCTTCTATTTCTTTCGTAGAGGCCCTTTCTGTCATCGCCTCCAACAGCAGTAATCTGTGGAAAATCTCGGTAAAAGTGACCGTACTATTCACACTGGTAACAATGCCATAGTACTTGAATTGTATCGGCAACCCTGACCTCTTGTTCTTGATCTGGCATAAGTCACTCTAATGCGACAACCGCATACTTCAACTCCATCGCAAGCCTTGATGGCAACTGTAGCTTCGTTTTATCTTTGTGAATGTTTTTCTTCAGGATCCATAGAACCTCCACAGCTTGACCTCGTAGTGCTAGAACAAGAGCACGGGCCTTCTCAGGTGGACTCCAATTATTACCGGTGGCGGCGGCTTCGAATTGACGGACATAGCTAAGCCAAGGTACTTTGCTGTCAAAGATAGGTGGCTTCACCACACTAGTTGTAGGAATACCATCTACCTTTATTATACCTTTATTGGCTATCTTCTCGATTTGCAAATGTAATCGTTGCATCTGTTTCGGGATTCCCGTCATCTCGTGTTGTATTTCGCTATGTGCGTCTTTTCTAATTTGCAAATGTAACCGTTGCATCTATTTCGGAAGGGTAAGTAATCTAGAACCTCAATAACATTTTATTATATAACATCTCTCCTGAGACCTTTTTTTCTTATTCAGAGAGGTTGATTTCATCAAAATTTAATGCTCTTTATATTGATGTTATAACTGTTAATAGCTTAAGTTACATAGCAGGAATTTCTGTTTTCTATTAGAGTTTCCAGCCTATAATTATATGGTTAGGTTCTCTATGTTTTAACCTTAAAACAGAGTGATACGTGAGTATAGAGAATGTCCACATCAAAACGTATTATTCTGTTCTCTGGCTCCAGATACCAAATATTGGTAATTTTTAACATATGTGTGCATCTAACCTTCTAAAGACAGTTTCATTTTTTTCCATATAACTTATTAATAATTTAGGTCACAATACTTATTTCTTTTAAATATCCTATCACCTGTAACTTATTATATTCTCAACTTAATTATTAAAATATTTTTCGGGATTCAAAAATTTTATAGACAAAATTTATCAACATTCATTTTGTCAGATTATAAGCTGTATATATTAGGCAATATATGTCATAACTGATTTTAAATAGGTAACTAATTATCTCATAAAATCATAATCTCTATTTATTAGCAAATATAATAATATAATCAATTGTTTATTTTAACCAATGGTCTAAAAGCCACTTTGTCAAACTTGGGCAATCCTAGTTTATTAAATTCATACAAAATAATAGACAATTAATGCACATACTATTTATCACTAAATATTATAATAATTCAAGCTAATCGGATGAATAAAACAATATTTAACTAGATAAAATATCGATTTAAAGATAATTTTTGGCAATTCACTTGATTTTAAAATGCCATGTAACAATAACAAAGTGTTAGTGCTAAAAATAATTCTTTTTCTAAATTTTTTGCAAAAAGAAAAATCTTAAACTTTTGGACACTGGATATGACACATTATACCTATTATTTATTTCGCTTTCATAAAAATAATTTGAAAGAGGGGCCGTAGAGATGTCAGGTCTCAACGTACAGTCAATAAACATTTAAAGAGTTTGTTGGTTCAGCAGATATTTTCAGAAATGCACAGAATCTACTGGCATAAGGTACTACTAGAATTATCTCAACGTAAAATGTTTGCGAATCAGTTTTCCCATTTATATAGGACTCGCTAAGTACCTAATAATATTTTAACCAAATGTCTATATTTAGAGTTAATAATTATTTTTCTTGTAAATATTAAACCACCTGGGGGATATCATCATTTAGCATCTTGGCTAAGAGACTTAGGTACAATAAATTATATTGTTAATGCTGGCTGGTGATTTTTAATTAACTTATTTTGCCAATAGACCCTTTGTTTTAAGATATGTTGCAAACAATTTAAAGAAAAATATTTTTTTATTTAGAGTGTTCAAATGTGCTTCAGGAGAAAGAGGAAAATGTAAAGATATGTATCAAAAATAGGAAAAAGTGACAAGTGAAAAGAATTTTTTTTTTTTGGAAAAACTATTTACGTTCGCTAAAACAACTTCCTTGTTCTACGACCCAGAATTAGATATGTCCTAGGTCAAAAACACCGGCGTATTTTTCGATTTTGCGATATAAATTTGCATAGTTCAAAAATCGGGATAACATTAATTGAAAGAAAATTTTCCGGCGAACAAATTTTTTCTTATATTTTGCTCTAGGATCTATGTTTACGGAGGTATAATAAAAAAAATTGGAACAAAATCGTTGATTTTTGACAATTTTTGGTTGATAATTTGTTCATGCTTCGATCTCCCATTTTCAGACTGACACATGTATCCGCGCCCTTACTTTCATATTATGTTATCGCTTTTTCATTTTAAGATCACTTTCACGTATGATTCACTCAAAATATTACACTGGTTTACAAAAAAAAAGTTGATGCCTGTTTGACGAGACCACTTTATTCTTATGTAATTTGACGTCATGAATTCAAATCTGAGGTCCGCTAACTTTTATGACGTCAGGTTGAAGGTTCTTTCAAGGTCAAATGGAGTAAAATTCAATAAATAAATCTGAAGAAATAGATATGTATGCTTTTGTGGTCGTTGAATCGGAATTCGTGGTTTGTTTAATCCCTCAAAGATCAACCAGAGGTTATTTCAGGGTCCTTACCTGATCAATATTCGTGGATTATCTAATCTTTCAAGGTCAGACACAGCTCACTTCAGGATAATTCTAAGGTTAAATTGAGAAAAATCAACTAAATAGATCTGAAAAAAAGATACGTAGGTTTTTACGGTCTCTGAATCTGAATTTGTGTTTTTTTTAATCCCCAAGGGCAGCCAGGGTCATTTCAGCGTAATTTCGAGGTAAAATTGAGAAAAATCTACCAATTAAATCTGTAAAAGAGGACATTTAAACTTTTGTTTTTGTTTATTTGTTTATTACCTCAAAGAAGGCCAGAGATCATTTCAAGGTCAAATTTAAAAAGAATCACTAAATAAATCTGTAAAAGAAGAGACCCTACGCGCAGCTAGATCGATATCTGTTATCCAGCAGACAGATAAGCGCATCGAGTTTTGAAGCGAAACTCGAGCTCCCAAAACCACGTATCCACATAAACAGTTAAATTGATTCCCGTCACACAGCAGATATGAAAGCGGAGTCAGTTATTTTAAAATAGTAAGCCAAAACTCAAGTTCCCAAAGTCACATAACCCAAAACCACACACTCTATATGCAACTAGATTGAAGGCCACGACATAGCAAACAGGCCAGCGAAATCCATGCCCGTTACGCAGCAGACAGAAGCGAAAAGCAACGACTTATGAATGTATGAAGCAAAACCCAAGCTCTCCGAAAATTGTATACCCCAGACACATCACGTATGAGAGCTTGGATTTTGTGCTATACACTTGTAAAACCTCACTTCGCTAGCCTGTTTGTTATGTAACGAATATCGATCAAGCTAGGCGTAGGATCTGCGGTTTGAGGAGCTTAGGTTTCCCCTTAAAAACTCGCTCCGTGGGATATATGGTTTTGGAAGCAGAAGTTTCGGCACAAAAACTCAATCCGCCCGCTTGTCTGCTCTATAACGGATATAGATCCAGCGGAACGTGTATTTTCTTCTTTTATAGAATTATTTAGGGTATTTTTTCAACTTGACCGTGACATGACCTTGAAATAATCTTTGGTTAACCTTGAAGTATTAAACAAACCACGAATTCAGTTTTAGCGCCCTCAAAATCTTCATATCTTCTTTTACAGATTTATTTGGTGAATTTTTCTTAATTTGACCTTGAAGTGACCCTGAAATGACTTCTGGCTGACCTTGTGGGATTAAACAAACCACGAATTCGGATTCAGCCACCTTAAAAATCTAGATATCTACTTTTTTAAATTTATTTCGTAAATTTTTCTCCATTGGGCCATGGAATACCTTGAACTATATAAGAATAAAATAGTCTGCTCAAATATATATTAACTTTTTCTTTTATAAATCTGTGTTATTAGTTAACGAAGTTTATATTACCACTGTGAATTAACAGCGACGCTAATTGTATCCATTTTGCAGTAGGATACATCATATACTCATTTCTTAGAAAAATAAAGAATTGTTTTAGTTATGAATGATTATGTCGCAATAACGTAGACTCTTCCTTGCCGTATAGTTAATATTAAATATTGAATTTTTTATTTTGATTATCTCGACTATGAGATGTCTGAAATTTCGCAGTCTTGCGGAAAATTATACCAGTAATGAATACTCGAACTGGCAAAAAATATATAGAAACTCGATTTGTCGGTGAACTAACAACCTTAAGAATAAAGTTGACATTTTATATCCAGCAAACGTAAAAAATCACGTGTTCCATAAATTCGTTAAGACATATATTGACAGAAAAAAGCATGGTTAGTTATCTCTTCGCAAATTCTCTTTCGTTATCATTTTTAAATATATTAGTTGTGACGAAAAAATGTACTATGGTTTCTTAAAATAAGAAAATATTTTTAATAAAAGTAGGGGTTACATAGAATGATTAATGCATTTATGAGAAAATCTAAGCGCTTTATATTTACTAGGTATAAAAACATATATAAAATAATATTTTTGTATTAAATAAGGGAAAATATGATCTATATATAGACATCACTTTATTGTAGTCAACTTTTTACCTTCCTTCACGCTCTATTTTTCTTGGTCACATAAATTGTATATACAAGATAGACACGTTTGGACCTTATTGTTATTATTAACTTTATTGACCTAGGTTCTGAAGCTGGAAGTAATTGTCTTTCAAGCGTTAAGAAAAATTATATATAGCAGCTCATTTCTAAACTGAATAATTTTTGTGGAAGTTTATTTAGGCATGTACAAATAAATTATATTTTATACCTAAATATTGAAAACTTAATTTTGGTAAAACCATTCAAACATAACACCTACCTGCTATCAATATCTGCCGAAGTAAAATTTTCTACTTCTGGTTGCAAATAAAAAATTTTCACGTTCCTTAGTCAAGGCAAAGGTTTGGGCACCGCTGATGAGTAAAGTGAGGCAGCGTTTTTAATTTGCTATAGATGACGCTAGTGTGACAGAAAAGTATAATCTTAATTTAACGACTGTTTACTTGAAAGGTTCTTCTGGTTGGTTTTGTGTTTAGACGACTCTCAAGTGATTAAGTTACTGGCCTAGACAGTGTATAACTTATTGTTTAGTGTTTCTAAAAATTATAGTGAAGAAATTAGAAAGTAAATTTATTTCTTGATTAACGATATATTAACGGAAACGATATAGATTATTAAGTTTTTCTCTAAATATCAACATCCCAAATTTCTGTTCTTTTTCAATAAGTTTAAACCTGCTCTTATATCTCTTTATATTATATTATACTTTTAGCTTTACCGTGAAGCCAAGGAATATGAGTAGATCCAGGAACTATTGTGTTTCTAGTAGTCCAAGCCATAGGTAAATATAGTGACGTTAATTCCGAGATGGATGGAACCTACCAAGGAGTGTTGAGGGTAATGTAGAAACAACCACTACATAAAATATAACAGCAAAAAATAGGTTGAGGCCAAGGGTAGGAGCTGTGAAAGTTGGCTAAAACAGATTTTTTGAATCTACAAGCCAAGAAACACATTTTGGAAAAATGTTTCAAGTTTCAAACAAAAGTTGTAGAGATTTTAAAAACCTACAACTTGAGCTGTCATTCGATTCTTTTTGTTAATTTATTATGACCAAAAGGCCAGGTGTTAGCTGTTTTTCGAAGCCTCAGACATAGATATAAAAAGTATTTATTTAAGCCATAATTTTTGATCTTTGAATTTATTTCAAATTTGTAACTTAACATTTTTTATAAAAATTATATCAAAATTTTATTGGTAAGCCGTCAAAAAGACATATTGTGTGATTTTTTAATATTTGTTAAATCCAACTTTGTATGACTTTGATGCTCTCGATGAATCAAAATTAATTATTATCAGCTATTTTTCGAACCCTAACATACATATTTAAAAAGTATTTATTTAAGCCATAATTTCATATTTATTACAAATTTGTAACTTAATATTTTTTATAAATATTGTTCCCAAATTATATTGGTAAGTCGTCAAAAAGAATTATTTTGTGATTTTTTAATATGTGTAAAATCCAACTTTTCTATTTGCATGACCTTGATGCTCTCGATAAATCAAAATAAACTATTATATACTAAAAAGTGTACTACAAAACAAAAGAAATATTTTGGTCCATCGAGCACCCCATAATAATAAAATTACAAAACAGTGCATGTTGGACGAATAATTTACAATATTAATTTTCATATAATTTCTACATAAATATTAATTTGAAAACTGTAGTAAATATAAATACAAGAGAGTGTCTCAAGTAAACATTTTTTTTATTTATGTCCGAAAAGCGAAAAACAGCGATCTTACCCATCTTTGTGTACTACTCATAGTTATTTCAGTTTATCATAAATGTAGGTTAATTAGTTTATCCCTACTTAGTTGCTAGTATGGGAACATCTTTGCAAGGGACGCAGAACGCAGTCACAGCAGTATTAAGTGGTCTATCTATCCTTACATTATTTAACCTATGGTTAAGACGTTAGTTAACGGTTCGCGAGATAAAGTGTCTATCCAGTTCTTCTTGTGATAGTTGTGTTGCCATACCAGCAGTTTGATTAGAAATGGCTTGTAAAATAGTTTAATTAAAAGGATAATTATTTTTTTTTATAATTTTATTAACTGAAGTATAAAATCATATTTTATGAAGAAATTTAAGTTACTTCCCAACTACATTTTCTGTAAATTTCACGCATGCTCAAATATATCAAAGTACCGGGAACCTATTAGTTATTTTCGCGTCACTAATTTGAAAGTATTAGCAACCTTTATCAATAAATGAATATATAAATTATTCAACTGAACCTAATAGTATATTTTGTAATATAAAATTGGTTAATTTTCACCTTTTTAATCATCAAAAATCCTCTACAGGGCAAACATGGATTAATGTGTTTTCCTTCAAAAATTAACCCTCACACTTAAAGCTGGTCAAGGTAGACAGTATAGGGTTTAAATCGATAACTATAATCATAAGTCACAGATGTTTTGAGTCTCAAAAATGTCAAAATAAATATTCGCTAATATTAATCAATGAACCGTCAAAAATGGAATATTTCGTCTATTTTTGGGAGACAATTCTTACTTATTTGAAGACCTCATTTCAAGGTTGTTATCTTTAATTTTACTTTGTTAGCGTTTATTTCTTGACATATTTTACACAAATTATTACGATATCACAAGTAAGCCAAATTTGACTAACTAGAAGATCTAACTTCCATAGCAACTGGATTTGGTTTAAATCTTAAACCTTCGTAGTAAATCTGCCTTAAAATCTTTCCGGCTTAATCGATTTTCCATAGATTTATGTATATATATTACTCTGTATGAAATCGATTAAGATAAAACCTAAATGGTATATATTGACTCTTTGAGTTTCAATAACTTGGTACTGACCTGTTTCAATAGGAAAATTATTTCACTTAATAGCTTACAGCTTATCCCGGGTGAGATAAAAAATTACAGACGAGATCCAATAATTCTGACGCAACTAATCCTATTTAAAATCACATTCTTTAGCTGTTGCTCTACTGTATTGGTGGATCAGTTATCATCATCATCATTATTGTTATCATTATCATATTCTGCTATCAATCCGTTGTCGGATCTTGCTTCGTCTAATTGTGTGCCCACCTTAGTACCTCTCCATATCTTTTTAATCTTTTTTTTTTTATCTTAAGCCTGTTGTCCCTAGCTGAATCAGGCTCGTTCCTTTATGTCATCCATCTATCTTGTGGGTTGCCACCACCTTATGATTTAGGGAATCCAGCGATTGTCGGACATTTCTGCAAGATGGCTGGCCATACTTCACCTCAGTTTACAAATTCTTATTAGCTCATTGATTAGTTTAGGAATCTTACGTTGCGTATTTGATAACGGCGACATAAGCCTAACGTTGGTTTTTCAATGGCCCTCTGAGTGATTTGTAATTTGTGACTAATTTCATTTCTTACTGTACAAGTTTCTGATCCATATGTGAGTAGGGAGTGTACATACCGGTCAAATGTTTGCGCCTTCAAAGTATTTGGTGCGTTCGATGTAAAGATATTGCATAGTTTACCGAATACCGACCATGCCAATGATATTTGTTTTTCCAGGTTTGTTTATAGAGGTTATATTTTGAGATTGTAATATCAAATGTATGTGAGAGTCTGGTCTTTTGACGTCACGTCTATTTCAAAGATATTTTCATTTTTGACTCCGTCTGTCCAATCTCTTCAGTTTTCCTTTCTATTATTGTTAGCATTTTTAGGTCTTTGCGTTGGCTGCAGTTAGTACAGTATCTTCGGTAAAACATAAATGATTCAAATATTCGCCATATATCTTTATTCCATTATTCTTCTCATTAAGCCTTTGAATATGTCGTGTATCTACCTGTCTTCTGATCGTGATTTTGTTAGTATTATCTCTGAAGGCTAACTGAAACGTTGTTGCATTGTAATTTCTTTAAATTCATGCTATATACCTATGGTATATTTGACGGCTGCTTATTGAGTTAAAAACTCTAAATATTTTCACGGAATCGAATACCTTTTAGTCCTTTTAGTAATCAACGAACTCTGCCCAAGCATTGATGTTGTATTCTCTTATTCACATCATCTGGTCCAGAGTATTAAAGTTCTTTCTAAAGGAGTCCTGCTCCCGTGGCTGGTAGTGATTTCGAGAATAGGTCTATAGCTGTTCAGTTTGCTATATGTTACCCTTTTTGTATAAGAGGATCACTACATATGGTATATCACACTCCAGCAGACATTAGTTTGATATATTTTTCATCATTTCTAGTATTGATTCCCCTCCTAGTTGTAACATTTCAATAAGTAGGCCATCTTAGGCCAGTGCGCGACATCTTGCCGTCTTATTTAAACATGATGCTTTTTCTGGGTCTATATTTTGTACTCGTGCTCTATCCAATTCCATTTTTAACTGATTTTTAAAAGGAGGTTCTCAATTTGTCGAGTATGTATGTTTTTTTTTATGTATGTACACCGATTACTCCGGAACGGCGGCACTGATTTTAATGGAATTTTTTACATTATGTTCAGGAAGTTGCTGCGGTGGTCCCATATTTTTTTGGACGAAATTGGTGCAGTAAATTCCAAGATGGCGCTGACAATATGGCGGCCAAAAAAATAATTTTGCCCGATTTTCTCCAAAATTGGTACGGAAGAATTTTTGGGGTCATACACAACGAACCTGAAATTATTTTAAAAAAATTAAATATGGCGGATCCAATATGGCGGACGAAAAAATTAATTTTGTCCGATTTTTTCCAAAATTGGTACGGGGAAGTTTTCGGGGTCGCACATAACGATTCTGAAATTATTTTTCAAAAATTCAATATGGCGTATCCAATATGGCGAATAAAAATTTAATTTTGGCTGATTTTGTTTAAAAATTGATATGGGGGAGTTTTTGGGGATCGCACATTACGAATCTGAAATTATTTTTAAAAAAATTAAATATGGCAGATCCAAGATGGCGAATTAAAAATTCCACACCTCTCGATTTTGTCTAAATTAAGTATTGGGGGATTTTTGTTAGTGCTAATTACGAATTTAGAATATTTTTTGAAAAACTCAATCTGGCGGATTTAATATGGCGTCCTAAAAATTTTACATTTTTCGATTTTCTCCAAAACTGATATAGGGGGTTCTTGGGGGTGTAAATTATAAATTTAAAAGTATTTTTTCAGGATTCAATATGACGAATCCAATATAGCAGACTAAAGATTTTACATTTTCCGATTTTGTTCAAAGGCGGGACTGAATCGCTTTAGGGGGTTTTTGGAGTATTGTACTACGAATATAAAGTTAACTTTTTACAACTATTAAGTTGATAAGATACAATATGAAGGACTGAAAATTTTACTTTTTCCAATTTTGTCTAAAATTGATATTGAGGGGTTCTTGGGGGTATACAAACTCAACATGCAGTATAAAATATATCGGGCTAAGAAATTTACGTTTTAAGTACTTTAAATATCGATATTGGAAGGTTTTGGGGCCTATATTACCCACCCAAAATTAATTTGAAATTTAAAATAGTGGATTTACTATGACAGACTAATTGTTTGACACAATTTCACTGGTATTTGGAGAATTCTAAGAATTAAAGAATTTTTAGTGGTTCATTTTAAGGTGATTTACAACTTTGGATAAAATGGGTAATTTTTTGCCACCTTGAAGTCATTGCGAGGTACACTAATCTCGATTAATACTTAGTTCAAATGACTTATGGATATCATCATGAATTGAAAACTAAAAATTAAAAAATAAAATTTTTATAAAAAAAATGGAACCGACTTCTAAAAGTGCTCCAAAAAGTGAAAAATAACTATAAATTTTTATATGAAATTGAAATTTTGAAGTCGACGTCAAATTATTTCTAAATGAAATAAATAACTACTAATATATACAAATTATGGTAAGAAAGTTCACATTTTATCAGATATTAGTTTGGCGCCGACTTCAAAAATTTCAATTTCATATAAGAATTTATAGTTATATCTCACTTTTTAGAAGTCGGTTCAGTTTTTTTCTATAAAAATTTTATTTTTTCAAGTAATAGCCGACCCATCACTATGGAAAATTTTGTTCTAGTGCGAACCGGGTACCTAAAAACTGCGTATCATTCCGCCGATATATTTTTGAATAAATGTAGCGAGAAAATTAATACTAACTGATATTTTATCTCGTTAAAACTTCATTTTTTAAATAAATTATATTCTAAATTTATTTTCATTACCAGCAAAGACGAAAACAAACAACTTATTTGCGAAAATGTCGTTTGCAATTTAATTTGTTCTAACTGTTAATAATTGCAAAAACACAAAATTACACCATGTAATTACCGTGGTTAAATAAAAATGCATAGAGATTAATAAAACTCTGTTTTAGGTAAGAACAATAGCGTTATTAAAAAAGTTAATATTTCAATCCAACGATCTTCCGAGAGAAAGAACAATGAGGTAATTTATAAGATGCGCCATAAGACGGTCAAATTAGTTTAAGCCAAGTGAAAAATTAATTTTGACTGTGGTAAATTAAATTAGAAATTATAGAGAATTTTTTAAATAAGAATAAATGGTTGGTTATAAGCCGGAAATGTACGCCGATAAAATTAAATAGAACCACAAAAGGAATGTTTTTTTTTTAACTCAAGGGTATTAACAAAAGGAGTATGTAAGAAAATTTATTCAAAAATTATGAAAATTAGGAAAAAAATATACTTTACATGGCCATACTGACATTTTATAATAGTATTAAATATTATTAGCTTCAAGATTTTCCTTAAACACGTTACGTAGCAAAATTTATAGAAAGCCAACTTAGCGATATCGAATAGAAATCGATATTAAATTTTAATTCAAAACTACACCTTTTTGATTAAAAAGTATAGTTATTTTCAAATGGTAGGGCTTTTATTGCAGTTCAAAAATCTGTTTAGGTTTATAATAACTAGTTCTATTAATTTTACCTTGTTTATGCAAATACTCACGGTATGGACAATCACAGTGACATTTTCCTTTAGAATTTATCATTAATCCCTTATATAAAAATAATCCATTTATTGTACTTTTAGCTTTACTATATTTTAAACCTTGGTAGCAACATTTCCTGTTTGATTTCTTTTAAAACTCTGATTTGTAGCCTACTTTCTTACACTACAAATACAGTTTTAATTACGTTAATATCCTGATACATCGTAACTGGCTGTTTTCTTTATAGAAGTGTATTTACCGTACCTTCTTTTTTTTCCTAGATTTCGGTTTAACATCTTTCCCGGGGATTATTTTAATTAATCTCGCAAATTCTATTTACATTCTTGTTTTATTAGATTATGGCGTCATTCTCTTCTTTTTGCACCGTTCGGAAATTCTCCACCGCCTCAAGAGTATTCTCTTGGGTTATAGAGAACGCTGTGCACAGATTCTGCTCTGTATGTTCCATACTTGCGGAAGGAAATTTGGGCAGGTAGCTTATGCTTTGGTCGAAATGGCCTAAAGCACAGAGATTTGTTTTATCGTTTCTTTCTCTATGGGTTAATCTACGGAATTTTATTGAATTGTACCGAAATTTATTAGTATAATAATTCTTCCAACTTTGATCTGCAATAGGATGATGTTAATTGTGTTCGATTCATCTAGAGCTCACATTGGTTTTGGAAGACATGCCGACAGCTTAATTTTATTGATTTTTTGTTGGTTAAGAAAGTTACTTTGACGGTTTCAATCGTACTTGAATATTGTACTACGTACAATTGTTGTCAGACTGATCAATTTCATCATTGGTGATTTTTTTCTGTCCTGTTTCTTCTGCTTTTTTTCTGGAAGTGAATATTTTACTTGGGAAGAAAAAATCGTTATCTTCGTCAATTTTGATCTTAAATAGCCGAAGTGTGGAAGCAATGAGAGTACGAGATTTTTAATCCAATATTTTGGGATATTCGGCCAAAGTTGCCCCTTTGTTCGTTAATTTTTATTATTTTGTTTGCTTGCCTAATCTTTTGCCTTTTTGTGTTAATGAACACGTTCTTCTTGGAAGGATTTATCCACAAGTAAATACACACGTGGTCAGGGGCGGATCCAGCCTCTCTCTTTGGGGGGGGGGGGTGATATCACAAAAGTATAGTATGGCAAGCGAAAGCAAGTTGTCGATGGGGGGGGGGGGGGGTGAGAGACATCGGCTACATTCTCATTTCTAGTGTAAAAGGCAGGGGCGGGTCTATTTTTCTGAATTTGAAGTTCTTGGAGAGGGGGGGCGATCACAAGAAAAAACAAATTGTCGACAGGGGGGGAGAACGCGGGCAACAAACACATTCCTAGTATAACAGGCAGAATCGTGTCTATTTTTCTTAACTAAAAGCTCTTGGGGGGAGTTGCTATCGCAAGAAAAACAATTGTCAACGGCAGGGGACTGTTAGCAGCATACACATTCCTAATATAAAAGGCAAAATCGGTTCTATTTTCCTGAACTCAAAGCTCTTGGGTAGGGAAGGGGCAATCGCAAGCATACACATTCCTATATTCTATTCAAGAACTAGAGAGAGTAATAAAACTCTTACCGAAACCTTCAACTTACCTGCTCCGGTGCCGCAGGTAACTGAGAACTACCGTGAATCTAATTATATTTAATTATATTTAAACATTATAAGGTTTTATAAATTTACTGCAACCATAGAGTTTCTGATTTCTGTCAGTGAGCAAAGTACACCTTACAAAGTGTCCTTAGTGATTTATCTTGGTTGTGGTTGTTTTTATATATTATATGAGATTAGTGAGATACCCAAAAGATACCCAATGGATATGGTTTCTGCACCTATAATTATTCTAAAATCGTTAAGCCAGGGGACTTTTTTCTCAGCGAAAAACTTATTACTATGAATGTTTATGATGCCTTAAAATATCAATATATAGATAATATTGTTAAAAGTTCTGTTGAGATGTGTTCCAACATAACAGATTTTGCCAAAGACACCGCACTAAAAACATATGTATTTCGAGAAGAAAAAAAAGAGTAAAAAATGATTTATTACTCTCTCTAGTTCTTGAATAAACTATAGTATAAGAGACAAAATCGGGTCTATTTTCCTGAACTCAAAGCTCTTGGGGGGGGGGGGAGCGATCGCCCCCACCGCCCCCCCGGATCAGCGCCTGCACGTGGTGCTCACTTTTTTTTTGCTTTCCTGTTGTTCCATAAACTTATGTGTCCCGTTGTACCTTTTTAGAGACTGTTAAGACAACTTTCGAAGATTGAGGGTCCTCAAGAACCTTATCGAGGCTCTTATTTGACCAGAACTCTTAAGTTTACCGGCCATCTGTAAACCTTAAGGTAACATATCATTTTTTTTTCATATAATAATTGCTTTGCAGCTAATTGCTTATTTTATTAATTCAGTTATATTCATCTTACCTACGTTTTTATCACTTTTACTTATTATTTTTTTGAATTTAAATGGGGTAATTTATATATTGTGATATTTTTCTCTTACTTGGGTGATGTTAGAATATGTGACTAAAAATAGCACAGGGTAACCGAGGTAATTTTAATTATGAAAGTGTAATTTTTTTGTAACAGATTTATCAAATTTTACTTGAAGCCTTAATTGTATATTCTCGTAATCTGTGAAATTTAATTATATAAATTGATTTGTAATTTATTAAGTGATTTTTGATCGGAGGCGGAGGAGGAATATTTTAGTATTTTGTTAAATAAATTTATTAATTTTTATGGATAGACTGAATTACTGTATTTTTGGCAATTTATTTCTATTTATTGTTATTTTTTTGATCAAATCTTCTAATTAATGATTAATTTTATATGAGTCAAGTTCGTTTGTTTATCTTGACATAATTTATAACTTGACTGGGATGTATAATTGTATTTTCTTTGTTTTAATTTAATATTACGTTCATAACGTTACAAGCTGGGCAGCGACTCTATAATTTATTAATATTATACCAAGTGTTTGAATTTATAACCTCGTCATGGTTATTTTGTTTTGTGGATTTTGATATCAATGCAGTCTAGCTCGTAATTTTATATTTAACCCAGTTTTTAGACGGTCTGGTTTATTTTAGTGTTCTTCTTATTCTTCTTCTTCTTCTTCTCATTCTTCAGCTTTTCTTCTTCTTCAATTCTTGTTCTTAGGTTCTTATTCAAGTTCGTTTTCATTTTCTTCTTGTTCCTTGGTTCTTCTTTTTCCGTGCGGAGATCAACTTACTTCCCACCATCCCTAGCTACTACCTGAAGCCACCACAGCTCAGGCACCGGGAAGAATCACACGAAGAACACAGATAAGTTGACCATTCATTTATTTTTAATTTACTTGCTTATTTTATTGATTCACCTTGATTACTTATGTATTTATGTAATTCCTACTTATCTATTGATTTGAAAAGGTTAATCTATATCTTGAGTAAACGTGATCACATTTACACCAGTGACAGTACTTAGAGTATATTGTATAACAGACTATCCATTATTTGCCTAGCGTCTCACTTGTTATTTTGTGCTATTAAGTTCTAGCATTGACAATAAATGTTGAATGTTAAATGTTGATTTTTTTTATTAATTTTCCTATTGTTTTTTTTTGCTTTAGCAAATTTTGGTGCCTAACGTAAGTGGAGACTGTCGAAAAAGTACAGCGAGCACCTAGGCAGTTTGCAGCTCAGCTGGTTTGGAGCTGCTGGCAACCTTATTCGAACCTCCTCTCCTGAGCAGCCGGTGGTGTGCTCACTGCACCTAACTGCTTTTCCTGCAGGGCTACTTTGTGTTTTTTTTGTATCTTGTATTCTATTATAATCTACCCTCTGCTTTCAAACAGAGGAAGAGTGTGGCAGCTTACCCTAATTACTCAAAAATAACTACAATGAAAGTGGAGATCAAACTGGCTTGATTATCATAAACCCTTGATAATTGAAATAAATTAAAAGAATAGAGAAACATTTATTAAAACAGAATTTAAAGCATTAAAAAACTTGACTTGGCAATAGGGATGAATCAACTGAAAAACCTATTATTTTCATTATGTTTCTTTTACAGTTCGAAGGATTCGGTTTACTAAAACTTAAAATATCTGGACTCCATATAATCACATTTTATATCCAGTCAACAGTGAGCCGTGATCCGTAGAACCGGACGGTGTTGTGCCTTCATCGGATCTTTGTTGACCTAGTACTGTAATCCGTTTATCGGTTGTTGGCTATCAAAAATCAGAGTGAGTAATTCAAATTATATTTTTATTTTTAATAGGCGACGTCACTCAATTTTACAAAGTGAGAAACCAAAACAAACTTATCAAGTAGTCACATGTTGGAAGCTTCTGTAAAACACAGAAATTATTGCTATGTAACTAAAATTATATTGATTGTGAACATTTTGTTCTGATGTTAAATGATTTCAATGTGCTATTATAGCATACAATACTTGAATTAATGGAATATTGAAGCTTCTCTAGATCAAACGTCATGTGATGATTTATGCCTATAAACAAGTAAAAAGTGTAGCTTTTTGTTACTTTTGATTTTAAAAAAAATTATGTGGGCCTAGCTATCGAGAGGACATGATTCTAGGCCATTGTAATTTTCAAGACTATTGCTACTGGAGCCTTACTCCAGGTCCAGCATAAAAAATCTGCTTACTTAGGCATTAATCACCCCATAGAAATATAAACTGAAATTGGGGCGTTATCCTAATGTATAACCTTCAAAATTTCTTCTAAATATACCAGCTAAACCCAATTGAATACAGGAAGGAATAAAAACCGAAAATCAAAGTTAAGAAAATCCTAAAATATATCACAAAACGGCATTAGAAAAATGCCCTACCTTTCGAATCAAAATAGAAAATCTAGTTTTAAAAGCTTAAAACTAAGTGAAATTGAAAAACTCAGCATGACTGTTCCCCTGAGAATCATGACATTCGCCATTTCAGTTGTATTCTGTCAACTTCGCTTGTCTATCGAGGGACTACCTGTTCGGAGTACCGAGGAAACTGCCTCCATAGTAAATTAGAATTCACACTTTCGCGATGGAACAGACTTGATTAACTGCGTGAATGGAACCATTTTAACCGTACTGTTCTCACACGATATCTACAAAAATACAGTACAGTAAAACAATTCATGGAAAGAACAAATATCCTAAATTTGATTAGTCACCATACCTGTTATATACAATTTGGCAACATGGATTGAATTGCAACATATTTTTGTCTTCTTTCGAAATGTAAACAAAAGTTGTCCATTGAAAAAATATCGGTATCGACCATTTAACAACGTGCGGCGACCGGAATAAGTCGTTAGCATTAATTTTAGGCAAAGTCGTTTGAAGGAGGAAACGGGTCAAGATGTAATGATTTTTATTTTAAACTATACAAAAAGTTAAAACATTTAAAGGGTATTTTGCTACAACAATTTTCTATAAAAAATACAATTAAATCAGCTTTTATAATTTTTATTCCAATAAATATATAATAATCTATTATATAATCAGTCAAAAATTATAATATCCGCTAGCTAATATATTCAATAATTGGAATAATTCTTCCGTTCTTTGATATTTATTTTATCTTGCATTTTGTTCACACCAATATTATAAAATTTAACACTCACTCAGATGGTATTAGTTATCATATTTTATACTTTTTTAGCCCTATTCTTAACTATACCCTAATTATGATAACCATTATAGCTATAGCCTCAAAAAATTATTTAATTTTTATTTGAAATATGCATTTATATAAAAATTCAGATTATGATTTTCAATCCATTATTACTTTGAAAAAACAGTTCAACTGGATAATTACTTTAAGAAATTTATGGAAATATTACGGTGTTTTTAAAATATGCTGTTTTGTATTGATAAATTCTTCTTTTGAAACCAAATCTTTAAATTGAAGTTAATAAGATTTTCGGACATATACTTTCTGAAATAAATTACTACTAAAGGAATTGACGAACTGGACTACAAACAATAATCCCTTTATAGAAGAAATATTCTACTTCTTTTGTATGAAGTACTTCTAAAAATTTTTGCACTTCTTCATGTGAGTATATTGAGGACACGATACTGATACATTCGTAAAATTTTTAAATAACTCCTAAAAGTTTTAATATATGCCCTTTTTTATTCTAATAGAAGAAGGTTCTCTCCCATATTTTTTTTTGATGAAATTGGTGCAGTAAAATCCCAGATAGCACTGACAATATGGCGGCCAAAAAAATTATTCTGTCCGATTTTCTCCAAAATTGGTATGGGGGAATTTTCGGAGTTGTACACAACGAATCTGAAATTATTTTTAAAAAATTCAATATGGCGGATTCAATATGGTGGAAAAAAAATTTAATTTTGTCCGATTTTCTCCAAAATTGGCGTGGGGGAGTATTCGGTGTTGCAACGAATCCAAAATATTTTTAAAAAGTTCAATATGCCGGACACAAAAAACAATTCTGTCTGATTTTCTCCAAAATTGGGACAGAGGAGTTTTCGACGTCACACATAATGAATGAACTATTTTTAAAAATTCAATGTGGCAGATCCAATATAGCGGACGAAAAAATCAATTTGGCCTGATTTTCTCCAAAATTGGTATGAAGGCGTTTTCAGGGTCGCACAAAAAAATCGCATATTACGAATCTGAAATTATTAAAAAAAAATTAAATATGGCGGAATCAAGATGGCGAATTAAAGATTCTATATCTTTCGATTTTGTCTAAAATCAGTATTGGGGGATTTTTGTTAGTGTTAATTGCGAATTTAAAATATATTTTTGAAAAACTCAATCTAGTGGATTCAATAAGGAGTCCTAAAAATTTTACATTTTTCGATTTTCTCCAAAACTAATATGGGGAGTCCTTAAGGATGGAAATTATTAATTTAAAAGTATTTTTTCAAGACCTCCTTTTTGAGGATGCAAATAGCGAATATGAAATTATTTTAAGAAAATCTATTATGTCAGATGAAATATGACAGTCTAGAAATCTTAAGTTTCTGGATTTCATCGAAGGTTGGTACTAGGAGGCTTCGAAGAGTTTAGATTTGGATTAGATTAAGAAGTTAAAATTATTTTTATTAAATTCAAAATGGCAGATCCAATATGGTGGTTTGAAAATTTTACCTCATTGCGACTATGAAGTTAATTTTTTACAACTATTAAGTTGATAAGATACATTATGAGGGACTGAAAATTGATATTGTGGGGTTTTTGGACCGTATATAAACTAAATATGCAGTTTACATCTTAAGTTCTTTAAATATCGCTATTGAAAGGTCTTGAAGCCTATATTAACAGTATAAAATTAATTTGAAATTTAAGATAGTAGATTTTCTATGACAGACTATATATTTGTTTGAAGTAATTTCACTGGAATTTAGATAAGTCTAAGAATCAAAGTATCTTTAGGGGGTCATTTTAGGATGATTTACAAATTTTGATAAAATAGTTATTTTTTGCCACCTTGGAATCATTGTGAGGTACACTAATCTCGATAATTACTTAGTTTAAATATTTTATGGATATCAATTCATTCAATTGAAAACTAAATATCGAAAAATAAATTTTTTATAAAAAATTGAACCGACTTCTAAAAGTGCGCTAAAAAATGAAAATTAATTATAAATTTTTATATGAAATTTAAATTTTTGAAGCCGGCGCCAAATTATTTCTAAATGAAAAAAATAACTACTAATGTATACAAATTATAGTAAGAAAGTAATTACAAATAAAGTGTTTTTAATCTGTTTATGCGAATCACAGTTTGTCAGGTATTAGTTCGGCACCGACTTTTTATAGTTATTTTGCGCACTTTAGAAGTCGGTTCAATTTTTTTATAAAAATTTTATTTATGATTAAAATTAAATGAAGTCTTAATATAACTGAATAAAGTTCATGATCTTTGTTTTATTTAGGGATATGTAAATAAAAATTCATAAATGAAAAATAAAGTTCTAGAATCATAATCTGAGACACTGAATATTCCCTAAATCGTATTTTTATGTAAGTAGGATATAATATTTATATAGACCGAATATACTAATTTTTATTAAAACTTTTCCTGAATAAAATCGATTTGGTGATTTATAGAATATTACTTGAATATACATTCAAACTAAAAAATGAAGCTTCTTTCTCAAAGCATTTGTTGATGACCTCTGTTATTGTTCTGTGGCCACCCTAAAAATTTACTCTAGGCAATTAACTAAGAATATTACGAACAAATTCAAATTAAACTGGTGCACTCACTTAGAAGCTCCCGGAGATAAGAAAACGAATAAACTCACTTCGAACGCATTTATCCGCTCCGTTTTGTCGGAGATAAAAATAAACGCAAATCGTAAATCCTTTTATATTGCATTGTGTACCCAATTTACATTGCTAATTCTTAAAATATGCTTCCTTTACTTAAACCCAAGAATATTTATATAAAAAGAACCCCGAGAGAAACTTTAATTAAGGACTTCAGCACAAGTTGGCAAGGAGAAACCTAATAAGCAAGTTATCGGAACTCCGTAATAAATAATCCGGAACAGTGTTTTTTAGGAAATTGCTAGCCGTTTGGCTTTTGGCGCTTAGTTACTATAGCATCCTTAGAAAACTGCTGTAGCTATATTAATTAGAAGCTATAATGAAACACAAGCAGGTGTTTTCTAAGAAAAATTAATTTATCAAAAGTTTAAGTGCTAAAGGCTTTTTTTGTTCAAAATGTAGAATATTAAATAAAATTTATTGTATGTCCAATAAAGTTGCCTTTATTAAGACGGTTTTTTTGATTCCCAGAAAGGTAAAGGAACAAACAAATTATTCTAAACACATGTTCTGTTAATGTTATTTCTTTGTAGTAGGATTGTTTATTACTAAATTAGTTACAAAACACTAATTTAAGAAATCTTTGCTTTGAAAGAAGAATGCGTTAGAAAAATCTTTAAACTATAATAAAAATGGTATAATTATTAAACTTTGCAATATCGACAAAATCGGCAAATACGCCGAAAATTTGTAGCATTATTTTCCATTTCTCAGATAAGGCAGAAAGTGAAAATGTACTTATAGTAAAACTGTAGTTTACACAAAAAAAAATTAAATCTCTAAAAAATGTTAGCATCAAATTTTCTTCGAAAATAGTTTTAAAATCAAGTAAATCAAATTATCAAAATCGCGCATTACTAGTATCATGAAATTTGGTAAATTTTCAATGAAGCAGAATGCTTCCGAAAACGAAGGCGCTTAGAATCGGCGTGAATAACTATTGCAGGATCACGGGTGGTACTCTCTTCAGGAAACTTTAATAGTTTTTTAGTAGTTCGACCACTATAGCTTATAAGATTTTTATTGCAGTAGTAACCAAAAATAAACGAAAATCTGAACTATCGGTATTTTCTCTTATGTTGAATAAGGAAATATCACAGTTTTAAAATTTTAGTTCGAAATTAGTTTCGGCAAGGTATTGTTATACATGTATATATATATATATATATATATATATATATATATATATATATATATATATATAACAAACTACACACATTGTATTATTTTAATAACTTTTTATTGTCAACCTTACTTTTGACACTTGTTAAATTAATTCAACTTGCGTCGACAAACTCCCAAAATATACTGACTGAGAAAGCAGATCTAGACCCTTTATATACCCGTAGAAAATATACCTAAAACCCTACAAACTACGAACACAAACTAATACTATGAAATGTACAACTCTGTAAAAGTTCGTAACATTGCCCCCCTTCCAAGCCTTGACTGTCCCGATAAACCATCTTGATCTCGATAATGGGCCAATCTGTACAGATGCACGACTTTCATCTTCACATGAAGGTTTTTCTGAATTCGGTACACCAGATCGTTTAGTTGAGTCTCTACGTTGTACGGACCTTCCCATGACTTTTGAAGCTTTGTTGAACGCCCTTTGGTTCTTTTCGGATTGTACAACCAAACGTCATAGCGGATCTTCGTTCTGTCGCTTTATATTTGTAGTCCTCTCTGTACCTTCCCAAGAATGGCCTGGAAGACGTTTTCCTTCCGGAGTCTCTTTCACCGTCGCGGTCCCTTTCAACGTACCTTCTCGAGGATGACCTGTAGAACGTTCTCCTCGGTCGCCGCGAGTACTCCTTCTATGTCTTCCAGAATGGTCCTTTCTTCTATCATCTCCACCAACAGTAATTTCCGGACAATCTATGTAAAACTGATCCTTGTCTCCGCACTGATAACAACGCATGGTATTAGAATGGTACCGGCGACCCTGTTCCCTCCTTCTCGGTCTGGCATAAGTTACTCTAATGGGACAACCGCATACTTCAACTCCATCGCAAACCTTGACAGCAACTGCAGCATTTCTTTTATCTTTGTAAACAGCAAATCCAAAACAGGGAATAATATTACTTAACCAGACTTCCTTAAGTTCTCCATAAGGAGCAAAGACTTTCTCCAAGTCGCTTCTTCGAACATCATCACCTATATTAGCAATATGGAGCCGATAGCCATCAGAGCCTCTGTCAGGAACAATATTGCGAGTACACTAGTTTTGTAGATGCCCCTCTTGACCACACTTCCAACAACGAATTCTATTTCTGCTACGAAAGATTGTATTTTTGTTATCTTGTGTTTTCGCTTCATTCAAATATTCTAGCGACTCCCACATAAGCCTCATGAAAGTTTTCTCGTTGATCTTGCGATAATCTCGGGAAACATTGACTCCTCTTATGATTCGTTCTTGGTTCCTTGAGGTCTGTTTAGCTGTTTCAAACTGAAGGGCATAAGCAAGAGCCTCGGAAATTCTCTTCAGTCTGGCCAATTTTAAAGTTTGACTTGTTTCTGGGTCGCGTAAACCTTCAATAAAACTATTCACTGCTAACTCTTGCTTTATTTCTTTTGGATATGTTGGGTAGGTCAAATTTATTAACCTCATTATATCCGCCTCATATTCTTGAAGACTTTCGTTGTATTTTTGTCTTCTTCCTTGGAGTTGGACCTTATAAACTTCTTGGAGGTGGGCTTCCCCATAGCGCATCTCCAAGAAAGTTACAATAAACTCGTAATCATTCAGTTTTTCTTCAGAAATGTTTCGTAGAACCTCCATAGCTTCACCTCGTAGAGCTAGAATATGAGCACGTGCCTTCTCAGGTAAACTCCAATTATTACCGGTAGCAGCAGCTTCAAACTGACGGACATAGGTAAGCCAAGGTACTTTGCCGTCGAAGGTAGGTGGCTTCATCACACTAGTTGCAGGAACACCATCTACCTTTATTACACCGGTACTGGCTACGTTCTCGATTTGAAAATGTAGCTGTTGCATCTGTTTCTGGATTCCCGCCACCTCATGTTGTACTTCGTAATGTACGTCTTCTCTAATTTTGCTCATCTTCTGTTGCATTTCTTGTTCAATGCGCGTCATGTCTTCTTTCATTTCTTGTTTCGTATCTTCTTGACTTGTTTTAAGTTCATGTCTCACGTCCTCTAGGTTTATTCTTAGTTCTTGTTTTATGCTTTCTTGATTTTTCCTAATGTCCTCTCTCAGTTCTTGGTTCATGATTTCCTGGCTTGTTTGCATTGTCATCAATTCTTGTTTCATATCATCTTGGCTTGTCTCTAATTCTTGTTTCATGTCATCATAACTTGTCTTTAGTGTCATCAGCTCTTGTTTCATATCATCTTGGCTGGTCTTTAATTCTTGTTTTATGTCATCTTGGCTTGTCTTTAGTGTCATGAGTTCTTGTTTCACATCGTCTTGATTTTTCGTCATCTCTTCTTTCAATTCTTGTCTCATCTCTCCATGGCTTTTCCTCATATCTTCTTGGCTTTTCTTCATATCTTCTTGGCCTGTTTTGATGTCTTGTATCATCATCAGTATCTGGTTTAAACTACCTTGAAGTTGTTCTTCCATTTTTGCCTTCAGTTTTCCAGTTTCCACTGGCATACAATTTCAATTTATATTTTTCTAATTTTATAACCTAAACTAACCTCTTCTGGATTTGATCCCACTTCCGACACCAATTTGTTCCGGACGGCCGGTCGTCAAACAAACTACACACACTGTATTATTTTAATAACTTTTTATTGTCAATCTTACTTTTGACACTTGTCAAATTAATTCAACTTGCGTCGACAAACTCCCAAAATATACTGACTGAGAAAGCAGATCTGGACCCTTTATATACCCTTTCGGTCGATACCGGAAGATTCCCTAATTTTCTAGAAGGATTTCCATACTACATGGGGTAATCAAAATAAGAAAAAGGAATAATCCGGCGATTTCTAGACCTTCCATCAAAGGCGGTCCATGTTAAAAATAAGGAAATCGAATTCTCTAAAAAGTTCCAGACCTTCTTCCCTAGTCGTCTCCTGAGGAAATTAACAACGATAAAATTACTTAAATAAATTATGAACTAATACTAAGAAATATAAAATGCTACAAAGTTCGTTACATTAGAAAATATACCTAAAACCCTACAAACTACGAACAGAAACTAATACTATGAAATGTACAACTCTGTAAAGTTCGTAACAATATATATATATATATATATATATATATATATATATATATATATATATATACAATATAAGTTTTATCAAGTCAAAAATATAAATATATAAACATATTTTAAAAGTGCAAAGCTACTTCACCATCAGATCTTTATCGCCAACTGCAGGGCTAACAAAGTAAATACTATATGTGTACGCAATAGATAACATTTAATAAAAAATAAAACAATATCGAAGTAGATTACAGTTAATAATAGGTATAGGCAATAAAACGAAATAAGTGGATAAAGATTAAAGACTCATTTCAAGAATTAATAGAAATTTATTTTATAATCTTTCCTGGCTTTAGTTTTCGTAAAAGTAGCAATGACTTTGGTTAAATACAGGCTTCATGAGGTCTTCTTTTCAATTGCTATTAGCGATAAATGTCAGAGTCGAGCTTGAACCACACAATTTCATAAATAATTTTTTTATTATTTTTATTTTGGCAAATGATTTTTCAGCGGTTGTAGAAGTGACAGGAATCGTATAAAATCATAACATTGCTCTAAATACGTTTTCTAGTCTCCATATTTTGTCATTTTTTCCTTACATAATTGGTGAACATTCCATGACTGGATCAATTCAGGTAAAACTACGTGACAAATATTAAGAAATTAAAGTGAGAAACTGGGACATATTATATCAGAATATTTACTTTGGAATTGATCACACTGTTGTAATAAAATTGCTTCATCCATACCTAGTAAAAATGTTGGTGTTAGAAAATTAAATATTTGACAGACTGCAACCATATCAGTAAAACGTGTATCTAGTTGAGCTATTATTGTATCTAGTACGTTATTGAAAATAGTAATATATAAATATTTCTTCTCCGTTTCCAAATCGTTTGCCAGAACTATTGCATCAAATCGTCTTTTTTTTTATTTCCTCTGTCGTTTTTCTTGAAGATGAGGATCTACATCATATTTTCTTGCAGTTTTTCTGGCTTTGCACGTGAATGATTGGAAGTCATTTTTATAAATTTTCAATTTTGCTTTATTCTCTGCTAAAGCTCCACTTGTTTCGTCCAAATCAGTATCGCGTTTTTTTTAAGTTTTGGATGAATAATTAATTTCATTCAATACACGGTGCAGCAACATGAACTTGAAATTTAGAAATTTTGTTTTAGTATTTTCTGTTTCACTAGGCTCATCTTTACTGGGACTCTTGCCGCAATATGTGATTATATTAAATAATTCTTTGCTAGGGTAAGTAGGAAATATAATAACATTTTAAGAACCAGTTTCCAAAATGACACTTCTTTACGAATTTCATTTTCAACTTTTTTGTTGATAGTATAATTTTTTTCCAAAGTTCGTACACAACACATGCTTTCGGATGGCCACTCAAGAGATTATGTTCTTTCATACTTTCTGATAAATGCTTCCAGTCCAAATTGTCCCTACACCATATATTATTTCTTTGCGAAGCAAATAACCAGCATGGTTGACAATACGCAGCATCTAATATTTTGGAATAACACAGCCAAAAACGATTAACTGGTCCATATTTATAAATTTAAACATAGTACGGTTTTGAAAAACACAAGTTGTTCTGATGGGAATTTTTGGAAAAGATTCTGAAGGCTATAATGGCATCATATCAAGAATTAGGGTTTTTTTTTATCTTATCCGTGAAGTTTTTCAAGACAAAGAGTTTTATTAATATTTTCAAAAAATGTAGAAGTCAATGGCTCTTTCTCTGTTTCATGTGCCATATAGACGTCGTCGTCGACATGATCAGCGGTGTTGTCCCCGCAGGTATCTTTAATTACAATTATTGTTGAATCTTCTTCAGTAGGCTTCTTAAGCGCTACTACGGTGATCACATTATTTTGGTCACTATCAACAGAAATATCTGAGCTAGAAATACTTGTAAAAGAATGACTAAAAAATTTGTCATTTGTGTGCAATTTTTGTATAGTGTCTTCTCTTTTTTGGTATTGGTTTCGCTTAAATGCACTGCTGGGTTTTTTATCCATAATTTTAGTTGTGTAATAATGCAATGGCACATAATACTACACCTACTTTATTTCAATAAAACAGATAGACTGAATGCTTAGTTATTCGTTTGTGCTCGAGTACTCACTGCACCGTACTGATGATGTTCGTACAGGAGAAACGTAATTTATGTAATTCTGACTACGGAAAAAGCGTCATTGGGGAATCCCCTGCAAATATGTATTTTGAAATAAAGGATATCAAACATATACGTATGTAATTTTGTCAAAAAAGGAATTTAGTCTATTACCAATATTGCGGTAGAGTTAGCTAGTATTCATAAATTGTTCGCATAACTACTCATTGATTGAAGTAGCTAAACAGAAGAACCTATACATTGCAACTGTAAGGCGGGCTTTACACTTAGCGCAAAAAGGCCGCGAATGCGAAGCTTCACGAAGGCTGGATCTACACTCGTGTTCGCGGCCAATTTGCGCCTGAATCACGCCTTTACGCGTGATTCACGCCCTAATTGTAGAGCCCGCGAAAGAATTTGGCGAATTTTCTATAACTTTCAAATTTCATTCAACTGAGTTGCCATGCTTAAAGCCATATACAACCTAAATACTTATGTTATGAAGGTGGGAGAAATTTTCGCGAGGTCAGTTCGAGGTTTCTTTCTCGAACGTCGCTCAGGGGGCCGAGGGACTCTAGGACACTGCTCCGTCTTCGAAAGATATGATAGATATTGAGAGCAGTCATTTACTGAAGTTCGATGACTTTAATGATGCCCAAAATGTAAATTAATAATTATTATAGGTAGCACATATTAAATATATCCTTTAAGTAAAATAGAAACTCTATTACATTTAGTACATGAAGTACCGCAATTTATATATAAGATTCCCTGAAAAAAAAACATGCAATTATATAATGTGAAAACATAGTAAGCAGATAACTATCTCACTTTAGTCACACGTAATTAGCTAGTAAAACACGTCTCCTAGAAGCGAAACTTAAACATTAATTTTAAACCATCTGATGCCTAAGGTATAAGTAGGTGAGTTGGTACATCGTGTGGCTATACGTCTTGCAGACGTATGCAAAGTAGCATCCAACATAACACTTAAATATTACTAAAACAATAAGTGAATTTAAATAACAAAATTATCCTACACCACTCAAAATATACTGCACAATACTGGCATTACTAAATGACATCAAACAAATTAGTAAAGACAGCCCAAACAATACGGTTGCCGGTTGGGATGAAATACCCAACACACTTCTTAGGAAACTACCGAACCAAGCGATCGTGTACATCTAGTAAATACAATCATAAATTTCTAATAATTTCGTATCGCCTAGAAATAGGGGATAGTAATTCCAATACTCACATCTAAAAAACTTCCCAACATTCTATCGAACTATCTTCTTATTAAACACCAAGGTAGCAGAACATCATATAATAGCAAAAATCAATAGGTTAAAACTGGATGAAACCATCCCAGAACATAGGTTTAGATTTAAGGCAGGATGAACCACTACGATGTTAGTATCAAAAGGCTTTCAGGATGCCAGAGACAACATTACCAAAAAACAACATTCAGTCCCACTGCTTCTCGACATGGAGCTGGCTTCTAGACCCTCACCATACGTTTCTAACCCCTATTTATGGTTGAATTACTTGCATCATATGTATAAAATCGTAGTATTAGAGTCAGGGTTAAGGAAGATTTATCCATACCGAGAGCCAAAGAAGCACATGTCCCATAGGAAGTTGTTATATTACCACATCTTTACAAAACGTATGTGACAGATTTGCCAGAGTATAACGCAATACGTGTACGCATGTATGCAAATGATGTATTGCTTGCAGCCAACCCGTACTATGCTGAGGGCGCTAAGAAGCATGGTTGAATTCAAGAGACATAGGAATAGTAAGATAATAATATCAATAAAAATTAAAAACTCCAATGAACAAAATGCAGTACCTTGGTATTACCATGGCCTCATGACTCTCTTTCAAGTATCTCAACTACAGCCACCTTTAACAAAACATTTATTACAATGGACTAGTTATATGCATTATTATAAGCTAAGTAGATTCAATCACCACAAAACAAGCGAATTCTATACAAAGAAATCTTAAGGCTATTTATATCCTATAAAGCATCAATAAAGTATTCCATGAACGACAGCCACTCCGCTAGATATCAGAGGATGCAGAACAAGGTCCTACGTTGTATTATCTCCTATGTTAAATACACCACAATAGCGATACTGTACTAACTAGCTGATGTACAGCATTTCATATACTATATCCATAGGCTGAACAATTCTCTATCCACAATTCGTAACTGGATTCCAACATGATATTAACCATTACCAAACATTATCAGAACATTCAGAGAAAACAAGCATGAATAGCTGTTGTAGCCTCAGCAAGGTACGATTGACACTGATCCAACACTAAGGAAAAGCAGTTTATGGTCATCCAAGGCTCACGAAATTATTACATTAAATATTTGGTATCTATATCAAAGCCAAAGAATGACTATAACCACGGCTGTTGGATTGCTTCTGGCTGGACAATGCTACTGCTCCTGATAGGAAAAAACTTTTTATAAATATATAATATACTGTGTGTTGTATTATGTATAGTGTGTCATATATTATCAACAAAGGGTAAAAATAAAAATATATAGATATTTCTAAGCATTTGTAAATTTTAATAATTTGAAATAAGTTTCATTTTCACTACAGCTATTATCCTTGATAATTTTACTGTAAATATTGGATGAGGCTTGGCTTCCACGTTCTAGCAGTAGTTGTTTGATTAAAATTTCAGAGAATAGTAAATAAATTATAAACATATATATATATATATATATATATATATATATATATATATATAAGTATAAGTAATGTTCAATGGTTCTATAATATAATTTCCAAATATTGTGGTATATGATCCTCCTTTGACCATTATTAATAAGGATCCATAACTGAAGCACGAAATCACGATATGTTTTTAATATGTGTATAAAGCGTACTGTATTTTTTTTAATTTTCTTTATTTACTGCCAGTCCGGAAATTGATTGAAAAAAATATCTTTATTAATACGGAGATGTTTACTAAACTCAAAATTATATATAAATACAGAACACACACATAAAATACGCCTTGAAACATCCCGAGTCATAGGTCCTAACTTTATAATTTAAAACACAACACATTTTAGTCATTATAACAAATTTTAATAGTCATTCTAGCAAATTTTATTACTTAAAAAATTAAGGAAAAAGGACGAATGGGTGATTGGAACCAGCATTTATTGCGAATGTCTACTTATACTGTAGAACGCTTTAGAAACTGCGCTACTTGCACTTTAGATGTAGAATATTTAAAATTCATATTTCAGGTATTCTTGGAGCGGGCGTATTCTGGTCAATCAAGTGCTAGTCCGGTATCGCGCGTTTGCATGTAAGTATAAGTTCGATGCTACCACTAATAAATAGAGAATATTTTTAGCAATAACTGGACCACAGCGGGCATACTGCTTGTGAGTGTTCAATAAAAACAAGGATTCCTGCACTATTGTTCGACATCTGCACATGACGCATTGTAATTTAACGACCATGAGAAATGTACCAAGTTTGAATTTGATCAAGCACTGGGTGTGCAAATTTGAAGAGACCGGAAACACAATGCCGAATAAATCATCTGGATGCAACTTCTCTAAATTTGCACAGATCCATGGCCCATCGTATTATCCGCACTTAATTTCGATAGTTTCTGCCATATGGTCTGGACCTTTTTGGCTCCATAAATGCAAAACCATATCGATTACAACTGAAATACATTTCTACAGCAATATTGAGCAACTTTCAACCTCATGAATGATTCGTTAACAACTCTTCATGATTTATTCCCTAAAAGAGAGACAAGTTGACGAAGAACCACCGTGGAGTCCAGATTTAACACCTGATGATTTGTTTCTATGAAACTACTTATAAAGGTAGGTTTCCAACCCATCATCACTTATCTTAAAAATTCTAAAACAAAGAATCACACATATAATCCACGCGATTCTAAGAGCAATGCTCCAGCGAGTCATTGAAAATTTCATTTCTAGGATAATTGATTGCGAAGAAGCCGATGATGCGCATTTAGCGATAAAGGTTGTTTTTCACAAATAAAAATTCAAGAACTACTCTATAATTTAACAGCAGTTGAACAAGTCTGAATTAGTTCTGATGTTTAATTTTTTAAGAATCAAAAATGAAAAACATTCTGAGACATGCATTAGAATACACTGGTATTTCGTATGACAGCACTGTACAAAATTTTACTTCACATTTGATTTTCCTTAGAAGCTTCTATTTTCACGAAATTATTGATTACAAACTTTTACTTAGTTTCAATGTTTATTTGGTTGGATGTTGGGGTGGAAGCAAGAAAGAGAGTATATGTACATAGTTCGAGTGACAATACACTTTGATTTTTATAAAAAAGAATAAAATGGCACATACAAGATATCTAACGAATTATATTATTTATGGACAGATTTAACGTAAAATTGATATTTAATTGCTTCAGGAGTTTCCGAGTTTGAATATTTGATCTAAATTTAAATATTTAATATGACGATTTTAAAATAATTTAAACGTTTTGGAATTCAGAATCTCATTCGACTTAAAATCGATATTTTGGTGTTGTTGGGGTCGCCGAGAGTAAATTTTTGGACTGAGTTGATATCAAAACTTTTGTTTGATCCATTCAACCCTATATAGGTATGTTAACAAGCATGCTGTAGGTGAGATAATATGGTTATGACTGAATAAATATTCAAGATTAAAAAAATTAAAACAAACTACACTTAAAATATACTAAAGAAAATTAAATTAATATAATTGGAAGAAAAATGATGTAATGTAAGTTATTAGTGTAGATGTAATTTAACTTGATGTTTTTTAACTAGCAACTAAGGTTCTGTGGATATATATTTTAGAGCAATCAATGTGGCCGTAAAGTTTTTAGTTACCTTTTGCTATTAGGCTAAAACTATGCAGGATTAGACAATTATTATGAATGATAAAATAAGATCAGATAAGATAAGATAAGATAAGAAAATTTATTAGTAATAATATACAAATAGTACTTTTACAAGTCAAATAAATAAAATATTAAAATTTTGTCAATTAATTATTATCATTAATTCAAACAAAATATTACACAATATTAATTTTTCCTTAAGAAGAAAGTTTTGGTAAAAAAAGTTAAGAGAAGCTGACAACATACAAAGACAATACTATAGACTAAAACCAGATTCGAAATACTCCTCAAACGAGAAAAACGCATTCAGCACAAGGTAGCTCTTGATTTGTTTTTTGTACTGATTGAAGTTAAGAGCTTTAATTCTTGCTGGCACGCAGTTGTAGAACTTTATTGCTAAATATCTTGAACTATCTGGATCTCTCACGCCGGCCAAAGTCTGATACAAGATTATCGTTGTTTCTTGTTGGATAGTTGTGAATATATTCATGGAAGATTTTGTTTAACGTACACAAACACTGCATAATGTACACACAAGGTAAAGTTAAAATTTTTAAATTCTTAAACAAGTTTCGACAGTCTTCTCTATAACCAAGCCCAGAGATAATACGAATGCATTTTCTTTGTTGTCCAAATGCCTGATCAGTATAACAAAAGTGACCTCAGGAAAGAATAGCATAAGCCAAAAGAGAATGAAAGTTACTGTGATATGCTGCCAGAAGAGTTTCTTTGGAAGTTACCCGTGCAAGACTCCTAAACAGGAACAGTTGTTCGAATAGTTTTTTTGAGAGATTAACAAGGTGTTGTTCCCAGGTTAATCATGCATCTAGGTGTACTCCCAGAAATTTGACCTCCATTGCACATTGAGGTAGAAATGACTGAACCATTTCACGGTTATTCCTTACAGTAAAATTAATACTTTGTTATTCGGAGTTGTTCAAAGATAGGCGATTGGCTCGAAACCATTAAAATAGTTTTTTTTTTCTGAAGTTTGGTGATCAAGATTGTCAATCTCTGAAGGGTGATAGCTTAGATAAAACGTTGTGTCGTCAGCAAAGAAAACAGTGTGACTCCCCTACCCTTACAGTATGCCAGGTCATTTATATAGATGAGGAATAAGATGGGGCCTAATACCGACCCTTGAGATACACCATATCTTAGGGATTGTTTGAATGAAAGGAATGTAATATCAAAAAATAGTCGAAGAGGTATAGAGCTAACAAAAAGTCGAGACTATTATCCACATATATTCTATTTAGTCTCCTAACATCAATACTATTAAAAACATTTAATTAAGAGAGTATTAACACTAAGCGAGAGCAGAACCTAGAAACAAAATATACTAAAAAATAAAATAAAAATCCCTCTTCTAAAGTAGGCTCAGTTCCCGAATGAAGGGTGTGATATGAGCAAATCTCGGTTCAGGTGTTGTAAAACGCCGAGCATGGTTTATCATTCTCGGATGCTAATTAGGACCCTCATTTGTTAGGTAAAGCTATGTACAAGGCAAAGTAATTAAAAGCGAAAATAACCAGGAAAACAACAAGTCATTCCTTAGCATCAATAAAGAGTATGTTTAAAAACGTAACTGATGTTAAGATATTCATTTTGGCATACACTGCTGACATATTTTTGAAGATTAAGATGGCAATCAATAGTGCGTGGAAGTTCTTTGTAGTCACTTAGACGAATCAGGTAAGCACTTATTGCCAATCTAACTTTTTGTTAAATTTAAATCATTATTAGTAATAAAATATGCTCTTTGGGAAACAGAACAAGGACTTTTAGAATCAAATGAAGATGTATATATATATATATATATATATATATATATATATATATATATATATATATATATATATATATATATATATACTACCGCTCAAAAGAATAAGCTCACCTACAAAAAAAAAGTGAAAATTTTTATATTTTAGAAACTTTACCTCAAAAAATACTTTTGCATCTCTCATTTGAAAGCCCTTGTAATGCCCTTTGAAAGTCCTCGAAATAATTTTTTTAAATAAGTATTTTCTCTTCTGCGCATGTAAAATTTTGAAAATTTTAAGTGCAATTTAGACCGCTTGCATAGCAGCCTTAAATGAATGTATCGTTAAAAACCTAAGGTCATTTGAAAGGTAATTATAAAAGCTTTAACACGAGACCAGGTGCGTTATTTTTAACCAATTTTTTATTAACTTATTGCTGTTTATGTGAAAAAATCATCATTTTTTGAAAATTTGTTCTATTTAAAAATCTACGCACTCAACAAAAAATGATAAAGGATAAAAATGTGCCATTTTAGAGAACGAATCGCGTTATAGTATTCTTAACACAAAAATTTTTTTTTTATTTTTTATGATTTTTTTAAATTAATGATGTACATAATATATAAATAAAAAAAGTAAACAGGTGTAAAAAATCACATTTTTTTCAAAATTATATGTTTTTATTTAATAACAGCTATGTTTATTTTATTCGTGAACATTATAATATGTTCACCAAGCTTTGCTAAAAATTTTTCGATTGGTATTTATTTTGAAAATCGATACAGAATTTTCATTAGTATGTGGTGAGTATTCGTTGTGATAGCATGGATCGAAAAGTTGAATTACATGAAGCAATGTGATTTGCTATCTTTGCGTTACAAGAGAACGAATTTGATTTTGTAACTATATAGTGTTTATTTTTCATATAAACAGCAATAACTTGCTAACAAATTGGTTAAAAATAACGTTCTGGAGCTCATTTTACAGCTTTTGCAATTAAATTTTAAATGTATATATATATATATATATATATATATATATATATATATATATATATATATATATATTATGTCGGATATTCTCACGGGTGTGATGTGTAATCGAAGGTTTTCGGGCAACCCGTGTAGGTGCTGAGTCCCTCTCAGGACTGTAAGGCAGCAGGCGTCTCGGTGAAATCTCAATCACCCTATTCAAAGCTCACTCTATGGCGTCTACTAGCGAACTGAAGCCTGCGACCCGGGTGCTGTCGGTCCCGTGTGTACGTCGGGCGCGTTTATTTTCCGAATGGTTCTGGCCAATCAGGTTGCGAGACTTGCTGCGCTTCATCGGTCCTATTGCCAGTATTTGGGGTTTCTACTGGTTGGTGTTTTGTAAGCCAATTTTTCCAAGTATTAGGCACTCGCTGGCTATCATCTCTGATATTTAAGTTGTTGCAATTTCTATGGCTTCCCTTATCACTCTTGTAGACAGGTTTTCAAATCTCGATAGCATTTTTGTTCCTGAGAAATTTATCTTATGTCCTGTGTTTAACCAGTGTTGGGCCAGTGCAGAAGAAGTTGTTTTTTGCTTGACAGAGTCTCTTTTGGCGCCCATTTAACGGTTGGTTTGGCCTAGGTAAGATGAGCTGCAGTTTCCGCATGGAATTTCGTACACTCCCTGGTTTTCTAAAGGGATTCTTTCTTTAGGTGTTGGCAAGAGATCTTTTACTTTACGGTCTGTGGTGAAAATGGTTTCAAAGTTGTTTCTCCTGAGAATTTTTGTGATTTTGTCTATGGTGCCTCTGATATAAGAAACAAAATCTTTGGAGCTATTATCTTGGTTTTCGCAATTTTTCGGGGTCAAGCGTTTGTTTTTTAGAGCCTTGTCTATATGTTCTTTTTTATAAACGGTTTTTGTTAGGGCGTCTTGAAGTATGTTTATCTCTTTGTTGTAGTTTTCTAGATCTGTAAGGGACTGCGATTCAAACGCAAGTGATTTCACTACTGCAAATAATTGGGAGAGGTGGTGATTTGAATCGACGTTGAGGTATCTGTTGGTGTGAGTGGGCTTTCTGTATACAGTGTGCGCAAGCAAGCCAACCTCTTTTCTTTTCAGTAGAATATCTAGAAACGGTAGTTTTCTTTTCTGTTCTGCCTCCATGGTGAATTTGTTTTTTGGGTGTATACTGTTTATGTGATTTCGGATATTTTTGAGATTTTCTTCTCCATGTTGCCAAACAACGAAGGTGTCATTTACGTAACGCAGCGATAGTAGTGGTTTGTGTGAAGGGATCTCTAAAGCTTTTGATTCGAAGTTTTCCATAAATAAGTTAGCGAGTACAAGAGATAGCGGCGATCCCATAGGGCCTCCCTCGACTTGTTTATATTGTCGGCCCTCATAAGTAAAATGGGTGTTGTCAAGACAGTGTGTAGCTAATTCTATGACATATTTTGTTTTCTATTATAGAAAGGGCTTCTTCAACTTCCAGCTGACAAGGGAAATTTGACAGTGATCCTAAACAAAACAGATTATCATGAAAAGATGATCGCCCTGCTAAATGATCCTGCTTATATGCTGAATGAACAAAAACAATACCATTTATCTAGAAAAGACTACCAAAACATTGATCAGAGCACCTTCACTTAACGAAGATCACACAAAGGGAAAAATCATCCGCATTACCTAAATTTTATGTCTTACCCAAAATACACAAGTTCGGAGTCCCCTTGAGACCAATAGTCAGCTTTGTTGGCTCTCCAACTCAGGCCCTAGCAAAACATTCACCCTATTCAAAGCTCACTGTATGGTGTCTACAAGTGAACTGAAGCCTGCGACTCGGGTGCTGTCGGTCCCGTGTGCACGTCGGACGCGTTTGTTTTCCGAATTATTCTGGCCAATCAGGTTGCGAGACCAGCTGAGCGTCATCGGCCCTGTTGTCAATGTTTAGGGTTGCGTTGCCCAGTTTTTTATTATTACAGTAAATTGATGTATAAATGTAACTGAACATATTATTTTTTTGACGATACCGATCCCACGAAAATTTGTCAAGAAGTAAAAAAGTTTCTAAATACATGGGGATATCCAATAGAAATACACTACTTTATCGCTATGCTACTGAAAACGTTATATTATGGTGTTAGACTATATACCAATAACCATTTAGTTTAATTAACACGTTTTCAAGAAATTTGAAACAATCACTATTTTCTTAAAATTTTGATGTCTTCTATCGCCTAAACGATTCAATATCGAAGTCTGTAATCTATATATATATATATATATATATATATATATATATATATATATATATATATATATATATATATATATACAAAACTTTTATTACTATATATAAACTTATCTAAAAATAAACATTTATATATTATTTTTAGCCGATTAAATTTCAAGTACTACTCCATTAATTTTAAACCGACAAGCTTTGAATATGCCCAAAAATGTTTTCTAGCTCATACAGTAACAAACATTTTTAAGCAAAACATTTCGAGTCCATTATGTTCCACATTTACGTCAATAATAACACTTAAAACCACAGTCATTTGTAAAGCTAGATGCGATGTCGCTAACTGAAAGATACTTCGAGAAATTAAACACTAAACAGTCTGCGCTACTAATTTCGGGTTAAAGCAGGCACTTTACGATTTCTATGTGGTTTACTGTTTGCGAAACGTCCTGTTATATTTGTCTCTGGTTTATTAAATACGTCAAATTATTATTACGAGATACAAGTTAGAGAATTTGAAGTTAAATATTGGCTCTTTAGTTTACTTTAGAAAGTAGATGTAATTGTATCTAATTTATACTTTTGTTTTTATTAGACTGATATACTTACTGAAACAAAGTTCAAAAATAAAGAAAATAAAATAGAACGAGATGCTAAAGTGAGAAACATAGCCAATCTAACAACACTACGTAACAAATTTTAGTTTATTTGTTGTATCTTGTATGAAAAGTGTTTTTTGTTAATTTTGAGGCGCTGAACACAAAAATGGCAACGAAATTATAAAGTTGTGAATTGTTTCTGGAGCATCTCTAATAAGAGTACAACAATAGTCGGCAAGCATCGAAGCATTCCACTTTTCCTGGTACCTTTTCTCCGTTGTTGATATATCCTGATGGAAACGTTCGCCGTGCTGATCACTTACACATCCACAGCTGTCAGGAAAAAAATCCAGATGCGAATGTACGAAATGGATTTTTAAAGACATATTGCAACCAATTTTTTGCTACGATGGCAGCATCTTTTCAACAAGATTAACGTAATTGTCAGCTTTTTTATTTCCGAAGAAATTAGTGACCTTGAATATCTAATAGAGCGTTGTCAAAATGTTTGTCTTTCAGTATATTTCGAATTTGTGACCCAACAAAAATACCTTCTTTAATTTTTGCTTAACTTAGCCTTGGGAATTTCTGACGCATGTACTGAAAAGCTGGCCCATCATCTGTGTTCAGTGCCTTAACAAAGGGTTTCATTAGACCAAATTTGATATGCAGTAGTGGCAACAAAGTCTTTTTGGGGTTTACCAATGGCATATGTTGTACATTCTTATCACCTGGCTTTAACGATTGTAGAACCGACCAGTCTTTTCTCTTGTAATGAAGTGCCTTTGCCCGACTGTCCCATTTACACAAAAACATCAAAATTTGGTGTAGCCAGGCTACAATCCAAGTAAAAGTTCAATCACCTTTAAGTTGCCACGGATCTGCCATTGGTACTCATCGTATTTTATACTTGTCAATAGATATTTTCATATTGTCTTATTTTTCTTTTATATGAACTGCATATCCAACAAAAGTAGACGGTAAAATATTTCCCATATGCAATAGTACTACTCAATGTTAAACTGTCTAAAAACAATCTCCATTCCACTGGTTTGCAGTTTATATTTAAAGCCGCCAATAAGCAGCTAAAGTAATTGCAGGAAACCAAGTTCTTTTCTGCTGGAACATCGTCTTCTAATACGTTCCACTAATGCAATCTTGATCTTAGTAACTCTGCTTTACTTTTTGGAATTTCTAAGTCTCTTACAAGATCGTTTAATTCTGATTGGGTTATTTTGTACGGGTTGGCGGTATAACGTGCTGGGTGTGAAATTAGAACATCTTGATGTTGATGACATATCTTCTTTTTAAAAAATCGTTGGGTCGTTATTATTTGATTCGTAAGTTTTTGGTGGTTCTGGAACGGGAAGTTTGTCACTATGACGCACAGGTCTTATGGCAGATGGTAAATTTGGATAGTTTATAACCGACTTTTTCTTTTTAGATACACATGTGCTTTGCCCAACACGAGGTATGGTGCAGAAATAGAAATCATTGATATGATTTGAAGGCTCTCTCTAAATCATCGGGAGAGCAAACCGGATAGATCGTTTTTTACTATTTAACTCAGATTTGAAGTGCATACATTACAGCATATATGTGGTTCTCACTGTTTTTCTTGATCCCCAATATTGTAACCGAAATAAAGCTGATATGCCTTTTTTATCAATGGGGTAATAGATCGTTTCTGAGACGCAAACGTCACCGCACCATAAAGATAACGGAAGTGATCTGGATTATTTATACACTTTCGAGACATCTTACAATCTCAACTATTCGACTCGACGTACTAACTTCGACTGACCAACCCCTCCGCTTTGTAACTGCCTATATACTTAAATACGACCTCAACATTTTTAGAGAATACTCGGGAATTTGCTTTTTAATTCCATAATAGTCGCAATAGTGGTGTTTGTCATTTATTTGTATACCGGAGCTGTTCATTATAAAGCAGACATAAAAGTCGACTTATATGAGTTTAAATAATCTCCCTTATTTTAAGCCCTGGGGGTTGGGACTTCGTATATGGGGTGTCATCCCTGGAGATCCCCCATGCGTTGTTGCCAAGTTTTCTTAACTAGGAAAAAACACATATTTGGCAATGTCGCACCCTTCTATTGTTATAACAATACAAATATCATGTGCATTCGGCACACATAGGGAGACATGACATCACGTATCTTTAAAACTTGAACTAATATTAAAAAGATAAATTAAATATTTTTATTTTATAAATTTAATAATAGTTTTAAGTCAATTGCCAGCTCTAAGCCGTTACAGACGCCATTATTTATTTTAATGTTTATTTTATTTTTACAAAAGAATATCTGACTTTCATTACCAAAAAGAAGGTGAGTTATCAGTATTAAGCAAAATCATGTGATTTGTTGATATATTATAAAATTGAGTCAGGTCAGAATTTATTTGCAACTTGTTATGCATTTTCAGAAAAAATAAAAAGTACAATTGTGTATCGTCAACGTAAAAACAAAAATTTCACTTCTTAATATACTCTGAAAAATTACTGGTATAAAAAAGAGGTCTCAAAACGCTTCTCTGAGGTACATTGAAAGCGACTAATGTCGGTTTGAATATTCATTCATTCATTCAATCATATCAGCCCGTTTTCATCCACTCCTGAATATAGACCTCTTTCATATTTTTCCATTTTTGTCGGTCTGTAGCGATCCCCATCCAGTTTTTCCGGCAATTTTCTGGATGTCGTCACGCCATCTCTTTTGGGGCCTGCCAACACTTCTCTTGTTCTCTCTTGGCCGTCATGCTGTTATCTTGTATGTCCATCTGTCTATGTCATGTCTTGCGATATGTCCAGCCCATCTCCATTTTAGCTGCGCTACTCGTTTGCTCACATCTGTTATTTTCGTTTTTCTTCTGATTTCTTCATTTGGAACTCTATCTCGTAAACTAATTCCCAGTATAGCCCTTTCCATTGCTCGTTGTGTAACCCGAAGTTTGTTAATGGCTTTACATGTTAGGGAGGTTGTTTCAATACCATAAATAAGAACTGGCAGGATGCACGACTCGTAGACTTTTCTTTTCAGACTTATGGGGGTGTTACTGGATTTAAGAATGAATCCGAGTTTGCCAAAAGCTGCCCAGCTGAGACTTATTCTTCTAGGAATTTCAGCTGATTGGTTTTCCTTCCCTATTTGTATTTTATGACCTAGATATATGTATTCTCTATGAATATTGATATGTTTAAACTACTCTTTGCGTACTATCAGACAAACAGGATTTTGACTAAAATGTGGCTGTCGGACTTGCATTGTCTTTGTTTCTAGCTATTTTTATGACGTTTTGATTAGGTTGTATCTCCAATGGTTATCAAGTAAAAACTGAATGTTTTGTCTTATGGCTGTGAGCTATTGAAGCGTAAAGTTTCGCTTCACTGTACCCACTGCAGTTAATTGATGTTACAACGTAGTGATTGCCAAAGATTAAGTATCTCAATACTGGGTTTACTGAAAATTCCATTATTATCTTTAATGTAAGTTGCTTCTATAAATTTTCTTTTCTTCGTGTTAGGTTCCAAATATATTGCCGCAGCTTCAGACCATCTTATATGGTATCGTTTATTCCAGACGTGTTTTGCAATACCTGATCTCGACGTTCTCCCTTTCTCCGAAACAGTTAAACCTATAAAAAAAACTTACTACTCCACTAGACCCTACATAAAAAACCCCAGTAGTTCAATTTTTTAACTTTGCTATTGAAACTCTTAATTTTTGCTGCCTAAGGAAACCTCAAAATTTTACCATGAAATATATAATCTTATTACCAACTATGAACGCCTTAACAAATCCTGGCAACACCCTGTAAGGTGCCTCAGTTCAGACTTACCTAATGATTGTCCTAATGCTGACTGGAGTCTACCTATACGCTAGCTCATCTCAGGGTAGATTCGTTGTTTTTATATTTTTCCACTATTTTTAATATATTGCCTGTGTAAGTTTATAAATGTCTAAATCGGGAAAAAGGCGCCACCAAATTTTACTTTAGAATGAGCCCTAATGATTATACTACGAGCAATTGTAGTAAAGAAAACTTGGAAAAGAATAAATATTTAATATGTCATATCTGGGTAAATAAATCGCAGAGTCTAAGTACTTAAAGGTATCCTAATTTAAAATTATAGGAAATAAAACCAATTAAATAGAGGCCAATACATTTATTCCTCACGGTATACCCCTTCCCAGATAATAAGTACAACCCCTGGAAAAAGTTATCACCAGTGTGAATTATTGCAAGCTCCTCTAATGGGGCTATCTAATAGAAGTGCGATTACAAATGTTAAATTGAAATAGAGAAACCTTGTTGACTTAGTCGAAAGTTATTGTCTTTCTATGATGTAGCGAAATGTGAATATTTAAACAAAAGAATAGTAAATTAAACTTGACAGTGTCCTGCACAGTGAACGGCAAACCGATCCAAAAAGTAAACAAATCAACTACTACCTTTGGAAGGTTTACGTCGACATAGCCCAGTTATAGAAGAAAAGAACACACTCTATTTTAAACTGGACTATGAAGTTCCATAAGCCCGACAATGCCGGAGACTATCAACTTTGCAGTAATAAAAAAAATAAGCAATATAAAATTACAAAAAAGAAGTGATAGATAATTACAAAAATTAGATCATAGAAATCAACTGATAACTGTCGCTCAAGTGGTTAAAATCTTAATAAAATTTTACTGAAAAGTATGTTACAAATTTGTACAAAATAACTAGTTTCCAAAATATTCAATTGTTAAGCAATTGAAATTTTCAATAAATGTGTCACTATAATATTCATTATTTTAAACAATAATTTAAATGGTTAATTGGCCGCTCTGGGACTCTAAAAAAAATGGAACCATAATAAAACCTCAATTACAGTAAAGTATCGCAAAAATAAAACCTTTAAATTTGAGGCTGTAGCGCAACGAAGTCGACTGCGTTTCACCTTACATAGTTTACTGGTTCGCCGCAAATATATGATATGGTAAATTACCAAAAGATAAATATCATTAAAAAAAGATATTAAAGTCCCGATATTTAAAATCTATTAATAAGAAAGGTTCAAAAACATATACACAAGAATCCCCTACCTGTTAGCCCTCTAGGTAATCGAACAGAAAACTGTGTTTAGATAACTAAACGATTCAAAATACAGGGTTAATACCCATTAGGCTTAACAGTCAGAACCTCTTGTGTACATAATTTGGCTAAAATTAGGCACTTAGCTGAATCACTTTAAAACAGGTGGTTGAACAAGGCCTGTGACATAGACGGCTTCCCCAGAAACGACGTTGACCTGGCTCAATATGGAGATTGTCCCTTTCAGAGGCTCACAATCCCAGAAGTGCAGCACGAAAACCCAACCTGTACATTATAAATATCCATCCAAAAAAAGACTGAAGAAATCCAAAGACATAATTATTCCAAAGACATATTGTACTTATCCCAAAGACAATACTGTAGTTATTCCTAAGACATATTCATTCCAAAGACCCTCGAACTCAAGAAGATAGTGGCATCTGCTAACTGATAAGCCGTTGTTTCTGGCTGGCTGAAGAAAATAATCGCCAAACTGGCTGTAGAGTGAAACGACCAAAATCACCAAAATTGTTTGCACCCCGACTAGGTTTTGTCACTTTAATCGGCCCTTTATGACCAATTCCCCTAACTTGGGAAAGCAGTAGAACTAAAACCACATCTTCACGCTCTTGCGTCAGATAGCCAAAAGAGAACGATTTCTCTCAAATCACTAGCACATTTCTTCCAACGGAAGTTACCAACAAAACTTTATAAAAAGTCTATCAAAAATCTATCCAAAAAAAATAACCTTAATCTCGTACCATAATCTCGAACCCTTGACATTTATCATACAATTTGAACTACTTCCGGAAAATATATACAAAAATTCTTCTATCTCAACTTTAAACTGGCCAGTACTAAAATCAGACCGAGACAACCAATATCTTAATAATCTAACCTGCCTCGTCCTACAAAATGAATACTCAATAACAAACTACTTAATGGGTTCGAAATATTCAAAAATGAAATCCATTTAGTTCGAACTAGTTCGAGGGTCTAATTTCAAATATTTTAATTACCAAAAATTCTAATTAGTAAAGCAAAGGGAAATATTCAATTAATAAACTAAAAACAACATAATGAAAAAAAAAAATCGATACCATCTCATTTTAAATTTAGCATTTCGATAATATTCAACTAATGTGCCATCTTATAGGCAACCCAAAAAACTTTTCAAGAATTGAGTGGGCCTGACTAATAGCTGATATGTGACAATAAATAAATATTTTCTGAAAAAAAGGAAAATCAACGAGAAAGCAAATAACCCTATTTATATTTATCCAAACATTAAGAAAACGTTTTTCCCAATCTATGATACATTGTCTCGAGATACCTACTGAAATTTATAAATTACAGAAATATATTAAGTTTCGATGTCAATCAAAATTTCAAAATGTAAACAAAAGGAATGATCTGAATATAGATGAAACCAATATTAATGAATGAAAAACAAAAGGTAATCATTAGTTTTATAGTAGAAAACATCGTTTACAATAAATTTACGTACAAAACAAAATTCTATTTATGACTTTAGTAATCTGAACCTCTAATTTAATCTTGAAAAATGTAAACAAAAATATTTATTATTTAAACCCAATTTTTAACCGTAACACTATAAATTGTAAGATAACCGATATACAAGGGATGTCCCAAAATGCATAATTTTCAATATTGCTGTGTCTCCAAAATGAAAAGTTTTATGAAAATTTTGTTAGTGGCCTCGGCATAGTGCCACGAAAACCGTATCTTTGTAAGGTAAAATCCATAGACTTCACATGCCAGTTTACAAAGGCCTTCACATCCAATATGTCTATTTTCAAACATGCCATTAAGGGTGATTCTGACTTCTCGCGTAAAGTGTGCTGGAGTATCATCTTGCTGAAACCACACCTCTCCTTATTGGTGTCAATCGTGAAATAAATTTTGGTGTAACTCGGCACTGTTATTATTTGTTCCCTCATTTACGTGTTCATCTAAAACATGAAACGCAGTCACTTCATACCCAACTACACCACACTACGTATTGACTGACAAGAGATGCTGATTCGCTTCAACTCCCTTCCAGTATGGATTTTCAGGTGAATATACATTTAAAATTATTAATCGGGATTTCCTTTATCTCTCTAATTGCGAATTCAGTACTATTGCAATTTGCCATTATGAAATCAGGCTTTTTATATTTTTACTTTATACCAAATATTAACAATTGATATGAAATTTTTGCAACTCTTAAACAAATATCATGTTTCTGATTAAAATAGTGTTAATCTATTCAATATATATATATATATATATATATATATATATATATATATATATTTATTTTTTAATTTATTCCTCATTAAGAAAAAAATAATTATTGCCTGTCAAAGGATCATTAGAATGAGCTTATAGTATTAAAAGCTATTACCGCTATAAGCACAGGATAAAACCGTGGTGTTAGACCTCTAATTAAGGACTCCCTAATATGTTTTTTCATTAAATTAATCTGTTTTCCTTATGAACTCGGCACGCTTGTGAAAAAGAGTTACTTTATTTTAGACTTCGTACCTATAAATATTGGTAGAATATCATAACAAATATTTTAATAAGAACAGTGCTCCTATTTGTGTTTTAGTTTGGCTTGTAGGAATGGTCAATGTAATAATCAGAAAAATTTTAGAAAGTATTAATATGGCAATGTGCAGTTTTGACACTGACTGTGTGACAGTAGACCAAGAAAAAATAAATAAATATATTGGTACGCTGGTAGTTTGAGCCAAAACTACAAAGCTAAGTGAAAAAAAAACTCAATAATAAAGTTTAAGCAAAACAAATAATAAAACACAATCAACAGGGTCCAGTTGAAAATTAATAGCTGTACCAGTAAGCAAATATGCTACGAGTAAGCTCACCCATGCCGGAAAATAGAGGTGGGTTATTCAGGACGCCACTGCATTTGTAGCTAGGTTCAATTCAGAGAGCTTCCACGATGTTAGGAATTAGCTTTCAACTATAATCGTATAGATATTTTAATAAATGAAATTTAATATTTAAATTTCAATATAAATACGTTAGTAAGCATGTGAGTCAAATGAAACTCGTTAATAAATAATAGAAAAAATCTTTTATTGAATAATCGAAGGTCTGGCTGTGTTGATCCAGCATAAAGATTAATATAATTTAAATAAAATTTAATATGTTACAAATTGTAGGACCTACTGGCGCAATACATAACGCAAACTCTGTAAATTCCTTGATCATGGGATAAAATATTGAAAAATTACACAATTCTTTGATCATGGGATAGAATACCGAAAAATTACACAACGCCGTACGAAAAAAAAAAGAATGGAAAATAAACCTTAATTTACAAAATTATTTAGATCGTTATCATTGAAAATGGAAAATAAAAATAATACTACTACTAGCTGTGAGATGTCGTACAGACCAGGCTACAATGCTGCTAAATCATGTGTAGGTATGTAGGTACACTATTAAAAATAACTTTAAATTTAATGTGTATTTAATAATTCAATTTAATGATTTTGTGCCTTAAATCGTGAATAACTTACATATACTTTGAAATTAAGCTTATAACATTAAATTTAATTGAATGTTACCATAAATTTCAATAGAGTTACTGAAAACATACCAAATGTAATGTATAATTACATTAGATTTATTGTAAAACTTATTAAATTTAATGCAATAACATTAAATGCCTTTAATGAAGGGTTTATGAAATTTACTTCTAGTATATTATCTTAAAATTAATGTGAAAATTTTTACAGTGTACTAGTTAAAAATCTGTGTTCATAAATTGAAGCTTAAGGTTGGTAAAAATCTATGGAAATGAGGGAAACCAAAAAGGTAAACAAAAAATAAAAAGTAAACGAAAAACCTCTGAATTTTCATTCACGGTTAAAAGAATTGCTTCATTCAAACATGCAGAACTGCTAAATTCCCCGTCTTCAGACTTAGTTCAATAAAAAAAAAATGCAATAAATAGCAAAACTAAATAACTATCGGAACAATTTTAACTATTTTTCACTCCACAATCCCAAAAGAAGAACAAAACAAAATGAGATGAAAGAAAGTACATGATAGCGATGACATCTCAAAAATGAATGAATGCGAGCTCCGCTCCTGGGTAACGACATTCAGCTGAAAGAGGTTTGTTAAATGAGGCAATTCATTAATCACTAACATTCTCAGCTCAAAATTCTATAAGAAATCCATTAGCTATTTTAAATTATGTATATGTATATTGCCCGCTGGCTATTACTCTAAAAAATGATCGATTTGCAGACTAGATATCACCCAGAATCGACGACGATATCCCTAAAAAGGATAACTTAAGAAGTTCCTTGAGAGTTGATGTATTGATGGGAAGTTCATAACGTCAGTAAATACGAAGGAAAAGCATTTACTGGGGTGAAAATTATACTAGAATATGAAAAACTTAATTGAGTTATGACGATTATTACACAATCGATACAAATAATATGATCAAAACAGCTCAAAATGTGATAATTCGAAAAGCAATACCTTCAAAATCAACTCCTGTCAAAACTTTACAGTGACAATAGAAATAAATACAACCACTCATAGTGTTCAGGAATCTTAGTTATTTTATTTTTTTGGGCAATAAATTATTTAATTATTCTAATTAGGGACCATGTGACATAATAATGTACTCTAAAATTACACTTCAATTTATGTCGCCTTTATCATAAACACTCTTATTTTCAATATATTTTCTTATTGTATTTTTTCTTAACTTTTTTGCTGCGCACAAGTCGCATAGCCAATCCAAGCGAATTGGTCATATATACAATCAACTCACGCTCTAAGTAGGGTCGAGTACGGTATCGTTCTTCCGGTCGGCATCGTGGCAAAATAAGCAATTACTTTTAGAGACAATTTCTGCGAACCTTAAAGTGCGGGAAGAAACTAGGTGAATTGAGTAGCCTTGCGAACACCAGCAAGAGGGTACCCTCAGGATCAAGATTGTGCCCTATTGACCGTACGGAAAGGTAAGCGATTTGTGCAAGTTTTTCATTTCTCTTTTTTCTACCAATTCAAAATACAGTCCACTACATTTTCATATTTTCCGCGTCATTTATGGTCCTTCGAGCCGGATGAAAAACCGTTTTTTAATTATTTTCTAAAAATTTTCAAAATTTAATATCTATAAATTACATTGCATTATTTTGTCACAAACCACCATTTTCTTTTTCATATACTTAAGGTCACTTGCATATAATAGGTATAAACTCCAGAGTAATTTAACTTTGAGTTTTATTATTAGGCATCCAGGTTTGGCTGCAAAACTGGAACCTTCAGTACCTATAAATCTGTACCTTAAAAATTATATTCTCGCGCACAAGATTTCAGCGAGCATTTAAACCGCTGTGCGCAATTTAACACGTGGATCGTACTACCGTACCACACTATCTTTCTTTCTCTCTTTTTCATATTAAATAAAATTTCAGCTTTATTAAAATATTTATCTGCTTCATTTTGTGATATCTACGGTATAAAAAACGTTTGTACCTTTTTATCACATTACTTTCATTTATTAGTATTGGATGGTGCATATTTTGCGAATTTTTATAAACAATTTTTTACTTAGCCAGTTCGCTTAACATTGTATCGTTCAATATATATTTATCAATATTTCCTTTTGTCTTTCATAAGCCTATCAAACGTATTTCAGCATTGTCTGATGCATATTTCGCGAATTCTATATAAACAATATTTTTTACTTCTGCAATTCGCTTAACATTGTATCATTTAATCTTTAATTTTTTTTTCTCGTTCTGCTTTTCATAAGCGTGCAAAATACATTTATTTACATTAATTTTCTTCATATTTTTCTGATTTTTTATAATGGCGGATAAATTAACTAAAGCTAATTTAAAACGTACTACGGCTTTTAAACGCCTACAAGAGACTCACGAAGCCGGAATCAAAGCTTCTAATGACGACTCTTTAAAATCTACCTTTTTAGCTCGAGCGGATGCTATTGACAACATATATAATGAATTTCAATCGGCTCATAATACTATAATTTCTTTAATTGACGATAAAGATTTTGCAAATTACGATGGGATGCGTATTGTTGCAGATGAGGCCTACTATGGTATTAAATCTTTTAAACATGATTTCTTATTAAGCGATTCCGCTTCTCAAATAGCTAATATTTCAATTAGTCCTAATTTAAATGTGCCTACAGTTTCCAAAATTGTAGCTAAACTTCCAAAACTTAATTTACCAACTTTCAATGGTAATTACAAAGATTGGCCAAGTTTTTTTGATTTATTTAAAAGCCTCATCCACAATAACGCAGACTTATCTAATGTTGAGAAATTTCAATACTTACTCACTTCTTTAGATAAAGAGCCTTTAGCTTTAGTTAAGGGTATCCCTCTTACAGAAGCAAATTATATTATTGCCTTTGAAACGCTTGAGAAACGGTACCAAAATAAGCGCATTTTGGCTACACAATATTATAATGAAATATTTTATGCAGCATCTATTCAAAAGGTTACTTCTAAGGATCTTAGACATCTTTTAAATGTTTTTTCTGAAAACGTAGCAGCCTTAAGAGCTTTAAAACTTCCTGTAGATCAATGGGATTTCTTGTTGTTTAATATGTTACTAAATAAACTTGATTCTAAAACCAGAACCAGTTTTGAGCTTGAAAATAGTCTAAATCAAGAATTACCTACCTACAGACAATTAATTACTTTCTTAGAAAGACAATGTATAGCTTTAGAGTCTGTTCAATATACTTCTTCAGTGAGTTCTGATAAGTCAAATTTTAAATCTTCTAATTATCATGCATTAAACAACAAGAGATCTACATCCAATTTTGTTACGAATCCGCTTTCACAAAAAAGCGAACCTACGTGTACTTTATGTTCTGCTACTCATGCATTATTTAAATGTAAATTATTCTTGGCTAAAACGCCACAAGAAAGATTTTCTTATGCTAAACAGCACAAATTATGCGTCAACTGTTTAGTATCTCCCCACTCTATTAAAAATTGTGGTTCTTCTCACAGATGTAAAATCTGCAAATTTCCACATCATACAACTCTACATTTTAACAAAAATTCTTCTTCCTTCGTACCTTCTAATGAAAATAACTTACCTAAGTCTAATTCAGACACTGTTACGGTTGTCGAACATTATTCTAATGATGATCAGTCTAATTTTATCGTCACGAATACTCACTGTATTGCAAACACTTTGTCTGTTCCGCAACATACTATTTTATTATCCACGTGTGAAATAGATATCAAGGACATTCGAGGACATTTTCAGAAAATCCGTGTACTTTTGGATACGGGCTCTATGGCAAATTTTATGTCTGAGTCGTGCGCTAGACGACTGGGTCTCCATCGTAAAAAATTCTCTATTCCAATTGACGGTTTAAATGGAATGTCAACTTCCACCAACAGCGGTCTTGTTCAATGCGTCGTCAAACCCTGTGGTCAATTGGATTCGGTTTTTTCTTTTGAAGCTATTATCATGCCCAAAGTTTGTTCTAATCAACCAAAAATTCATATTAATATTTCCGAAATGGAACATATTCGAAATTTGAAGCTTGCAGACAGTAGGTTTCATATACCAGGACCAATAGACATGCTTATTGGTGCTGAATTGGTACCTTTATTTTTAAAATCAGGCCATATTGTCGGCAATTCCGATCAACCTGTAGCTGTAGAGACTATTTTTGGTTATGTTTTACAGGGCAAAACTAGCTGTTCAGTTCCTTTCAGGAATCCTGACTCTTTCTTAAATTGTCTCGCTTCTTTGGATGACTGTATCGATATTCAGTTACGTAAATTCTGGGAGGTCGAACAAATTACTAAAATCCCTTCTTGGTCCACTGAAGACAAGAAGTGCGAGAAAATATTTAAAAATTTAGTCTTCAGAGAAACTTCTGGACGGTTCTCGGTACCTTTACCTTTTCGTCAATCAAAACCAAATTTTGTTGATACTTACTCTCAAGCATATTCTGAATTCTTTAGAAAATATACAGATTTCATGCAAGATTATCTCAACAGTGGTCACATGTCCTTAGTGCCACAAAGTCAATACAGGTGTCCGTCTGCTTATTACATCCCACATCATGCTGTTTTTAAACAGGAGATGTCGGGCTCAAAAATAAGAGTTGTATTTGATGCTAGTCTTCGTGATATACAGGGTGTCTCTCTTAATGATACTCTTCTCGTTGGCCCAAAGCTCCAACGTGATATTTCTGCTTTACTTTTAAATTTTCGATTTTTTCCTTACGTTTTTGTTTGCGACATAAAACAAATGTACAGACAAATAAATGTTCAGTCTGAATTCTGGGATTACCAACGCATTTTATGGCGTTTCTCACCTTCTGAACCTCTTCAGGAATATTTTCTACGTACTGTTGTTTACGGAGTTTCATCTTCGCCATACTTGGCCTTACGTACTCTGCAAGAGCTAGCGGTTCAAGAGGAATCTTCATTCCCTAGGGCAGCTCAAGTTCTTCGTCGCCAGTTTTATATAGATGACGGATTAATCGGTAGCCACGATTTAAAATCTGCGTTGTCACTTCAGCTTGAGCTCATTGAACTTATGAAGAAAGGAGGATTTGAATTAAGTAAATGGGCAAGTAACGATCCTGCTCTTTTAGCTCATATATCTCCTTCAGATATCCAGGAGTCTTGCAGTTTTGATAAAGATGATCCTTCTTTTATTAAAATATTAGGTTTAAAGTGGGATCCCAATTCAGACATTTTTTCTTATTATTATGTTCCCATGGAACGCCCCTGTACTAAACGCAATATTCTATCTGAAATTAGTAGAATATTTGATCCACTTGGATTTGTTTCTTCTTGCTTGTTACTTGCAAAACGTCTTTTGCAACGTTTATGGGAATCCAAGGTTTCTTGGGATGAGTTTCCGTCTGACGATGTTCTCGAAACTTGGACCAAATTCAAAGCTGAATTGCCCAAGCTAGCTGATATCAAAATATCTCGCTATGTAGGCTCTAATTCGATATCTCGAATTGAACTACATGGATTCTGCGATGCTTCGCAAGTCGGATACGCTGGTGTTGTTTACTTTCGTGTAGAAGACACATTAAACAATGTCAAAACTTTCCTTATCTGCGCTAAGTGTCGGGTTGCGCCATTAAAAACTGTATCAATAGCAAGACTTGAGCTTCTTGCAGCAGTTTTGCTTGCGGATCTAATGGAATTTGTCAAGGAAAGTTATGCTGATCTTGTTATTTTTGACGCCATACATGCTTGGACAGATTCCATGGTCACACTTGCTTGGTTGTCTTCTTCTCCTCATAAATGGAAGACATTTGTTGCCAATCGAGTAAGCCACATTCAGGAAATTTTTCCTATTTCATCTTGGCACCACGTCCCCTCCAAGCATAATCCAGCAGATTGTGCTAGTCGTGGTCAAACTCCTCAGCAACTTTTGGATACTCCCATCTGGTGGTCTGGCCAAGAATTCTTATCTAAGAATCGAGTTTTCTGGCCGACACAGCCCAATTTTGCGGGTCAATCTGGTTTAGAGCTATCCAAGGAAGAAAAACAAATAGTTTTGAACGTTTCGCTTCCTTGCGATGATTTTCTTATTTTACTAGATCGATTTTCTTCATTACCTAAGATACAACGGATCATTGCATATACTCTTCGCTTTATTTCTAATTCAAGGTCAAAACCTAAAGTTAAAGGACATTTGTCACCTTTCGAGATTGAAGCTTCCCTGCGAGTTATTATAAAACGTGTTCAACTAGACGTGTTTTCGGACATCTTAACGAAGATTTCGCAAAATAGTTTGTTACCGAAACCGTTTCGAAAGCTTGCTCCATTTGTCGATTCAGATGGATTGCTTCGAGTAGGAGGTAGGCTGAGGAAGTCTCAATTTTCCTTTGATGTAAAACATCCTATTCTTTTACCAAAATCGCATCGAATAACAGAGTTAATTATCGAACATACTCATTGTACGAATTTTCATCCAGGATTTAAAACTTTGCACTATTTACTACTTCAACAGTTTTGGATTTTATCACCCCGAAGTGCAATTTATAAATGTCTCTCCAAATGTATTCGATGCTTTCGATGTAAACCAAAATCATATAATCCCTACATGGCAGACTTACCAGCTCTCCGAATTTCTCAAATCAAGGCATTTTCTTCTATTTGTCTAGATTTTGCTGGGCCTTTTTCACTCTTGATGAGCAAACATCGAGGTGCTAAAACCTTTAAAGGTTACGTTTGCGTTTTTGTTTGTACTTCCACTAAGGCTATTCATTTGGAGGTTACATCAGACCTTAGTTCTGAATCATTTTTAGCGGCCTTCAGACGTTTCGTCGCCCGTCGTGGCAAATGCGTCACTATAACTAGTGACCAAGGTACAAATTTTAAGGGTGCATACAGCCAACTTCTTGTTTTGGCGCAAGGTGCTGCTCAAAAATTGTCAATTACTTGGAACTTCAATCCTCCGGGCTCTCCACATTTCAATGGACTAGCAGAGGCCGGCGTTAAGTCTTTCAAGAGTCATTTTTACCGTGTCTTGGGAACTCAAATATTGTCTTATGAAGAATTCTACACATTATTAACCCAGATTGAATTTTTATTAAATTCACGTCCTTTATGCGCAATTAGTGCCGATCCAAATGACTTTCAGCCTCTTACTCCCGGTCATTTTTTGATTCAAGAGCCTTTAAACAGTTCTGTCCCTGATCCAGATCTAAGCTCTATAAATTTAAATAGGCTTAATCGTTGGCAGCTTATTCAACGCCTCCAGGGTGATTTTTGGAAACGGTGGTCTCAAGAGTATATCCATTCTCTCCAAGAGAGGCACAAATGGACTCAGCCATCTCCTCCTATTAATGAGGGCGCTCTAGTCCTAATTAAAAATGAGCAAAATCCACCCCTTCGATGGGAAATGGGTAGAATACTTAAATTACATCCGGGACAAGATGGTGTGGTTCGCGTAGTTACGCTTAAAACGTTCCACGGTGTTATGCAACGACCTGTGGTCAAAATTTGCCCATTACCTGGCAACTAAAATCCTATTTTTGCAACGCAACATTATTTTTATTTTCTTTTTTCGTTAAGTTATATTAAAATTATTTTTTCATAACTGTTTTATTTTCTCTATTTTTACTAGGTTTAAAAACATTCGTTTTTGGTGGGGTGAATGTTCAGGAATCTTAGTTATTTTATTTTTTTGGGCAATAAATTATTTAATTATTCTAATTAGGGACCATGTGACATAATAATGTACTCTAAAATTACACTTCAATTTATGTCGCCTTTATCATAAACACTCTTATTTTCAATATATTTTCTTATTGTATTTTTTCTTAACTTTTTTGCTGCGCACAAGTCGCATAGCCAATCCAAGCGAATTGGTCATATATACAATCAACTCACGCTCTAAGTAGGGTCGAGTACGGTATCGTTCTTCCGGTCGGCATCGTGGCAAAATAAGCAATTACTTTTGGAGATAATTTCTGCGAACCTTAAAGTGCGGGAAGAAACTAGGTGAATTGAGTAGCCTTGCGAACACCAGCAAGAGGGTACCCTCAGGATCAAGATTGTGCCCTATTGACCGTACGGAAAGGTAAGCGATTTGTGCAAGTTTTTCATTTCTCTTTTTTCTACCAATTCAAAATACAGTCCACTACATTTTCATATTTTCCGCGTCACATAGTCTAGCGAATGCCAACCAAAAAAATAAAAATGGGAGTCAAATAGTGAATAATCAAATATAACATAAAACCGTAATTTGTAGGGTAAGAATGAATGAAGATAAAATATCGAGCTGGGACAAAAATAGACAAGGAAGTAGAACCACGAAAATTTGCAGTAAAACTAAAAATACAACTAACCAACAAATGGTAAGCTTTTATTTAAAAAATGTATGAGAGACACTTGAAGAAAATGATATTTTGTTTGACCATAATGTAAGCAAAGTGTTTAGTACGCCATACTTTATGTACATATGCATACGATGCAAGATAATCCAGCAATTATATCCTAAAAATTATTAGGCAAAGTAGAAAACTTAGAAGGGAACATTTGGACATATGGGAAAAAATTCCTGAACTAAAGAAACTGTAATTTTTGTGTATAATTAAGAGAGTATTTTTTAGATTGCTTCCTCAAAATAAATCGATTGAATAATGAAAGGAAATATTTCTCTTATTGCTATACCCTGTGAGTTTTATGTTTAAACTTAAAATAAAGTGCTGGGAATATCTTTATTTAAAAAGAAAATCTTTCAAATTTATGGAAAATAAAGCTTGCCAGACCTTCTTTCATAGTCGTCTCCTGAGGAAATTAACAAAGGTAAAATTACTTAAATAAATTATATGTATTATGTAGAAAATATACCTAAAACCCTATGAACTGCAAACTCAAACTAATACGATGAAATATAAAATGCTACAAAGTTCGTTACAGTAGAAAATATACCTAAAACCCCACAAACTACGAATACAAACTAATACTATAAAATATAAAACGCTACAAGGTTGTTTACATTAGAAAATATACCTAAAACCCTACAAACTACGAACACGAACTAATACTAGGAAATGTACGACGCTATAAAGTTTGTAACAATATATACAGTATCATATCTAAGTCGAAATACTACAAGAAAGCCTATTGAGGCCCATTCTTTAATTATTTTATTTATGTTAGATCTTTCAACAGCCACATTTGTAAATAATTTGGATTTACGAGAATCTCATGTGGATTCGGCGAAAGTGTCTCAGAGTTTGCAAATGTATTTGAATAAAATCGTAGATTGGTTTAGATTATGGTGAGTAAAGAAAAATAATATAAAATCAATAGGTGTTAAATTTGCACTGAAAAGTGTGGTTTCTGCGCACCAGTGAAGCCTCAACATCTTTAATTAAATAGCATTAAATTACTTGGTGCACGACAAGAATGTAACAGCTACTATTGAATGTAAAGTTGCAATGATTAATTCACATTAAGTAAGAAATATTATTGTTAAAGTACTCGAGGTAAATATTGAAGTTGAAGTTCAACAAACAATTGTTACATCTTTAATGTCAGCTGTCATATGTTACGTAACAAGCAAATCAGTTAATAATATTTAATTTAAGTTGTCAGAACTTAAAGTGATTTTTGTGGATGAAGGTGTTAGACAATAACATTGAATTCGATTCCACATGAGATTTCGTTAATTTTTATAGCCGAATAGTTATTAAGTTTAAAGTAATATTTTTGATGGAAGTATATTTTTGATTACACCTTGAAGTTTTATAAAGACCAGCTAAACAAAAAGGCATTTTAGGGCATTGAAAAACTCTTAACGGTTCAAGTCAGTCACCTCAGCTGAGCTTTTATAACAACAAAACAGATATCGGCCTTGTGTTGAGAAATACAACATAAAAAGTTATAAAATAAGAAAATATTTGTTCACAAAATTGCCATTAGTAAACACATCCTTTGCTCTTTGTTGTTTTAATAAATGCTTAAGCCTGTTCCTAAGTCTTTGACAAATATTTTGTTAACAAAGCTTTAATAACGAATAAAGTTTTTTTTAAATAAGTAAACAACTGTGAATACTGAAACAAAACACCTTCGAATCAATAATATTATTCAATCAAGACTAATGGTAATTGTGACGTTGCCAACTAAAAGATACTTCGAGAAATTAAACACTAAATAATCTGCGTTACGAATTTCGGGTTATGGCAAGCACTTTACGATTTTGTGTGGTTTATTGTTTGAGAAATATACTGCTTTGTTTGCCTATTACGTCTAATAAACACGTTTAATTTCTATTAAACATCATAGCATATTTGTTAGGCGCGGAATAAGATTTTTTAAAAAGAATTATTAATCTTAAATAATAATGCTATTACGTAAAGATGTCTACGAAATCAATATTGTCGGGTAAAATATATCGATGTATTCTAGTGAGACAAATAATACCGCTTATTATTTTGATACCCTCTTAGGGTTCGATATCTCCATTAGGAAACTAGGGAAAAATATACTATCAATATCTTGCCCTCTCCTATAAAATTAATTAATTTTTTTTTTTGATTTAGAGACTAATAAAATTCTATTTTTTTTCTATATGTTCAATACCTATTCCTAATAATTTTTTCAACATTTCGATTTATTTACTTTTTATTATTCTATTTCTTCTATTGTCGTAGTCGCCAAGAGAAACAGAGATAAACACACAAACAAACACTATGCAAACACATTTAATATATCAACAGTTTTGAAATAACGGCTTTAATGAAATTAAATTTAATAAAAATAAATTAACACTATAAGAAAAAGAGGAAAATTTTTAAGTTATAAATAAATATAAAACATATAAAGAATGGAAGCTTTCACGGCTTTGGTCAAGTTCAAAATCATGGTCTTTGGGTATAGACCGTATCAAATTGGAATTATTATCCGTCGTTTAGTCTACGGGTGCACGCGGCATCTTCAGGGATCTTTACTGCACTAAAATACATAAAGAAAATGTACTTCTATGTCCAATCATCAGCGCAATAGACTCACCAACCTACAAACTTTTACATCCCTTTACAGGAAAAACCAAATCCTTTGTTAAAAACTCTAGACACTTTGTCCAAAGATTAAAATCCAATTAGAGCCCGGAGACATATTGGTCAGTTTTGATGTAGAATCTCTGTACAAAAATGTTCCCATAGATGATTCAGTTTCACTAATATCTGACATATTACAAAACAACAACATGGACTCCACCCTACTAGAGTTAATTAAAGCATGTCTGATTTCCACTTATTTTACGTTTCAAGGAACTTTCTACGTACAGACTTCGGGAGCGGCCATGGAATCTCCGCTATCACGTGTGGTAGCTAATATTTTCATGGAAACTTTCGAAGAAAACGCCTTGTCTTCTGCTCCTCTAAAACCTAAATTTTAGTGCAGATATGTAGATGACACGTTCGTAGTTTGGCCGCATGGCGCAGATAAACTCCATAATTTCCTGGATCATCTAAATCAGCAACACCCTAGCATAAAATTCACTATGGAAACTGAATCAAATGGTGTCCTTCCCTTTCTTGATGTACTAGTACAAAAAAAAAAGATAATTGTAAATTAGGACATTCTGTGTACAGAAAACCAACAGATACAAATCGATATCTCAATGCAAAATCCACACCATCATCCTTCTCGAAACCAACCATCATAAACTCTTTGGTACATAGAGCACTTTCAATATGTGAGGAACAGTCACTGAAATCAGGAACAGAAAAACTGACTAATGCTCTAAGAGGCAACGGATATTGCGCTGAAGATATAAGACGTTCTATTAATAAATATAAAAACCCAACTGTTCAACAAAATGTCATAAATGGACAGTGTTGTCTTACCTTACATACACGGAATCACCGACAAGATTGCTAGATTGCTCCGAATATCAAACATACGGACAATTTTTAGCACTTGTAAGAAAATTGGACAATGTTTGAAGTCTCCAAAGGACCCAATTCCATTTCAAATACAAGGCGTTTACAAGATACCGTGCTCATGTGGTAAAGTGTATGTAGCTGAAACAGAACGGTCTATATCCACTAGGCTTAAGAAACATGAAAGATGTATAAAAAAGGAGCAAATTATATAATCTGCAATAGCATTGCTCAGGTCACAATTTTAATTTAAAAGAAACTAAGGTGCTAGAATCAGTATCTGGTTTCTTTAAACGTAAAATTAGAGAATCCATCGAAATTTGTAAATATCCAAATAATATTAATAGAGATGCGGGCTACAGTCTACAACACACGTGGAAATCGATTGTAACGCTGGATCATGGTTCGCTGAGTACCAGTCGAGTATAAATAACGGGCTGTTGCTCCTTGATAATCATTCAGTGTTTTAATCTCGTAGAATAAAGATCCCTGAAGATGTCTCGTGCAATAGTAGGCGAAAGGTTGGATAATAATTCTAATCTGACACGGTTTAAACCCAAGAACCATGATTTTCATATATAAAACATTTTTAAATACATTTAAAAAAAATGGGAATTAAGGAAAATTTAATTATATATAAGTTTTTAATAACTAATTGTTTCTTCTTATTATATGCTTGAATAAATGGTCATCTTGTTGAATGCAAGTATTTAGTCTTTTTTTCTCATCTTCTCGGACCAGTACAACATTAACGGCATAATTGTTCCACAGGTACCCCTAATTTTATTTGACATATCTTCCAGGATTATTGGTGGATCAACAAATACCCCTATCTTTATATAATCTCACATGAAGCTTTCAATCAGTTAGAAAAATTCCTACTTGTAAAAAGTTTAGTTTACTCTGGTCATTTAATGGTTTATCAAAATGGTTAGGCTCAATGATTTTTAGATAAATGTTGCACCAAATACGAATTGACCAATGGTTTTGCTGTTGCACCTCTTTACCCATTATGGGGTTTCTGTACCAAAATAAGGGTTCTTGTGGCTATTTACCGATCTATTATTTCTAAACATAGCCTCATGACTAAACATTATAATGCATAAGAAATTTGGATTTAATTCAATTTAGGTATTTATCTTATGGCTAAATTTTTACACGACTTTCAAAATCCCCACCATGTAATTTTTGGTGTAATTGTTATGTTTCGCACTATACAGCGACTACTATTATCAGGATTTTCTTGCGCATTTAGCAAAATTTCTAGTTCTGTTTCTTCAATACTAGCTTATCTGATAACTACTTTACATATTGGATAATCAACATTTCCAGAAGAATCGCATATTTCCATTAAGTTTCGAGAGGTAAGAGGACTATGTAGGTAAGGATCGGCAAACTTTATTATTTCCAGCAAAACGGCAAATTTTCTCGACCTCTTCTAATATACAAGTCATATTTATTAACATTAAAATTTAATTCAAGCAATACTATAGGGATATCAGAACGAGCGGTTGGGTTAGTAAATTCGACACATTGTTTTTTCCATTGAAACTACGATACCAAAAAAATTCATCAAGAAGTAAAAACATCGAAAAATATAGAAAACAATTGAGAACAGATATGGGACATATTGAGGAAAATTTGTAGGGTTTTTAATAGTTTACCAAATAAAAAAATATTTTATTAAACATTCTATAAGTTCCATTGCAAATTTTTTGTAAAAATATTCTTTACTTAGCCTTGGTCTTCCTTGATAATACAAATTTCAAAATTAAAAAGGATTATTACAACTAGATGAATGCTTGACAATGCTACTCTTTTTACTCACAATTATTTCAAAAACCTTAAAGTTAAGGTGTATGCAACCCTTGAAAAATCCAAAAATGTAAATTAAGTCAAAAAAATTATTCATATATAGGATGATCTATTTTAAAAAATAAAACTTGATGTTTTCTTTTTCTGGCACACCCTGTAAAGTCTAAAATGTATTCTTTTAAATATGCATATAATCTCTAAAATATAGTTTGCAAATGTTACCAAAATGCATAAACTTACTTGTTGACACCCTGCCCGGTCAATTAAAATTAAACTTATACATCCGCCATTATACATTTTATTTATAAATTAAAAAACTATACTTACAAAAAGCAACCGAAATATTATCGCTGGGTAGTTAAAATAAATGACATCAAAAATTAAAACTATCCTTAATAATGATCCACACAAATTACCCAAATTTTGTTTTCAACGTCAAAATGAAATTATGATACCAAAACAAGTTGAATATAATATCACAGCCAGGTTTATATTTTCTTGGCCATCCTCTTATCTCCGTGGGCTTTTACTATGTCAGCAGGAAAAAAAACCTTTCTCGTAATTTTTCTTTTTTCCAAAATAAAAAGATTTCTTTGTAATGAAAGTAAATAATTTTTAGGGTTTTGTAGCCACTGAAAATTTCATCATGTCCGCCTCTGTATGTCACAGCCTTGTAATTACGATATATTTCCTTCTCTTCCGAAAAATATTTCTAAAAATATGTTTTAGGTAACCCCACTGCAGATGTGAAGGTCTAGGACAATGTAAATTTGTGTTCATTATTCTTCAAAAATCTAATTAAATATGTAATATAACATTTTTTATTTTAATTGCAACATTCTTGATGTATAAGCCTCCAAAACTGTTTGAATGTTGCACAGTTAAAATTTGGTTTTAAATAGTAAATATTTTTGCTTACATTTTTCCAGATAAACGATCATTAAATTTGTAAATAAATTTTTATTTTGTACGATTTTATTTAAGGTTTGTCAATGACATAAATAACTTGGAATTTATTTTTAACAATGTTTTCTAGTATAAAACTAATGAATGCTTCTTATTTTGCAATCATTAAAATTGATTATATTTAAAATTTTGCCTTCTTTGTATCATATCTTTTGTTTTGTTTACATACCAAAAACTCAACCGATTCCTGTAATTTTTAAAGGAAATGTATCACGAATTGGAAAATGTATTTTCTTCATGATTTTAAGAATTTGAAAGTTTTTGATTGTTTTCATCTTGATATTTATTCTCACAAAATGTTTGTTTATTTTTAATTTGCTCTCTGTCACAAATTGGTTATCGGATGTATTGGATAACTATTTGATTGCATTTAAAGTTTGTCCTTGTACTAAATTCGTAACACGATAAACATTGACTTTTGGAAAAGCATCCTCTCAATTTTAATCTCAAACAGATTTAGCTCCTTTACGAAGTGAACGAGTAAAAGGTGACAACACTATTATAATTCTGTAAATTTTTGTTACTGTTTTTAGAATCTGAATATTGGCGATGGCTTCAACTTTCCGAGGATCAACCAAAATACCATGTTTCTTCTTTCCAACATGTACGAAAATGGTAGTAGACTGTATTTTAGAAGAATCTGTAAACAAGCGCCATTCGTCTGGGTTAGGTATAAATTCAAATTTTTCCATAATACTATTTGGACAAACATTTTATCCTGCAGAGCAAAAAACAAGGATAACTCCTGGTTACGGTACCTAGATATAACTTCAGTTTCAGTGGCTAGTAAATTCCATTTTTGTAATCTTGACTCTAATACCTCAGGTTGTTCGATTAAATGGGGTGCTTTTCCTTCACTTTTGGGAAAATAAGAATAGTCATTTTCTGATTCATTATCGGGTTCTGCCTTATCATCATATATTTCTAAATCTTCCTCCCATTTTGCCGGAGGCGCTGGAACTGATAAACCTTCTCAATGAAGAACCGGTTTTATTCCTGAGGGAATATCCGGATATGCAATATTATGTTTGCTTTTTCTTGAAAAACTAGACACCTTTGTCATACAAAAGTAGAAGTCGTTAAATAATTTATTGGTTCTCGTTAAATCATTGGAACTGCAAAAGGCGTAGAAGAGCGTTTGCCATTTAACCAGTTACTTAGATTTGCTGCACAGGTTTTTTAACATATGTGAGAAACGTAGTCCCGATCTTAATCGCGAAAAAGATATCCAAAATACTTATGATACGTTACTTTGATCATTTTGTTAGTTATGTTTTTTGCGATTTAGTGGGAAACTGATCATATATGTAGCAAAAATTATCCGCGGGATTAACACAGCCACATTTCTGTACTATAGACATTTTTGTGCTGTCGCGGACGTTGCTTCAGAGATGTGATAGAACATTTATAGGCGTCAACTAACTTTATTAAATATAAAAATAACAACAATACAAGGCTCTTACTGTTGGCTTATTTGAGCACTTCGCTTCTCTATCTAATACTGAGCACTACCCGTGCTAAACCAATACTGATGATACGACTGCCGGCCAGTTGCTTTTATAGCCATTCCGTACTTCTGGTATTTTCTAGAAACATAAGGTATTAAAATTTCGAAAAGCGACGGCTTACTTCTCTTATACAGGGGCAATCTGTAAGTAAATTCGGCTACAGGGCATTGTGAAATTTGAAATTATATCGGTTAAAATGAATACTTGCGTTCTTTTAAGCCCTAGGAGATTGAAACTTCGTGGATGACTTGTCATCTCTAGACACCCCATGTAGTGCTGCCAGATTGTGCACAAATTCCCTAACTTATTTGGCAACGTCGCGCTCCGTTATATCACAAATAATTTTTTAAAATAATATGATTAAAATACTTATTTCATTTTCTCATTTAGAGGCCAAAAATTAACCAAAGACTGCTTTTTACATTTCAGTTGCAAATTGGCTGTGAAGTAGTAAAATTAACCTGAACTGACCAAGATACATTAATTAAAAAATGTTCTGCCTAACAGACACCTCTCGTAGAGTCAGTCGCCACAGAGAAATATCTAATAAAAGGTAATTGAATGGTTTTCTTCATTCTTATTAAAAGAGGGGGGATAAACATATTCCATTTATTTAAAAAATTCGTATTCCTGTGGTCGGAATATTTTTTCTGAAACAAACTTTCCGCTTTGTGACCGTAAGATAGGTCGGGCCGAACAAATAGCAGCTCATTTTCACGTAAATGAGTCCAAGCCACGAGGGATTAATGAAAAAAACCCATGTGCTTTAAGACAATATTAATCTCATTATTCAAGGACCTGTGCATATCTCTAAAAGTTAGAGAACATCCTGGACACAGTTATAGTCTTGCTTCTTGCATTTTTTTTTAAATTACTGGCATTTGCACACTTACTCAGAGCAGCGACACTCGAAATATACTGTTAATATTTGAAAGGAATATCATGCCTAATATAAAAAGAAGGGAAAAACACGAAAGCAAATATGATCCTTAAAACCGTTAAAATTTTGTATAATATATAAACTAAAGAAAGGAAAAATATGTTTTTTGGGCCCTTTTCTTTACGGCTCTAATAGAAAGAAACGGTATGTGTATTTCAGAGAAATCATATTTATGCCATCGCAATAGCGGAAATCACTTTCCTTTTGAGGCACGTGACATTTCTGATGGATGCAATCAACGATTTTGTTTTTAAGATTTTAGTCGTTTTTCTTCATTTTTCTGATTAAGAAATGAGAGATTTAGGAAATTTTTATAATACAGAAATTTTGTAAGCGTGAAATTTATGAATGTTATAAAATTTTGACGATTTAGTTGCAAAAATAAAAACCAAAATGAAGAATATTTATCTGCGTTTTCTGGAAAACTGATTAAAATTTCTTAATAAACAAGGCCAGAATTGCGTTCAACGACTTTGAAATAGGTGACGTGTAAAATAATTTTCTGAAAAGGGGACAACATTTTCATGAGTTCAACTTAATTTAAACAATATATCTTATTGCTCTTATCTTAAATCTCATCCTGTCTCATCTAGACTACGATTTTAAAACAAGACTAAACACAACCAGATTGAATCAGAATAATTTCGTCACTTATTCTCGTTTCGTGTTGTTTCGCAGTATCACTATCTGAATACCTTTTTAAAAATTTAAAACCATTTTGAATTATGGATATTCACTAAATTTTGCAGGTTAAAGTTAAACATTTCGATATATGAAAATTGTGAGATCCTCGGTGAAACCAAATTGGTAACACTCTGTACGAGGAAAACCCTCTTCTCCGTGAAATGTGATTACTAATAATCTTCCTTAAATCGGCTATAAAAAAAGTTCCCTAATGTTATACCTCTTTATGCCATTAAAATAAAATGTCTTTTGAAAGGGATATTTATATCTTCGCATTTATTAAATAAAAGGGTGAAACAACAGCTGGAATCATTAAACATTTATAACCAAACTTTCTGAAAGTCACAATGCCTTTTACTAAGTACTGATAATTACACTTCCAAACCCACTTTAGGGACGAAAATTAATGTCGTTACTCAAAATATACTTCGAGCAAGTCAACACTAAACAGTCTGTGTTACTAGTTTTGGGTTAAAGCCCATCCTTTGCGAAATTCCGTTTTGTTCATTGTTTGATTACTCTCGTAGCTTAAATCTTGACGACGATCTATTAAAGAGATAGGCCTTCATTTGTTTCAGAAATTTTGGTATAAAGCTTGAATTTAAGAGTTATTTTAATAACTAAGAAAGGATATCATATGTTTGAAATATTATGTAAATGATTTAAACACCATATTAAAACAGTTGAATAAAAATATAATATTTCTTGCCGTTTTTAAACCGATAGACGTTTCTGTGCATCTATATATATATATATATATATATATATATATATATATATATATATATATATATATATATATATATATATATATTGTTCATTTAAAATGTCATTTTTTTTAAAAACCACAATACCCAAAAGGGTAGCATTTAATATATCAAACGGTTAAGAACTGGGACCCTATCTTCGAACTCGGGAACGTGAAGTGAACGGTCTCACTCCATGAAAAATGGTAAATGTGAATTCTTGACGCGTTCACCATTCATGTCCCTGTCCGCCCAGTAGAAAGCGAACGAACTGTGAAAGGAGTTACTGAACATACGCAAATGAAATGTCAGTCGCCAGATGACATACTTAGCGATTAGTAATAAGTACTTCAAACTAATACCTGACAAAATGTGATTCGCATAAACAGATCAAAAATACTTTATATGTAATTGCTTTCTTACTCTAATTTATATATATAAAAAGATATTTATTTCATTTAAAAATAATTTGGTGCCGACTTCAAAAATTTCAATTTCATATAAAAATTTATTGTTATTTTTCAGTTTTTAGCGCACTTTTAGAAGTCGGTTCAATTTTTTTTTATAAAAATTGTATTAGTTTTTACTTCAATATGATATCCAAAAATTATTTGAACTAGGTACTAATCGAAATTAGTGTATCCCGCAATGACTCCAAGGTGGCAAAAAGTACTTATTTTATTCAATGTTGTAAATCATTTTAAAATAAACCACCAAAAATTTTTTTGATACTTAAAGTTCTCCAATACCAGTGAAATTGTGTCAAACACATATTTAGTCTGTCATAGTAAATCCATTCTCTAAAATTTTAAATTAATTTTAGATTGGTAATATTGGCTCCAAAACCTTCCAATATCGATATTTAAAGAACTTGAGACGTAAATTTCTTAGTCCAATATATTTTATACTGCATACTGAATTTGTATAGGCCTCAAGAACCCCGAAATATCAATTTTAGACAAAATCAGAAAATGTAAAATTTTCATTTTTCATATTGTATCTTATCAACCTAATAGTTGTAAAAAATAAATTTCATCTTCGTAGTACACTCGACCCCTAAAACCCTCTAATACCAAATCTGAAAAAAGTTAGGTAAATTTTTCAACCCACCATATTGAATTTCAAAAAAAGAATTTTAAAGTCTTAATCTAATCTAAATATTAACCCTTCAAGGCCTCCTAGTACTAATTTTGGATGAAATCCGGAAACTTAAAATTTCTAGACCGTCATATTGTCACATAGGGAAAAACATAAAAACATAATATTTCATAAATTTGCATTTTCCAATTTTACAAATCTTTTATTTTAAATTTAAACAATAACAATCACGTTACCTCTTATAATTTAATAACCTTTTAATTATGAAATGTTATGTTTATTCACTGACCGTCGATCGTGCAAATTCACCAAGTCAGCAAGGTCGCTTTCCGGGTCATGAGGGATCGAGGTTGTAAGAAGGCGATTCGTTGACTTGATGAAAAAAAACAAAACAGGATAAAAAGGACGGACATGCTGGGGAATGGGGTCAATTGGTTCTATCGGTTCAATCGGTTGAATCGGTTCAATCAGTTTAAGAGTCAGTTGATCTGATGTAGAGCAGCTAGTCTATCGCGACTTAGTTAATGGTTAGTGAAGCGAAAATCCCAAGCATGTCCCAGTCCTGAGCAGGTCGACAAACAGAGTATACTAGTGACAACCCCCGTGAAGAGTGCCAGTATGAAGATAGCTTTAATGTAAGTTAAGAATTTAGTGACAATTATGTACAGTCCAAAATGTTAATGTCGTTTATTTTTAATTAAACTATTTTTTTTTTATATAATCCGTGGTAAAGGGTTTATTTTGAGTGTAACCTCTGAAGACCAAATTCCTAAATGCTACGTCCCTAGTCACACCTTAAAACTGGGCGTGACAATATTGCATCTGACATATTAAATTTTCTTAAAATAATTTTATATTCGCTATTTACATCCTTAAGAGAATTTAGTCCCACTTTTGAACAAAATCGAAAAATGTAAAATTTTTAGGACGCCATATTGAATCCATCAGATTGAGTTTTTCAAAAGATATCTTAAATCCGTAATTAACACAAACAAAAATCCTCCAGTACTGATTTTAGACGAAATCGAGAGATGTAGAATCTTTAATCCGCCATCTTGGATCCGCCATATTTAATTTTTTTTAAATAATTTGAGATTCGTAATTTGCGATTCCAAAAAATCTCTCATATATGTTTTGAAAAAAATCGGACAAAATTATTATTTTACAAGCCATTTTTTTAAAAATAATTTCGGACTCGTTATGTGCGACCCCGAAAACTCCCCCATGCCAATTTTGGAAAAAACCGGACAAAATTGATTTTTTCGTTCGCCATATTGGATCCGCCATATAGAATTTTTTAAAAATAAATTCAGATTCGTTACGTGAAACTCCCAAAAACTCCCCCATACCAATTTTGAAAATAATCGACCAAAATTGATTTTTTCGTCCGCCATGTTAGATTTGCCATATTGAATTTTTTAAAAATAATTTCAGATTCGTTGTGTACGACTCCGAAAACTCCCCCGTACCAATTTTGGAAAAATCAGGCCAAATTGATTTTCTTGTCCGCCATATTGGATCCGCCATATTGAATTTTTAAAAAATATTTTGGATTCGTTATGTGCGATCCCAAAAACTTCCCCATAGAAAATCGGACAAAACTAAATGTTTTTGTCAGCAATATTAGATCCGCCATATAGAATTTTTATAAATAATTTCAGATTCGTTGTGTACGATCGCGAAAATTCCCACATACCAATTTTGGAGAAAATTGGACAAAATTAATTTTTTTGACCGCCATATTGTCAGCGCCATCTTGGATTTTACTGCACCAATTTCATCCAAAAAAAAATATGGGACCACCGCAGCAACTTTCTGAACATAAGGTAAAAAATTTCATTCAAATCGGTGTAGCCGTTCCGGAGTAATCGGTAGAAGTCCTTTAATAAATAACAAATTTTATATTTGGTCCAAGCCACAGGTAAAAATTAACGCTATTTTTGACCTAAATTCCAAGATGGATGAGACCCATCCAGGGGTGTTTGGGGCAATGTAAGAACAAACACTACATAAAATGTAACAGCGAAAAATAAGTTGAAGCCAAGAGAGAGGGGGGGGGGGGGTAAAAGTTGGGTAAAACAAGTTTTTTGAATCTACAAGGCAAGGAATACATTTTGGGAATAAAAGTAAAGATTTTGAAAACCTACAATTTTCAAAAATTGATCATTTTTTGCGTATCAGTTATTTATTGCAAAATGTTTTTTTTTGACACTTAAAGGACTTTAAAGGGAAGCCGTCGTCATTTTAAATGATGATGATCAAGATGAAAAGAAACACCGATATTGGCCCATTCGTTGCTGAAATATGGCGAATTCTTCCAAGCGCTGCTGATTTGAAGCTGCGAGTTCTATTTTCTTGTGCGCGCGAGACCTCCATTTTTTTATAAAAAAAAAACACCTGCTTTTTAAAAGGTTATCCAAAAGGTTGAAAATTATCTTTTTTATTTTTCATTTGCCCTTAACAATACATGAAAGTTTAGGCCTTCACGAAGAGATTGAACCCTTGTGGAGGTCAAAATGTTCACTCAAAGAAAATTTATAACAATCAACATTGTGGGTCTTAGAATAAAAAATTAGCAATATATCAGCAACAAATTACCCGATTTACTATTATAAAATATCAGAATGACGAGGGTTCCCTTTAAAATCAAAGAAGTGCAAAAAAAGTTAATTTTGCAATAAATAATTGATTAAAAGAATTGGCTGATTTTGAGGGTTTTTAAACTTTTTGCAATAACAAGTTAACAAAAATTATGATATTACAGGATTTTCTAAAAATAATGGGTTAGTTTCTCCAACCGAGGCTCTACTATAGCCACAAAGTGCGGAAGCACATCGTGAATTTTTTCTTCAATATAAGAGCTCATTAAATTGCACTCCTTATCTACTTCTTAAATTGTTTATCAAATTTTGTGTATTGCATACACATACTAGACTTTTACAAATTGATGAGTCTAGTATGTTAGCATCAATATATTAGGAAAAAGGTATGATATTACATCATGATGTTTACTTTCGCTATTTCTTATGACATTGTATTTTCAGTCACTGCTGCGACTCAAGAAAACATTAATACGGTGCATGACCTTGTTCCGCAAGACGGCCGGTGATAGGCAGGATTGGAGAATTACAATTTCCATATCATTCTATGACATTTTTATAAAACATTTAGATATAACAAGTTGTCCGGAAGATTGATACCTCGAAAGTTAACAATTTTTCACAAGTGGACTAGCATAGTAAAGCAACGATTGTTTTAGCTAGATTTTATGAGAACAGATAATACTTTCTCGACAGATTCGTAATGATGGATGAAATAGTGATACATCACTAACACCTTCAAACGAATTGTGGTAATATAAAATGGAAATATTGTGTCTTTGCAATTCAAATTTTTGGCCTCTGCTGGAAAGTTCATGGGTCGCCTAAAAGGTAATTTTTGTTAATTATTGCTCAAACTATATCCAAATTTTCAGAATTAATCAAAGAAAAACCTTCACAAGATATTTGCTCTTCTATTAGGATAAAGCGCCCAGAGATCATATGTTGCTGTTACAAAAATAGTTACCTTATTAACCCGACTGGGTTCCAAGTGATCATTTGTTTCCAAAATTAAAGCAAGAATATTCGTAACGAAAAGTTTTCACGTGACGAAGTCATTTCCATCTTTAAAAATATGGGGGCACCGTTTAGAAAAACATATAATGATTCGAACAGTTGTGACCAAAAATAATTTTCATATTTTGTCCAGCTCTTAATCTCAATAAATGGCTAGAGCATAAATATCAATTCTTGTATATGTAATGATAAAAATAGCGTCTAGTTGACAAGAATAGATGGAGCGGGAGTTTTGGCGTGTGAACTAAGGTAAGTAAACAAATTTAAAAAAATGTTATAACTAAATATGACCTTGTTCGATTTGGTTTACGCGAATATTTGGGCACTAATTCTAAAATGAAAAAAGTTCTTAATTACATTAGCGATCATTGGAATAAACTTACCGATACTGCTGACTCTCTAGTTAAAAAAAGGAACCAGACCAAAGATTTGGAATGAATTGTGAGGCCGAATTCTTTTGAGAACCTTGTATGACACAATAAATCATAGGCTGCATCTATTAAAATAGCAGAACTACGAAATAAAATATGAATTTGGTGACTTAATATTTGCAGAACTGAATACTGGCAGGGTAAATAGTTGAGGCGGTAAGAAAGTATTTCTCCAAAGGCAGAAAAATAAGGTCACAGGGAGCCCAGGAGTCCATTATTGGGTGTGCTTCTGTTCATTTTGTGGTAGAATGACTTTAAACTGCATTAAAATTGAACAGTGTTATGATAATACGCGGATAATACGATGGTCGACGTATCAAGTAAATCTTTGTATGGTTTGTCCATGAAATGCTCTCCTATAGCGGAAAGCATGGTAGAGTGGTGATAAAAAAGGAAAAAATATTGAAAGGAAGCTATTAGAGTAGGTAAATAAATCGGCATACCACCATAATACCTGCAACCCGACAAAATGTCTTTAGGTTAGAATCGTTGTTGTCATTCATTTACAAATACTTTTATTCAAATTGTTTTGCTTTACTTACTATGACTCTAAATCACGAGAATCTGATTTCCTTGAGTGTAATCTAGGTGTGAAGGTTAAGAATATGCCGATGGCTTAACCAGAAACCAAATTATTTTGCTTCCTATTGTTCATCAACAATCTCGTTTAAATAGTAAACTATATTGTACCCAAAAGGAAAAGAAGATGTTTTAATATAATAATACGCCTAAAATCCGAAAGAAATCATTGTGTAAAACTAAAAAGCCGATTATCAATTGAAATGATTTTCGAAATTTATCAGAGCTGATGCATAAAATAACATTTCCAAAGTCTGATTTAATACTTTTATATAAACAAGTATTTGATTGATAAGTGGTTTAGCTTCGAAAAGATACCTAATTTCATTTTAAAAGGAAGCTAACTATATATGTCTGAGATATTTGATTACAATATTAAATATCTCAAGAGTAAAGCAATGAATGAATAAGGCCATATTTTGTCATGGAAGGATTTAGTTTTTATTGAAAATTTAACTCAGCGCCAGAACAAAATAAGTTGTTGTTTATTCTGTATTTGTGTATAGAGACTGTTTCAATAAAGGTAACTTTTGCATACTCGTTTCGAAAAAAAAAACATAGGCAGCTTTTAAACAAAATTTTGTTTCACCTACATATACTTTACCACAAGAACAAGGTATCTTGTAAACACCTTCTATTTGAAATGGATTTGCGTCCTTCGGAGACTTCAAATATTATCCAACTGTCTTACATGTGTTGAAAGTTGTCCGAATGTTTGATTTTCGGGGCAATCTGGCAATCTTGTGGGTGGTTCCGTGTATGTAAGGTAAGACAACACTATCCATGGGAGGTTCATTTATGACATTTTGTTGAGGAGTTGGGTATTTATATTTATTAATATAACATCTTATATCTTCAGCGCAATAACCGTTGCCTGTCAGAGCATTAGTCAGTTTTTCTGTTTCTGATTTCAGTGATTGTTCGTCACTTATTGAAAGAGCTCTATGTACCAAAGAGTTTATAATGGATTGTTTTTGCGAAGGATGACGGTGTGATATGCCATACTAGAATATGATGGATTGTTGTTTAGAAGGATGATGGTGTGACGTTGCATTGAGATATCGATTTGTACGTGTTGGTTTTCTGTAAACAGAATGTCCTAATTTACCATTCTCTTTCCTTTCTACTAGTATATCAAGATTTGATTCAGTTTCCATAGCGAATTTTATGCTAGGGTGTTGTTGATTTAGATGATCTAGGAAATTATGAAGGTTATTTGCGCCATGCGTCCAAGCTACGAACGTATCATCTACATATCTGCACCAAAATTTAGGCTTTAGAGGAGCAGAAGACAAGGGATTTTCTTCGAAAGCTTCCATGATGTTAGCTACCGCAGGTGATAGCGGAGGTCGCATAGCCTCACCCGAAGTCTGATCGTAGACAGTTCCTTGAAAAGTAAAATAAGCGGAAATCAGACATGCTTTAATTATTTCTAGTAGTTGTTGTTTAATAATATGTCAGGTATTATGGAAACTGAATCATCTATAGAAACATTTGTGGACAGGGATTCTACACCAAAACTGACCAATATGTCTTCGGGCTCCAACTGGATGGTTTTTAATCTTTGCACAAAGTGTCCAGAATTTATAACAAAGGATTTGGTTTTTCCTGTAAAGGGATGTAAAAGTGTGGCCAGACATTTACCTATTTTGTAGGTTGGTGAGTCTATTGTACTGACGAAATACCGGGCTGTTGCTCCTCGATAGTCCTTCAGTGTTCTAATCTCGTGGAGTAAAGATCCCTGCAGATGTCTCGTGCAATCGTAGGTGAAACGGATAATAATTCCCATTTGAGACGGTCTAAACCCAAGAACCATGATTTTGAACATGACAAAAGCCGTGAAAGCTTTCGTTCCTTATTGAAGATTGAGACTGTAACAAAGTTTTATCAAAAATATGCCAGACATTTGCTGATAGATATCCAGATAAACAGAAACTGTCATGGAACTATATTAAGATAATATTGGAAAATTTCAAAAATTTTGGCACCGTTAAAGTAAAAATGCATAAAAGGAGACCTCCCAATGACGGAAATGTCGAAATCGCAATTCTGGGACATGACATAGTTAAGACAAGTGACCCTACAAAAAGGAATTTTGAAGAGCTTAAACAGAATTCTGTTGAAATACCGCTTCCATCCTTATTTAGTATCTTTGGTTCAGCAACTAAACGATATTGATTTGCGGAAAAGGGTGTAATTTTGCAACTTTATCTTAAAGATGGTTCAAGATTACCCTCGATTTTGGATAACATAATTTGGATTCATGAAGCAAAATTTACGAAAAATGATCTTTTGACGGAAACAATTTTCATTTTTGAGTGACTCTAATTCTCATAGAGTAAGATTGTCGAGTTTTGAAGAAACCTTGCATTTTAACTTATTTTCTTCTGTAAGAAATGATAAAACCACATCTTTATGAAGAAAACTTAAATTGTATTTCATTAGTAATACAAAGCAAATTGTGTTTAAATTGTATTAATTTTAGAAGGAGAAAGATTTTGAAATATTATAGAAAAGTCAGGTAATATTTAAGCAATTTACCTCTGGCGAAACATAAGCTTTTTTTGCCAACACGATGGCGCCCCAGTACTCCGTTCCAGTTACAAGCAATATTTTATGCCAAGTGGATTGCCAACAATGGGCCTTTTCTGCGGCCTCCTCGTTCTCCTGATTTGACTGTCTTAGCTTATTTTATATGGGGCGCGATGAAAAGCATCGTTCAAAAGTTCAAAAGTTTATCTCCAGATTCAATTAGACTAGCCACCCATGACGAACTCGGAAATGAGAAAAATGTTTGAAAGTTAAAGGTGGAAATTTTAAACATTAATTAAAATAACTTATTTCCTTGTAGGTAAGCCGTCAAACATTTTTATAATACAAAAATATTAAATAGCCAATATTTCAAAAACTGCAATTTTTTTGGAATAGAGAACCTTATACCAAGCCACCGTTATTTTTAATGCTAAATAAGATAACATTATATAAATAGAGAATTTGTATTTAAAGAAATTGACTTTTCACTTTTTTTCAAGTTAATATTTATTGTTAGTTTTTGATCACCCTGTATTTATTTATTATCAAACTATCAACACAGCACGCTAAAGTAGATCCTCTTTTAGAGAAAACCCAATCCCAATTTAATAATAAAGGTTTTCGTATGGGAGAAATTGATAGTTATGCTTAGGACTGCAAATGCTATTTAAGTCATAAAATTTAAAAAATGTCATAAACAGTTAGACTTAGGTATAGGATATTATACATGATATATGTCTATAATTTTGAAAAAATATATAAGATGTTTTATTTAAAATAAGCAAGAATGCACCAACTTCCGATATAACTGAAAATGTTACAATCTTGAAAATATTTTAGCTGAATTTCCACCATCGACTTTGAGAAGTTTTGAAAATTTTCCATAGTCTATTCTTCGAGAAATGGATAGCGGTATTTCGTCGTAAAACACCCTGCATAACTAACTGTTATTTAGGTGTATATCTGTGAATCTAGCAAATCTTTTGGGGTTAATTTTGAAATTGGCCTGGGTATAAATTTAAGCTTGTTTAGAAAATTAAAAATAATTACCTTCCTTAACTTTATGTCTAATTAAAATTTCAGATAGGCGTAAAAGAAAGCTACCAAGTTAATGTCGACATAATAACTTTCTAAATTTATTTCTATATATATATTTTCAAAAATTAATTTATTTTTCTGAATTTGAAATCACAAAATCTAGAAATATATTCGAGGTGGTGGTTAACGGTTAGAATATTGCTATTGATATGGTAGTGCTTCAATAAAATTTTGTCTACGAATTTTTATTATATTAAAACTTATAGATATACACTTACATGAGTCTATAGAGAGTCTGTTAGATAGCAATTCTAAAAATATTTGTTTTGAACGTGGCTTTCAATTCTATGGAAAACTAGATAAAAAAAACTTAAAAATACCTTGTTAATTTAAGCTTTTCCGATTCTGGATTATTTAAAATTTTTTGAGCTCCTTTTCAGCAAATAATATACAGGGTGGACCAAATTAAATGTGCACTAGTGTTGACTCTTTTATTATTATCGATACAGAGGCGGTAAAATTAGCAAAGCTGTAGCAATTTTTCTGCTGATTAAGATATTGAAAGCAGGAAAACATGAAATTTTCAAATAAATGATGAAAATGCATTATCTTAAACCGAATATCCTGTATAATTTTTATCATTACGTTTGCAAATCAGCCACAGAACAGAAAAGTTCGCATGCAATGTTGGCCTAAAATTGAAAACAACCGAATTATTCTCATAAGTTTGTTTTGAACAAGTTGGCTGTGTATTCTGAAATAAAATTTCATTTTCTAATTTCCTATGATTTGTTTTGTTTGAGCATAAGAAGAAAAAACATATAATAAATGTGCAAAGACACTACTGTTCTGGTCAACACATTTTCAAGCATTTTTTGGACCACACTTTTTGGATCTTAAAACTTTTCTGCCATTGATTATATATCTAATACTACCTTGAAGTTCGCCAAGGTTAACATATTTTCTTTTACAGATTTTGTCGTTGACATAACATCAAAACTAAAAGTCTAATGGAGTTGTGTCAGGAGATCTTCGAGGCCAACATTTTGAACCTTTTGTTGCTATCCACTTGTAATGGAAAAGCATTTTAACAACATTTTTACATTGGAGAGGAACTCCATCTTGTTGAAAATAATTCGGTTACGTAACTCCAAGTTGACATCATCTATATATTCTTCAACATCCAACATATCTCCTGCCTGTCAAAGTGAATTAATAAAAAGTTGGTCCAATTATTTGACTGCCTACTAAACTATACCAAACATTAACACTAAAATTATACTTGCGGATTTCTAGAATGAGATATAAATAAATTTTCTCTAGAACAACAGGGCATGTTTTTATGTTATTATGATTATACATACCCTTATTTGAAAAATTGGGGGTTTTGCCTACACCATTGGTATAAAATTCGTCTTCTTTCAAGTGCCGCCTGGTAATAATATTTGCAGTGGTCGGTACCTGTAGGTTTGAATTTTATATACTTTTTAAATTCTTGAAATTTTAGATAAACTTAAATTACTGTCTCTTGACAAACCTCTGATCTAATTAATTTTATCGGCTTCAAAATGTACCAAAACATGTACTTCTACTTGTTCACTTGTTATAAACAATCTTTTAGTTCTAATCTTTCCAAAAACTCTCTCATTACTCCTAAATTTTCTGTACAGCTTTAAAAAATATCTCTTGTTTTATTGATCACATTCAGGGTACATTGAATCATATTATTCCGCTGCTCGAAAACAATTTTTTCTACACACTAGATACAGTTCTAATATATCGCATGTTTCTAAATACGTGAATGCCATTTTGGAAATATTATAACTAAAACCACATTCAGTATGTAAAATTAATTATAATTCTTGCTTTTCCTGACAGCAGGCGAGTGGAGCGAAATTTATGTTCCAAAAATGCACAGCCAACTTACCTGAAAAATAATAAAGCCAACAAAAAAAAATGTTTGTAAAAACGTTTTAAACCATTTCGCCTTAATCTTACGTATTTTTGGTTGCTGAAACAGTATATGGTATGACTTTTTTTTCGTCATCCATAATTTTCTCACAATATGACATCGAAAATTAAAAATCATAGTTTTTTCTAATAAATTACAATTTTTACTTACAATAATATCATATTACTAAAATATTAAGAAAAAATTTTTCTGTATTTCCTCTCCCTTTCTTCTGTAAAGTTTCTTGCATAGCTTTTTCTCCGATGTCATGCATTTTGATGTTCTCTCTGAAGTGACCAATAGTAGTTACCCATCATGTTGATATTCCATCGTCTCTGGTATGGTTTCTTCATCTTTTTTATGGCCTGATGAAACAGTTTCCCTTGCTCTTCACTTACATCACCAGGTTTCCAGGAGAAAAGTCAAGATGGTTGTGCAAGGATAGGACTAAGGATAAGAAAACTAAGATTTTTGAACTTGTCTATCATATTAGCTACGATACATTCATAGTTAGGGGCTCTTGCATTGCCCAGAAACTTTGTCACTACACCTTTAAATGATATCCAATCCTGCTTTTCTTTTGTATTCATCGTTACTTAGAAGTTGCAATACAACTTTTAAATCTTCACAGAGCAGCCAATCATGAGTTGTATAGTTAGTTTTCTGTAAAATTATATTGTGATTTTCGTATGATTCCTTCATATGGACTGAATGTACAACAGGCAATGAAGCATAAGTATTTCCGTTATATAATAATACACCTTTTAAACTAGTTTTCGCTTAGTCTATAAAAAGTCTCCAATCTTCCTTCTGGTACTCACTGCCTCTTCCTATTAAAAAAATTGAACAAACTGTTCATCTCTTGTTCCATAAGGGTAAATAGCTGATCCAGATTCCAATAAATGTTTTTCTTTTAGTCTGGAATCAAGAAATTCAAACCCAAATCACTCACTAAATCATTTAACTCAGCTTGTGTAAACAACTGTAAATTTTCTAGAGAACATTGGAACTCATCATCACTCGGTTCATTTTCATTAAATTCAGGACTGGACTATAAAACGTTATTAATTGACTCAGGTGGCACAGAGACAGGAGATCCAGGTCTATGTCCTACCGGGCGATCACCTGAAGTAAGATTAGAATAGACAATTACTGTCTTATCTTTAAAGTTAATACCTGAAACATTTATGCTGCAAAAATAACAATTATTTGAATGATTTTTTTGCACTCTCCATATCATGGATATTGCAAATTTCAAAGCTTTCTTCACTTTCTTATACCATTTCCTAAGATCCTCGATACAAACATAACACACTTTGTGAGGAACCTAATATTTGTCTTGATTGCGGATTATTACACCAACATATGCAAAGTATACTTTTTTTGCAAAATCAGTAATGTTTCTTTGATGTTTTTTAATTACAAAGTCACCACATATAAACAAAAGCCTTAGGAGAGTTTTTACAACCACGATTAGCCCTGGTAAAGTGTGAATAAAAAGCACATAGGTTAAACACTGCAAAGCGAGTTTATATTAACTGAAAGAAAACAAAGAGCTCTGTAATTTACACAAACTAGAGACCTAATAACATTTGATTTTATTGCCAACCTTACAACACTAAAATGTATTGCCAACATAATAATATTTAAACGAATAAAAATATTTTTTATATGTTTTGAATAATAAAATTTCTATTTATTTAATATTAGGAAGTTAGAAATTGGTGGGTAATATGACTTTTTTATTATTATATTCGGAATCAGCACACCAAATAAGATAGGAATCAGTTAAAATTATTGAAAAAGTTTTATTCATCGTTGGACTGTGTAATTATGCTAATAATTCGGTTATTTTCAGTTTTAGTCCAATTTCGCGTATAACCTTTTTTGTTCTGTAAATGATTGACAAATGTAACTGTAAAAATATAGAGGGTGTTTCTTTTAAAAGAAACAGATGTTCATTATTTATTGGAAACACTATGTTCAATTGTTTATCTACTTTCATCATCTTAATCAGCAGAAAATGCTACTGCTTTGCTAATTTGACCGACTTTGAATCTATAATAACAAGAGAGTAAGCAATAGTGTGCACTTCATTTGGTCCACCCCGTATACAGCGTTCCATTTAAACAATTGCCTTTTATCGTTTTATCCAGTATCTTTAAAACGTGATATTGAATTAATTTTCTGATTAAAGATTGGCGTGGGGAGGGAAAAATACATAAGATTACTAACTAAGATCATAAAATAGCTCTAAAAATAAATTAGTTAGCAATATTGCCGGCTTAATTTGAAACGGGCTATATAAAACCTTACACAGAGGGTCTGAAAATAATGATGACAAATTTTCAGATATGTAAAAATATATAATATTCCATAGGGAGCTATAGGTCCTTAAAGATGACGTCATAGACGTGTTTTTTTGATAGAATTTACTTATACTACTGAAATAAACTTTGTGACAGAGTTTTTAAATATTAAATTTACAGATGACTGCCTGTTACGGCAGCGGAACATCGGTAGGTACATATCTATCCTGCAGATAAATATCGGTCAAACGTTCAGTGGTCAGGCGTAAGAATATCCCATAACTATTCTAAATACTCCCGGTAGGTACCCACTCATTGTCGAGATATCCCTATCGGCGCTGCTAACTATTCTGTGAACTATTGATCAGTTTGACTGTCCTATGGTCAAGATATCCACCGATTAGTGGTCCCGGGCGCCACCTTTCGGAACAGCTATTACAGAGGAGAAACGGCAAGCGCTAGGGGTCATTTGCGCCTAATAGTTATTGATTATCGGCTGCCATTATTTCCTGAAAGGTGAACTGGGTAATTAAACCAAACGTTTTAAACTATCCTATATCCCATATTCCATACTTTTTAATACGGCCTAAAACTAACTTAGTAATATAAGATAAAACAATTCAAACGAAACCAGATGGACGGTATAGAGAGCAAGAATAAGTTATGTGTGCTATTTGCAGCGCCTTGTACTAATTGCGCGGTACGGTAGACGGTAACCAGGTGGTATCGTCACAACGCTATTTCCAGTGACTCATACTGACAATTCGCGAGGCTCTTCACGGCGCGTTGCATTGCTCTAGCGACGACATTATGTTATATAAACCGGGTGTCGGTTGGCGGTAAGCGACGTCTTTATACTCGGTGGTTCGTCGCGGTAAAACCCTGATCGTGACGGGAGGCAAGACTTGTTATACGCTTTTAATAGCGGACACTGGTGAGCATCTGGCGATAAAACACGTTCCTAGTCATTACGGAATTAACAATAAAACCGATATTGCTTATGCTTATAAGAATCCACAATAGTGTCGTTAGAATAGAACAATATTTCACGTACTTATAAGGGTCCGCGACAATGTTAGTCATAAGGAAAGCAGTGGATGGTGAAGCATCATACACATATAAGCCTTGCCTCACCTAAAATGCTAGACCAGAAAGGCGCGGTCCGGCAGGTGACCCGTCGGTCCATCTGGACTCCTTATCAGGGTGGAGAACGTCAAGTTCTCAGTAAATTGAACACGAGCGCGGCCTCAAATAGTTTCTCCAAAAGGCGGTCGGTGGTTCGATCGCCTCCGAGGTCCCGCTATGTCGGCAAGTGACGGCGTAGGGAAATCGCGCATACAGCACTGTGATATATGACGCTCTGAAAAACATAGGAAAAATCTTATTTTCCGGCATGGCGCGGTAAAACTAATTAGAGAACGGTAGAACGAAAGCTTCAAATAATCTTTTCCCACAAGAACTACTTTTTTCGATGTATAATAACCTAGATAGATTCCAGTAAACACACAAATGTGCAAAAATTCTTTATCTCATTACAACTTTGAGGTTTAGTTAGTGTTATTGGAGGTGACTCTTTAAAAACATGATTTTACGACCAGTAACGTGGAAACAAAGAGGTGATTGATTATTTATTGTCCTCTTTTTTTCGCCAAGTTTTGCTTTTTAACTGACTTCTAAAAGAAGGAGGTTCTCAATTCGTCGCGTATATACAGGGTGTCCAAGATAAGGATCCTAACCATGGGAATCTCGGAAACAGTTGGAGATACGAGGTCGGTTAAATTAGAGAAAAGTTGCGCAATTTAGTGCTAAATTAAACGCAATTTAAAAATTTTAAAAATTCAAAATACTTCCGGAGATTTCCGGAAAAAACCGAATTTTGGCAAAATCGTTTTTAATTTTTGCAGGCTTTATTTAAAGAGATATCAGAAAATAAAAGGTAGATTCTCATTGCCACTTTTTATTTTTTATAATTTGGTCTAAACAAAATTTAAATCCGACGTTTCGTTTCTGAGATACCATCATGAACTTTCATTTTTTATATGGAACAAAAAAAAGTATCCCATGTATTTGATAGCATTTTTTATTACAAATTCAACGGTGTATCACACTTGCATATCAAGTGTGTAGTTCATTGGGTTTTATAAAACTGATATACCTTTCTCTCTCGCTCTCATGGAGCTCTTATGGAAAGTACTTGAACTACGTATTCGATATGCAAGGGTGATACATCGTTGAATTTGTAATAAAAAATGCTATCAAATACATGGGATACTTTTTTTTGTTCCATATAAAAAATGAAAGTTCATGATGGTATCTCAGAAACGAAACGTCGGATTTAAATTTTGTTTAGACCAAATTATAAAAAATAAAAAGTGGCAATGAGAATCTACCTTTTATTTTCTGATATCTCTTTAAATAAAGCCTGCAAAAATTAAAAACGATTTTGCCAAATTTCGTTTTTTTCCGGAAATCTCCGGAAGTGTTTGAAATTTTAAAATTTTTTTAACTGCGTTTAATTTAGCACTAAATTGCGCAACTTTTCTCTAATTTAACCGACCTCGTATCTCCAACTGTTTCCGAGATCCCCATGCTTAGGATCCTTATCTTGGACACCCTGTATATATTTTTTTTATGTATGTACACCGATTATTCCGGAACGGCTGAACCGATTTGAATGAAATTTTTTACGTTATGTAAAGGAAGTTGCTGCGGTGGTCCCATATTTTTTTGGACGAAATTCATATAGTAATGTCCAAGATGGCGCTTATAATATGGCGGCCAAAAAAATTTATTTTGTCCGATTTTCTCCAAAATTAGTATGGGGTATTTTCGGGATTGTACCCAACGAATCTGAAATTATTTTTAAAAAATTCAAAATGGCGGATCCAATATGGCGGACAAAAAATTTAATTTTGTCCGATTTTCTCCAAAATTGGTATGGGGGAGTTTTCGAGGTCATATATTACGAATTCAAAACATTTTAAAAAAAATTCAATATGGCAGATCCAATATGGCGGACAAAGAAAATCAATTTTTTTAGATTTTCTCCAAAATTGGTACGGGAAAATTTTCGGGGTCGCACATGACAATTCTAAAATTATTTTTAAAAAATTCAATATGGCGGATCCAATATGGCGGACAAAAAAATCAATTTTGTCCGATTTTCTCCAAAATTGGTATGGCGGAGTTTTCCGGGTCTCACATAACGAATCTGAAGTTATTTTATAAAAATTCAAAATGGCGGATCCAATATGGCGGACAAAAAAAATCAATTTTGTCCGATTTCACGGGGGAGTTTTCGGGGTCGCACATGACGAATCTAAAATTATTTTTAAAAAATTCAATATGGCGTATCCAATATGGTGGATAAAAAATTAAGTGTGTTCGATTTGTTTCAAAATTGATATGAGGGAGTTTTTGGGATAGTAGATTACGAATCTGATATTATTAAAAAAAATTAAATATGGCGGATCTAAGATGGAGGATTAAAGATTCTACATCTCTTGATTTTGTCTAAAGTCAGTACTGGGGAATTTTTGTTAGTGTTAATTACGAAATTAAAATATTTTTTGAAAAACTCAATCTGGCGGATTCAATATGGTGTCCTAAAAATTTTACATTTTTCAACTTTCTCCAAAACTGGGGTTTTGAAGATGTAAATTATGAATTTAATAGTATTTTTTCTGAATTCAATATGACGAACGCAATATAGCTGACTAAAAAGTTTAGATGTTTCGATTTTGTTCAAATGTGGAACTAAATCGTTTTTGAGGATGTAAATAGCGAATATAAAATTATTTTAAGAAAATATAATACATCAGATGCAATATGACCGTTTAGAAATTTTAAATTTCTGGATATCATCTAAAATTGGTACTAGGGGGCTTTGAAGGGTTTAGATTTAGATTAGATTAAGATGTTAAAATTGTTTTTTTGAAATTCATTATGGCGGATCCAATATGGTGGGTTGAAAATTTTACCTTATTCACATTTTTTTAGATTTGGTATTAGGGTGTTTTCAAGGTCGTGTATTACGAATATGAAGTTAAATTTTTACAACTATTAGGTTGATAAAATACAATATGAAGGACTAAAAATTTTACATTTTCCGGTTTTATCTAAAATTGATATTGCGGGGTTCTTGGGGAGTGTACAACTTCAATATGCAATATAAAATATATCGGCTAAGAAATTTACGTCTCAAATTCTTTAAATATCGATATTTAAGATATTGGATTTACTATGACAGATTAAATATTTGTTTGACACAATTTCATTGGTATTTGGAGAACTCTAAGAATCAAAGAATTTTTAGTGGTTTATTTTAGTGTGATTTGGAGTCATTGCGATGTACATTAATCTCGATTAGCATGTAGTTCAAATAATTTATAAATATCATATAGAATTCAAAACTAAAAATCGAAAAATAAAATTTTTATAAAAAAATTGAACCGACTTCTAAAAGTGCGCTAAAAAGGGAAAAATAATTAAAAATTTTTATATGAAATTGAAATTTTTGAAGTCGGCGCCAAATTATTTCTAGATGAAATAAATAACTACTAATATATACAAATTATGGTAAGAAAGCAATTACAAATAAAGTATTTTTAATCTGTTTATGCGAATCACATTTTGTCAGGTATTAGTTTGGCGCCGACTTCAAAAATTTCAATTTCATATAAAAGTTTTTAATTATTTTTCCCTTTTTAGCGCACTTTTAGAAATCGGTTCAATTTTTTATAAAAGTTTTATTTTTAATAAATTATGGTTCTCTAAACATTTAAACGTAAAAAGATCATCTTATCCAAGTTTTTATAGTCGGCCATTTTCAAGATAAATGGATTTATAAGATTCCATACATGCAGGAAACGGTCTAAATAATTAAATCTATATATGATTTTCATTTTTTAAAAAATGGTCTACATAACAAAAAATTAGAGGGAGTTAAGAAGTATTTTAAATTTGTACCAGGAAATTCGTCTATTCAGTAAAGATAATAAATACATTTTAAAATTGTTTTAAGCAGCCCTTCATTTTTATTACATTGTCTGTTTACTATATGAATGCACTGCAGTCGTTCTTTTAGATCCGTTTATCTTGAAAACGGTCGACTATATCAATTTATACCTGCAGGATCATTTTTACATAAAAATGTTCAAGGAACCATAATTTCCTTAAAAAAAGAATCAAAATATACTAGGAAAAAAAATTTCATAAATAACTAACCAACCCTTTATTCCCACGCTATTGGTTGCAATATGGGTCACCTGATGTTTTTAAAAGTGAGCTGTACTAACACCAACTTAAACCTAAAAGTTAATTTATATTTTGTAAGTAGATCCAGGTAAATAAAAATCACTTTCATGACACTATCTTCACGGGCCTGAAGCTTTCAATGATAGAATATGCGAATATATGTTTTTATGAACTTTTTTTTATATTGTTTTATGTAAAATCACGCTTCAAAATTTGTCATCATCACTTCCGGTCACACTGTATAAAGTTTTATAATATATAATACTTTACAAAGGGCTGCTATAAACAACACTTTAACTAAGTTATGAACTAACAAGCTTTTTTGTAGTTCTCAAGTTATTCAGACCCAAAATTATTCTTAATAAAATAATAGGAAGATGGGAACTAACTAAAACTAACCAACATTTATAACTAAACTTTCTGAATAGCATAATGCTTTATTGTACTACTGATAATTATACTTTATCCGAACCCATTTTGGAAACTAAGATTAATGTCGTTACTCAAAATTTACTTCAAGCAAGTCAACACTGAAACAGTCTGTGTTGGTAGTTTTGGGTTAAGGTCTGTCCTTTAGGAAATTCAGCTTCATTTATTGTTTAATAAATCCTTAAACCTAAAATTCGCTGACAATTATATTAAATAAATAGATTCACATTTATTTAAAGAGTACCACTTCCTAATACAAAATCATATCTAGAATAAAATCAGTTTATAAGGTATTCGAAATTTCATAGACATTTAATATTCGTAAAAATAAGATAAATATTGTACAGCGACCTATACATTAAATTTTTTAGTTACTAATCGTTATTTAAGATTCCTAAGGAAGAAATAATAAAAGTTTAGCTAAACATGTAATAAATTTCCGGCCTAATTAAAGTTAATTTACTTCTTCAAAATACTTAAGATCGGCGATTACTTCTGCATTTCATCCTTACACTATAATTAGAGTGCCCTCTTGAACCTTTTTAAATATGGTTGCGGCGTCTACTATACCATACCAGGTTCTTATATTGCGGTGTTAAAAGTGTTGTTTTCGAGCTATGGAATAACGAGGTTCTCTAAGTATAGACTTCAGATATAATTTTCGTTATTTTACACTGTCGATTGGTTGTCTCTTTACGTCAGTTCTTCATAGGACTTCATTCTTTGTTATACGAGTAGTACAAGCAATAGGCATCAGTTGACTGATGAGTTTTCACCGCTTCCATTAGGTTAAGCGTCTTAGCTTTAAGTAACCAAGTTGCAACACAATAGGCACTTTATAACATTGAACAACGCGTATTCTGATGTGTAGTAGCAAGGAGATTCTTATGTTTAAGTTTAGAAAATATTGTTGTTGTACAGCCAATTCTTCCCTTTACATCCTCTTTTTTCATTTAGACTTGAGCCAAGATACACAAATATATTGAGACACGTTCAATATTTTCCCAGTAGATTTTAAGAAGAGTGATGAACTGATTTCTATTAATCATCACCATTTTTATTTTAGTAATATTAATATGTAGCCTTAATTATTCATCGTACTAGTTGAGCTTTTCTAATATTGACTGGAGATCTTCAAGGTTATTAGATAAGACTGCTGTAAAATATCTTTACCCTATATTGTTTACTGGAATGCCGTTGCTTTTCATATCTCGTGTTTCAGTTTCTAATGCTAATTAAAAAATTTTCTCAACGTAAATATTAAACAGGTGACAGTACACATCCCTAGCGGACTTTTTTAAGTATATCAGAAGCCTCTGTTGATAAATTTCTATTAATACGATATTCAGCCAGCGATTGCCAATACTTTTATATTTATTATCTTTGGATGCCGTTTGCCTTGATTTTTCACTTTTTCCTGGTTTGATTCGGCCGAAGCAGCTGCAGACTTCTATCTCAATTTTTAGTTGCCAAGTTTTGGGGTTCTGAGAGGGAAAGCCAAAGACTATCCCGGTAACCTTGTTGAGTTTTGGTGTGCCGTATCTTTTACCAGGTTGGCAGTTATGGTTTTTTTTATCGGGATAAACCTGGAGACAAGGATTTTAGGGAGTCTGCATGAGTCAACAAAGGAATCAGTCTGACCCCAGAAGATCGGGGTCCACCCTAGGGATAGTAGAATACCCATATCCACCCTCTGGGTCGAAGAACAGTACATATCCACCCTCTGGGCACAAGAAAGTCCAGAACTATCCTTACGGACATCAACAAGTGCACCCTTCAGAACATCTTTTTCAGTAAATAAAGAGTATAATAAGTATTTAACCTTTTTTGAGTTTTCATTTTACTCACAACTTCTTGTTGTTTTTTTTTTATTATTTTGAATATTTTGTGCAGCAAATTAGCTTTACTTTTAATTTTTTGTTGGGCGATTTAAGAGCTGAGTTGATTGCTAGGGACAAGTGACAATATGGGGGGTTTCTGTGTTTATTCGGTAAAATACAGTGTCGCCTTTTAAAAATGCCCACTCCTACTCTACGGCATAGGGGCTAGCTTTGCATTTTGCTTACTGGTGCCGCCTCTAGCCTTCAACTCTGCTCTGCTCGCTCGAGTTAATCCTCATTAGCGCCTTCACATCAAATACCAGTATAGCGCCCCACGTTGGGCGCCAATTTGCTACGCCGTAGAGTAGGGGTGGGTATTTTTAAAAGGCGCCACTGTATTTTGCCGGGTAAACACAGAAACCCCCCCACGTTGTCGCTTGGGCCTAGCAATCAACTCAGCTCTTATATCGTCCTACAAAATTAAAAGTAAGGCTTATTTGCTGCACAAAATATTCAAAATTAAAAAAAAACAACAAGAAGTTGCGGGTCAAATGAAAACTCAAGGTTTAATACTAATTCTACTCTTTATTAACTGGAAAAGATGTTCTGAAGGGTGCACTTGTTGATGTCCCTAAGGGTGGATATGGGTATTATACTACCCCGAGGGTGGATCCCGATCTTCTGGGGTCAGACTGATTCCTTTGTTGACTCATGCACACTGCCCAAAATCCATGTCTCCAGGTTTCCCGATAAAAAAAAACATTACCGCCAACCTGGTAAAAGATATGGCACACCAAAACTCAACAAAATTACCGGGATAGTCTCCGACTTTCCATCTCAGAATCCCAAAAACTTGGCAACTAAAAATTGGATGGAAGTCGGCAGCTGTTTCGGCCGAATCAGACGAGGAAAAAGTGAAAAATCAAGACAAAGCCGCCTCCATTTTTAACCATAGCCCTGCTTGCGCACTAATCGACTTCCATTAGGCGCGTTCAATTACCACGTGTGAAAGAAATGACAGCTCAAAATGAAAGACACCGGGCAACTACAGTCGGCTAAAATGCATATGTTAGTTAAGCCAATTCGTTAATCATTATCATTTTCCATTCAAAACAAGAATAATGAATGTAATAATTATCCCAGTAGTTATCTTTTCCTGAATTCAAGAAATTTAAATTAATACATCAATAGAATTTCCTGGTTTCTGCAACCCAATATACATAAAATCTCTTCGAATGTAAATATAAATGGTAGGAAAAAAAATAAGATCTATCTGAATACAAAAAGAGGTAGCAGTAAATTTGATATTGATAAGAAAATACCTAAGCATAGTTAGTGTAGTGAAATTCCAAATTAGGACAAAATACTGGCAAATAAAATTAATCGAAATTGTAATGAAATGCTTGTATTCAAAGAATCCCTGGGAAATACTTAAGAAAAATGATACTTTGTTGCCAATAACCACAGTATTTGTAAAATAAGGTTAAATTAAATAAATCAGCTATAGTGAGCTTAAGCCCAAAATTGAACCCTGATAAGTCTTCGTACATTTTGGGATTTTTCATGGAATGCTAACAAACGTAGACTTTAACTAATCCACTGAGATTTTCCCAGAGTCGTGTATTACTTTAAAAATATAAAAATTGTTAATTATATTTTTTTTTTCAGCAAGTCAAGTGGCTTTTGGTTCTTTCAACGGGACTCGCTTATTTTTATTAAATAATATTTTTTTGGTGAATATTAGTAGATTTATACATATGCTTTAAATAAACTTATACGATTTTCTATAACATGAAAGCTTGTACAAATTTTTTTGGAAGGGAAGAATTGGATTATTAAAGTCAGACTTCCTTCAAATGCAACTTGATTTGTTCATAAATAATTTAGAAAGAGCACTTTTTAATTCAAACTCTAAAAAAATTCCGAAATCTTTATAGGAGAATGAGGATATAAACAAGCTTGTAAATATTTTTTTAAAACCATTTTCCTTGTATAAATAAACACAGAAGAGAAAGAGATATATATATCTGACTTCTATTCGATTATAATTTATTTGAGAGGAACAAGGACTTTAATGAAACAAAAAAAAAAAGGCAAAATAAGTGGAATTTCCAATATCCATTATTTTTACCTATACCTACTTATACCTAAAACACTGTAGAACACCATACTTTAGTTTTTCAATAAAGACAGAAGAAACAAGGGTTCTAAATAATTTAGATCTTAATTAAACTGGTCTGCATTTGAAACAGTTTATCGCTCCCTGATATTTTTGTGAGTTTTTCGTTTCTACTATATTGTGTTGAATTCAAATTTGAGCTCGGTTTTTACCAATCACTAATAAGTTTTTAGATAATGAAAGAAGAATATAAAATATGAGAAACCAAAACCAAAATATGCTTCATTTTGCATAAAAAGTGAAATAAAATTAAATAAATTATATTATATTTTTTTTCTCTTATTCAACGAGATCAGTTTGATGTTCAAGAATTCATCAGTAGTCTTCTAATAGGTTTTGAGTCCATTTTCAACTATACTGCTTCTTCATTTGAACAATTTGCTGGTGAAATCATTCGCCGTATTCGTCTGAAACTGCACCTAAATTATCAGTAAAGAAATCCAAGTGGGAGGTGCATAAAACAAAGCTTAAGTGACTTGTTGCAACCTAGCGTCTTGATTGGATATGTTCTTCGACCAGATCTTTGTAGTTCTCCGATATCTTTTTACCTTGGAAGTTACTACATACACTACATATTTTCTTTTCTTAAAAGTGTAGTTTCAAAATTTTTGTCTTGCAAATTTCTTGTATTTACAGCCCAACGAGCATTCGTCCCTTAAGCTTATAAGCGCAAAATTTCAGTCTCAAATAGAGAAAAGCATATCCTTCTCTATTTAAGACTTTAACAAAATTTATTAAATCTTGGATGAGAGCTTCTGGAATGAGGTGTGTTATAAAATATATAATTAGACCTAATGCTTGGCGCACTAAGATGCTTCTCTCCTTAAGAAGGATAAGAGCTGCGAATTGTGGTGGGATTGTTGATAGGACATTGTCACCTGAGGCGTCATCTTCATAAGATCGGTGTCGAAGACCACCCGACGTGCAGATGGTGTTTAGAGGAGAATGAAACTGTTGACTATGTCCTCAGAGAGTGCCTAGCACTTAGCGGACTGAGAGAGAGATATTTCAGAAGCACCGGAAGCAGTTAGGCAAGTTCAACTAACGAGGCTACTTGGATTCGCAAAGGCGATCGGTCTCAAATAACCTGCAGCTATAATGGGATGTAAAAGGCCAAATAGAGACTTAGGCATCGATAATCTAGTATCACCACCTTTTGTCTCATTCACTCAATAATTCAAGCCTTAGTTTTATATGCAGAAAAGGTAAACAAATTTTCCGCTATTCTATTAAGAACGTTTTTCAAACCGGGCACCACATTTTCACGATACGGTAATTCTTTAACGACATAATATTGGTTTTCGACTCTGCTGTCCCATGCGCATAAAAAACAATATTTGGTGTAGTTACTCTTCAGTCTAATAAACAGTGTAATAACATTTCGAGTGGCACAGATATTCCATTTTTGATCATCTTGTTTTATGCTCTGAAGTAATATATTCATGTTCTCGTACGCTCCTTTCATATTTATAGCATGACCCACGGGAACAGATGGTTATTCATTTTCATTAAACAATAAAACTGGTTTTAGCCTAGTCTTGGAGGGCCAATAAACAGTCGCCAATCGGTGGGTTTATAGGAAAGACCAAGTTCGTCGAATAAGCCTGAAATATCATGACAGTAAACTTGTCATTTGCGACTGAGAAAAATACTGCCAGCATAGACTGCCTTTTCCTAAAGCGGAAATTTTCATTTTTTTTTTGTAAGAGATTCAATGACTGTAAACAATACCTAAGTAACTGTAACATTGTTTTGGAATAATCCAAATCACGAATAAGACCTTTGAGCACTTTCTCAAATATAAAATGGAGCTCTTTACTGCTAATACATTCGTAATTGCCTTTATCTTGAAAACTTGGATCGGCTTTTGTGTCAAAATCATCTAGATCATCTCATTTGGAATTGATTTCGTGGTTTTCTGTAAGCTTAGGGACAGGTATGCTAGAAGCATCATAAGTTACAGATCCCATGGCTGAGATGATATTAGAATCTTCAATTTTATGTTTGCCTTTACTCGAAAATCCCAGAAATTTTGTTGAGCAAAAGTAGCAATCATCAACATGATCCTAAGACTCCCACAAAATTATTGGCACTACAAACTTTATAGACTTCAATAGTGATCCTGTTAAGATTTTTGAGCAAGTGTAGCAGCAAATTCTTTGGAGCCCAAATTTTTTTTTGATCGCCAACTTTGCACCCAAAATACAACAGTTTTTCATTAAAGTACTTATTGTTTGTCTTTAAGAAATTTTAAATGTTTGGAAAGTGAATTTCGAGACCTTGGGCGTTTTGGTTTACCATCGTAGGACTTGATTTGGTGTGTCCCGGTCTTGCCATTTTTTGAAACATTTGAATTTTTAAATTATAAAAATACAGGTTACTTCAAAAATTAGCAACAGCCAATCCTATCCAAACCAATTATGTTGATGTATCAAATAGACAAGAAGATGATGGACTACAAGCTTAGTATAACCGAATACAATTGGTAAAGAATTAGTCTTGCTGGCAGTGAAAAATGCATTAAGAACTATTTTTTATTATCAAAATGTATTAGACAGCACCAAAAAAATTTCTTTGAGCAATAATTCGTTGCAAGAAGAATTGATAAGATGGCTAAAGGCGTTGATATATTTTTATGCGATTACTGAAGATATATAGCTACTCTACCAACTACGAAGCACTACTTTTATTATATGTATGAGTCATTCAAAAAGAAAAAGTTGTCGAGGATTTTCCAATATATTTTCCAAAAAATTAGAAACAGATATAAAGAGGTTGATTGAGAAATATATTCTTGTTCATAATATTTTGTGGGCTGTTACTCTAGACGCGGCAAGGGTTCCATTGTGCATTTCAAACAAGCAGTACCAAATGTACCTACTGTACATTGTATTATTTATCATCAGCATTTGATTTGGAAGAGTCTGAATGAAGGTCTACATATGTTGCTTCAGTAGCTTACTAAAGCAATCAAGAAAATTAGAAACAATTCATTGATTATTTAGTCAAATGTTCAATAAAAATTATGAATATTTTAGTTGTTTGCTGATTCACACAGAAGTTGGTTGGGTCCCTAAAGGTAATAGTCTGAATCGTTCTTATAGTCTCTTTGACTTAGTACTAGATTTCTTCGAAAACAGGTACTAGGAATTGCGTGTCAACTTAATAAGATTCAAAACTTACCGCGCTTATTTCAAAGACCCATATCAAGTGTTTAATGAAGTAAGTTTATAATTATAAAGTTGAATTTAATTGAAAGAAGAAACGTCATTGCTACTTTTATCGAGAAACTTCTTCTGCTAAAGAAGAATCTCCGCAGACGTGATAACAGCTACTACAACATGATCAGCAGTGTCTATGTAATGAAAAGATTTACTTATTTAGAGAAGACACTTGGACATGCTGATTTTACTGCGAAATTACAGGGTATTTTAAACAGGAATATACCGAGCTCAGTTTTAGATTTTTTTCAAGTGAAACAACATCGAAATCATCAAACGTAGAAGAACTGGTAAAACTTACTATTAACGAAATACTGAAAGTAAAATTCAGAAATAGATACTAAGATTTCTGAATTCAAAATCGAAACCAAGATTCTATCTTAGATTATGAAAAATACTTCAAAAATTTTTATTTGCATTCCCCCCATTGGCAGAGTGTGCATTCAGTGCTGTCGCAAAATTTACTTCCAAGAAAAATAACTAGGGTACATATCACCAGGCGTAGCAATTTGCAGTTGTTGTCAAAATTGACACCAGATAAAGTCCATCAGCCTCAACCATCTCATTAGTTTTCATTAGTTTTTTATTAGTTTTGATGGTTTTTTAGTTTTTAATAAAATATTTTAATACTTGGTCAAATTATTATAGAGGAGGGGAGCGTTAAATTAATTTTTTTTGTCCAGGGAGCCCTAGTTCAGAAAAAGCTGGGTAACTATGCATTAGAGATTGAAGAATTGTCTACAATAATATTCTTAATATACTTCAAGAAGAATAAATCTGAACTTCTAAAATAATATTTAAAAATCACGTTTATTCTCCTACCGACTAGCTTTATTTAAAATACAGTTTCTACATTTAATTGTTTATCGTACCTACCAAAAATTAAAAAATTATTTTCTACGACTAACCCTGAATATACGTTCGTAGATCTAAAAATAATACAAATTTAAGTCTGCTGCTTATGCGAAATTCAGCTTGTTAAAGATTTATAAGGTACTAGTTGTCAAACAGATCCTTCCCAATTCAATAACAAATTATCTTAACAATGAAAAAAAATATATATAAAATTAAAATAAAAAAAATAATTAAGAATTTTTTATTTACTTAAGTCTGTGTTCTAATCATAATTAGTAAATATATCTAAAATAATATTATTTTGTCAAATTTTATATATGTAACATTTATCTATAAATAGACGTAAACAATTTTTCTGCCTATTCCAAAATCTTGCCTGGTATGCCATGCCACCGAGCTAGCGTCTGGGGGAAGTAACGCGCAAAGTGTTTTTCTAATACAAATTAAAAAATTCGTTTTCTACACGATTCAGTATGTCATAATGTGAATGAAAATATTTATTTAATCTACTATGTTATAAAATAATATAAGATGACGTTTGTAACACACGAATATGAATCTACATATCATATCTTTACGTTTGTAGCAGCTAGTGATTATGATTATGATTTGCCAAGATTGGCATTCCGCATTATGTCTGATACTTTTTAAAACAAGACTGTACTTACAAAACATTAATAATATATTTTTATATATGTAATATTTGTAGTAAACTTCTCTTATTAAACGAAAGCTGTTATTTTGCTCACATTGGGATCATAAATTCTCATACTAGAAACCTTTTCTAAAATTCTTATTATTCCCCCAGCAGCTTCACCCGACCTTTAGCAATATCTCTCTGAACTTTCAGAACAATAAGAATAACAAATATTAGGTAAATAGTTAATTAGCTCGGTAATAGTTTATTCTTTGATTAATTTTACAAGAGTCCTATTAAGAGGCATGCTAAGACCAAAAATAAACTGTAATTTATGAAAGGTTTGTGTTAGTTTATAGAAAGATGGGAAAATTCAAACATATTTACTGTGTTTCAAATAAGAATTAGTATGTGTGAAACCTTTTGAAAACATCTTATATATCTTGCATTTCTTCGTACTTATATGTTACATGTAGATTTCTTTTTAACATACAACCTAAATTATGGTTACTAATAGGTTTATAATTTAAATATTTGGCGATTTCCTTATCATTCAGTGACAAGTTGCGGATAACTAATGATAGTTTATAAAAGTTATACGGTTTTAAAACCATGGTATATCTTATAGCATTTTCTACCATGGACACCACTGTCAGGGAATGTTATAGCACTGCATGCTATCCGGGGTACCAGAGCAATGTGATCGTGTTGTGGGGTTTTTGTATTGAATACTTCTATGATTCAAGATGATGCTGCCTATGTTTGATCCCCTTACAATATTTAGCAAGGGAGAAATGTAAAATTTAAATATGTAAACTAATTTTCTACGGCCTGCATTTAATATATTATTGGACTCTTGTAGTTCTTGAGTCATGCTTTCTTTAAAGAAATTTCTCGTTCTATTTCTAACATATTTTTTAACGTCAATTCTGACAGACTCAGATTGTCATTAATCGAATTAAGGGTTATTTCGTAGTTACGACATCCGACGTAGAATAGTGATGTCGCCACTAGAGGAATGTGAGTATTGCTTTTTTAGAGTATGGCCAGTTTCATGGATTCGTGCTCGATTGTTTGTGTGTCTTTCGGTGTTGGTGTTAGCCATCCTTCAACCGATACTCTAGTAGGCATGTGTGCTAGTAGATCATTTTTATTATTTTATTTTATTTGATGTTTGAAAAAATAGTTTTCTGTTGTTTTCCAAAAAGACTGGTGAAAAAGAAATGACGTTTGAGACTTTTGGAGATTTTACTGTACCTGTAAAAAAGACTAAGTAAATCGTTTGGCCCCGTAATTCTCCCTAGTGGTTTGTAATGTTTGGCATTGTTGGATTTGCGCCCACTGTAGTGGAAGTTCTCTTTTGGGGACCTTTCACAACGTATCGTCGGTCATTTTGTTCAGAAGCACATTACTTGAGGAAAAATGAAAAACATAAAAGAGAATATATATATTTTCATCAGTTAAATTTTTTTTGTGGCATTTAGTGGTATGTTCAAATTGCTGTAAATAAGTAGTGCAATATATACTGCGTACTTAAGTAGTCAGTATATCTCAATATTCTGTGAATAGGTTTCCTGAGAGGAGATTTGTCGGGTGAAATTTGTTTGTAATTTTACAATGATTCTGAATAAACTCTGTTTGTGAGAACTGTAGTATCTGAATGTCTAGCGTTTTATTTCTCTGTACAGTTTCCGTATTATTGTTATTTCAGTCGAGCTCGCTTATGGTCGTTTGCTTTCTTTTTTTAAATAATCAATATTATTTGTCTAAAATACATCTAAACTTAAACTAAGAAAGGAAAATTCAGTTAACTGTTGCTCGATATATTTATTTCGAATGAATTTACTGATTTCTTGTATGTTTTGAAAACCAACAAGGGTCTCTTGAATAATGATTAATACAATTTCAAGGTTATTTAGCTATTTATCTTTTATTTTTTCTTCCATTTTCTCAATGTTAATAATTAAAGATTGAAGAGTGAAGTAGTAACACACTTGATCTTGTAGGTTTTAACTTTTAATTTAGTAAAAATAGTCACATCATAGTGACTGAACTCAAGCTAACTGTTAACTATAGATTATACTCTATACATGGTATATGAAGGATTCTAACGATTTTATTTTATTTTAGGTTTCGTGTGGTTCTTGGTTCTTGTTCCTGTTTCTTGTTTCCTGTTTATCGGTTTGTATTGCTTCCCTAATTATGGGGTTTTGATAACGAGACTCCATTTTGTCTTGTAGGGATACAACGGTTTTATGACAATGCAGGATTCTACCGGTAGCTGGGCCAAGGGGTATTAAGAAACTCGGACCTTTCAATTTACTTTATAGTTCGTCAAAAATCTTATTAATATTTTACTTAGTTTAACAAGCTATTGTATGCTACGATTTAATTTTCATTTTGTTAAATTTAAAGGAAAATTATATCCAAGTTTACAATTATTACAGTTGTTATGCGTACACAAATACACTACCTGATTTATAACCTCCGGAATTACATCTTACTGTGCACTGTAAGCGTGATAGCTCCTGGTCTAGAGTTTAGTCAAAGATAATATAAACAAATTGTCACTTGCTTTCTGATTCCGATGAAGGGATAACGGGTACATAATAAGCTATAAACATACATATCTATTACAAATATATTAAATTTTCAAACCAGCCAACAATATTAAATTATATATATATATATATATATATATATATATATATATATATATCATATACATATATAAATATATATATATATATATATATATATATATATATATACATATATATATATATATATATATATATATATATATATAATATTGTTTTTCGTCATATTACTAGGCTAAGCTAGGTAAGCCTTCATGCATTGCTAAATTTTAAATGACATTTCGATTTAGACTGACGGATTAATTAACCAGTGGTCTTTCAATTGATTGTTATGTATATATATATATATATATATATATATATATATATATATATATATATATATATATATATATATACTCTTCGAGCCACGGTTATTCTTTTCTGGTTATTTTCATTATTCATTGTTTTAGTTTTCGTTGATTTATTTTAAAGGAAATGACGCTTTGTAAAAATTCTCTCAGTCAGAAGCAGTCAAAAGAACATCGTCAGTGAATCTTGGAATTCATATATTTCTCTTTAATAAAAGTATTTTAATAATATTCTTCAGAGCTAAAATTATAGTTTAATTATTATATCACTAGTCTTATGTCTAACTCATATATGTAGAAAAACATTTAATAATGTTCATAACAACAAGTAATTATAGCAGTAATTTCTTTGAATTGTGCATAATTTTGAAGTTTTTTTTAATTTAAAATGAAACTATTCTAAAAATGCAAATATTTCATATTGGATAAGTTTATTCTGAATAATTTCATTTATAATTTACTGACATTCGTATGATCAGGAAAACGAGTTAATGTTAACAAAGTATTTACATGCGATAATTGTTTATATTGTCATATAGAATGTGACAGAGATTTCGTACAGTGCGTACAGAAGAAGTCATTGCTGCTGTAGAGCGTAGCGTAGAGGAAGACCCGAATCAGTCTATCTGCCATTTTGCACAGGAGTTGGATATGTGTCCATTCACTTTATGGAAGATTTTGCGGAAAGATCTTAGTTTACGTGCTAACAAAATCCAACTCGTGCAAGAATTGAAGCCACACGATCACCTAGCAAGGCGTAGATTCGGTGAATGGGCCCAAAACAAGATTGCCGTTGATCCCGATTTTCATAAGCGAATTTTGTTTAGCGATGAAGCTCATTTTTGTTTGAATGGATACGTCAATAAACAAAACTGCCGTATTTGGAGTGATGATAATCCTCAAGTGTATGTTGAGACACCGTTACATCCAGAAAAACTGAATGTTTGGTGTGCTTTATGGGCTAGTGGAATCATTGGTCCGTACTTCTTTAAAAACGATGCTGGTCAGAACGTTACAGTCAATGGTGACCGCTATAGAGCCATGATTACCACCTTTTTCGTTCATCAATTGAACAATCATGATGTGCAGGAGCTGTGGTTTCAACAAGACGACGCAACATGTCATACAGCTCGTGGCACAATTGATTTATTGAAGTAAACGTTTGGTAACCGCATAGTTTCACGTTTCGGACCCGTGAATTGGCCTCCAAGATCGTGCGACTTAACGCCGCTAGACTAGACTGTGGGGATATGTGAAGTCGCTAGTCTACGCCGATAAGCCCGAAGCGATTGATCACTTGGAGGACAACATTCGCCGCGTTATTGCCAATATACGGCCACAAATGTTGGAAAAAGTCATCGAAAATTAGACCTCCAGATTAGACTACGTCCGAGCCAGCCGTGGCGGTCATATGCCAGAAGTCATATTTAAATTATAATGCCAGAAGGTTATCTTTCGAATAAAGTAAATTTCATGTCAATTTAAAAAATTCATCTTTGTTTTATTCCATTTAAAAGTTCTATACCTCTACAAAAACACCCTTTATATTGTTAAATTTTTAGCTGTATATTATTTTATTTTAAATTAAATGGAACTAACTACAAATTTTCTTCAGCAAAGATTCTAAAACACAAAAATACACTTTTATGTACACTAATTTTCTACTAAACCTGAACTTTTATAACACTTGAAGTCTACATAATATTAAAATTAAGTAAATAATTAAGTTATACCAATACAATCTTCAAAAAATATATATTTTTTTTAATTCAGGGTTAAAATTGGTATAAGTAACAATGTTGGAAGAATATTTTTATTCTAATATAAAAATATAAAGATGTTTTTAGAAAGTGTAATTTTTACGTTCAATTAACCAAAAGGAAATTATAACTAACACATGTGTAATCACACACGTAGAGTATGACTTGTTTTGTAGATTAATTACTAAAACTTAGTGTACGTTTAACCTGAAGTGACAATATTGATGTCATGCAGAACTCATTTGCTCAATCTTTAACACTCCTGCTCCACTAATTTTGGGTTAAATCTTTTAGGAAATCTTAGGGCCTAAATTTCGAAACCGATTTATTGAATAAATAAGTTTATGTTTGCTTGAATGGGAAGTATTAGTTTTCAACATAAATTTTAATCAAAATGTATAGCATATTTGTGTAGGTGTACAATACAGAATCAATTTTGGGGAAAACCTAGGAGACCGAAAACCTATGTTTCTTAATTGGAAAATGTTAACATTCATAACTTTCAACCCCTTTAAAAATGTTGTCAGTAGATTATTCTAGATTTATATTCATCATCGCAAGCACTTCCCCAAAAAAAAGCCTAAGCATATGCAATTGATTTTAAGATAATAATTATTGTTTTTTTATTATAAAATGAGTTTTAAGAAAGAGATTTCTAAGCTATTATATCTCGGGACGAAAAAGAGATAATATTGAAAAAGTAGCAGTGATAGATGAATAACTTTTCTTTGTAGTTCTATTTTTTCAAAAATTTTGTTGGGTTCTGAATACCCAATTAGACAAAATGCTCTCTTATATATGAAATCCAGTAATATTATAATATTTATGTGAACAAGATTTCAATAAATGCGTTGTTTGCAATAGGCAGAATTTTAAAAAGCTGAATATAGAATTATTTGTACCTTTGGAATTGTTATATGGTAAACGTACATAATTCCGAGATACAAAGGATTTTCTTGAGGTTTAAATTTTTTTGCCTTTCAGTAAGGAACGAAAAGTCATGAAAAAAGAATTGCCATATATAACTCAGGATTAGTTCCCAATTTGCGTAAAAATTCCACGATATAATTCCTTGGTAACGCGTCCTCGATTCTGGTCTATATGATTAATATCGTTTATTTATCAACAATTTTAAAATTCAAATTATAAAAATTGCGTTCTCAAGAACTTCAATTTTAAAACTCTAAAATCCAAAATTTTTTAGCCTTACCAAATTATTGCAGTATGACTTAAATATTAATACTCATACCACGGTTTTTTACGTTTTTGTAAAAATTTGTAAAAAATCCAAGCTGAGATCAATTTATCTTATGACCGTCTAATATTTAGTTTTTTCTATCCAAAATTTTTGGTATATATTTATATTTTCAATTGTATTTTCAGTCATTATATTAAATGGAATACTCTGTATGAAGTGCCATATCTGTACCGAGTATTTATTTATCTTCAAATTAATACCATTGCCTTTATATTCAATAGTTCTCTCAAAAATTGCTACTAAACGAAAAAAGTTGATGACTCTTGCCTATGCATTACGATTTTTAAGAAGAAAGAGACCAGGTTTAAAATAAGCCCAATATCGCTCTATACAACGCAATTAGTATTAATAAAGATAAAAGTAATAATATTGATAAATAATAGTTATTTTATTCTAAAATTAGAAAATGTCTTATGATTATGTGATCATGTTGTTAAGAATGTAAGAGTTTCGACTTGTAATAATTACTCAAAACGGGTTGTTTCATTTTTAAAGATGGACTAAAACGGAATTGTAAATAACAATATTTAAATAATGTTAAAAAAAGTAAATAGTGAACTATTGTGAGAAAAAATTATATTGTTTAAAACTTCTTAAAAATGTTTCTAATAAAGTAAAGAACTTTGTTTGAAGGTCATAGACAACGATGTTTCTTACGAAGTAATAGATATCTGTTGGACTTCCATTGTCTTTATTTTTGTTGAATATCACGACGTTTCGGCTAGTAGTTATCTCTAGCCTAGTGAAACTAAATAAATCCCTTAGCTACATACTAAAAGTAAATGCAGTAGAGTGTGATTTAGATGGGTGCAGTCATGCCTGCTATGGCAAAATCCCATTTTTTATGCTACATTTAGTTTTAGTTTACAATTATTAAGAAGTGGTTTCCACACTTCTCTTATATCTAAAGATGGTTTACTAAAACAACGGGTTCTGATATATAACCGCGGCTTCTTTGAATTTCCGTTTTCTCCAATGTTGTTCTCAGTGGAGTATTTTAGCTTCAGACCATTTTATGTGGTGTCCATGAGTCCAGGCATGGTTGCCGACACCAGATTTTTCTGTTTCTCCTCAAGGTGTGCATTTTTGGTATTCTTTGATCCCTACGTTAAGAGGTTTCATTCACATGGTATCTGATATACACAGTTCTTCATGTCTCTTTGAGTTGTTGGTTTGATCCTAGTGAGCCGACTTCTCAGAGAATTATTTGAATTGAAAACAACGTTGATTTTATATCGCTTTCCTATCCTTATAACTTTTTCTGAAATGCCTTTAATATAGGGGTTGTTCAATACTGGTTTTCGTTCTTCATTCGTTGTCGACATTGTCCTATTTCTGCGCTGTTCAAGAAATTTATCCACTAGATATACTGGGTATCCGTTGGCTGTCAGACCATTTTTAATGTAATCTATCTCTTTCCTCAAGTTCTCGTTGGAGTTGCAGAGAGTTAAGGCTCTATCTACGAGATTTCTTATAATTTCTTGTTTGGTGTTGTTGGAGCGATTAGATGAATAATTAAGGTATTGTCCTCTGTGCGTGGCTTTTCTGTAAACCGAAGTTCGAATTTGTCTGCCATTTCTTTCAACCAAGACATCTAAGAATGGTAATTTATTTTCTATTTTTTTCTCCATGGTGAGTTTAATAGTTGGGCTGATATTGTTGAGATGAAAAAGGAAGTTCCGAAGTTCTTCGTCGTTTCCACTCAAATAATAAAAGTATCGTCTACGTATCTGAGCCATAATTATGGTTTCTTAGTTATGGATTCAATTGCAAACGTCTCGAACCATTCCATGAAAATATTTGCGACCACCGGTGAGAGTAAAGATCTCATTGGTAGTCCATCATCCTGGATGTAAAATTTTTCCTTTTCTTGAAAGTAGGAATTAGTCAAACAACTTTCCAACAAGTCCATAATGGCGTGCGTCTCTTATGATTTTTAGTGAGTCTTTAACTGGAACGTTGGTGTATAAGCTTTCAACGTCATAGCTAATAAAATGGTCTTCTGGTTGTACTTCTATTTCACGTATAATTTCTACGAAGTGTTGCGAGTTCTTAACCCACGACGATGTATTTCCTTATAATGATCTCAGGATTGGAAGAAGAAATTTGGCAAGTTTAGAAGTCGTAGAGTTCCAGGAATTCGTGATAGGTCGTAAGGGCATGTCTTGCTTATGTATTTTCGGGAGTCCATAAAGATGTGGAGTTTTGCTATGGTGTGGATAAATTTCTTGAACAACGCAGAAATAGGACAATATCGACAAAGAATAAAGAACGAAAACCAGAACTGAACATCCCCTATATTAAAGGCATTTCAGGAAAAGTTAGAAGGATAGGAAAACAATATAAAATCAACGTTGTTTTCAATTCAAATAATTCTTTGGGAAGTCGGCTCACTAGGATCAAACCAACAACTCAAAGAGACATGAAGAACTGTGTATATCAGATACCATGTGAATGTGGCAATTCCTACATTGGCGAAACAAAGAGACCTCTTCACATAAGGATCAAAAAACACCAAAAATGCACATCACGAGGGGAAACAGAAAAATCTGGTGCCGCCAACCATGCCTGGACTTATGGACACCACATAAAATAGTCTGAAGCTAAAATACTACACCGAGAACAACATTGGAGAAAACGGAAATTCAAAGAAGCCGCGGTTATACATCAAAACCCGAGTGGTTTTAATAAACCATCTTTAGATATAAGAGAAGTGTGAAAACCACTTCTTAGTAATTGTAAACTAAAACTAAATGTAAGATAAAAAAAAGATTTTGTCATAGCAGGCATGCTGCACCCATCTCAATCACACTCTACTGCATTTACTTTTAGTATAAATAGTCATGTAGCTAAGGGATTTATTTAGTTTCCCTTCAATACGGCTAGAGATAACTACTTGCTGAAACGCCGTGATATTGAACAAAAATAAAAACAATGGAAGTCCAACAGATATCTACTACTTCGAAAGTAAAAAACAGTACGTGATGGAGTTCCGGTATCAAATTTGTCATGGTTCTCTTAGTTTTCAATCTACAGGGTGATTTTAAAAATCTTTGTTCATAGATATTGATTAAGTATAGTTTAGGCTTTTCAAAAATATGTAATGTGTTTATTTTCAATAATTTGCTTTATTTGTAACAGTAGGTCATAACCAATTTATAAGAAACAAAAGGCATATATCCAAAACTTCACAGTTTTGTCAGATTGTTATTATTTGTGAAATATTTTTGTTCCGTACGTGTTTTATATTACTTTTTATTTATTTTGCATTTACAATGGCTGTTTATGATAATTATGAAAAATATGGTATGTTTGAGACAAAGCAGTGAAAGTCCTCAAGAAGATTCTAAATTATATTTCAATAGGAAATGTATTTAAAGCATTATCATTAGGATAACTTTTTATATCTGGTGAAAGAAGAGAATTCTTTCCAGACATATTTGCTCATTTAAAAAGAAGTCTAGTTGAATACGGATGTTTTATTCAGCCACGTTCCAAAACATACGTTAAAGAGGACAAGAAGAGAAAAAAATAAATGTGTTATTTTACGCAGCAGCAACTTCTTTTTCTTCGGATGCCATGTGCTGTGCCGCACGTCGGCGATCATTTGTCCATCTCATCGTCACATTGTAACTAGAGTGCCCTCCTCAGCCTGTCTAAATATGGTTGCGGCGTCTAATATACCACACCAGTTTCTTATATTGAGGAGCCAAGAGTGTTGTTTTCGACCTGGCCCCCGTCTGCCTTCAATATTTCCTTGTAGTATGAGCCTTGGTATGGAGTAGCGAGGTCGATGGTTTTACAGTGCTCATTAATTGTATTTCTACGCCAGCTCCTCGTAGAAATTCATTATTCGTTATGTGAGCAGTCCAGGGGATACGCAGTAGTCGGCGGAGTGTCCACAATTCAAAAGCTTCGAGCTGATTCAGCGTCCCAGCCTTTAGTGACCAAGTTTCGGCACCATATTGTAGAATAAGCCATACATAACATTGAACCGCACGTATTCGGGTGTATAGTGGCATATTTCTGTGAAAGAGAAGATTCTTAAATTTAAAGAAAGTTGCTTTTGCATGACCAATTCTTCCCTTCACTTCTTCATCACATTTCCACTTTTCATTCAGAGTAGCGTCAAGATATGGGAAGCGTGCGACACGTACAATATTTTCCCCGTTGATGTTAAGAGAAGTGATGTACTGATGCCTACTAATCACCATCATTTTTGTTTTGGCAGTATTAATATGCAGCCCGAACTGTTCACCGCACTAGTTTTTTTAAGATCTTCAAAGTTGTTACCTAAGACTGCAGTATCATCTGCATAGCGAATATTTTTTATTGGGATGCCATTGACTTCGATACCTCGCGTTTCATTTACTAATGCTAACAGCAGCAACAACTTCATCAATCTGTAGAAAAATAGAGGAAGAAGTTGGTATAACAAAATCTGACGCTAAAATAATTCTGGAAAAGTATAAATACAATCAATATTAATTTAAAATAGTGCAATATTTACACCCCGGAGATGATGAGCGCTGAACAAAGTTTTGTCAATAATATTTACAACAAATCAGCACCAATAAATCTTTTGACAAATTTGTCACAACCAGGACGCTTCGGGGTCGATGTCTCGTGTTTTATTTTGGGCCGACGCATAGCCTACAAGAAGTATGAAGGGGATCTCACAGCACGTAGATACCTGGAAATCCTTGAGAAAAGTATTCCAGAATTGCTGGAAAATGTTCCATTGGCCGATTTAAATTCCATTTATTTTCAACAAGATGGTGCTCCAAGCCACAATTCTGAGCTTTTAAGGCCTTTCTGGACAAAAACTTTCCTCAAAGATGGACCCCACGATCTCCCCATCTTTCCATTTTGGATTTTTTTTGTGAGATTTTATGCAAAATCAAGGTACGACATAAATCTATAGCGAAACTTCAAGAGGAAATTGATTTTTCCTTTCAAACTCTTTATATTAGACCTATGATTCCTTTAAATGCAATTAGAAGAATAATAAAACTGTACCGATATTGCATTCGAGAAAATGGGTATCATTTTGAAAACAAACTTTAAAAAAACTCTTAGTTGTTTCTAGTTTCAGTGTATCTTTTTGTTTTTGTTACTTTAGTTTTATGAAATAAAGTTGTTCTTATTTCTTTGAAATCAAATTTTAATATTCTGGTTTTAAAATAACAATATTGTTTAAAGTAAAAAATGTAATAATAATTAAGTGTTTACAATCGAAAATACACATAAACATTAAAATTATCTTTTAAAGTGTCTACTCTTTGGTATAATTACTATTGTCAAAATTTTGCATTTGTTTGTTATAAATCGGCCATGGCCTACTCTTACAAATAAAGTAAATTATTGAAAACATCGGATTCTGATCTTGTTTTTCAAAATAAAATAAACCAATTATATATTTTTGAAAATCCTAAATTATACTTAATAGATCGGGGTGCCCTATTTAAACAATCATAAGTTTGATTAATATCTCAAAAACTAAACTTTTTAGAAAAAACTGACCGCGCCGCTTAACTGTAAGTAAGAACCACTATAAAAATCAGTTTTTACCTTTTTGATAAAATAACACATAACGGAAATACGAGATGTGCTGAAAAAAACGAAGATTTTCAATATCACCCTGTAGATTAAAAACTAAGAGAGACATGACAAATTTGACACCGAAATCTTTTGTTTCGTCAAAAAGTAGGAAACTAAAGTGAAAATCGCAATACTACATCTTTGGCGCCGAAAATGGGACAACCCGTATAATGTATTAAAAATCAGGTAAAATAGTGATTTCAACCAAAAAATTTAATGATATTTCTATGCCGCATTTTAAGAATAAAAATGTTTGGGATGAAAATGGTTCAATAAGGCTCCAAATTCAACCAAAAATCTAGGTCATTACAATTAAAAAAATATTGAAATTATACCTCACATTTTTTTAAGACACTGAACATAGCTAAACTATTTTTAAAACCTTAGCCCCATCAATTTTCCGATATAACAATATAGCCGCAATCGAATACCGCAATACAAAATGGACAAATCGTATTATTAATATTGACTTTGATTGCTGGAAAATCTACAAGGAAGAATTATATAGAGCTATGAAGCTCCTATTGAGTTTATACTTCATATAAAAAACCATAAAAGTCGAAATGAAGAGAGAAAAATCAGCCATTTTTTGTTTAATAGCAATTTTTAAGGAAACCGTTGGAGATAAATTGAAACATGTTTTGTATTAATTTGAATATAAACAAATGCTCTGTCGATATATGCCACACATGCTACAGATAAAAATTAAAAATGTTATGTAAAATGGAATTGAAAATATCAATATAAATAAAGAACTGTAATATAGGCAATAAAATTTAAATAAAATACGGAATCTAAAATTTTATGATTTGATAACAACGTATTTTAGGGATAGAAGATTTTGGGGTAAAAAATGTAGGTCGTTTAAAATTACATGCCACTGTCTTTTAGGACAACCTATATAAGTAAAACTATTTTTAAAATGTACCCTCTTTACCCCCACTAATAAATCACCTATTAAATTTTTGATCGATATAAGTATATAATTCCAATCGAATACCGAAGTTCTAAATGGACATCGTGTATAAAGGCGTCTTACAAGGGAACTATACGAGATGTGCCTTGCCAAATTTTCTGATTTTGGGATAAATGGTAGTATATTTTAGAGGTTTTCGCTACCCGGTGCTCAACAGAGCGTGCAAAATAAGTCCTACGAATCAGTTGACAATCAGCAATACCGTACTAAGGGCCATTCTGACCGTAAGGATGTAGCTTGGAGGTAGGCAGCAACGACATACCTTAAGAGAATAGAAAACATAGTACAAAATAATATGGAACCACCGCAGTAACTTCCTGATCATAAAGCAAAAGGTTTCGTTCCAATTGATGCCGCCGTATTTAGCAATCGCAAGGTTAGAGTACCCTGATATTTGATAGAGAATATTCGATTTTAAATCGAAAGCAAAATATTTTAAATACATCGGGCTTTACATCGATGTAATTACTTTCGTAAAGCATATTTTGTATAAATTTCATCATGGTAAAATACAAACCTGAATGTTAATTTATAAATTTTCCTAATAAAATGCAGCTAATATCGAAAATAGTATATCGAAAAGTGTACAATAAATGACGTATGCGGTAAAAACAATTTTCTTGAAGGTAAAAATTTCATTCCTGGTAGCACCTTTTCACGATGAATGTCACAGGTTTTACAAAAAAAAGTGGATGCCTATTTGACCAGACTATTTTATTCTTATGTAATAAGACCCTCTGAATCCAAATCTGAGGTCTGCTAAACTCTATCAGTCAGGTTCAAGGTCATTCCAAGGTCAAATAGACTAAAATTTACTAAATAGATCTAAAAAAGTATATTCGTACGTTTTTGAGGTCGCTCAATCCGAATTCATCCTCGAAGGTCGACTAGAGGTAATTTTAAGGTCATTACAAGGTCAAATTGACAAAAAATCACTAAATAAATCAGAAAAAAAATGTAGGTTTTTGGGTTCGCTGAATCCTATTTGTGGTCCTTTGAGGTCAGCCAGAAGTCATTTCAGGGTAACTTCAAAGTTAAATTGAAAAAATCCACTAAATAAATCTGAAAAAAAAAAATATTTAGGTATTTGGGGGACGCTAAATCCAAATTCATCACGGTTTGTTTAATCCCCAAAGCGAAACCAGCTGTAATTTCAACATCATTTCAAGGTCAAATTGGGAAAAATTTACTAAATAGTTTTGTAAAAGAAAATAGGTAGACTTTTGAGGGAGCTTAATCTGAATTCGTGGTTTGTTTAATACCTCAAGGTTAACCAGAGATCAAATCAAGGTCATTTTAAGGTCAAATCTGTAAAAGAAGAGAATCAAGGCGCAGCTAGACTAGTATCCGTTACATAGCAGACAGGCAAGCGGATCAAATTTTTTAGCCGAAACTCGAGCTCCCAAAACCTCGTACCCCACGCAAAGCTAGATTGATGTCGGTTACATAGCAGATATGCAAGCCGAGTTAGTTGTTATGAAATAGTAATCCAAAACTCTAGCTCCCCATCTCACATAACGCACGCACAACTAGATTGATATCCATTACACAGCAGATAGGGGAGCCGATCGAATTTTTAAGGCGAAACCCATGCTGCCAAAATCATACACTCTACGTGCAGCTAGATCGATTGCCACTACACAGCAGACAGGTGACCGGACCAAGTTTTAATAAATATGTCAAAACATATGCTCTCATAACCATACGCGCAACAAGATTAATGTCCGTTACGTAGCAGACAGAGGCGAGAAGCAAGGATTTATGAATATATGGAATAAAACCCAAGCCCTTCGAAAACCATATACCCACGGCACAGCATGAATGAGGGTTTGGAGTTTGTGTTATACACTTATAAAAACTCGCTTCGCTAGCCTAGCTGTTATGTAACGGATATCGATCTAACTGCTCGAGGGGTATCTGGTTTTAGAAGCTGGGGTTTCGTTTTGAAAACTCGCTCCGTTCACGTGCCTGCGTAGGGTATGTGATTTTGGGAGCTTGAGTTTCGGCTCAAACACTCGATCCGCTTACCTGTCTGCTATGTAAGCTGCACGTGTGTTCTCTTTTTTTACAGATTTGTTTAGTAGATTTTGTTCAATTTGACCTTGAAATAACTTTTAAATGGACTCCAATTTTTTTTGTAAAACTGTGTAATTAAATGTTTGTTTCGACAAAAGAGGGTCATTAGATTTCAAAAAATGAAAACCGCACTGGTAGGACTATATTTTAAGGGTCGTTTACTCCTTCGAAGGATATATTAGGATTTCAGAAAGTCAGAACAATTTATGCCTAAATGAAATGTACTATTCCCTACGAACTCCCATTAAGAGCTATTTACCCCTTTTAGTTTATTTTCTGGAAAACATTGGAACAAGTTAATCTTATGTTTTAATTTACATTCTATCAGTATCATTTTTAATCATTTCTGAATAATTATAAAACTTTTCCATCAAGAAATGTCTAAAAAACAATTACGTTTGCCCCTAAAATAATAGGAGAAAAAAAGTTCCAAAAGTAAAAGTTATATAGGTTCTACAGCTTTTTATGACTGATTGGTGTTTGACTAAAAATAGTGATTCGTTTTTGTGCTATTAATAAAAATTCATTTTTGGGGAAGTTTAACTGCCTCATATGGACAAATTAGCACGTAATAAAAAACTCGTATATAATATTTTGTGACGTAAAAACATTCTTATTTGTACCTCTTTTTCTCAATAAATGTTATCAATGTGAGTTGAAAAAACATTTTATTTTGACCTGCATTTAACCAGTGAAGTAGTTTATTCTCTGGTTCCAAATAGAATGGCTAACTTTACCAAGTATCTCTTGTTTAATTTGCGGTATAATTTTGCTAAGTTATATTGACTTCCGCAGTTTATGCTCAACAAATTGATTAAACGAAACCATTGGAGTCGAACAACTTGACATTGAGATTGTCGATACTATTTTTTTAGTTTTCTTCTAACTACATTTTATTTAAGTATTCTTATAGCAATTTCTCTTGGGTATCTATTGACATCAGTGACGAAATATGATGTTATGTGCAAATAAAATTCAAAGAAAATTATATCGAAAAGCGAAATATGTATTTTAGAAAGAGAATGTAACATCTATGGCGTATAACATTTTACCAAATATTTGTATATAGTGTGTTGTATCTATGATTAATTAAGTCAACATTATTCATTACTTATGAAATTAAATATTCTTCATAAACTATAACAAGGATATTTTTCTTCGAGACATACAAAAGTCTATATCACAAGTACCCTTCCTTCTATTATTTTTAATGGTTAAATTATTTAATTAAGTCCTATTTATCTCTAAATTCAATATATTAAATATTTTATACTGGTATCTCATATTATTACATTTGATGGGGGAAATTAGACCAAATTGCTAAAAACAATTTGTGTGCATTACGCTCGTCCAAAATTTGTAAATATTAAAGAAACCATAAACATTAATTACAAAAAGGTCACCCCAAACCCATTATATAATTATTTAAATGTGCTCATTTCACTGACCTTTTTGAAATATCAACATTTTAAAGGTACAGGGTTGTTCACAATTCACAAAATAAATAAAATATAAAAAGGACAGTTATAAACACTTCTGGTAATTATTATCTTACAGTAGCAAATAGTTTTTCAAAGCTATTTTGGAACTTTTTGATTTATTAACCGGCATAAGAGAAACTATCTTTTATTTTCCGGAAAAGAGCATTTTCGCCAAAGTAATCCTAAATTCAACTTTAAATATAACTTCGTTTCAATTTTGGAGTAAGAGCAAATCCTTGTTTATGCCAAAGAAATACGAAATGACGTGAGAAGATACAACATGAAAATACTCAGAACAATATTCACAGATGGAAGAATATAAATACACAAAACTAATAGTGAGAGAAATGAAACAAAATACACGGAGAGACTTATAAAAATTGTAGAAAAATTCTATATAAGATTATACAAAAGTCAATAAATGAAATTTCAGATTCACAAATACACAAATAATTCGATCAAGGTTCCGCACAACTACTTGAGATACTGAAAAAAATAATGGCAAAATAATAAAGCTGCCGAAGAAAATCAATCAAATCGTAATTGAAGCTATGAACATATTGGGCCAGGATCTGCTGAAGGGTATATTTTCTCTTTTTAATCTCTACTAGGAAAATAGTATCATCTTAAGCAAATGGACAACGCGGTGATGGATCTTATAAGAAAGAAGATTTTACTATAGACTAATCAGTTGGCTCTCCCATTTGTATAAATGGTTTCTCAAAATCATAATTAAACTCCTTGAAGGAAAGCTGAATTTTTATCAACTATAAAATAAGGCAAATTTTAGAAGTGAATACGGTATTAAAGATTATTTGTAGACCATCGAGACCCTTTTAAGGAAGGCTATAGAAAATAACAAACCACTTTTATCAATAATTGTCGATTTAAAAAAGTTTTTGAATTCTGCGGAGTCGCCGGTAATATTATCTGCTTTGCAACAAATGAGAATAGATTTCAGATCTGCTAAGGTAATAAAATATATTTATAATAATGCAATAGCACGAATGAATCCAAATAGAGTGTGGAATTGGATAACGTGATATGATGTCACCTAAACCTTTTACGGCGATATTAGAATATTCTTTTAAACAAATTAATTGGAAAAGAAAAGGCATAAACATTGACGGCAAATACTTTAGCGCTTTGCTGACGATATTGTCATAATATCTGACAATTTAGGTGATGTTTAACAAGTTTTTACTGAAACGCATATAACATAGACAAACATTGTTCTAAATATTAAGTTTCACAAAATGATTTATGAACAATAATATGAAAGTGAAGTAGAGAAAATTTATAATTACAAATACTTGGGTCATGAATAAATCATTGGCATGATATAAAACGTGGTGTATGTTTGGGATGAGCAGCTTTTGAGAAGCTAGGAGATACACTACTAGGTGATCTGCTAATGTGCCAAGAGAGAAAAGTCTATGAACAGTGCGTCCTGTCGATGATCAATATGGCGCTGGGACATTCACAATGACACAACAGTCAGCAAACCAACTGAGAGTATGGCAACCGGCACTGGAGATGGATAGGCTGAGTATCAGAAGGAAATATAGAATAACAAACATCACCAACAGACAACGAACAAAAATGAGTTATATTATCCAAAAAAAAGCACAATGTATATGGAGATAGGCCATATAATCCGAACCAATGTTAATCAATGCTGTAAAAGATTAACAGAACGAAGACCAAGAGAGGACAAGAGGAGTACGGGCAGACCTTCGAGCAGATGGAGGGATGAGATCAAAACAGCAGCGAAAATTGGATCAACACTGCTCAAGGTAGAAATCAACGGAAGTTGTTAAAAGACGCCTAAATCCAGTGGATGAGAAAAATCAATGGATGATTTTTATTGAGTTCTTTATATCCTCGTAGCCAAGAGTTATTAACTGAATAAGAAGAGTTTTATTCTTTCTACTTAAATAAATATTTCAGCTCTTATCTAGAAAAAAAACTGTATTGGTTCCATGCATCAGGGTCATTCCTTCTGCTTTTAAAAGCATTTTAGACTTTAAAATAATGTGTGGATCAACACTTGTATAAAGTAAAGTTAAAAAAATACTTGTAAAAATTTTAAAATAATATCAATCAATCAGTAATATTACTGCGTGGGTTCAGATTGTATAAAATTGCTACTATGAGGCAACGTTTCATTGTTATGTTAAATTTTTTGTTAAAAAGAATTGAAATGGGAATTACATAGCTGTTTTGTAAATAAACGAGCACTCCTGCCATTTATATCTTACAGAGAATGAATTATGTTGATTCTGGTTAGCCTAGAAATAAACAAAGAACTTTTTCTGTCTCATTATCGACTTCTATACTGCTGATACTTCGGGGTGCTGTTCTTATACTAACAAATACAATCAATTTCCTGGAAGTGGACCATCTATACTCTCATTTTAGATAGTTTCGTCCTCTACTGATATAAACTTTTTGTGATTAGCTGTTATTTTATCTGACTCGATGAATCGACATGAATTACAGATATAGTAAAAAACTCGCAAGTCATTTTGAGCTTTTGATTATTACCAATACCGTTATCTATATAACATATTAAGATATTCTAAAGATAAACTCATTCCAATGCCAACTGTTCGGAAGAACTTAAGAATTGACCTTTCCAGGGCAATATATCTGTATGTAATGTAGCTTTCAAAAATCAGTTTAAGGACAGTGACTTAATTATCTCAACATTAATGATCAGAAATAGTTTGTTGGGTTTGGAATTAACTTTAAAAAAAGCTACACCACTTTATTAGTATAAAGATAAGTTAGGCGCTTACTATCCAAAAGATTTGTAAAATTAAATAGAAATATATAAAAAAGTAGATAACCAAGCAAGGACTAGTGTAAATTAGTTAAAAAATATAAATAGATAATCATAGATATAAAATAAGTAATATTTAGCTTCTTTTAATGGAAGTTATATTTAAATCAGAAATAAGTTTTGCTAATTCAATTCCACTGAAATAAATTATTCTTATAATTATAGAATTAATAAGTTAAAGTAAATAAGTAAACATATCTCTTTGGATCCATCTATAGACTCTCAATATCTCTATGTAAAGCTCCTTCCATATAAGTTGAAATGTATATAATTCAAATATGTACTTTCTAATTCGCTAAAAACCTAAAGCAAGTTGTAATTATTTACATACTATCGAATAGCTAGGAGGACTAGAAAATATAATTGTCAGACACTGTTGATTCAAGTCTTACTGGAAGTGCCGACAATCTCTTAACGAACTAGTGGAATAGAACAATCCCATTTTGATAAGGAGGCTAGGGTACCAGAGAATTGGCGGTAGTTAAGGAATCTGAAATTTTCTGTAATATCACCTCTATGGAAACAACAAAATGCGGAAAATGTTAAAAAGTTACTTACTGACCAATATTTTAAGAAAAAGGATTGATTTGGTATTAAATTATTGTAAAAAATACGACAGAATATGAAAATCAAACTTCAATTAGTTATAATTTTCTTACCGTACATGACCAGGAGATAAAAAATAGATAAGCGTGAATAATGCAATTTTGATCAGGAATGTTTGCTGTATAAATAAGACATATATGAAGACAAAAATAATAACCGTCTATTCTCTATAATTCTCCGTTCCCAAAGATATTAGTCATCTCAATCCCCGTAGTATCGTAAGATTTCCTAAAGTGTGGGTATTACATAACAATAACTGACGAAGGATATTCCAAAAAAAAAATGTTTTATAACTGAGGAAGGTTATTTCATGATCCCAAAAACAAGACAATAGACATTATTAACTTCAAATATGGTTAATACTGGGTGAAAGATATTTTGTATTGAGAACGACAAAATAGGTAAAAACAATACCCTACTTAATATACAGAATGGCCAAATAGTGTGACAAAGTTTAATTTATCTCTAATACTTATAAAAGAAGAAATCCTGACCGGCTGACTGATCGATTAACGTACAGCCTAAACGGTTAAAGATATTGACTTGAAATTTCGCACATACATTCATGATATGGTATAGGTTAACAATAAGAAACGATTTTGCGATATCTTTATTAAAAAGGGTGAAAATGATTAAAAAAAATATAAAATTACTTGATTTTCGGGATGGTATTACACAGTACTCAACTACTTCAGTCGAATAATTGTTTTTATTATTCTTAGCATAATTAAGTCTGGAATATATGGGCGAAACTTTTTCTATAATCTATAATCTATTTATTTATAGGAATATTTTGCGGGCAAAGCCGCAACAGGAATTGTTTTTATTATTCTAAACACAAATGGGTCCTGAATATATGAGCGAAACTTTTTTACAATTTATAATCCTTTTATTTATACGATCAGACAAATATTTTGGGAGCGAAGCCGCGACGGGTACTTACTTTTATTATTCTAAACATAATTAAGTCCTGCATATATGAGCGAAACTTTTTGTACAATCTATAATCCATTTATTTGTACGATAAAACAAATATTTTGCGGACGAAGCCGCGATGGGTAATTGGTTTTATTACTTTAAATATAATTAAGTCCTGAATTAGGAGCGAAACTTTTTCCACAATCTATAATCCATCCATTTATTTATACTATCAAACGAATATTTTACTGGCGAAGACGCGATGGGTAAAATGCTAGTTAAAAACATAAGAAAAAAATATTACGTAAAAGTTGTCGAAGTTTAATATATCTATAGTCAAGAATAATATTTAGTTATACAGAGTGATATGAGAAACTAGGAGAGCAAAAAATACTTTTTTTATAAGGGACACTCTATATATTGTTACAAAGAGTTGGTCCAGTGGGAGAATACCTCTGCGTAATCAATCTAGGAACATTTCAAAGACAGTTTTGAGATATGTTCATCTTAATTTGTATATAAACAACATACGGACAAAAAACAAAACATAATTCTTCTAATCTAAGTCATACGTCGCAAAAAATATTACTTGACATATAAGACAAGATAGAAAAAGACAACTAAGGCAAATCAGTCATTTCATTGTATGAATATAAACTTTCTTTTGACTTCAGTTAAAACGTTATTGAGAATCATGCTCCAAAATTTTATTTTATTGAAATTTTGGTCATTTAAATGAATTTGAAACATAATATTGTTTTATATAAAGGCTATTATTAATTATTGTCTTATAATTTATTACCGGTAAGTATGTATTATTTTCATTAAAAAGTTTTACCTAGATACATAAACATTTCTAATTTTCAAATCTGTCGCTGATGTCTAAATGCCCGACACTTCGTACGTAATTTTAAAACATGATATTGCTATTTTAATCAACTGTAATAATTAGTCATAAAAATTAGAATAAAATAATGAGATTCGATTTGTTCTTTTAGATAATGCGTGGTGAAACTCTTAAGAGACAAGAACAACAGCTTGTGCTTAATTTGTGCGAGTATTTGGATTTGGAGAACAGAAATGCTGGTCCTGTGGAATCTGCTTCATATGTCCAAGAGGTAGAAAAAATAGTTTTATTTTTGCAAATAAATATTTTCAATAAGGTACAATTAATTGTAGAGAGTAATCAATGATCTTAAGATCTCAAGAGAAATCCTATATGCCATTAAAAAAAGGTAAGAAAACATTCCAATTATTTCCTGTCCACAAATCTTAACGAAGGAGTCAAAATAGAAGTTCGAAATGTACACGATAATATGTATTAATAAGGTTAGAGAGTATAATCTCTGTTACAGTATAAGCTAACCTTGGAGGTTTTTTGCATTTACAATCTTATTGTCTCTATTATTTTTAGAAAAGCATATTACTATAAAAACTTAAATACTGAACTAGCCAACAAAGAGATTGTATCCCTGGGTAAAATATCATAAAGTATTCTGCGTAGGGACCTGGGATTGAAATGCAGAAATAATAATACAAGAGAGCATTTATTGAAAAACACGAGTTGCTTCTGCAAGGGCTCATTTTCTTTAGAAGTAGTAGAGAAGTAGTTTTCTTAGACGAAATGTGGATTTATTGTAAAGGCAACAAAATATTATCTTGGCAGAATGACAATAATAAAGGTTTACACAAACCTCAAGGATATGACGGTAAACGATTTATTGTTATTCATGCTTGCTCTGCGAAAGGATTTGTTCATTAAGCAAGTTTGCTATTTGTCCTAAATTTTTGACTTTGCATTTTCATGGAGGAATAAGAAGTGAAATTTTTACAAAATTGGTCAAAAATAAGTTAATATTGAGCCTCGAAGAAGCAACATTGAACGAGTTAATTTAAATTATTTAACTATTCTTCTACACATTGAAATGTTATGGTGCACATTTACCATTACTTATTCGCTTTGAGAGTTATCTTATATATTCATGCTTCTCATCAGAAACTTATTCTTCTTGACTTTAGTTATAATTAGAGATCAGTTGCATACAAGGCTACGTTAAATTATTTACTTCAAAAAGTAGTTGACAATTTTTTGAGGTTTCAATAAAAATGCGTTTTTAGGCTGTGAAATATATATTTTTTATTTTGTAATTTTGATCTGATATTGAATTGCTTTAATTCTTTTAAGAGGCTTGATTATTTCAAGGTTTTAAAAATTTTATATATATCTTTTTTATGCTAATTTGATGTTCTTTTACATTTGCAGATATATTCCTTGTTCATTGTGGTGTTTGGGCATTTTCCTGTTATGTACTTAGGTAATAAATAAATACATATATTATGTGTGTTCTATGCTTTATTATTTAATTTGCACTTTTTTTTAAATTTTATATGATTATTATTGTTATTGTTTTTCATCAAATATATTTTTTAAAATATTGTGTTCAAAAGACCTACAGAGTAAATTATAAATAAATTTTCATAGTTTGTATCATCATGAAAAAAAAAACGTTTATTTTATGTGATTGCAGGTAAACCTTATTGTTTTTAATATTCTTTTCGATTAAGAAAGGAGTCCTCATTCTACCTCTGTATTTTGTGATAATTTTGTATATTTTCAATAAACCTATTTATCTAAACCTATAAACACTTGACTGTAAAACAATCACAAAGAATTGAGCAACGAACTATGAAGACCGACTTTACCAACGAGTTTATAAGACGGTTGAGGCAGATACTGCAAATCAATCTGAACAGTAAAATCTATTTAAGACACTCAATACCTATGTTTGATCTGCTCTCAGCTAGTCTTTCAGAACTGTGAAATGGGGCAGGACGGACATAGAAAGCCTGCTCGTAAAAATAATTAAAAATGTGTCGAAGAAATTTTAGACTTGTCAAATTTTATTGAATCGTTAAAGATTTAGTCTATAATGGTTTTAGCACTGTATGGCAATTTTCTCATTTTTAAGAGACAAAAGAATAGTCAAGTAAAATTTCAATAATGCAATAAATTGGTTTGATTACATGTACAAAGATTGGGGCGGTATACCATATACCTGCAGTTAAATTTTGAAAACAGTTTCTTACTTTGATTTTTATATCACCTCTTATAGTTGGCGGTATATCATATACCTGATCTTTAACAAATCTCCAAATACCAAAATCCAGATTGCTCATATCAAGTAACCGAAGTAGAGATGGAACTGGTTGTCCTCTTCCAATCCATTATTGATTGTAGGTTTCATTTAAAAAAAAAAATATTAAATCATCTTGTGAAATAGAAAGCAGCTTCATAATGAAGACCACCACAGGTGTTCCCGAATTTTATTTGATATGTTGGCAAATGACCATTGCAGGTGGTTTGAATAAACCGCACTTTTTACTTTCCCCTTAAAAATATGGTCCAATTAAAAAATATTCTATTGAAATGGAACTAGCATTAATTATGATTAATCTTATTAAATATCATTTGTCGTAAAGTATATTCTAATAAAAGGAGAAATTAAATAATTAATTTGTAGATCGACTTTGATTATAGGAACGGAGAAATTGTAGATCATATATTACTATCCTAAAATCCTTTAAAGGAAAAAATAAATCAATTATCCCACGTAAGCAAAGACTCATTTTTATTACTTTTGGGTCGTTTACTTTTTTTTCTGGGACCATAAATTTAAACACTTTATGAGGATTCATAAGCAGTGTAGCTAATATAAATATTTAAAAATATATCGAAGAAATTTTGCCCTAGTCAAATTATGAACACGGTTGAAAATGCAGTCAAGAATAGATCTAGCACCATATGGCCTAAACCGCCTAGAATTATTTTAAATTAAACAATTTTCCCATTATTGGAAAACAAAAGAATAGTTAATTAAAATCGTATTAATTCAATATATTCGTTTCTTTACATGTACAGGGTGAGTCAACGATTGGATGAAGTAAGTTTGTGCCTTTTCGGTGAAATTTACAAAGAAACTATATTTATTGTTTGATACAGTTTATTTTTACGCAGATTTTAAAAATATTTAGGACTCTACAAGGTGAGCCAAAAAACTAGGACAGCATAAAGTTGTATTTTTTTTAAATAGAACACCCTATATACGAATCGTATTTTCGATTTAGCTTGTAATTTTAAATCTTTTTTATTAAGGGTTTACTATAACAAAACTTTATAGTTTCTGAGATAATTAAGTTTAAAGAAAAAAAGTCACATTTTCAAGCATCAATTCAATCCTAAATAACGTTTTCAATTTTGTGACAAATATATTCAAATCTGGAATTTAGCAAGGCCAAGGACAAGTTAACATAATTTTTACCTAATATTTGCAATAAAAGCTACAGGGTGTTGAACACATCGGCTCAAATTTGAACAAGTTTAAATGAATAAATATCTTTTTTTTTTTAAATGGCACACCCTGTATATTTTTATGTTATTTAAAAGAGTAATAAAAACCCTAAAAGTTTTGTTCAATATATCCTATACCTATTTATAATAGTTTTTGAGATATTTCAGTTTTTCTTATTTTCCATACTTTTTTACAAAAATAGTCTTCATTATCATAGTAGCCATGGCAAAAACAATGTAAAAGAACATTTTTCTGTGTGTCAAATTTATAACCGCAATCGCTTCTTTTGGTTTTTATGTAGTGTAGTTTGGTTTTTTTTGCATTCATCTTATATTTTAAAATGAATTTTCCAAAGAATGAGTTAATAGATATGATTTATACACTAGGAGAGGCTCAAAAAAATTGCCTTCTTGCTCAAAGAATTTACAAAATGAAGTATCCAGATCGACGCCAGCCTAATACCCGTACTTTTCAAAACTTAATGCAAAGATTTGATTCTTCTGGTACTGTTGATTATCCAAAACGTAAAGTGGTCAACAAACCAGTAACTAATGAAGAAAAAGAACTACAAGTATTGTTAAATGTTCAGGAAAATCCTTATATTGGTAGCCGTCAGTTAGCAGCATTATGTGAAACATCACAATCCACCGCTAATCGTACTACCAAGAAATATAGGTATCATTCATATCACATGGAATTACACCAAGAATTGCATGGACAGGATTTTGAAAGTCGTGTAAACTTTTGTCGTACAATAAATGCGGAGATTCAATTAAATCCAAATTTATTATGCAAGGTAATGTTTAGTGATGAAGCTACTTTTAGAAGTAACGGTACCGTAAATATGCATTATTATGCCACAGAAAACCCATTTTGGATTAGAGAGGTGCAACATCAAAACCACTGGTCATTAAATGTTTGGTGTGGTATTCATCATAATCGAATTATTGGACCCCACTTTTTTAATGAACCACTAAATGGCCATAGTTACTTGAACTTTCTACAAGAAGAACTACCCCAACTGCTTCAAGGTCTTGATAGGGATGAGCTCGACAGTATGTGGTTTCAGCACGATGGTGCGCCTCCGCATTACCATCGTGAAGTTCGTGCGTTTTTGGACCAACGATATAGGCAAAAATGGATTGGACGTGGAGGTTTCATTGAGTGGCCACTAAGGTCTTGCGACATCACCCCATTAGATTTCTTCCTATGGGGTTATATTAAAAATAAGGTGTATGTTAATCCACCAACAACAGTGGAAGATATACGAAACAGGATTAGGGATACCTGTAGAACAATAACGCCACTAATTTTGTCCAGGGTCCGAGAAAATCTGCAAAAAAGACTAAATTTGTGCATTGCACAAGAGGGTCGTTTATTCGAACACTTGTGACAGAATTTGATTATAGATTCTTGCCGATGACATACTGAGGTCATCTATAATCATTTTTGTCCCATATTAATTAGTAACTATTTTAATAACCTACAATTAAAATTTCACAGTAATAAAGACACTCTGGAAGTCTGGTCGTTCAACTTCTCTCTTGCTGTTTTAGTACCAAACACTACGGTTATTAAAGCTTACCACAACCATGACTCAGATCTTCAGGACTTAGGAAAGGCTGATAATTAGTTGGTCAGTAGACATCTCTTGCTTTGTAGATCTCGCGACAGCGCGCCCGCGAGTTTATTCGCGTGAAGGTTTTAATTAGATTGAATAAAACAAGTTTCTCAAAACACTTAGTCTATTAAAAAAATAAATAGAATAAAAACGAACTATTTACAATGAGAAACTTAAAACTAATAACAATTACGAAAAACTACCATAATTGCTCTTCTCGGTCGTTATTTTAACCAAAAATCTAAAACCCAATTTTGAAGAAACACGTATAAATAGCTTAATAAAATACTAAACAAAAAAAAAAGGAATAAAACGCGAAAAACAGCTATTTATATTACTTAAATCGAACCGTATGAAAATCGCGAAATGCCCTACTAAAATAACCCACGATAATCCCTTAATTTCCCAAATTAAACAAAGACAACCTTTCCTCCCGACGATTATACCCGTGACGTAATTATTCTACGGCACTGGTATGGTACCGTACCACCCGACATTCAAATTGGAACTCAAATTTACTATTCCTTAAAGAAGTGTATTCGCATCTTACACCCCCCCCCCCCCCCGACACCCTTCTGTTCGAAGATTTGGGAGTTTTCTTACTGAAGGCATTAGCTGTACCATACCGGATGTTTGATTCATGAATTGACCTATGAGCATCTTAAGCTTAATTTTTATATAACACAATTGATAAAACTATTCTATTTCTCCCTATAACTAAAGGAATAGGATAATATAACGTCTGTGAAAAAACCTGAGTGCCCTTTATTCATAATGCTGGTATTTGAATCATTCTTTCTTGCAATCAGGAAAAACAAACGCTACGTACCTCCTTTCACAGATCAAACGTTATATTACAGTATAATGAGTTTATTTAATTATTCTTTTGTTTCCTAATAATGGGAAAATCGTTCAATGTTTTAAAACATTTTAACGGTATTCCACATACCATATGTTAAAACTACCCTTATCACATCTGGTTTTATATACTTAACCAGGGCAGGATTACTTGGACGGATTTATAGGCAGTTCTAAGAGAGGGTCTTTTACGTCTTCATAAATTAACTGACTTTATGTATTTTTTTTTAAGACAACATTTAAACGACTAAGATCATAAAAGTTAAGTTCGATAACTGATTTATTTATCCTTTAGACCTTCGTGGATAGTGATAAAAAAAATATAACTACCCTATTCCCACGGCATATCTATTCACAGAGTGATTATTTAATTATTTATTTTAACAAAATATAGTTGACATTGAACAATGAAAATAATTAACATTTGTTCCATTACACACTTATTAAAAAGAAATAATTAATCTCAGTATTTAATAGGTAATTTTTTTGTTTCAATTTAGTATAAAAGTAAATATGTATTTGCCTTTTCGTTATTGTTGTGTTAATTTTTTCACATTATGTTTAATTAAACTATTGCCGTTGTAATATAACGAATAATGTATTTCATCATATTTAACCACATTCTGTTTGTTTCTGTAGTTTCTTTTTATTATTTTACATGGCTACTATGATAATGAAGACTATTTCTGTAAAAAAGTATGGAAAATATGAAAAACTGAAATATCTCAAAAACTATTATAAATAGGTTTAGGATATATTGAACAAAACTTTTAGGGTTTTTATTACTCTATTAAATAACATGAAAATATACAGGGTGTACCATTTAAAAAAAAAGATATTTATTCATTTAAACTTGTTCAAATTTGAGCCGATGTGTTCAACACCCTGTAGGTTTTATTGCAAATATTAGGTAAAAATTATGTTAACTTGTCCTTGGCCTTGCTAAATTCCAAATTTGAATATATTTGTCACAAAATTGAAAACGTTATTTAGGATTGAATTGATGCTTGAAAATGTGACTTTTTTTCTTTAAACTTAATTATCTCAGAAACTATAAAGTTTTGTTATAGTAAACACTTAATAAAAAGATTTAAAATTATAAGCTAAATCGAAAATATGATTCGTATATAGGGTGTTCTATTTAAAAAAATACAACTTTATGCTGTTCTAGTTTTTTGGCTCACCCTGTAGAGTCCTAAATATTTTTAAAATCTGCGTAAAAATAAACTGTATCAAACAATAAATATAGTTTCTTTGTTAATTTCACCGAAAAGGCACAAACCTACTTCATCCAATCGTTGACTCACCCTGTACAGAGAATTTGTGTTATGAGTTTTTCCTGTTCACAAGCGATTTAAACACCTCGAAAAAAAATAAAAGGGTGGGCAGGTGTTTTTTACGGCTACTATCGAAGCTTTTAGATAGTTGACAAAAAACTTTAATAATTTTAGATATTCAGGCCAAATCCCGAATTAAACATCCAACATATAATGGTTAATGCCTTCTACGAACGAAAGATCGAAACATTCGGGAATGAAATCAGGAATACTTTTTAAGAAGTAATAATCTTTAGTTACGATTTGAAACTGAGGTGGTACGTTTTGAACTATGTTAAAGAAAATTACGTGACCCGTATATCCGAAGTGTTTAATGTTTTTATTTATGATCTTCTTTTCATTTATCTTCGGTAGAGATAAGGGGAAACTGTGTTTATTCTACAGAGGAAAAGGGCGGATTTGCTACTGTTTAATTTGATCAACTTAAATACCAGTTTTTCGTGTTTTTATTTTTTTTTCTATTAATTTTTAGAAAGCTGTTTAAATGTAAGATTCTTAAAATTGAGTTTATTACATTGGTATTGAAAAAATGGCTGTAAAGAGCAATTATTATTTTAGTTACTTGGAAGTGTTAATCGAGGTAATTTTAAGTTTCTAATTGTTTATTTCTGTTAAATAGATTTGTGTTTGAGAAATTTGTTTCGTTTAATTTAATAAACATTTTCACGCGATTTATACCGCGGGCGCACTGATGACAAGAGCCCTAATCTGACTAGCTAGATAGTAGATTTTCTTAAGTTTTGATGATGGTATTGATAAGCTCTTTTAATCGGTAGTTATTTAGCACTAAGACTACAGTAAGATTTATTTGTAGGTTTATAGAAAATCGTGGGCGAAACCGCTATCAAAATAATCCGTTCGCAGGAGTCCATGATTAAATATTGTCATAAATAAGCCTCCTTCAAACACATTTGGGGACTATCTATTCTATGTATAGGTATTCATAAAATGTTGATTAAGAATCGCATAGTAGTAATAATTGTACCTGTATACATTAACAATTTGTAAAATTCCGTTGCTCTCCTATTTTATTTTGAGCCCGCCCATAAAATTTCTCTTCTCTCATAATCTTAATCATTAAGTTTTTGTAATAACTGAAAGTGTATAGTGCATTTTGTTAGCAAGAGGGTGTCCTCGAATACTTTTCTTTATAAATTCTTGTCGCTATTAGCGAATTTTTGTCGTTGATACCCAGAATTAATCAACCATTCAGTCTCAGAAAAACTCATTTAAAAATATTTGGGTACGAAATTGGTAATAGGAACAAACAATTTTTGAATTAAGACAAGATTAATAAAATAAAACTTAAATTTTTTTTATTTTTTGTTATGGCAGAATAGGGAAGTGAAAACTACCTTTTTTTTAAAAAAAATCTATTCCAGGTCAAAAAAGGTATATAAGTACCTTAACAAAAAGGGCCAAAAATGAAAATATCTTTATGATTAGCTAAAAAAATAGAGAGTGTCCTATTTAAAAAAAGGTGGTAAATGAGTTTTGAATTATGTTAAGTTTACATATCATCAAAACGCATCTTGTAAATAATATTATTTGTTTTGTGGATTTAGATAACTTATTTAACCTTTGCTTTATAAAGCCATTTTTTTTAATTAAATAATTTTTTCTCGTTCATTTTCCAACGCCGCAAATAAATGTAAAAAAAATTTCTAGATTTTATAGAGAATTTTATGAGGAACTGAAATATGTAAAAATATATCATCCTTTTTGAAAAAAATATATATTTTTTGCTCTTTTACTTTTTCATATGATACTGTATAAACCAAAATAATTTTGAAATATATAATAAATTATCTTCTACAACTTTTAAATAAAATATTTTTTTCTTACTTTTGTACTAACAGAGCTATTAGATTTTGCCACATTATTTGACCACCCTGTATGTAATGTGGAATACCTGATGTAGTAATAGTTCGATAATTTTTATATTGTTATCTAAAAAAATCTTTAGATTTCGTTTTACTTCGCTTAAGTTTGTTAATAATTTTAAATAAAATTTTTAGAAAATCTGTCGATCATATTACTAACTTTTTTGGTAATCTATTTAAGTTACCCTAAAAGACAGAGTATCAACTAACGCAGGACACTGTATGTTTATTTATTGTGTTGTCTGTTTCCTAAACCAACAGTATAAAATGTGTTATTTAGTTTCTTTTAAATCAAGTCCTAAAGCAACAACGAGTCTGTTAAGTGTTTGTTTAGTAAACCGACCAAGTTTACAAAAGAAAGTATATACTCGTAAATTTATACTTAAACATTCCGGACTATGTCGGTATCATTATAAGCCGAAGCTACAAATTAGTGATTAATTGGAGTCAAACAACATTTTATTTTTTATTGTTTTCTGTTTAAGTAAGAAGCTATATTTAGAAAAACTTAATTTTCTTATTTTGTAGAAAAAAATTCGTGCATAAAAAATTAAATATATATCCAATTTTTGTTATGCTACGCAATAAAATTTATAATAGGCTTGTTCACAGAGAAAACAAAAACAAGTCCACGCCAACCAGAAGTTGCAGTAAAATTTTTATAAAAAATTGAACCGACTTCTAAAAGAACGCTAAAAAGTAAAAATAACTATAAATTTTTATATAAGTTTGAACTTTTTGAAGTCAATGCCAAATTAATATCTGACAAAATGTGATTTGCATAAACAGATTAAAAATACTTTATTTGTAATTGCTTTCTTACCATAATTTATATATATTAATAGTTATTTATTTCATTTACAAATAATTTGCGCCGACTTCAAAAAGTTTAATTTCATATAAAAATTTATAGTTATTTTTCACTTTTTGGCGCACTTTTAGAAGTCAGTTCAATTTTTTTATAAAAATTTTATTTTTCTATTTTTAGTTTTGGAATTCATCATGATATCCATAAATCATTTGAACTAAGTACTAACCGAGATTAGTGAACCTCGCAATGACTTCAAGGTGGCAAAAAAGTACCCATTTTATTGAAAGTTGTAAATCACCCTAAAATGCACCACTAAAAATTTTTTGGTTCTTAGAGTTTTCCAAATACCAGTAAAATTGTGTCAAACAAATATTTAGTCTATCACAGTAAATTCACTATCTTAAATTCCAAATTAATTTTAGATTGGTAATATAGGCCCCAAAACCTCCCAATATCGATGTTTAAAAAGCCTGAGATGTAAATTTCTTAGCTCGATATATTTTATACTGCATACTGACTTCTTATACGCCTCAAGACCCCCCATAATATCAATTTTCAATATTTAAGGAACCTTAGATTCAAATTTCTTAGCTCGATATATTTTATACTGTATATTGAGCTTGTATACGCCTCAAGAACCCCACAATGTTAATTTTAGACAAATAGGAATAGGTAAAATTTTCTGTCCCTCATGTTGTATATTATCAACCTAATACTCAGTAAAAAATAACTTCATATTCGTAATACACCACCTCGGAAACCCTATAATACCAAATCTGAAAAAATGCAAACAAGGTAAAATTTTCAACCCACCATTTTGTATCCGCTATACAGAATTTCAAAAAAATTATTTTAAGTCTTAATCTAATCTAAATCTAAACCCTTCAAATCCCCCTAGTACCAATTTTGGATGAAATCCGGAAATTTTAAATTTCCAGACTTATATTCGCAGTTAACATCCTCAAAAACGATTCAGTCCCACCTTTGAACAAAATCAAAAAATGTAAAATTTTTGGTCCGCTCTCTTGAATTTGTCATATTGAATCCTGAAAAAATACTTTTAAATTCATAATTTACACTTTCAAGAACCCCCTATATCAGTTTGGAAGAAAATCGAAAAATGTAAAGTTTTTAGAACAGCATATTGAATCTGCCAGATTGAGTTTTTCAAAAAAATATTTTAAATTTATAATTAACACTAACAAGAATACCCCAATACTGATTTTAGACAAAATCGGGAGATGTAGAATCTTTAATCCGCCATTTTGGATCCGCCATATTGAATTTTTTAAAAATAATTTCAGATTCGTTATGTGCGACCCAGAAAACTCCCCCGAACCATTTTGAAGAAAATCGGACAAAATTGATTTTTTCGTCTGCCATATTGGATCCACCATATTGAATTTAAAAAAAATAATTTTAGATTAGTTATGTACGACCCTGAATACTCCCTCGTACCAATTTTGGAGAAAATCGGACAAAACTGATTTTTTTGTCCGCCATATTGAATTTTTTAAAGATATTTTGGATCCATTATGTGCAATCCCGAAAACTCCCCCACACCAATTTTGGAGAAAATCAGACAAAATTAATTTTTTTTGTCCGCCATATTGGATCCGCCATATTGAATTTTTTAAAAATAATTTCTGATTCATTGTATACGACCCAAAATATTCCCCATACCAATTTTGGAGAAAATCAAACAAAATTAATTTTTTTGGCCGCCATATTGTCAGTGCCATCTTTGATATTACTGCATCAATTTCGTCCAAAAGAAATATGAGACAACCGCAGCAACTTCCTAAACATAAAGTAAAAAATTTCATTCAAATCGGTGCCGCCGTTCCCGAGTAATTGGTGTACATACATAAAAAAAACATATATAGTCGACGAATTGAGAACCTCCTTCCTTTAGAAGTCGGTTAAAAACGGTCAGGTGACAGTTAGCAAACTGTTTGTGACTGACTGGCGCTGACTAGTTTCTGATTGTTCCCCGAAGAAGCTGATATTTTGCTTTAGATCGCAATATGTATAGGCCTAAAAGAGCTCAGATAAAAAAAAATATAGAGAGAGTAAATAAATAATATATTTTACTGAGTTATCATATTCAGTGCATTTTAAACATTAATATAACAACAAATATTTAAATGTTAAACCTTCTATTATGATTCAAAATAGGAAAATACAAAAAGAAAATCGGAAATATTTTCAAGCTTCTGTGATAATTACATGTATTAGAAATGACGATCTCCAAAGTTCCATCCGTAAGCCAATTTGTTAAATCAAAAAGGTAGAATGAATTTTAGAAAACCAGTGACGTAGTAATGGAAGACCGCTCGATAGGACTGTATTTTAGAAATAAATGGCATCCAAAATCTATGTATAACTGCTCGACAGGTTGCAAATCTACGCCGCTAGTATATTTAGAAATATATTTCATCTAAAAATATATAAATTATTTATGGAAGTTGAAATCCAGATTTCGATGGACAATAAAGGTATTTGAGCCTACAAGGTAACATCCTGCATATGGTCTATTCTTTTGTAGTGGACGTACATACTGGATTGAACAGGAATTTAAACAAGAACTCTTCTCAGACGAGTTTTGTTTCGGAATATGTGATCCTGATCCGTTTATGGAAGATGGGGTGAAATATTTCATGGCAACATGGTTCAAGAGACTTGCCATTTTGAAGGAGATATTAGTTCTAATAAAAGAACCGAAATTGTAATTTAGGGTGAAAATTTGGTAGTCGATGTCTTATGGATAATATACAATCCTATATTTTGTCCAGTTTTCAAAATTATGGCGAAAAATTTATTTTTTAACAGAATATTACCCACCCTCACTCTGCCTGAGAGGTTCGAATTTTTTTTCACCATATACTCGTTATGGATTGGCCAGCCAACAGCCTTGATTTAAATTCCATAGAACACCTGTGGAATGAATTACTAAAATGCACCAGGTAAGAATGGGAGCAGATACTTCGAAAAATAATTCGAAATTTAATCCATAGCAAACTATGTCGAAGTCAGGAGGTAATATGAGCAAGAGATTTACCTATCAGTTATTAAAACATAATTCAGTGTTTTGAAAAAGAAGTCTAAAATTATTTTTTTAAAATCAATTATGGCGGACTAAAAGTTTTACATCTTTCGATTTTATTCAAATTACTATTTTCTGGAGTGTAAAATACGAATTTATTGTTATTTTTAACCGACTTCTAAAAGAAGGAGGTTCTCAGTTCGTCGACTAGGTATTTTTTTATGTATGTATACCGATTACTCCGAAACGGCGGCACGGATATGAATGAAATTTTTTACATTATATTCAGGAAGTTGCTGAGGTGGCCCCATATTTTGTTGGACGAAATTGGTGCAGCAAAATCTAAGATGGCGCTGACAATATGGCAGCCAAAAAAATTAATTTTGTCCGATTTTCTCCATAATTGATATGGGGTAATTTTTGGGATCGTACACAACGAATCTGAAATTATTTTTAAAAAATTCAATATGGAGGACAAGAAAATTAAATTTTGTCCGATTTTCTCCCAAAATTGGTGTTAAGGAGTTTTTGGGGTCGCACATAACGCATCTGAAATTATTTTAAAAAAATTCAATATGGTGTATCGACTATGGTGGATAAAAAATTAATTTTGTCAGAAGTTTTTCAAAATTGATATGGGGAAGTTTTTGGGGTCACACATGACGAATCTGAAATTATTAAAATAAAAAATAAATATGGTGGATCCAAGATGGCGGATTAAAGATTCTACACCTCTCGATTTTGTCTAAAATCGGTATTGGGAGATTCTTGTTAGTGTTAATTACGAATTTAAAATATTTTTCGAAAAACTCAAACTGGCGGATTCAATCCTAAAAATATTACATTTTTTGATTTTCTCCAAAACTGATTTAGAAGGTTTTTGAGGGTGTAAATTATGAATTTAATAGTATTTTTTCAGTACTCAATATGACGGACTAAAAATTTTTTCATTTTTCGATTTTGTCTAAAGATGGGAATGGATCGTTTTTGAGAATCTAAATAGCCAGTAGAAAATTATTTTAAAAAAATCTGATATATGAGATGCAAAATGACGGTTTAGAAATTATAAATTTCTGTATTTCAACCCAAATTGGTATTAAGGGGCTTTGAAGGATTTAGATTTAGATTAGATTCAGATGTTAAAATTACTTTTTTGACATTCAATGGCGGATCCAATATGTTGAGTTGAAAATTTTACCTTATTCGCATTTTTTCAGATTGGGAATTAGGGTGTTTTCGGGGTCGTGTATTATAAATATGAAGTGAATTTTTTACAACTATTAGATTGATAAGATACAATATGAGGGACTGAAAATTTTACATCTTCCGATTTTGTCTAAAATTGATATTGCGGGGTTCTTGGAGCCTATATTACCAATCTAAAATTAATTTTAAATTTAAGATAGTGGATTTACTATGACAGGCTAAATATTTGTTTGACACAATTTCACTAGTATTTGGAGAACTCTAAGAATCAAAGAATTTTTAGCGGTTCATTTTAGGGTTATTTACAATTTTGGATTAAATGGTTACTTTTTTGCCAACTTGGAGTCATTGCGAGGTACACTAATCTCGATTAGTACTTAGTTCAAATAATTAATGGATATTATAATGAATTCAAAACCAAAAATCGACAAATAAAATTTTTATAAAAAATATTGTACTGAGTTCTAAAAGTGCGCTAATAAATGAAAAATAACTATAAATTTTTGTATGAAATTCGAATTTTTGAAGTCGGCGCTAAATTATATCTAAATGAAACAAATAACTGCTAATATATACAAATTATGGTAAGAAAACAATTGCAAATAAAGTATTTTTAATCTCTTTATGCGAATAACATTTTGTCCCGTATTAGTTTGACGCCGACTTGAAAAATTTCAATTTCATATAAAAATTTATATTTATTTTTCACTTTTTAGCGCAGTTTTAGAATTAGGTTCAATTTTTTTATAAAAATTTTATTAAAAAATTCAATATGGTGGACTAAAAATCTATCGATTTCGTCCAAGGTGTATTCGAGGAGTTAGATTAACGCTGGATTAAGAGTTTCAAATATATATTTGGAGTTTTTTTGAGTCCTAAATAGTAAATATATAGTTATTTCCTAAAACTATGTGGCAAACACAATAAAGAGGACCATAAACTTTACACGTTTCGAATTTTGCTCAAAATAGGCATTGGGTGTATTGATTAAAACTTTAAAATTATTTTTCTCCAAATTCTCCCAAAACTGGGATGAAGACGTTTCCGGAGCGTATATTACGGATCTAAAATTATTTTCTTCACTCAATATGCAATAAAGTATGTTAAACTAAACATTTTACATGTCTCAATTTCATTTAAAGTCGGTATTGGAGGGTTTATGGGGGCGAATATTAGGAAACTTTTTTTAGTTTCTTATTATTTTTTATTTGGTCAAATTTTGATTAAAACTGACATTAAGAAAACTCTCAGAATCATAGACTATTTTGTGGTTTAGTTTAATGTGCTGTACAATAACTTATGGTTAAAATGGGAAATATGACCACTGAAGAATTTCGAGGTAAATTAATTTATGGATATCGTTCAAACCTAAGAACAGAAAAATAAAATTTTTATAGAAAAACTGAACTACCTTATAAAAAAAACTGCTCTGATATGAAAAAAAACAATTTTTTATATGAAATTGAAATTTTTCGTGAACGCCAAATTATCACTAAATGTAAAAAAAAATAAAACTAGACTCGAGGATATAGTAAGACGAATATGCACTTTAAAATGAAACTGGACATGTTACCAAGAACACAAACTCCTAGAGTGGAAAAATGACAAGATTGTGGCCATGTCTTTTATCGAAATGTGAACAAATTTTGCTTATCGATAAAAGGTCATTGATAAAATATCCTAGGTATATATTTTTATTGTATAGAACCGTTATTGATATGAGCTTAATCGCCTGAAATAAATACTAGAATTTGAGTTAATATGATGGTTATTTGACTACAGGAATTGGAAAGAGATATAATGACTTGAATAACGTGGGCCATGGTATGTATTTTTCACTTTTATACTTTAACACTGATATTAGCGTCGGAATAATTTATAGGTGCAATCAAAATAAAAAATTCTGGTGACTAATTAATAACTATTAATTATTTAAAGTGATTGAAAATTGTATGCAGAAAAGCCATCATTTTACATAAATACGCGGAGAATATCTACCGTTTTAAATAATTTAAATTACGGTTTTAATAAAACAACGTTTATCGTAAACAAACAGAATAATAACTTTTTAGGTAGCATTGTATCTTGTTCTATTCTTAGTTATCCAACTAAAGTCATTATGGAAACCTACATTGATGTTGTTAGCTAAAAGGCATTTCAGGAACTTAAACACTATACAATTTGTGCTACTAGTTCAGGATTAAAGTTATTTCGCAAGGAAATTTTGTCTCTCTATTGTTCATTAAAACTTTTTGTTAAAATCTTGGTCGCTCTATTTGGTGCAGAGAATGTTATAAATTGAATAGAAAGATGTTAAATAAAATCCAACTTGTCAAATTTTATAGACAAATGGGGGACATACAGTAAAATTTTAAGCGTACCCCGTTTCAAGCTCATTAGGCTTAACAAATATATTTTTCTGACAAAAGCGTAAAAAATTAAGCTAAAATACTGAAGCCCTTAAAAGCATTTAATCTCATTACAATAATATTGAGAGTGAAAATGTAAAAACTAAATAATATTAATTAACATTTTTTACAAATATTAATTAAACTAGGCTGACTACTCGTTATGAACATATGACAGATTCATTTAAAAATGCAACCTGTCTTGGGTTGGACTAAATAAAAATATAAATTTACATTCTACCGATTATGAAGAAAAAATAGTTTTGATTTGCATTCAGACAACGCGTAAAGTTCTTGGTGGTGCTTTATCACTTTTTGCAAACCTTCAAATGAAAACAATAATAATATAAATAATGAAAATATACTTCTTAATAGAAAAATTATAGTAATGGAATGCTTCCACTCCAGATCTTAAGTGAGTCGTTTATTTTTCTCAATTAGGGAAGACATCTATTAAACCATTTTCTCTGCCAATTTTACAAAAATGTGAATAAAGTAATAATAATTTTAAACCCTTAATCTAATATTAACTTATTCCCTTAAAAATCCAAGTATCAATTTTGGACATAAGTTGAAAATACAAAATTTTTTCGTTGCTAGTTTTAAATTCGTTAGTTACATTCTACAAAAAAAAAACCAGCAACAATTTTCAACAAAATCGAGATGTGCTAAATTTTCAGTCTACCATATTGGATCCGCAAAATTATCTAGTAAAGAAAATAAGAAGTGGATAAGGGACCTCTTCATTCTAAATTATTCAAATGATATTTCATTGCATATTGCAACGTGTAAGATTTTCCAACAAAAACAGTTCAGGGTAATAATCTAGGACAAAAATGCATCAACAACTCAAAAATATTTACTTATCTGTATGCTACTTTTGCGAATAGATTTGAACGTTAATTTAAAATTCCAAATGAATTTTATAAAGCTTTTTAAACTCTTTAAAATTCTTTGCCACGAAAGCAATTTAAAAGATAAATATTTGTAACGAAAACTTCCAAGGAAGCGTTTTTCTAAGGAACGATACTTTATTTGAAATAATAAAAAAGTTATAATGTAAAGTAAAAGAAAGCTAGGATTAATAAACTTCCAACTTCTTGGAATCAAAGATTTTAATACAAATTTTTTTAATAGTCTCTTCAGCAAGATATTTTACCGGACGGTTTGCATATTTTTATCTATCTCTTATTTGCCAATGTCAAGAGTCTGTGTACTAGAAATAATTCGTTTTTGCAATGCTTGGTAATAAATCCATCATCAAACATTTTAAGGTTCTCAAAACATTTAAAAGATACAATTTAAAAAGTTTGTTAAATAAGAAACGGTGCTAAATTTTAAATTTGTTGGAAACACGTGAAGTCTATCCATAATATTTTCACCTTGTTTGTCCTATATTTCGTTATCTTTTATTTCTAGTAAGTATAGTGCTTACAAAAAAACTAAGATAAATTTAAAGAAAATTAATCATATCACTATCTATTATGTCAACTTAATCAACAAAATTGTGTGTATCATACCACTTGGAGATAGTTAATTTAAAGCGTTTCTAAAATATTTGATTTTATAGTTATAATAATGTAAGAAATAATATGATAACATATTCCCTTGAAAAATGGAGTTTACATTGCTCAAAATGAAAATTTCGTTTTTCAATGTCTGTGAATGCAACTAATTATTTTTTACATATAAAGTTGCAGTAATCTTTTCATCATAAATATTTAAATGGTTTAAATTTGCAAATCCCTTTTCTATGAACAGTAACACTTTTTGCCTCCCCCCCCCCTTCCCGCCTTCTATAAAGTGGTTATTCCTTCCATATTTATGAACAAATACAATGAATTTAATTTCGTTAGAATTTATTTGTAGTGAGGTTGCGTTTAACGTATTGAGAATTACTTCTGCAACTAGAATAATTTGTTGTTTTCTTTGAATCTATATGCTTTTTCTGTAGGAGGAGGCACGCAAGAGTATGGGCAAGTGGAGCAGCTCAGTTGAGTTCATTGAAAAATTTTTCGGATAAACGAGTGTGCCCTTCACCTAATAAAGTATACAAACGTTATGCTAAGATTGGTATACTAACCTAAAGCGCGATTCACGTTATTCTGAAGTTTTAGTACTGCCATCATACTAGTTTTGCCAATTTAGATAGTCATTCTATATATGAGAGTTACCTTTTCCTTTCTACCTGCTACAAAACCTTAAAAATGACCATATTCAACTAAAGCCACTATATATTCTCGATCAATTTCAGATATTACTATGTTTGTCCTCAAAAAAGTGTTATTATTACAAATATACTACTATGCCAAACATGAATAAACATGATATAATATTACCGAGAGTAAATTTTTGCTATGGAACAGATCCATTGATAAAAATAAAACGTCTCAAATGCATTTATTTTATAAAATATCGAAAAAATCATACTTTAGAAAATTATATGAAACTTTTAGAAAATGTATAAAGCAAATAATATCAAAACACCTACTGGAATATAGATAATCTATATTAATTCAAGGGTTGAATTTTGTATTTCGAACAATCATTCACATTACAATTTAATTTTAATTTAGTAAATAACCGAGAGATCGTCAAATGTCTAAATACAAGTCAGAAGATCGATTGACGGTTTCCCTAATTAAAGATATATCTGTACACGTAAAATCAGTGGTTAGACAAAAGATTATTATTTAATTAATATATAGTTCTCTATAAATATATGGTGTAGGTATATTTTTTAATCTTCTGATGAATTCAAGAGAGAGGTGTAATTATTTTCTTCGTATCATTAAAAATAAATAATATCTTCGGATTTTAGTTTAAATTTATTTTAATTCCATAATATTTTCAGAATGGGAGCCTAATATTATTTAGAGCACTATTGTTTATATGTTGATAGATATTGCATTAATGTTGGCTAAAACATATGAAACAGTCCATGTATGATTTCTTTGAAAAAAAGGTTATTTTCATATTGTTTCAACTATCAAAACTGTCTACAGTCTGAAAGAGTTTATCTACTTCTTTAAATCCCGAATAACTGTTTCATAGTAAATACTTTTTTTGCATTTTGCTGCCACGTTATCTTTTTTATCCCGAACATTACATACAAAATTTCAATACTTCTACACTTCAACGTATTTCTTGCCCCATACGTCACATTTTCTAACCTGAACTACGCGTTTAAACTGATGGCGCAGCGGGATGATCTGGGAAACTGAGTGGAAAGTTGCTTACTATATTACCATAGGATATTCATCCATTGATTTCTTTTCAATAATAACTAAATTCGCTTTCTAAAATTTTCTGCTCTCCTCTTAATTACAGGCAAACTTGATTGCATCAGTTATAGTATCAATCAATTCCTTTTATCCCTGATCGGATCCTCTTTATAGCTTATTTTACACAAATGGTCTATTCTTGTACTGTTTCGTCCTTTCCCTTAATTGCACTATGAAATTTCAGTCTTTCTGGAAACACCAATTTGACGGGTATAACATATTTATTAAAATGCCCCAAAAGATTGACAAAATCTTTCCTTTCTAATGTGTTCTGAATACACAATCTAGAAGAAAACTATTAACTGCTTTCATTGTAACAATTTATAACAGCTTTTTTGACATCCTAAAATGTTATTTGCTATAAATGTTCAGTTGTCGTTTTAAATCTTTTTCTAAGGCTTTTTACATTTTTTTTTAACTTTTTACTCCTGCAGTTATTTTTCACTTATACAAGTTTCTTCCAAGACCAGATTTGTTATCACTCATAGTAACAATACTGAATGCAAGGCACAAATTTACCTATCTGTAAAATCTCAACTGTATAAAAAGCATATTTTACATATATTATCTAAATATATATTATATTTAATGATAAAGTAATATATAAATATAATACGTCAACCATTCGCTTTTGGGTCTAAAATCTATATTATATAAAATTGTGTATAAGTAGCTTATCTGGCGATATCTTGTTATATCCAGTTTAATAGTTTAACAAGAGATATTTGTCAATAAATTCTAATTTAATATTCTTATCGCAATACAATAAGTTAATAAATAAATGTTAACTTTTCGACATAAAGTCGATTTTTTTATGTACAAATTATAGATCGTTGAAAGGTAGAACTATAATATTTTTAATGACTATAAGCATAATATTTTAACTGAAATGTGACGATATACCATGAGACTTCAAAAAGTTTTTGTTTTAAACTATTTATTTGTATTTATTTTTTATGATCCCAGCTTAGTTATTTTACACCAAAAAAATATAATTATGCGTTCTTAACTATTTTGCCAGTATTATTCTGCTAAGATTGAAGCCTAAATAATTATTCACTACGACTAACGATAGAATTTAGTAGAAATAATAATTTACACCAAAGTGATATTATAATTTAGAGCAATACATACTTATAAACTTTCTTTCGTTAATGTATAGACTATTTGTTCAAATCAAATATCGAAAAAACTTGTTGTTAACTACCCAATAGAACAAGCAAGCTTAATATTCAGATTTAATACATGTGAATTTGATATACAGTAGGAATCATTTTGGAGAAAAGTGTATCCCAATATATGTGGCCTTTATTGACCAGGAGAAGGATTTTAATTCTGAGAGAGTCTGGTCCAAGGTAAAGCCTAAAAAAATTGTGGAGTAGACTGTCGGCATACAGAATTAACAAAAAATATATATATAATAAAATAATTACATATGTAAAAGCACAGATAGTCACAGACGATATGTCCGGAGATGTACGACAGCAGGACTCAATTTCTTCAAAAGTATTTTTCACGATGGTAAAAGATATATTGAACTGGTTAGATAAAGTAATAAATGACGACCAAAAACTAGAAGAAATGATTGATCAATTTAATATGTACTTAAGAAAAGATAGACCTGAAATGAATACAATTAAAACAAAAATAATGACGATTATAATTGACATCTAACAATTATTGTATTAAAAGAAACATCACTCGAAGTGGTCGATAACTATCTATTTCAGATAGTAGATGACGTCTTTTTTGGGAGATATTCCTCTGAGACGTCATAGATCAAGTGAAGTCGTATTCAAAAAGAGCTATTTCTAGACGTTTCAAAGACCTTTCTAAAAAGCTAAAAAGTTCCTGTTTATTAGAAAATCTATACTCACTAATTCGACTTCCAAGTCAGGCTTTTTAAATTAGAAACTATCGCTTATTTTTTAATTGAGTCATTAAACAAAAACTAAATTAATTGTGCATGTATGTCTGTGGCTTAAGCTTTAGAGGTACACCAAGGCGAAACGTGACAATAAAATTAAAACCTTAATTCTTCTGTTAAAACACTGACCTAAATAAGGTCAATTTCGAAATGTTCCCGCGAAATATAAATTCGGAACGTGAAGTTGCACCAAGTATGATCGGCACATCGGCGGTAACCAGGAAGCAAGCCAAATTCATAGATGGCCAATTTGCTTTGCAGTTTTAGGCAGTTATTTTTGGATACTAAATAAGATAAATTAGCTACTGAACTAAAAAAGATATATAGTTAAATTTTTACAATAATTTTGTTCTTTTTCTCCATTATAACTTATTTTTTGATTGCGTGCTAGATGCTAGTTTTGGCCGAATACGAGAAGGTTGGCGGATTCATTACTGTGTGTAGTCAATATGGCTGTATAATTTAGGATCAACATTATAACAGGTATTCTATATCTTCTTTTATATGTTTAGGTAATACATTTCTGCAACTTATAAATGTTGGTTTGCATAACTATCAATTTCATCAACCATAATAAAGTATTACTGAAGTGTGTTGTTTTTTTCATTATAATTTCCAAATATTTTTGCATGCTACAAGTTAAATTGAAATAATTTAAAAAATATATCAGGTGTGCTGCTCAGATCACGTATATATTTTTTGAAGCGATCTAGATCACAGGGCCGCCTATGGATGTCACCATTTTGGTACTGTACATCGGAAAGATGGCCAAAAAATTACATCTTTGAGACGTGCCTTGCCTTCTAGAAAATATCAACCCAAAAAAAACAACGTATATGAAGAAATCATCAAGAGAATTCAAATGGAATGGTCCACAAAAATTTAACTATGTACTAAAATATAAAGATGGACAGAACTGACTAAAAATGTCTACAGTCAATGGAGCCTTAGAAAAATTCTGCACAAAAACACAAACGGAACACGAAACATATAAGTAGGAAAATGAAAGACTCAATAGTAGGTAACGTGATAAGATATAGATTAAGGCAGGCGTACAGTGAATAACGTTGGCAATAGAGAGAGGAGTAAAATAAACTGGAAAAGTCTTCAACCAGCAGTGAAGAGAAAAGGGCAAATATAGAACTTTCGTACACTAACTTCTCGTTTCAAGATGGTCTATTACTTTAAATTCGACATTTCTTAGTCTGATTTCTATCACAAAATTATTTTTGAGAAATACGCAATATATATCACTCAATAAATACTATAAATACTATAAATATATATCACTCAATAAATACTTTTTTTGGCTCCAACAGGAAACTTAGGAATCGATTTGTTTATTGGCAACTTCTTAATTATGTAAAAAAACGTGGATAATTAAGTTTATATTATTAACAATTACAAATATTTAAAATTATTTATAAAGGTAATCAGAAAAGGCCATGATATTTAAATATTTTAGATGTCGAGTCAGCCGCCCACTTAGAATGTCAAAACCGATTGAGGGTCGGCCGTGATAGACATAAAAATTTGTCTCTGTGATTTTATTTTGGAATGCGTAAAGTTTTAAAAACAAACAAAAATACATTAAAATTGTTAAATTCTATAAATATCTTATCACTAATGTAGATCACTGAGGGCTCGTAGAATGGTGTTACAGTGTCATGCTATTATTAAATTATATCTAAAGACATTTTCTTAATTATTTTTACTTCAAGCTTTTCGGAATAATTTTTCTTTTTCCACAACTTATTTCGTGTGGATATTCTATAATCGGCAACATACGACAAGTACCATTTATCTAACTACGTTTACGAATCCACATAAGAAAATACATATTTCTTAACTTTTCACGCTTTATAGTAAAGCAGAAAATGATCGACGGAATGGTCGTAAGTAGTAATTGGTGCTCGAAAACGGAAAACTGGTTACCAACTAAGCCCTCTTTGTAAGCAAAAAAATTGTATATGCCGTACCAGTAACATTTAAAATTATAGTCAATAACCTTAATTTTCTTAAAATCAAAATTTATCGTTTCAAACAATATTACGAAAATTTTTAAATGCGAGTTTTTTTTTCTATTTTTCTCATTTGATTTAATTTAATAATTTACAAAGGATTTTTTATTCTTATTTTTTAGCGGAGGATGCTGAAACATCAATTAACTTGAAAATCATGGTTCTTAGATTTAGACTGTGTCCAATTCAATTTATTATCCGACGTTTCGCCTCCGATTATACGAGGCATCTTCAGGGATTTTTACTCCACGAGATTAGAACACTGAATGGCCATCGAGGAGCAACAGTCCGGTATTTATACCCGACTTGTGCTCAGCGAACCGTGATTTAGCATTATAATGTAATTCCACCTATATCTCTATTAATTTTATTTGGATATTTACAAATTTTGATTAATTCTCTAATTTTACATTTAAAAAAAAATAGACACTGATGCTTGCACCTTAGTTTATTTAACATTAAATGTGTTCAGCTACTGCAGATTGCACAATTTGTTTCTTTTTTATACATCTTGCATGTTCCTTAAGCCTAGTGCATATAGACTGTCCTGTTTCACCCACATACACTTTACTACAAGAGCAAAGTATCATATAAATGCCTTCTGTTTGTAATGGTATTGCGTCTTTTAGTGACTTCAAACATTGTCCAATTTTCCTACACGTTTTAAAAGTTGTTTGAATATTTGATTTTCGAAGCAATGTGGCAATCTTGTCGGTGATTCCGTGTATATAAGGCAAGACAACACTGTCCGTAGGTAGTCTATTTATGACATTTTATTGAGCAGTTATGTTTTTATGTCTAATATCTTCAGCGTAATATCCATTGCCTGTCAGAGCATTAGTCAGTTTTTCTGATTTCATGGATTGTTCGTCACATACTGAAAGAGCTCTGTGTACCAAAGAGTTAATGATAGACTATTTTGAAGAAGGATAATAGTGTGACGTTATATTGAGATATCGAATTACATGTATTCATTTTCTGTACACAGAATGTCCTAATTTGCCATTATCTTTCCTATGTACTAGTACATCGAGAAAGGGAAGGGTACCCCTTGACTCAGTTTTCATAGTGAATTATATGCTAGATTATTGTTGGTTTAGATGATTTAAGAAAATAATGGAGGTTATCTGCACCATGTGGCCAAACTACGAACGTATCATCAACATATCTGCACCAAATTTAGGTCTTAGAGGAGCAAAAGATACGGCGTTTTCTTCGAAAGCTTTACGGGTGACAGCGGAAATCCCATGGCAGCTGTCGAAGCTGTCGTAGAAAGTTCCTTGAAAAAAAAATAAGTGGAATCAGACATACTTTAATTAGTTCTAGTAAGCTGGAGTCCATATTGTTATTTCGTAATATGTACATTATGGAAACTGCATCATTTATAGGAACATTTGTATAGAGAAATTCTACATTCTATTATTAAACAGAAAAACCCAAATACCCAACAAAATGTTAAAAATGTATCACCTATGGACAGTGTTGTTTTGTCTTACATTCACGGAATCACCGACCAGATTGCCAAATTGTTTAAAAATCAAACATTTGGACAATTTTCTATATATGTAAGAAAACTGGACAATGTTTGAAGTCACGAAAGGATACAATACCATTATAAACAGAAGGCGTTTATAAGATACTTGGCTCTTGTGGTAAAGGATTTGTGGTAACGGGACGGTTTATATCCATTAGGCTTAAGGAATGTGAAAAATATATCAAAAATAATCAAATTGTACAATCCGCAGTAAATAAACACCAGAAATGCACGTGTTACACTTTTAAAGTAAAAGAAACTAAGGTGCTAGAGTCAATCTCTGGTTTTTTTAAACATAAAATTAGAGAATCAATCGAAATTTGTTAATATCCAAATAATATTAATATACATACAGATTATAGTCTACATCACACGTGGAAATCAATTATAATGCTGGATCAGGGTTCGCTGAGCACCAGTCGGGTATAAATACCGAGCTGTTGCTATGGTCATTCAGTGTTCTAATCTTATGGAGTAAAGATCCCTGAAGATGTTTCATGCAAGCATAGGCGAAACGTCGGATAAAAAATCCAATTTGACAAGGTCTAAAACCATTATTTTCAACTTGAACCTTCGTTCTTTATCAATTGACTTATAAACAGACTTTGTAGATCTCATAAATTAATACACGTAAATTAATCGAATCAATTTTCATAAGCGGTATCTACTCAGTGTTTTACATTGAATAAAATTTTTGAAAAATCAAGAGATGGGACACCCCCAACTATATATAGGATGTCCAATTTTCGATGATTTTACGGGTCATCTCCGTTATTAGTAAAAATAGATAAGGTTTCGTGACAGTGTGTTACTGCTTTAACAAACGAGCGATGTCACTAACAAAATTTTCATAAACCTTTTCGTTTCGGAGATACAAAGCGATTTTGAAAATTAAGCATTTAGGGGCACCCCTAGCATCTCGGTTATAGTTCAGGCACAGTTAAAAAATAGAACTATTGAGCTTTCAGGTAGAGTTCAGTGACGTAGCTAGTGTTTTATAGGTTCAACTATTCCGATGAAATAAATCAAACGCTCCTTTTTTAAATGGGATCTCATTTACATTTTTCATTAATGTATTTTAGTTTATGTTTAGTTAGTTTTTTTAAAAATATATAACACACCATGTTTATTATTACTGAGGCTTAAATTTACGTTTTTTTTTAAGTAATCGAATCGTGTTAGTAAGCTGTGACGGGTATTAAAAAAAAACATCAAAATCATGTCCTGTGGGGTTTCTACCTGAATATTTTGGTAGTTGTCATATTTTTGAACAGAAATTTTAGATTAATCAATTTATTCTTAATAATGGTAGGCGTTGTAAAGTTTAAGGATAACGAATATTTCGACATGTAAATTCAGTGTAACGAAAATGTAGATGAAGCACTAGAACTGTATTTTAACAGGTTTAAGAAGAGAAGAATGAGGAAGTTCTGGGGCGTGTAGGAAGAGAGCGTGAACTATTCGAAGTAGTCAAGAAAAGAAAAACAGCCTATCTGGGACATATCATGCGAAACGAAAAAGTCTTGGCTTCGGAACATAAGACAATGGACAGGGTTACGTGATGTACAAATACTGATCCACACCGCCCGAGATAGAGAGGCAATGGAGCATGGGATCGCAAACATCCATTAATGGATATGCATCCGAAGAAGAAGAAGAAGAAGAAGTTTCATATTATTTTTAGTTTGAAATTTGTAAATTCCTGTAATTCGTAAACATCCAAAGAGAAGACAGCTAGATTAAAGAATGTTTTTGAGGATAAAATTAAATTTAATTCAACACGATTCATTTTCTAAACCACAGTCTAAAACCTACAACAAGAAACACCGATGATGAAATTGTTGAAATCAATGTGTTGGCTTCTACTGAAGAATAGTAGAAGGTTCTATAGGAGCTCAGAAGTCAAGAGTCCAAACAAACCTAAAAATACACGTTCAAAAATATAAGCAGAGAAAAGCCGCTTGAAACAGGCGTTATCAGGTTTGATGAGGCTTATTTTACCAGCGACAGTATATTGAATCGACAGAATACTAGGTTTTGGTCCCAAGAAAATTAATATGCAATATTTCCTTGGAAATGACAAGCCATGTTTGGCTTCAGCTTTTTATGTTTTATACTTGGAACAAAAATAGTATATGATATATATGAAGACAGACTTACTGCAACTTACTATTTATAAATTCTGCAACACATTGTTTCGGAAATAAGAGAAGAAGTGCCCTAAATGAGACTTAACAACCCATACCTGCAGGTATGGCAAGACAAAGCTACTTCTTACAATACGCAAACTATAAGGGCCTAACTGGACACTACTTTTCCGCACCGCTGGATTGGGACAAATGAACCTATAAGATGGCGACGTCTCCCAAATTGTAGATTTTGGACTTCTTCTTGTGGAGCTACCTCAAAAATAAAATTTATACCGTCCACTATCAAACCATGGCGGGCTTAAGAAATGCAACTTAAATGGCTTTAGAGATTTACAGGCTCGGTGTTTAATTATTTCAAATGTGTTGAATCCAAAAAAAAGCTGTTTGACATTTTTGCTTCTTTAAACACCAGTTACGGCCTACTAACAAGATCTAATATTTAAAAAAAAACGTAAATTTAAGATTCAATAATAATAATAAATATGAAGAGTTATATATTTGATAAGCTTATAAGACACTAAATCACATCAATCAAAAATATATAGGACGTCCCATTTGAAAAAAGCAAATACATAGTTTTTAAAATCGCTCTGTATCTCCAAAACGAAGTGGATTATGGAAATTCTGTTAGCGACTTCGTTCGTTTCTAAAAAAAGTATCCCAGTGCCACGAAAACCGTATTCTTCTAATTTTACTAATAATGGAGATAACCCGTAAAACCATAAAAATTTGGATACCTTGTACATCGGAGAAATATTCGAATTTTTTTTGCAATTCTGCAACACGTTTTTCTTTACGTCAATTGAAAGCATGTGCATGTTAAATTAAATAACAAAGGATGAAAAATGATGAAATTGCAAATCTCTGACATACAGACGCACGGACATATGACTAAAGTATAAGAATTCCTAACATCCAATTTCTGAAAAGATTCATTTTAACGGGTAAAATAATTTTAGCGAAAATTTACTGTCTAAACCTACATATATACTGCATGTAATTCCAAAATAAGGTTAAAAGACTATTTAAAAACAATCAAATTATTTAGGTCATAAGCTCATTTTCAGAAGCCATAATCAAGTTATTAAAGGAAAATTAAAACATTTATTACAGTATAAAAACATAAAATTAAAAGATAAATCTACACTTTAGTTCACAAAGAAGAAATATAGCCTTTGTTCGAGATAAAATAAGATAAAAAGCAAAATTCAATTTCATTAAGGCAAAACATTTTATAGCGGAGTCAAATGTAATACTACCAAAAATTACATTTTCTTACCATACAGTTGATGATGTTTCTTAAAAAGTGTTCCAGTTACTAACCTGAAATGAAAAAATTATGTTAATTTTTTTGCTAGTAAATTTATTTTTATTTAGTGCAAATTTGATAAAGCAGTAGTAGCTGTGGGAGGTTGTACATAAAGTCCCACCATTTTTAGACATGAAACGAGACAAATGGACTGAGCAAGAAAATATTGCACTTCACCATCGTCCTTTTCTCGCTACTCTAGGAAAGATCTAAGAAAATCCCTTCCTTGTATTCCACCGATACTGTCGCGAGCTCGGTAGGCAAGGGTAGTGCCACTTCTATCCTTCTGTCTTACCATCACCGGTTGACATTTTTGGAGAACCGTTACGCCCGTATAATGTAACATCGTTTTTTTTATCCTACCGCCGACATTATTATAGACAGTCAATGAGTGGGCAGTGTAGTTATTTCCTAATGTCCTATCGCCATTCGTATTAACATCCGTGTGATGACAGCATTTGCAATTTTGTTTTGTAGTTGCCAGAAACGTGTTTACCGACAAATGTAGAGCGGTATCTTTATAGTTTTTATGGACTTACATGATCTATTATTCGTAGCCGCAATAGCTCGATTTTTTTTTTACTTACTCTATAAATTTTTTTTATTATTCGAAGATTGAAAAACATTATATTTTTAGGGAATTAAATTTTCCGTTTAAAAAATTGACACGAATTGTATGAATTCTAGCTTTTGGCCATTAGTTACAAGTTTAATTAATAAAATTACTAGAAAAAAATAACCAGTTTCACCACATATTTTATTAAATTAGTAATGAAGTTGCCAAAAATACAACTAATTTATTTTAGGTGGTGTGAATAATAAATTGTTTTAATGGTGTCATCCACCAAATTGTTCACTGCTAAACGAAAACAAGCATAATGAATTTAAATAATATTTATAATTATATTCTTTTTACTAGAAGGTGATTCTATTTTTAGCAGAATTTTTCCAAATTTTAGGAAAAATAAATGAAATAGCTAAAAATAATCATCCTATTAATTATTCATCTTTCGTTTTTATTTTAAGTGCCAAAGAAAATTCTTAAATCTTTATATCTTTAAACTCAAGGCCCGTTTTTTGGAGAGACTCTAGTTATATTGACGTGAACGTGGGGAATACCATCATAGCATATACTTTTCTATTAAAATCGGAGAGTACCAGGTTTTTCACCAGTGGTTCCATTAATGAATAATTAGTTATATAATTAATAATTTATAACAGCAGATTTCTTACAGGTCAAAGATAGACCAGTTTTATATCAATTAAACAAGAGACGAAATTCATACTATTCAATGAGAATGTAACAAAAACAAATGATACAAATATCATTTTCATATTTAGTCCAGAAATAGAGTTTTAGGCTCTTCAAAAACAGATCAACAGAAACAAAAGTAATATATTTCATTAACTTAGGAGCAGACTGTTGCCACAAATAAAAAATTAACCAAGTATAAAACACTGTGGTTTTATTCCATGATTAAATATTGGATTTAAGCTACGTCGTTAAAGACATGTAGTTACTATGCTTCATTTTGCTTTCAAAATCCATTTTTATTCTTCAGCATACATTTTTACGTTTGTTTGAAGGTTGAAAACAATGTTAAAGATTGACTAAAATGTGGTTGTCGGACTTGCATTATCATTATTTTTATTTTTACGGCGTTTCCATTTGAGTTATATCTATAATGGTTATCTAGAATAAACTGAATGTTTTGTCTTAAGACTACGAGTTTATATAGGGACTGCGTCCACTGAAGCGCAAAGTTTCGCTTCACTGTACACACCTCAATGATTTGATGTTACAAAGTAGTGGTTGCCAAAGATTAGGTATCTCAACACTCGGTTTACTGAAGATTCCATTATTGTTTTTAGTGTAAGCTGCTTCTATAAATTTTCTTTTTTTCATGTTGGGTTCCATATATGTTGCCGTAGCCTCAGAGCATTTTATATGGTGGTGTGTATCCCAGGCGTGTTCTGCAATACCTGATCTCGACGTTTCCGCTTTTTATGGATCAGTTTTATGTTCCTTAACTCTAACTTCTAGTGGTCGTTTGGTTTTTCCAATATACATTTCACCATACTCACGTGGAACTTTGTAAACACATTCTTTCTTATCGGTACTTCTTGGCTTTGTTTTTGTTAAATGAGTTCTAAGTGTATTTCCTGATTTAAAGGTTGTTTTTATATTATAACTACTGGCAAAACCAAAAAGTACCGATAAGAAAGAATGTGTTTACAAAGTTCTATGTGAGTGTGGTGAAATATATATTGGAGAAACCAAACGACCACTAGAAGTTATAATTAAGGAACATAAAACTCAAACACAAAAGGGGGAAACGTTGAGATCAGGTATTGCAGAACACGCCTGGGATAAACAACACCATATAAAATGGTCTGAGGCTGCGGCAATATAGACGGAACCCAACATGAAAAAAAGAAAATTTATAGAAGCATCTTACATTAAAAACAATAATGGAATCTTCAGTAAACCGAATGTTGAGATACCTAATCTTTGGCAACAACTACTTTGTAACATCAAATCATTGAGGTGTGTACAGTGAAACGAAACTTTGCGCTTCAGTGGACACAGTCCCTATATAAGCTCGTAGTCTTAAGACAAAACATTAAGTTTATACTTGATAACGATTAGAGATACAACCTAATCGAAACGTCGTAAAAATAAATAAAAATAAATACAATGCAAGTCCGACAACCCCATCTCAGTCAATACATTTTGTGTGTACCCTGGCAGATAACAGTAGCTGCTCTGTCAGAGTGTAGCAGAAGGAATTTACCAGTGGCTGATGTTAAGTCTGAGGGTAAGTATGATCCAATTTAAAAATTTTTTGGTGGTGGGCTTTGTAGTGTGACATCTGCGTGTTGGGGGACTTTGTTGAAGCTTGAAAAATAATTCTGATATAATGGTTACAATCAGCTATTTATATTTGTTTTTTTTTGTTATTTGGGAAAAATGGTTGATTAAACCCGGTAAAAATTTCCTATGCTTGTTTTATCTCACGTTACTAAAGCGATGTGTCCTATAAAACAAAATATTATCCAGAGGGTTTTGCTTGTCATCTGATCTAAACTAATTTACAAAATGAAATATTTCTTGTGTGGATTTTAATTCCAGAAAATATTACTATATTACTTTAAATCAAAAATCTTTAGCTTCAGTATAATGTAGTAAATCATTAATTTTTCCGTTTAATATTTTATACAGTATTTAAGCAGTTGTTTGATAATAATCTAACATGTCGCTAAATTTTATTTCTAAAATAGTATGGAATATCTGTTTTTGCCAATTTAAAACTACAGTTTTTGATGTATTATGCAATGTGGAGGAAATAGATTATATATATATATATATATATATATATATATATATATATATATATATATATATATATATATTCAATTTCCATGTTATTGACTGCAATATTTATTATGGTCACTATTGCACACGTCATCAGTTTTCGTTTCTTCTTAGAATTTAAACATATCTTTATCGGGTTCAACAGGCAAGTACGACACATGATTAAGAGAAGAAAGTCCGGATAAATTTTTAATACAGTTTTAATAATGTCTTATCTCTGCAAACCGTCAAACGCAAAAAGCTTTCAATTTCAGAGAATCAATATCATTTTGATCTGATTTTTTTTTCTTTTATCATACAATTTTGTAGAGGTATAACTCTAAACAGAGATAGAGGATGATTTAATGTTCCTGCAATACTACAATAAAAAAAATACTGCTCGCAATACAATCTTGCCTATGCAGCTTCCAGATCTACATTTTAACCTTCGTAATACTTTGCTAGGAGTAATAACACTACTTTACCGCCAATTTGCTACTCTAAATGCGAAAATGATGGTAAAAACTTCCTAACACGTAAGATTTTTGAATTATTATTTTTTCAAAAAAAAAAGATGAATAAGTATTTTAATCACATTTAAAAAGTAATTTGCAATATACTGAAGCGCAACGTAGCCAAATTTGCGTTTTCCATAAGTTAGGGAATTTGGGCAACACCAAAGGGGGTGTCTGGAGATAACAAGTCAACCATGAAGTACCCATTTAAAACCATATTATTCTAAGTTTCATTCTGTCACGTAGCCAAATCTACTTATAGATAGCCTCTGTATACGAGAAGTACGCCGTCGCTTTCCCAACTTCCAAAACTCGATGTTTCCAGAAAATACCAGAAGTATTGAACGTCTATAAAAGCAGCTGGCTGGCAGTCGTATAATCAGTGTTGGTTTAGCACGAGTAGTGGTCAGTATTAGATCGAGAAGCGAAGTGCGCGAACAAGCCAATAGTAAGACCCTTATGTTAGTGTTATCTTTGTGTTGCATAAAGATAGTTGACGCCTGTAAAAATAATTTCACATCTCTGAACCAGCATACGCGACAGTACGAAAATGTCTAAAGTAATGAAACGTGGGTGTGTTAACCTCGCGGATAGTTTTTGCTACATATGTGATCAGTTTATCCTTAAATCGCAGAAAAGAACAATTAACAAAATGACCAAAGAACCTTACCATATTCCCTCAGCAATAAAACCGGTTCTTCATTGAAAAAGTTTACCCATTCCAGCGCCCCCGGCAAGATGGGAGGAAGATTTAGAAATGTATGACGATAAGCCAGAACCCGATAATGTATCAGAAAAGGACGACTCGTATTTTCCCGAAAGTGAAGGAAAAACACCCCCATTTAATCGAATAACCTAAATAAAATGATTTAGTTCGGGACCTCCACTTGTCCAAAGAGCATGCTGAAGGATTAGGGTCTAGATTACAACAATGGAATTTAGCAGTTACTGAAACCAAAGTTACAATATTTAGGAACCGGGACTAATTAATCCAAATAGCGTTATGGAAAAATTAGGATCTGTACATAACTCGGATGAATAATACTTCTAAAATAGGTTTAAAAGCAGTTCTGCTCTATAGTGGCAACAAAAGACCTACTATTCCTCTTGCACATTCAGTTGACACGAAGGAAACATATGAAAATATGTCACTTATTCTAAATGAAATAAGCTATTATACATATAAGTGACCAATATGTGGTGACTTAAAAGTCATAGGACTATTACTAAGAGTTCAGGGTGGATTTACGAAATATTGCTATTTTCTTTGTCTTTGGAACAATAGAGTTACACAGTAATGACCAAGTAAAGGAATGGCTTCCGTGAGATCAATAAATTACAAGTCAAGCTAACGTAAAGAATATACCTCATGTTGATCCCAAAAAATTACTGTTACCTTCAATACACATTAAACTGGGATTGGTTAAAAATTTCGTTAAAACATTAGACAAAAAAGAAGATGTGTTTAAATACCTTAGACAAATTTTCCTAAACTAGATGATGCCAAGTTTAAGGAAGGAATATTTGTTGGACCACAGATTAGAAAAATACTAAGGGATCAACAGTTTGATCGAAAATTAAGTGATGTTGAATTAACTGCGTGGAGTTATTTTAAAATATTTGCTTCGGAGATTTTAGGAAATAAAAAAGTAGAAAACTATGAAAAACTTTTAGCAGAACTACTTGAAAGCTACTGCTAAATGGGCCGTCTCATATCTCTTAAAATACACTTGTTGCACTTTAATTTAAATTTTTTCCCAGAAAATTTGGGTGCGGTTAGTGACGAGCAAGGACACCACCAAGATATATTAACAATGGAGCAACACTACCAAGGCAGATGGGATCCAGCATGATGGGGGATTTTTGTTGGTTTTTTATGAGAGAAAGTAATCAGGACTATAAACGAAAGTCAACATTTGCTAAAAAGTTATATTCAAAAGACTTACTATGGATATATTTTCATGTGTACTTTTAGAAACAAATCCCATTATTATTAAAATATCTTTTTTTTTAGTGTTTCGAACATATGTATAAATATTATATAAAAATGTTTGTATTAAATAAAAACAACTGATACATTCTATAACTCAAAATCTTTACGTGGTGGAAAGTTCAGGACGCTTTAAACTCCCACGGACAGCCATTATAACATCAGCCGCAACTTTTTTTTGTATTTGTTGACTAGTGTAATTTAAAAGAATACGTACACTTCTTACAATACAGTTTTCAGTGAAGCAGCACACATATTTAGATGAAGTTATTATTTTTATATGAAAAAGGATCCTATACATTGAATCTTTTTAGGAAGTAAAGGTTTAGATTGGAGAGAACATAATCATATCATTATTAATTGGTTTGAACTTTATCATTGTTTATGTTCAATAATGCACCATTTTTAAACTTCTTTTAAGCCCAAAAATTTCTACTTCTAAATTAATATATTTTTATTGACATATTAACACATTTGTATTTTATGGGCGCTTTTAAATCAGTGAAATATTTAGTAAGTGTCCTTTTCTTTTCATTGGTGAAACTAACTAATGCTCTCCAATATAGAAGACATAGTCTAAATTTTTACAATTAGAACGCTCCACTAGTGTAAGTTCAATTGTATACAAGCACATATTTAGACGACAACAAAACTATCTTAGATGTTTCGTACGTTGTCAGATAAAAATTATGTCTGCATGTGCACCAAATAGTTTTAATATAACTAAGTCTTTAGTCCTTATACCAGCTAAAATTTAGCGTCACACAAAGCATGTAGTAAAATATAATAAAGTTTTTCCCCTAGGGTCCCGTGTTTTTCGAACCATAAAAGATTTTTTTTAAGGTTGTAGGGAATTTCGTTTCCTATAGAATAGTTTCAAGTTGTACTGAATTAGCATAGAATTACTTGTATTCAATTTAGAATGGCGACCCTTACAACATTACAGCCAAAACATACCTTACTTGGAAGCGAATTGCTAACTAGAAAAATATTGGAAAATAAAATTTGATCTTATTTTAAAAAAACTGAATTTTTTCGATACGAATTTCCAACAATGTAAAATAGATTGGCGATAAAAATGAATGGACAAATTTTATAGGGAATGAAATGTTCGAATTAAAAGAATATCAGTAATACGGTTCGCCAGATATTCAGTTAAAAACCGGATATAAAAGTTGTTCTATGTTATAATAGATAAATGTTCTTTTATATCCCAGTGCATGCTTTGGTGGTCTTTCACGCCATTGTACAATAATGTAACTAAATTTTCCACCATTCCAGCAATTATTCGCTTTATACAATTTCAATTTAGTTTTAGTTCTAATATTATATACATATAAATTTCTTATCATAACATAAAACTAATGTGACAATAGTATACAATTCTGGCAATTTTATTTATATTTAACTACTGTATTATGATTTATATGAATTTCATCCTTTGCAAACAAGACAATATAAAATTATTACACTATAAATTTAATAACTGTAGCCTTTTAATTTATTATGATTAAACAGAGCATAATTTAATTTGCTTGATGATTTAATAACAGCAGGAGTTGTATTACGGTTCAAAAAATATTTAATAAAGAGATGTTAAAGTTAAAATTTATTTATGTTGTAAAAATTTCGAATATACCCCAAATTTTCTTAATTAAATATTAATATCTTTCTGTCTAAAATTAGTTAATGATTTTTTTAAGCTTCTAAAAATATCAAACATTTAGCTTTATAATTAGCCTTCTGTTTACTTTATGGGATAAAAAAAAATTATAAAGCAAGTCATAGGTAATAAAATATTATTAGAAATCACATTAAGTTGCAACAAACTATCATGCGAGGGCCAAAAATTAGCTATTGATAACTATTCTATTGCAAACAATCAAGAATTCACGATTAAATATGTAACAAAATGGTTTTAAAAATATCATACATTTTGTATACTTATTTAATATTATGATTATTCTTGTTAATGAAATAGCGTATAATTTCAAAAGGAAAAGAATGGCAGCGTATTGAATGAACGAATGAGCCATACGGCCCCAACACATTATATTTGTTCCAATTATTGGTAAGAGAGAACTAAAACTGTGGCTTCAAAGTAAATTTATTGAATGTTCTAGGGAGACCTGGAATGAGTTATGCTTGGGGACACATAATTGGATCCAATGCACGACTTAATATAGAGCTTCTTTTCTTGACGAAGAAAGAACTACTAATCGTGATAGGATTGGCGTCACAGATTGCTCTGTATGCAGATGGTGTCTGGAGCAGGATAAGACTGTTGTACCCGATATTTAACGGACTGAGGCAGAGACCTATCAGGGCTACAATAATATCACCCGAAGTAGGCAGGTAACATTAGGTAACGAGACTGCTTGGTTTCGAAAAGACTTGAATGATCTACAGCCATAGTGGGATATAATGGGCCCTAGCAAGATGTCAGCATCGTAGATCGAGTATCACTGCTATTATTCATTCATTCGTTCAAGTATCTCCCTGCACTCAGACACCATGCGTGAAACTACTACATTGTACCCCAATGCTAATATTGCAGGCCTTTCTTCTGAGCATATGGTAATGGTCCTATTTCTATTTAAGTCAAGTAGGAAAGGCCATATTGCATAATAGCATAAATTTCCGCTTAAATGACCATTGCTTGTTGATTAGAGAGTAAAACTATCTGACTCCCGTGATTCTACCGAACACTCCAACATGTACAAATTTTGTATTCGATTTTAAACCAAAGGTTCAAAATCAGAAAATAATTATTTAAAAAGAAAAAAATTGATATATCACTTTTTTTAAACGGACTATAAAGTATAAAATAATTTCTCGTAGCCCCATATAGATGAGTGAATTTTTAATAGTTATCAAAATATTAGTAAAATCTGAAACAAAAAACGTGTGGTGCAATAGATAATAACTGTTGTATGAGTTTTCTCCACTAAAGCTACTCTTTACACTCCTTATTACAATATTTTCTATTACATATACCCCTCGTGTTTCATTTTAGGCCTTAAAGTATTTTCATAGCTATTAAAGTTTCACAATCACAAATTTTTAGGACAATGTGTATGAGGTTAGAAATCTGCATGTGATTATAAATCTGCATGGGGCTAGAAGAAATTCTTTGTACTCTATAATCCATTTTAAAAAGGTAGAATATTTATATTTATAAAAAATAATAAATATAAATTATTAAAAATTAATTGGTATAATACGATTTTAATATTTTTTCTTAACTTTCTTATTTCCAGTAACCATGAAGCCCTAACACACACACAGTAATGTATAAAGTAAACAGAGTGAAGTTCTTTCTCTTTTGTTGAAAATTATTGACCAGAAATTAGTTCATTAAAAATTAAGCGTTAGGTCAAAATTCATCGGTTTTAATTCTTTATAACTTTGATGTTATATTTAGAAGTTTTAAAGACAAGTCGTATCCATTTCATATCTAACGTTTACGATAAGCTAGAAACTTTGAAATTCGATGAAAACTAAGTTTTCAAAGTATACAAAGTTTATATTTATAAAAGACGGGGACAAAGTTGATACAACTAGGTAATGGACTGTAGTTTTATTAGCAGGCTTTTTCTTCTAAATGAAGTTAGCGACAAGACGAAAAGTTTTTAGGTATTGTTGCGATGTATGTTGAATTTTAATATAAATCAGTTCTTTTATTTATAAGTACTTTTATAAATAAAAACAAGAAGACTATACGAAAAATTAAAATTGAAAAGTAAAATATTACATTATAAATACATATTAAAAGATTCCTTTAAATCAGCTTTATAGCATATATAGGCTGTTTATTCTCCATAAAAAATATATTATTCTTTAACTATCACATCATGGAATCCCAAAATCAAAAATAGTAATAATTATTATGTTCCCAACTGTATCTTATTAAGAAAAATTTGAAGATCCCCTTTTTCGCTGAAACTTCAGTATATTGTTCTTTTTGGGGTTCTGATCAAAAGCGCCAATAGGAACGAGGCTAAAAAATTCCTAGTTTCCAAGATATAGAGCGTCAACGTTGTGGTAATTGGCTATTCACCATCCAAGTAGGTACGTTGTGGGAGAACAAGTCTTTATCTCTCTCTCTCTTAATATATATATATATATATATATATATATATATATATATATATATATATATATATATGTATATATATATATATATATATATATATATATATATATATATTAAATTATTGTATTTGGTTCGCTACATTCACTTATCACTACTATAATTTCACAAGTTAATTGATGTTATTGAGTTGCCATTTTCTTCTTATATTTTTTAAAGTGCTGGCCTCATAACTTTTAGAAACTGTTAATGTGAGGTCTTTCAAAACAGTATTTATATTTAAAAAAAAAATCAAATACTACGTTCGACGATGTCATGAATGGTGATTATGATTTCATTATATATATATATATATATATATATATATATATATATATATATATATATACATATTTATATATATATATATATACATATTTATATATATATATATATATATATATATATATATATATATATATATATATATATAATATTATTATATAATAGAACAATACAGTTTAAAAATATTAAAAATTTCGTTCTGGTATGATGAAATAACAAGAAACTCAAGAAGTTCTTGGGAGGATTGTCAATTGGACTGTCTACTGTATTTAATCGAATTAACGTGGCCACTACATCAGAAGCAAGTTCCATTTCATATTCTTCTTCAATGGTTAGAAATGAGTATCGTAGTGATTCAGAAGGAGAATTATCTGAATGGGAAAAAGCGTTTGAAGACTTATTTAATTCCATGACATAAGATCATAAAAGAAATGAAGAGAGAAGTGGGTTACAAAGACAAAAACTAATGATTACTTACGAGAATTTCAAATCTCTCTTAAAGGCAAAAATTTATTTACGATATATTGCCAAATGTGTCTGGAGAAGCTGAAAAATATCTTATAAAAAGTTTCAAATCAAAATTTCGTGGAGGAATCTACAGGTGGTTCTTTCATACAGATCATGCTCACATGCTCTAGCTGGAGTGCCGACTACTGCCGTTGCACCAAAATCAGATATTTTCCCATAAAACAAGACGTAAGACGACTTATTTGGATTTTCAATCTCGACAGATTTCAACTTTACAATATCTCAAAGTATTTGACGGAATACCCCAGAAAATGAATGTATATTGAGTTTTCAGGACACAAAAGGATATTTCTTAGTGAACTTAGAAGTTTATCTCTTGAGGAATATTGCACAAATTCCGAAGAATCAATGGTGGTGAACAGCGGACATTTGAATGAGTTTTTTACACTGTGCAGTGTCGATTCTCCATTTCTAGCAGTGCGTGGAGTGATTCGGGATGCAACGAAACGTATATCGCAAATAAAAAATTTAAAAAAGAAAATCGTGAAGAAGAACTAATAACCTTTTTCCGGGAATTTCCGACAAGTCCCATATTAAAATTATTAAATACAAGATTGTGGATAAATTCGTCATTTAAATTTATAAAAAAAAATTATCCTGTAATTACCAATGTATTAGATATTATTAATTTAGAAATTTGTGAAAAAAATTGAATATAAGTAGAAAATAGTAAACCTATATATGGTGCGCATATAGGTAATGTTGAATGATATTATTATACATTAGAAGAATCAATCGATATTTTATTAAAAATTATTTATTTTCAATGTATATATAATAATATATATATATATATATATATATATATATATATATATATATATATATATATATATATTTAGTTGTCGATCACTTTGGCTTCCGCCGAAAAATAATACAATTTAGCATCCATCGATATACACGAGTATATTTTTTGTATATTGCTTGTACAAATTACAGTAATATTGACATCCTTCCTTTCGACGGTAAAGGTAAAATCCATTTGTATAATATATTTGTTGGGTATAACTTGGGTATGCTGTTGGTTCCATATATTCCGTTTTTTGGTAAAATAGGATCCTTACAGTGTTGTCAGTTTCCCAGACGATAGAACCGTGATGTTAAGCTTTTAAAAACTTAATATGACCGTTTATTGTAAGACAGTGTCAGAATAAGATTTTTGATAGTTTGTGTGTTTTGTGCTGTGTGCAGCCTTATAAAAGAAAGGTAAGTTAATATTGATCTTAATCCAATAATTAAAAAAAAAACATGTGTAGCTTAAAAAAGTATAGGTTATAAAATGTATATCCTTCATATGTAATGTTGGGTAATATTAGATATAAACTCACTTGGGTAAATTATAAATTTTGTTTCTTATTAAAATTACTTGATAAAAGATTGCAAATGATTATTTTGTGTAATCCATTAAAATTGGATTAATTTCATACATTAACTTTTATGAAAAATACATTTATAATTTTATTTTGGAGTATACACTGGTGATTCTTTTTTTCGTGAGGTATATGAAATTTTAATATCAATTAAATTTATTAGCAATAAACATGGTGACGTTCCGCATACGATTGCGCGTTTTACGAAAAGCGATTAAATATTTGTTAAATCTTTTATTTTAACATATCTGGGTTATTCTTTAAGACCACATTTCTGTATTATTTTAAAATATACAGGGTAGTTTAAAGAAGGGTAATTATTGAAACAGAAGTAAATAACAAATTTTTGGAACATTTTTTGTACCCACTAATTTGGGGGCGAAAAACAAGAATCTGAATTTTATTTTTGGTGGTATCGTATGGTCTTTGAGATAAATGTTTTTTCTATTTACAAGTTAGACTATTTTTTAATATTCCGTGCCAAAACGGAATCACTTCAGTGTCCTTCCGTCTGTCACAGCTGATTTTCTCAGAAATTATGCGACGTAAAATTTTGAAATTTAGCACAAAGATAGTGTGATGGTCCAATTATAGACGTGAATCATAAAAAATTGAATTTTGATTGTGGGTGTTAATTTCGGAGGGTAAATTGGCAAATTTTTCTTGGATAATTTTGCATTATTTTGTTATTTTTGCTACATTATTACTAAAATAAACCATTATAAATCCATAAACTTGACTATTTTCCAAAAATTTCTGCATATTTTAGAATTTAATTTAATAATTTATAGGGTATTTCATTTAAAGTTATACAGATTAAAGGCCTATTTTTTAAAATCAAACTGTACATAATGTTAGAATATGATCTTAATCTACCTTTTAGCGCCTATAAAAATATTTAAAAAATATTTTATCGTTTTCGTAAAGCTCACAAATATGTGATGTGCAACTCTGTATTAGCTAATTGGAAAAATTTATTAATTATTTTTATTTACCTATTTGTTTCAGGATGCATCCGACATATGTTATCTTTAGTATTGCACTAATTTTGGACGTGGTAATGTTACAGCCTCACCAAATGGTGGTATAGCAGCTGCTGGAAGAGCTCTTCCTCCCAACCCCAATTAGGTAGAGGGTTTCAGCTTCGATGTACAGATGAATATGCCTATCAAAACCAAACTGATCTAGAGTTAGTACAGCAGTTTTCTGCTAACTGTACACCCTGATACATAATTGAATCAGTGGAAACTTACATCATTCCGGGGAAGCAAGCTTATCGATACATTGTGAAATACAAATTCCATGGTCCTCGGCGTGGTGAAGAGATTGAAGCCGTGAAGCAAGCAATGAATAATTTTAAGCCACAAAACAGTAATATCGGTGTCGTTGGGGTTACTCCTGGTGGTTTTTTAGTTACATATGTGAAATTCTATCGCTGTTATCGAAGATCACATAGAAGAAGAAGATAGAAAAATATGTCCGTAATATCGCCATTACCGCCTGGTTATTATAGAACGTCCCCGATAATTGGACCAGGTGGTACAGTGCAAAGATGTGATGACCGGGATCTGACATGTGGAGAACAAAATTTTTAGTTTATAGGAGTGGAAAAGTTCCATCGACAAATATTATGTTTTTAGAACATCTTTTCAGGAAAACAAGCTCACAAATATATTATGAAATATAAATCTCATGGCACTCGGCTTTGTGAAGAAATTGAAATCCTGAAGCAAGTTATGAACAGTTATTAATCCCAACACGGCAATATTGGTGCCATTACGGTATGCGGTGGTTCCATGTGTTTTTTAGTAGTGTATAAGAGATTATATGACTGCCTTCAAATTACATATTGTGTAAGAAATTCATATAAAAAAGGGAAGTCCAAAAACATGGACATGTTTTTAATAGAGACGTGTTTTTCTGTGTTGATACATTCCTCGGATTCAGTTAAATTTAAGATCAGTTCATTTCATTGCAAATAATCATGCGCATTTTCGACCCTTTTTTATGGGGTATTGGCCAAAAGTAAACTAAATACAAAAAATTTTACTGCGCATTTTTTGGATTAGTTTTAAAAACATGTATAACGTAGACTGTGGGTTCTTTTACTAGGTAGTTTTTAATATACATACAGGTTATAACAGATTATTTTTTGTTTATGACATATCTCATTCTTTTTGTTAATAAATTCTTGATGTTTCAGTCTATTCACTATTAAACAATCTTCAGAAATTTTTGAAGGTCAAAAATGTATTAATAAAAAACTTTTATAGCTGTTTAGTTGTTTTGTTCACTTTGTACAACAACATTTTCTTTTTCAATAAAACTAATGTTTAACTCTAAAACTTTTTTATTGTTCAGATTAGGGAAAATTATTTTATTACAAAAAAAAATGTCTTTTATTTAAGATTATTTTTTTAAATTTATTATTTGATGTTTATTAGTTCATTTTCTTTTGTTTTTAATTTTTGGTAAATTAAAGAACAGTTTTCTTCTTAATGAATTTGAGATGTTTCGGTTAATTTACTATTAAACCATTTTCATAAATCTAAAGTTACACTTTTTAATAATAAAAATAAGGAAAATATCACAAATATACGTTGTAAAACGTTAACGTACATTATCCAACTAAAACAAATTTAAATCTAATACAGTTTTAACAACTAAATCAATTTTAGTTTTAAATTTACTTTATTTTTAAAATTCTATTAGTTTTAAATATGGTTTAGATTGGTAAGATACTTTGACGTTTTACGTCTATATTTGTGATGTTTTTGTTAGTTTTCTAATTTAAAAAATGTAAACCTGGATTACTAAAGATGATTTATCAGGAAATAAGCCAAGAAAAAGAAAATAAATTATATTTCAAAAACGGCCAGGAAAAATAATTACTATATTTATAGTATTACTTCAATAGAATACAACAATTTTTGTTTTCATAAATAAAAATGCCACAGTTCGTGTAAGTTACTTTATGCAATAAAATATTTTTTGTATTTAAATCTTTGTTTTATTTCATACAGGGTATTACAGAAATAGCATAATATATTTTAAATTTTAAATCTGTATGTTATATTGAGAAACAATGACGTATTTTCTATTGGTAATGTACACGGTGGCAGAAATAAACTTCAATTTTTTTTTCATAATTATATTTTTAAAAATAAAGTTAGAAAGTTCATATTTGGTTAGAGTGTTAAGGTGCATTAATGATCCAGTGACGGAGCTATCTAACGCTATCTAAACAACAATTAGTGTAATTAAGATATTTACTCGTTCCTGATGTTTTCTCTTGGTATGATCAACGGATTTTTAGCAAAATTTTAGGTATAACAAAGGCGAAACCGGACGCAACTACCAAGTGTTTTTTTCTTGTTTAAAATGGGTCGTCAGGAACTTTGCCGATTATTCAAATATAATTTTTCTATATAAAACCATTATTATGTTGTGGCGTGATAGTAGTTTCATTGTCATTCCTTATTACAGATGGAGAACATTTTTAAAACGGGATTCGGAAACTTGCAAACAAATGTTTCTTATAAACACAAATATGTAGGATATTTCAAAAAGCTTCCAAGAAAATGTATGCACAGCTTCTACAACCAAAAATATGAAAACTAATATTGGGAAACGCATTGTTTCGGAGACACGAGGTGTTGAATATTTTATACACATCTTCAATATTTTATTTTTCCTATATTTCAAAATCTTTCGCAAGAAACAATGTGCTCTCTTAGCTATTAATGTCACATTTTGTTTCTCAAATTAAGTTCCCAGCATATTATGTTCTTTATTACTCCATTTATTTAAAATACACTATTAATTTTATTATCAATTGAATTTTTTTGATTTTCTGGAAGGGCAAAATGTGTAATAATTCTTTATTCTCTTTTAATATACACAGATTTCACCTTTATCTCACAAGTGCGATAATGATGTTTAACGTTGTTATAACAGGTCTTTCCATAATAACCACATCGATAATTTTCAATTTTTTGACGCTGACGCATATCAAATTTTCTTTAGCAGAAACAAAAAATATATTTTTTTACATATATTAATTTTTGGTAAATAAACCCTTGCCTTAAAATAAAATTTCTCGTGTGATAATTAAGTAATTATACCATTAACATATTTCATAGCAACATTCGCCCAAAATAGCACATTTGCGTGGTGAAGACTTACCACATACCTATTCAACACATAATATCGGCATTTCATAAAATATTTTTTTCATACAGTTTAGCAGGTAAAAATGTAATCATTGACTGAAAAATATTTTTAAATTATCTATATAAGCTATGGCAAAATAATGGCTTAAGTTAAAATAACATGACATACATTTCTACCTTATCTACAAAAACCATACTTCGATTACCCAGACTGTCTGTTCTTAAAAACAAGGTTGCCGGTATTCGTGGAGGTCAGATTTACCGCTATACTGATTTATTAAATATACATTTGACTGACGACAACGCCATCAAACGATGAGTTGAATACACTAAGATGTATAATTTTATCAAGAATTGGTCAAAAATAGGCTCTATAAAATTTCACGTTTATTTGATTAATTATAATATTTTATGGTCAATGACAAGTTTTACATTGAATTGCAAATTGGCTTCCGTATATCGGAGCCCAAAGTGTCGTGGAGGCCAATTTTACCGGAATTTTTACATGTGGGGCAGCCACTTTGAGCGCTATCTATATATATATATATATATATATATATATATATATATATATATATATATATATATATAATTTTTCCTTTATTTTGTCTTTTCTTGGGTTAGAACCTAAACCCAAGAAAAGACAAAATAAAGGAAAAATGATATAATCCGGTTCAAGAATCAATATATATATATATATATATATATATATATATATATATATATATATATACGCAGATCATGTATAGAACAACCAGATGACTCCTCCAGAAAATTTTGATTCCAAATTTTTTTGTTATGTAATTCTACTCCTCAAGGCATATTTGGCAATATATCGTGAAGAAATTTTCTGCCTTTAACTTTTGCAAGCAGTTTCGATCAAAATATGGGACCACTGCAGTAACTTTCTGAACAAATTCTTCCCCACCAGGTATCCTCTTAAGTTTTCAAACATATATATTACGATTTCCGCTAGACTTTTTAAATTGATCCTAATCACAGGAAGCGCGATAGATGCCAAAATTGAACCCACTTCTAAAAATGCGCTGAAAAGTTAAAAATAACAATAAATTTGTATATGAAATTAAACTTTTTAAGTCGTCGCCAAACTGATACCTGACAAAATGTGATTTGCATAAACAGATTAAAAATACTTTATTTGTAATTTCTTTCTTACCACAATTTGTATTTATTAGTAGTTATTTATTTCATTTACAAATAATTTGGCGCCGACTTCAAAAAGTTCAATTTCATATAAAAATTTATAGTTATTTTTCACTTTTTAGCGCAATTTTAGAAGTCGGTTCAATTTAATTTTTTTATAAAAATACTATTTTTCTATTTTTAGTTTTAGAATTCATTAAGATATACATAAATTATTTAAACTAGGTACTAATCGAGATTAGTGAACTTCGCAATGACTCCAAGGTGGCAAAAATGTACCCATTTTATCCAAAGTTGTAAATCATCCTAACATGAACCACTAAAAATTCTTTGATACTTAGAATTTTCCAAATATCAGTAAAATTGGGTCAAACAAATATTTAGTCTGTCGTAGTAAATCCACTATCTTAAATTTCAAATTAATTTTAGATTGGTAATATAGGCCCCAAAACCTTCCAATATCGATGTTTAAAGAACCTGAGATGTAAATTTCTTAGCTCGATATATTTTATATCGATATTGAGTTTGTATACGCCTCAAGTACCCCAAAATATCAATTTTAACCAAAATCGGAATATGCTAAATTTTCTGTCCTTCATATTGTATCTTATCAACCTAATATTTGTAACAAATGAACTTCATATTCATAATACACGGCCATGAAAACAATGTAATGCCAAATCTGAAAAAATGCGAATAAGGTAAAATTTTCAAACCACCATATTGCATCCGCTATATTGAATTTCAAAAAAAATATTTTAAGTCTTAATCTAACCTAAATCTTAACCCTTCAAAGCTCCCTAGTACCAATTTTGGATGAAATCCGGAAATTTAAAATTTCTAAACTTATATTCGCTATTTACACCCTCAAAAACGATTCAGTCCCACCCTTGAAAGAAAATCGAAAAATGTAAAATTTTTAGCCCGCTATCTTGGATTTGCAATATTGAATCCTCAAAAAATACTTTTAAATTCATAATTTACACCCTCAAGAACCCCTATATCAATTTGGCAGAAGATCGAAATATGTAAAATTTTTAGGACACCATATTGAATCTGCCAGATTGAGTTTTTCAAAATATATTTTAAATTCATAATTAACACTAACCAAAATACCCCAATACTAATTTTAGACAAAATCGGGAGATGTAGAATCTTTAATCCGCCATCTTGGCTCCGCCATACTGAATTTGGTAAAAATAATTTCAGATTGGTTATATGCGAACCAGAAAACTCCCCCGTAACAATTTTGAAGAAAATCGGACAAAATTGACTTTTTCGTCCGCCATATTAAATCCGCCATATTGAATTTTTTAAAAATAATTTTAGATTAGTTATGTACGATCCTGAAAACTCCCTCGTACCAATTTTGGAGAAAATCAGACAAAACTTGTCCGCCATGTTGAATCCGCCATATTGAATTTTTTAAAAATATTTTGGATCCATTGTGTGCGACCCCGAGAACTGTCCCACACCAATTTTGGAGAAAATCAAACAAAATTAATTTTTTAGCCGCCATATTGTCAGCATAATCCTGGTTATTACTGTACCAATTTCATCCAAAAAATATGGGACCACTTCCTGAACATAACGTAAAAAATTTCGTTCAAATCCGTGCCGCCGTTCTGATGTAATCGGTGTACATACATAAAAAAATATATAGTTGACTAATTCAGAACCTCCCTCTTTTAGAAGTCGATTAAAAAAGGCTGAGTATCGACGTCTTGGCCTGGTCGGGATTCGAACCCGATGTAAGCGGGCATTCAAGGCAGCATGAAAGCGCCTCATTGTCTACAACCTTCAGACGTCTAGTTAGAGAGTTGCACCTTATGCTATTGTAGAAGTTTAACTCACAATTTCACATTTTTGTCAAACGTTTATTTCTGTTGTTGAAGATGTAAGAAATTTTAATTCAGAACATTTCACGAAGTAAAAACGGAAAAAAATTACCATTTTCGAAAAATTTAATTTTTTTATACTACGGCACTGTCAGGAAAATTCGTAAAACTTGAACAATCAAAATGCCAGAATGTGCCTATTTGATTTATATTGTTATTAATGTAACAACGTTAACTATTTTTCAATAAATAAAGTGATCTATCCAGCTATTGTTATAGCAAAAATGTTCTAATAAAAGAATAATAGTCAGATAACCTGTCACATGATTAAAACAATAAATACAAAGCTCTATTGTTAATCCAGTCGAAATTTAATTTTTTGTAAATGAGAATGATTGTTAATTTTATGTTATCGAAAAAAGTTGTCGCTATTGATAGTGCATTGTTTGTTGCTACCTAAATTTAAAACTAAAGGCCAGTTTTATACCAACCAGTAAAGGTACGAGTAGATAATAAAAACTTTATTCGCTTATTACTGAAATTACGGTGTGTTTATAAATTATAATTAAAATAATGTTCATTAAATCTATTTTCGAGTACGGAAAGTAGGAATGCCTTAGAAATAATTTAAATTTATCCCAAAACATGTATATTTTTGATAATATGTTTTTGTTTGTCTGCTTTAAGAATACGAAATTGTTTATAATTTAATAGGCCACTCTACCGAGAAGATATTTTGCAGAATGTAATAAAGATGTCTTTAAGTTACTGCCTGGGCAGCAAGCTAAGCTTCTTGAGCTATATAAGCACGATGGCGTTACACGACACAGTCTAAAGGTGCTGTGGGACGTCGGGTAACTTACATTTTGCAAACACATATTTGAGTTTAATAATAAGATCTAATAAAATTTTTATAAAAAAACTGAACCGACTTCTAAAAGTGTGCTGAAAATTAAAAAAGAACTATAAATTTTTATATGAAATTGAAATTTCTGAAGTCGGCGCCAAACTAATACCTGATAAAATGTGATTCGCATAAACAGATTAAAAACGCTTTATTTGTAATTGCTTCCTGTCTATAATTTATATATATATATATATATATATATATATATATATATATATATATATATATATTAGTAGTTATTTATTTCATTTAGAAATAATTTGACGCTGACTTCAAAAATTTCAATTTCATATAAAAATTTATAGTTATTTTTCACTTTTTAGCGCACTTTTAGAAATCGGTTTAATTTTTTTATAAAAAATTTATTTTTCAATTTTTAGTTTTGAATTCATTATGATATCCATAAATTATTTGAACTAAGTACTAATCGAAATTAATGTACCTTGCAATGAGGTGGCAAAAAAGTACTCATTTTATCAAAAGTTGTAAGTCATCCTAAAATGAACCACTAAAAATTCTTTAATTCTTAGAGTTCTCCAAATACCAGTGAAATTGTGTCAAACAAATAATTAGTTTGTCATAGTAAATCCAATATCTTAAATTTCAAGTCAATTTTAGATTGGCAATATAGTCGCCAAAACCTTCTAATATCGATATTCTAAGAACTTGAGATGTAAACCCCATAATACCAAATCTGAGAAAATGCGAATAAGGTAAAATTTTCGACCCACCATATTGGATTCGCCATATTGAATTTCAAAAAAGTAATTTTAACGTCTTAATCTAATCTAAATCTAAACTCTTCAAAGCCTCTTAGTACCAATTTTGTATGAAATCAGGAAATTTAAAAATTCTAGAGCTTCATATTCCATCTGACATATTAGATTTTCTTAAAATAATTTTATATTCGCTATTTACATCCTTAAAAATGATTTAGTCCCACCTATGAACAAAATCGAAAAATGTAAAATTTTTAGTCCCCTTTATTGGATTCGCCATAATGAATCTTGGAAAAATACTAGTAGTTTTGAAGCAAATCGGAAAATGTAAAAATTTGAGGACACCATATTGAATCCGCCAGATTTTGTTTTTCAAAAAATATTTTAAATTCGCAATTACCACACAAAAATCCTCCCATATTGATTTTAGACAAAATCGAGAGGTTTAGAATTTTTAATCCGCCACCTTGGATTTTTGACAAAATCAGACAAAACTCATTTTTTTGTCCGCCATATAGAGACGCCATATACAAATAATTTCAGTTTTGTTGTGTACAACCCCGAAAATTCCCCTATACTAATTTTGGAGAAAATCGGACGAAATTAATTTTTTTGCCGCCATATTGTCAGCGCTATCTTAGATTTTACTGTACCAATTTCGTCCAAAAAAATATGGGATCACCGCAGTAACTTCCTTTACATAATGTAAAAAATTTCATTCAAATCGGTGCCGCCGTTCCGGATTAATCGGTGTACATACATAAAAAAAAAAACATACACAGTCTTCACATATACTTGAAAATCTTGGACGAAGTATGCATTGATGTACTCGAAATTGGCAGTAAAGAAAACACCACAATCTCCTTTTAAATGTAATGCATGTGATAAATCTTACCGCTTTGAGTGTTCCTTTGATATACATAAAACAACGAGACTTTAAAAATAGATTTTTGAGATTCTTTATATATTTGTATCTTTAATCGACTTCTAAAAGAAGGAGTTTATCAATTCGTCGACTGGACGAATCTGGAATTATTTTTAAAAAAATCAATATGACCCATCCAATATAGTGGACAAAAAATTTGATTTTTTTCGATTTTCTCCAAAATTGGTGTGGAGGAGTTTTTGGGGTCGCACATAACAAATCCAAAATATTTTTAAAAGATTCAATATGGCGGATCCAATATGGTGGACAAAAAAATCAATTTTGTCAGATTTTTTCCAAAATTGATATGGGGGAGTTTTCGGGATCGCACATAATGAATCTAAAATTAATTTTAAGAAATTCAATATAGAGTGTCGAATATGGCGGGAAAAAATTTATTTTGTCCGATTTTTTTTTTTCAAAATTGATATGGGGAGCTTTTGGGTATGCACATTACAAGTCAGAAATTATTTAAAAAGAAATAAATATAGCGGATTCAAGATGGCGAATTAAAGATTCTAGATCTCTCGATTTTGTCTAAAATCAGTATATGGGGATTTTTGTTAGTGTTAATTAAGCAATTAAAATATTTTTTGGAAAACTCAATCTGACGAATTCAATATGACGTCCAAAAATTTTACAATTTTTGATTTCCTCCATAGCTGATATAAGGGGTTCTTGAGGATATAAATTATGAATTTAAAGTATTTTTCAGGATTCAATATGGCGAATCCAATATAGCGGACTAAAAATTTTCCTCGATTTTGTTCAAAGAAGGGCCTGAATCGTTTTTAGGAATGTAAATAGCGAATATAAAATTATTTTAAGAAAATTTAGTATGCAATATGTCAGTCTGGACATTTTAAATTTCCGTATTTCATCCAAAATTGATACTACGGGGTTTGAAGAGTTTAGATTTAGATTAGATTAAGACTTTAACATTATTTTTTTGAAATTCTATACGACGGATCTAATATGGTGAGTTGTGAGTCGTGTATTACGAATATAAAATTTTTTACAACTATTAAGTTGAAAAGATACAATATGTGAGACTGAAAATTCTATATTTTCCGATTTTGTCTAAAATTGATATTGTGGGGTTCTTGGGGCATATATAAACTCAACATGCAGTATAAAATATATCAGGCTAAGAAATTAGCGTCTCAAGTTCTGTAAATACCGATATTGGTTTTGGAGCTAATATTATAAATCTAAAATTAATTTGAAATTTAAGATAGTGGATTTATCATGACAGATTCATTTGACAAAATTCCACGGGTTTCTGGAAAAATCTAAAAATCAAAGAATTTTTAGTGATTTATTTTAGGGTGATTTACAACTTTGGATAAAATGGGTACTTTTTTGCCACCTGGAAATCATTGCGAGGTACACTCATCTCGATTGGTACTTAATAATTTATAGATATCATAATGAATTCAAAACTAAAAGTCAAAAAAAAATCTTTTATAAAAAAAAATTGAGCCAACTTCTAAAAGTGCGCTAAAAAGTGAAAAATAACTATAAATTTTTATATGAAAATGAAATTTTTGAAATCGGTGTCAAACTAATACCTGGCAAAATGTGACTTGCATAGATTAAAAATACTTTAGTTGTAATTGATTTCTTGCCATAATTTGTATATATTAGTAGTTATTTATTTCATTTAGAAATAATTTGGCACCGACTTCAAAAATTTAAATTTTATATAAAAATTTATAGTTATTTTTCACTTTTTAGCGCACTTTTGGAAGTCGGTTCAATTATTTTTATAAAAATTTTGTTTAGTTTTCGGTCTGTGAAAACATTGTCCATTCTATTAACACATATGGAATGATAAAGCCATTTGAAGTCACATTCATCTCACATGTACAGAACACCAGATATTTTGGAGCGGCTGGGCCACCTATTATGAGATCCTATGCATTTAAATGGGCTCTATGAGTCCAGCGCGGTGTACTGCAGCTAAATATGTCAATCGATCGTACGAGACTATAGTGGCCTCATGCAGCAAAAAAATGTGTGACCATATTGGTCTCACATGGTACAATACATGTTAAATATCATAAAATATTAAATACCGTAATTTTTAGAATATACAGAATTTTTCGAAGTATAAACAACTACTGTTACCAAAAAGTCCCTGAAATTTGTGGCAATTGGGTCTTCTTTTCAGTCATTCGTGATTTCATTGTGAAATTTAAAGTAGACTTGACGACCTCTATTTTAATCTAAAATCTCATTTGTACTACTTTTATAAATTTGTTTTCCAAATATTTAAAAAATTCCCAATTCTTATTTTTAGAAGGCCAAAATTTTATATATCACAAGTATTTTAAAGGCACAACAGGGATACATTAAAGCCACCACGTAGTGCGGTTAACCTATTTCACTAAGACATTTCGGTGCTCCATTTCTTTTTATTATGTTGAACTTACTTTGTAGTCAAGAGTTGTTCATGAACTGTAAAAGTTTTGGAGGATTTAATAGCGGACATTTCTTTTTTATTGTCATCAAAGTCAACCGAAATGGTTCTGGATTATAATTAGCCTAATTTCGTGCTTCAGGTTTGCCAGGTATTTTAAAACTAAGAAAATTACAAAAGTGATTTGTTTTAACATACTTTTTCAGTTAACATAACTGTTTTCTCTGAATGTAAATTAACCCTAATCTTTATAAGAAAACCTATGGTAACTTTATTTTGCTTAAATTTTGTGAATCTTTATAATTTAGGAAATAAACAAATAACACATGACCTCTAAAAAACATATATTGACTACTAAAAATATTTTTAATTTCTTAATTTCACCGCTAGGGAGTGCATTTGCTACTCTGTTATCAAAAATCATAAATTACTATACTAAAAGTACTAAAAGCAATCGTCGTTGTGACATACAATTGACATGACATCGATCAAGTCATTCATTTGTCAGGAAGTGCCAAATTTTCCTGGATAAATAAATTATTTTTAAGTGCCGTTTTAACCGAAAGTCACTAGAATTATAATTCCAGCTCCTTTTGGTTAAATAATAATTGTTATTCAATTTTCGTACTCTAAATTCGTTAATAATTTTGTGCATAAATAAAAACACAAAAATAAGTTTTTTCCTACACTTTAATATTTTGCGCTACCTATTTAAAGTCTTAAATTGGAATAATTTAATATAAAATGACGAAGTAAATTTAAAGTCTAGTCCTGAACTTCATATCAAGATGATTTAACTGATGAATTATATAAATGAGAAGTTTTCAGGCCTGTCAATTACGTCATATGCCATTTACAAGGCAGATCCAGACACTCTCTTTGGGGGCGGTGATATCACAAGAGTACCATAATACAAGTGAAATGGGGGTAGGGCGCAACATTCACCCTCCTTCATATTCAAACAATTTGAGATTTTATTGTACAGTAAATAAACTCGGAACAAATTACCTTCTAATCTCGACTCCTTAAAAATTTAAAATAAAATCACAGAGGTCAGATCGGGAAATTTAAACTCAAAAGTCTATGTCTCTCTTAGTATTTTTGCAATAAATTTTAAACGAATAGAGAAATAGACTTTTAATATTAATGGTCCCGAAGTGAGCTGTGATTTTATTTTAAATTTTTAAGATGTCGAGGTTAGAAGGTAAGTTGTTTCGAGTTTATTTACTGTACAATATAATTTCGCATTGTTTGTCAGAAAATGCAATTCGACTAAGAGCTCCTTTCAAATGAGTCATATTTTCTTAAATCTGCTTAAGGCAGATTGAAGTCACATCACTTTAAATGCAGAAAAATAGACTCGCCCTTAATGCTGTATTAGGAATGTGCATCTCCCCTCCCCCGGATCGACAACTCGTTTTCACTTGCTATAGTGAGCGATTGCCCTCCCCTACAGCCTACAAACCACACAAAACAATAGGTCGATCTCTAAGAGACCTAAAAGATAAAATTAATCTGGAAACTCAAGGTGTATATAAGATCACATGTGGCACCTGCAGTAAAACATACATAGGTCAGACTAACAGGAGAATATCGGCAAGACTAGAAGAACATAAAATCAGCACAAAAAATAAACAGACAACATCGGTCCTACTCTAACATCATAACGAAACAGGACACGAAGTTGATATTGATAACTGCCAGCAAATCGCTACCATATAACACTACAAGGCAAGGTTGATTTGCGAATCCATCGAAATTAAAAAGAACTGTAACCTGTATAAAAGAGACGGTGCACTTAATCTTCCTACTACCTAAAAAACTTTCCTCAACCAGGACCATTGTCCCGCCACAGCGTCTGGACCTAGACTAACAACTCCATCGATGCTCGATAAGGGGTAGAGCCAATGCAAATCAACTGGTATGATCTACAACTGCATACAAAGCATGCTGCACATTGAATTTCTTCATTTTATCCACAACCAGCAAGCACATTATATACTCAATGAGATTTTGGAGAGACGCCTGCAAATGACTACAAGAAACCAAATAAACGACTGGATGTATTTCCGAAGTTATATATATATATATATATATATACATATATATATATATATATATATATATATATATATATATATATATATATATATATATACATATATATATATATATATATATATATATATATATATATATATATATATATATATGTATATATATATACATATATATATATATATATATATATATATATATATATATATATATATATATATATATATTTTTGTAGTGGGTCGAAAGTTTCCAAGAGGCGCTTGAAGCTAGCACCCTCTGTAAAAGTTGGTTGCATAAAACAAAGGCAAGGATTCTATATACTCCATTAAGAGGTTTTTGGGGTCGCTGAATTCAAATCTGATATCCATTTTCAGAAATTCAAGATGGCGGATCCCAAAATGAGGCTGTGTCCGTAAAAATTATTAAATGTTAGTCACAAAGAAGTATTTAAATGTCAATAAAAATAAATCTGTCTCAACCTAGGAGTTAGATGATATAATCCAGTAGATAACTAATTTAGACAATAACTTCTAGAACTTAACCTAAAAAAATACAAAAATTGTTCTCCCACAGGCATACAACGGAGTCAGCAACACTGTATACTCTACAAAAGAATTTGTGGGGTAGTGGAATTCAAATACGGTGTTTTCAGAAATTCTAGATCGCAGCTCCAAAGTGGAAATATGCAGGTGAAAATTATCAAATTCTAAACACAAAGAGTACGTAAGCTCTTAAACACTAAACTTTAATTCCTAAGCCATTGATCCTTAACTCTTGGCCTCGAAATCCTTGAGGCTTGAACCTTTGAAACTTCATTCAATAATCTTGAAACGTATAATTCTAAGCCTTTAAACCATAAAACCCTAAGATCTTGAACTTTAAACTTAATTCAATAATCCTGAAACGTATAGCTCTAAGCCTTTAAATCATAAACCCTAAGACCTTGAACTTTAAACTCTTTAACCATAAAGACTTGAAACTAAAATTCCTTTAACTTTATAATCTTCAACCCTTAACACCTAAGATATTGATAAACTCTTGATCCGCAAATCTTTAATCCCCAGTTCTAATTTGACAGCAGAATGTTTAAACTAACAAGAACAAGTAAGCAAGCAAGTTTTAAACCCTAAAAATACAGGTGTAAAATAATTATTTTTTTTTTATTACTAAACCGGCAAAAATGGAGAATTTTATTTATTTTTTTGATACAAGTATTTCTCCCCTTTATATCCTTATATAGGCGTCTATTGACATATGTAATAAAAATTATGACAATATTATGAGCTTACTACATTTATTTTTAATTAAGAATTTAAAAAACAGAAAATCACCTGGTACCGATCAAATTACGAATGAGAGTACGGAGGCCCCCAGCCTTGTCACAGAGCTCACTGTTCTATTTCAAAAAATACTCCGTACAACGTCAGTACCCAACGAATGACGGAAAAGCATCACAATTCCGATCCACAAAAGAGGATCAAAGAAACAATCCGAAAACTACAGGGGAATCAGCCTACTAAACAGTTCAGCCAAATTATTAACCAAAATACTGTCACAACGGATCATAGACAAGTTAGGGGCGTGCGAAGAATAGCAGGGCTTCCGGAATAACCACTCTACTATCGACGGAATATTTATTATCAGACAGCTGGTTGAAAAATCTATCGAATAGGATAAACCGCTGTTCATTTGTTTTGTGGACTTTACACAAGCATTCGACCGAGTCAAACTGGAACACATAACAGAACTACTGTGAAAAAAACAAGTAGATGAAGCAATCGTACGCACAATAAACGAACTGAATTCCAAAAACACCATGGTAATTAAAACAAATTACACTCTAACAGAGGAAATCCCACTATCCATAGGAATAAGACAGGGTGATAGCCTAAGTCCAACACTTTTCAATGTAATCATGGACGAAATCATTGATGAGGTGAAACGCACAAATATTGGGTACCCAATGGGACACAACGCCGTTCAGATTATATGCTTTGCAGACGATGTTGCCTGGACAGCAGATAGCGAGGACAACTTACAAAGAATGCTTTTCCATCTCAATCGAACAGCCAAACAGTATAATATGAAAATGTCTGTGGAGAAAACCAAAGCAATGGTAATAGCAAAAGGACCGGTAAGACGCAAACTAATGGTTGATGACAAACATATCGAACAGGTTGGGAAGTTTAAATACCTGGGAGCACATATAACAAGTAACAGGGCAGTAACGGAAGAAGTACGCACACAAGCCAACAAAGCGGCCATGATATCAGGCCAACTAAGAGACATAATCTGGAACAATAAACATATGACGGCTGAGAGCAAAGCAAGAATTTACAATGTCTGTGTAAGACCGATACTGACCTACGGCGCAGAAATAAGAAATGAAACAACAAAGACAAAACAAATTATGAGAACCATAGAAATGAAAACGCTGAGAATGATCACGGGAACAAGTTTAAGAGATATAATAAGAAACACTAAAATACGCGAGGACAGCGGAGTGGAGGATGTTGTGAAGTGGGTTCGAAACCGTCGTAGGCAGTGGAGAGATCACGTGAAACGAATGGACGATGACAGACTAGCAAAAACCGTGATGAGAGAGAAACCAAACACCAAACGGCCGCCTAGACGGCCCCCCAAAAGATGGAGAGACAGCTGGATTTCGACCTGAAACGAGGATCGATGAGGCATTGTGTAGATAATAGAACTTGGTTCCACCTAGAAGAAGAAGAAGAAGAAGAAGAAGAAGAAGAAGGAGATCTATTTTTCATGAAAACTAGATTGGGTTTGTCTTAAATCTTTTTAGTGAATCTGGCTGATAAAGTATTTAACTCATAAATCACAGAACACTAAATCCTTAAACCATAAGACTAATGTTCAAGAGCTTAAGAGTTTAAGATTGTAAGGTTAAAGGTTAACTTTAGGTAGGGTTAAGTTTAACGGTTCCGGTTTTAGAATTTGTAATTCAAGGACTCAGTTATTCAGAGTTTAACAGTTAAGGATTTAAAAGTTTAGGGTTCAGGGCTTCAACGGTTATGGGTTAAGGTTAAGGTTGAAGAGAGAGGACCATCTTTAGATATAAGAGAAGTGTGGAAACCACTTCTTAGTAATTGTAAACTAAAACTAAATGCAGCATAAAAAAATGGGATTTTGCCATAGCAGGCATGACTGCCCCCATCTCAGTCACACTCTACTGCATTTACTTTTAGTATAAATAGTCATGTAGCTAAGGGGTTTATTTAGTTTTACTTGAAAACGGCTAGAGATAACTACTAGCCGAAACGTCGTGATATTCAAGAAAAATAAAGACAATGGTAGTCCAACAGATATCTACTAGTTCGCAAGATGTTTTAATGTTTATAATAAAAATTTTGTTTTTCAAGTGTTAAGTATTTATATGAATTTTGTAGTTAATAGTAGTGTAATAAAATAGTACTATTTTCTGATCACCAATAAGGGTTCTAAATTTTATATATAATTATCATAATTATTTAAAGATGAATTAGCTCGAAATATATTTTTCTACACGATTTAAACCATCTCTAGTGGTTAACTAGACAGCAATGCTATGCTTCGGTTTTTCCTTGTGGTGTATAACAGTCTATATAACAAAAACTGACTATTTATTTGGGGAATATTAAAAAAATTTGCTACGAAACTTATTTGGGTGTTCTTTAGTAATTTTATAAATATTTTTTGTACTAAAAATACTTAATCGTTAAAAATTTAAGCTTTAACCGGCACTGAAAATTCTGATCTCATAAAATATTTGTCATAATCACCTTAAAAATCTGACCAAGTTTGTGGAATTTTCCCGAAGGTAAAATATCTAAATCTATAATCATCACAAATCATTTCGAAGGTCTCTTGAGAGATCTGTAAAACGAAGGATTGATCTCCTGAATATTTTAATGGCCCCGTGGCCTACTTAACACCTCTAAAGTGATTTGGGACATTTTGCGACGAGCATAGAAACTTAAATCTTTGAAAAGGAAATTTACCCAAGAAAAGGAAATCTTACAAATTACAGTATATCAATTTAAAAATTTAGAACTAATTAAATATTCAGAAGAAATTATACAGGGTATTTTAATTACAACCATTTATCTAATTCGTAATATGACTATTTCATTATGTAAAATCAAGCACTTTATATAGAGTAATCAAGAACTTCACTGATGATAGAATAGGTTTATCTGGTCATGTCGCATCAAATAACAAAACATGACCCTAGTATTAACCTTATTTTCGAGATATTTAAAATTTTTCAAAAATTTCCAAACTTCTTTAGCCTAATATTACCAAGGAGAATTGTTTTTACTATTTATTATAATGAAATGTCAGTGAAGAAAAAGTTTTAAATATTGTTATGAACGACTAGGAAAAACTTATTGATACAATATACAAATATTCCGATGCGATGAATTATCTTTATTATAATGTACCGAAAGGAATACTATATCGGTGAGTCATATTTCTAGATAGACCTCAACTGTTAGTTGAGCTGATGCTAGTATAATTCTTATTATTTCTAGAAATTTCTATAGATATATAAATACGGATAGGATATGAGTTTTAAAATAGTTGTATAGCCGTATTTGAATAATGAAGATTAAGAACTAGTAATTAAAATTCAATTGTAATAAAAGTGTTAAGTAGGTCATATAGTATTGGATATTTGTTAGTGAAAATTGTTGCGTTTCATTTTGTGAACCCATGGACCGTTTTTAAAGAGAGAAAATCGTGACAATTGGTATCAGAAGTGAGGATTATTACCGGGTTTCAAGAAAATTCCATTGAAAATTAGAAAAGATAGAGAAACATGGATTTCACTGTTGTATTTGTTATCAAGTAAGAAGTTAAGATTAGTTTTCGATAAAGTTCTAGAACGTTCTGTTTGAAACCCAAAGAGATAGCGGAACTGGACTTTACCATCGGATTTGTCATCAAGAAAGAAACTTAGAACTGAATTTTCAACAGTAGTTCCAGAACATTTTATTTTAAAACTGGAAGAGATAGTGAAAAAAGTACTTTGCTTTCGGATATGTCATTAATTCAGGAGCTTAGCATCGAATTTTTGACAAGAATCTAGAACATTTCAATTGAAACTAGAAGAGATAGCGAAAAACGGACTTAAATATCGAATCTGTTACCGAGAAAGATGTTCAGAAACGAGTTTTAAAAAATATTCTTGAAACTTTTTTGGTAAATACTAGATGCAAACAGCCGAAATAGAGCAAATAAATAAAACATTGGTTGAGTGTATGGAACGTACGAAACAACGTCTTCTTCAAGATAGGCAAGAAGAGGAATAACGTCGTCAACAAGAAAAACAAGAAGAAGAACGTCATCAAGAAGAAAAACAGGAAGAAGAAACAACGTCTCCTTCAAGACAAATAAGAAGAAGAATAACGTCGTCAAAAAGAAAACAAAAAGAAGAAGAACGTCGTCAGAAAGAAGAATAACGCCGTCTAATAGAAAAACAAGAAGAAGAAGAACGTCATCAAAAAAAAAGTCGGAGGGTTTTAGTCGGTAATAATCCGGCACTACCCGCACACTTCGTGTGGGTGTCTATGCAAGATTTCCTCGCCAAAAAAAAAATAAATAAATAAAATAAATAATTTAGTTTCATTTACAAACGGCTAGAGATAACTACTAGCCGAAACGTCGTGACATTCAACAAAAAATAAAGACTATGGAAGTCCAACAGATATCTACTACTTCGCACTATTTGTTACATTTATGAATTTACCTCACACATAAAATTTTTACTAGAAAACTAATAGTTACTAGTTTATAACTTACCACCATTTCACGGTTTTACTGTCGATTATTTCTTAAGTAAATAGAAAAGTTTGCACTTCTAACTAGAGATCAAATAAACCCATCCACGGAAGTAAACATGTAGTAAACTTTACTATTAACATTAAATTCGAGAAGTGTTTTGGCGTTATTTAAGATAAATATATTGAGTTACAGCGAGAATTGTGTGTATGTGGTCACTTTTTATTTATTAACTTAAATCGAAATACATTTTGCCAGTCTTGAGTACGTTTTTAACAAGAAACCCATCTAGTCCCCAGGAAATCGGGAAAGGAATATTAAGTTACCATTTATTAAAACAATCCTGCATGGATTTCTAAAATTTGAAAGATTTCAGCTTAAAATTGATTTTTACCGAGTGAAATTAGAACATAAATTAATACCAACCCTAGTTTGCTATTCAAGGTCTCATTTAGACCTAAATTGACCACATTAGAATATTATTAAGATATATTTTGGGATTTTGGGGCCGATTGTTGATTTTTTTATGATTATTGAATAATAATTTTCTGTAATTTTCTTAGTTTTCAATAGTTGTTACTGCTCAGTGTCTAATTTTTCCTTTTTGTTATCAGTAAAAGTTAATTTTGGAGTCCTTTGTTCAAATTGTAGTATGCACTATATTTTGCTATTTATTTGCCTTCTGGGCGTGTCACAATATTTCCAATTTTTAGAAGAATTAATTTACCAACAGCAATACTGAAGTATTTTGCATTGTATGTATGGGCCCCATTCTGAGATTGTTATTGACGAATTTAGTGTTGTCTAGTATCGTGGTATGTTTATGGCCTCGTATGTTTCAGTTGGATTCCAGCTTGATTAGTTTCTTTTATGCGTTTGATTACAATATTTAGGTACTAGAAACTGGCTAATTAGGTGAAAACTAAAAATTCTTTCCACTCACGTAGTCTTATTTAATTAAGAGTTTAATGCCAAACTGTATCTCCTGAATTTTCACACAGTATTTTAGTATTATTGTGATTATATTTTGGGTACTTTTTTTATTATTGTTTTTTGGCAGTGTAGTTAGCTGGTCCTGTATTTTAATCAGATTTAAGCCAATTTATTTAGTATTAAAGAATTAAGCATTCAGTGATCTAAGACCCTAAATATTGTCTATTTATATTATCGCGATATTTTGTTATACTTTTAGCTAACTATACTTTATGAATACCTGGAGTTATGCTGATGATTTACCATGCGCATTTTGTTTATTATCTACTCTTAAGTAACTCGAGCTCAATAGTTAAAGCAAGTGACTACTCTCAAGTTATGATTTGGTTAATTTTGCTAATTAGTTTTAATATTTCCTTCCCTATTAACTTAAGGATTATCTTTGATATTTTCTCTCTTTTCTTTTGGGATAGGTAGTGACTTTATAATTTTGAATTTAAATATTTCTTGACACATTTGCGGTAGTTAATAAATTCACTTGCACTAGCTTTTCTGTAAACACTATCTTAGGCACTACCTTTATTGTATGGTCCACCTTACGGCTTTGAGTCGTAACTCTTGTCTACCCTAGGGGTTGAATCGTTACTGTGATTCCACCCTTCTGAGTGTATTATAATGGTTAGTCCACCTTACCAGTTAGTTAGCACTGGTGCCATATTTATTGGAGACCTTCGGGAGCGATTAGTATTGAAGATTATTCTATCAGGATTTAAACTGGCAACTTCATTATTTTGTTCAATATTTTTAAATTGTAATTTAGCCCCTAAAATTTAGTGTGTTCTTTTTTATAAAGCGTCAGGAAAGAAAAAACTATTATCATAGTATTGACAAAATCATATTATGTTCTAACGCCAATAGGCCATAAGTTTCCTCACTTAAGTAGTTGGTTTTTTATGTAGTGAATTGATTAGTTTATATTCACTAATATTTCTTTATCCTGGTGTGCACCATTAGAGTTCATCTTTTTTATATGTTGACGTTCATATAAGGCTACAACTCCACATTTCAATTTTAATTAAAAATTTTTATTATAGCTAACTACTACCGAGTTTCATCTAACCCACACGCTACTTGAGTTTGAATCTGTTATTTGTTGTTACTAGCTAATTTTAGAGAGTAAAGTTGAAAGATTGTGAGGTATTGCGCCTCTTCTTTAAAAGTCGGTTTAGCAGAAGATTATACTCGGTTATGATATGTATTATAAATGAAACAACGGATAAAAAAGTTTTTGATTGGATTTAATGCTTTCTAAATTTAGAATATCTTTTCCTCACTCGACAAGACTTAAAAAATGATACATAACTATTGTAAATAATAATCCTTGTTGACTCCCTTGCATTATTAAAAAGGCTGGAAATAAATAATTGTAATAAATAATTTTTCTTCAAAAGTTTTCGGGAAGTTTTTAAATTTTCCATAAAAATAAGTTCATTGTGTATAAATAACATTAAATTTTTTATTAAAAAGTAACAGCAGCATCCTAATTTAAAATTATAAGACACAACATGAATAAATTTCGTAAATTAAATATATGCAGCAGGTGGTAACTGTATAAAAAATTTTAATTAAATGTAGAATATTGATTTAATTATTTTGTGGAAGGTATATTTTAAGATAATCGCTTTGTTATGTTAAATAACAAAACAGGTTGGGATATATAAAATAACAATTTTTTTTTTAAAATTCGCAATTAATCAACAGAAAGTTTGCATAAACATACATTCAAATATGATTCGTAATAGTCATATCATCTAGAAAATTTATTGGTTATCTAAAAAAATACTTGATTGCACATATACTAGAATAAATGTTCAAAATAATCACATTCCACTTGAATATACTTCTCTGTGCTCCCCAAAGAGAGCAATAAAATTTTTCATGTGACACCGATCGCCCGTAATCTATTCAGCACACAGAATAAGTCTAGAAATTCTATGCCTTACCTGTGCTCAGACCATATGATTATTTGACAAAACAACACAATTTTGCAAGCCCCCATGTATCGATCGTCCTTAATAGAAAGAAAACCAATTATAAAATTGCCAATTGAAGACTGTGAAAATGCTTAATTTCATCCCTACTAAAACCTGCCTTATCGGTAAAGAAAATAAAACACTAAAAATTAGGATTCATTGCACAGTTTTGCAAAAGCCAATAATAGTTTTACTAGGAGTCATTTTTCCATAAAAAATTCTATTGACCTATATTTTTTTTTGTTGAACGTAACCACTAAAAAATTGAATATGGCTTCAGAATGTATCTTATTCCGTAAAGGCTAGAAAAACTGGAAACCATAAACATTTTCCAGGAAGATCATCCTTCTTTTCATTCTGAACATCAAGGTATACACAAATTGCTTATATTGATTTTTAGGTGTTATCCCTCGTTTTACTGTTATTTACTTTCCCGTTTGTTATTCTCAACAAAGTAACTTCCTTTCAAAACATTTGTAGTGGTAAAACAACACCAATAAAAGAGTTCATTTTACATATTGTTGCACTTTGTCAATAATAAAAATACGATAATAAACGCATGAAGGCATGAATATTAAATATTCACGTTCGATATATTTTTTGAAATTCATGATTTATAATCGTGATTTAATTATCCACATTATAGGATAGCGGAATTAGCATCTGGAAAAAAATTATTTTTTGTAGACTTCTGCCTACGTAGAAATCTTTAGAATGATAATAGTAATTATGTATTACCTTATGTCTCATTTTCTTTTTTGGAGAAAATTTTTTACTTAACAATTAAGATGTGAAAAAAAAAACACATTTTACGAGTTTTGGAAAAAGCTATTATTTTTCAGTAAAAAAGTTTCAAACAAAAGTTATGCGCTTTAAAAATATTTATAAAACGAATCAAAGTTCATCCAAATCGAATAATTTGCTCGTTGGTTATTAAAAAAAAGCTTCTAAAATGATTGTTTATTCAATTGTTAATAAACAATAGAAAAATATATTGCATTAACTTTATACTACACTAAAAGAAGCCCCTTGTTGCATACAATACATAAGCAAATTTTCAAGTAAAAATATTCAATAGTTTTTTGTACAATGAATTTGTTTATAACATTTTATGTCTTCTTGAGTATTTTTTCTCAACAATCTAGAGATCGTACAGTGATCTGTGGGTGTTCAAACTGGAGACATACTAACAATAACAAAAAAAAAAACAGCTTACTTTTTGATTTTAAATTGTTGAAACAGATAAACAAATTTGTGGTTGGTGTTTTCGTTATAAACAAATAGAATAACTCTTCGACAATTGTTGACATCGAAATGTCGATAAGTGTACGTGATAGATGAGATTTTTGGCGCATATTTTGAAAACTAAAAAAATTCTGTACCACCACTTGAGCTGAGATGCTGCTGCGTTGTATATTATTAAGAGATTATTTAAGTAGAAACTCATAGGGAGTAAAACTATAGTATGCAGTAGTTTTCAACTCAATTATTTCAAAATTGTTGATGTTGCAATAGTGTAAAGCTGCACCTACTCCAAGAGTCAGAAAGTGAACCGTGGAGGGGGGCGTTTTTTAAGCCTGCGGCCCTCAGAAAAATACGTGACTCGGATGGTTCACATTTGTTTCGCCGGAAAAATTTGGATTATTTTGACGAATTTTGGTCGCAGGTTTCTCGACGAGATATAAACAATGGATGATATTTTTGTGTAATCAAATTATTGTTAAACATAGCAGTAAACAAATTGATGCACTTGCTTTTCAAATTGCGAAAAAAATCTTGCAGTAGTCAACATTATATTACTAATGAGGAATAATAAAAGTCAGATTGATTTTTAGTGTACCATTAATATTTATGGAAAATTTATAGAAGCAGCATATATTAAAAACAATAATGGAATCTTCAGTAAACCGAGTGTTGAGATACCTAATCTTTGGTAACCACTACTTTGTAACACCGAATCATTGAGGTGTATACAGTGAAGCAAAACGTTGCGCTTCAATGGACACATTCCCTATATAAGCTCGTAGTCTTAAGACAAAACATTCAGTTTATACTTGATAGCGATTAGAGATATAACCTAATCGAAACGTCGTAAAAATAAAAACAAAGACAATGCATGTCCGACTACATTTAAGTCAATATTTATGGAGTTATAGCATGAAACAAATTGCGACTGTCATTTGCCGTCAAATTATTGATTGTACAAGAAGAATACATGTTAACTTTTTTGTTTGTTTTATAGGACGAACATTTGTTACATACAAACTTTTTTGCTAACATACATATTTGTTGCTTAGATCTGTACAAAATATTTATTCCATTCTCCGTTTCCTAGACATTGATGGACACTTATCTTCGAAACCCTTATTGGCTTCATTATCATTACAATTATCACTCTTATCGTCATCACCATTATTACTCTTACATCATCATCACTTTCATCATTGATATAATTATCATCATCATCATCATCATCAACATAATCATTATTATCATAATCATAATTATTTTCTCTCCTACTACTTTCAACGTCTTTGAAAGTTATATTACAATAATTCTCGATTGGATAATCACTTTCAACATAATCGTTAAATATAGTTTATTCAGCGTCTCGAAAAATTTTAATACTATCAACAAATATTGCTATTTGTTTCATGCTATGCCTCAATAAATATTAATAGTACGTTAAAAATCAATCTGAGTTTTAATACTCCTAATTAGGGCTATACTGCTGACCACTGTAACAATTTTTTCACAATTTGAGAAGCACGTACGTATGGTAAAATTATAATTATGGATAAAATGTACAAAAATGCAGCAATTTGTTAATTATTATGTTTAACAATAAGTTGATTAGAAAAACATATCATCCATTGTTCAAATTTGAAGCGTCCGAGTCACGTTTGTTTCCGCGCGCCGCAGGCTGAAAGAACATCCCCCTCCACTGCTCACTTTCTGTCTCTCGGTTTAGGTGCAACTTTAAACTATTGCTACATCAACAATTTTGAATTGAAAATTGCTGCATATAATAGCTTAACCATCTCCCTGTGTGCTCTACATATATATATATATATATATATATATATATATATATATATATATATATATATATATATATATATATAATAGCTTAACCATCTCCCTGTGTGCTCTACATATATATATATATATATATATATATATATATATATATATATATATATATATATATATATATATATATATAATAGCTTAACCATCTCCCTGTGTGCTCTACATATATATATATATGTAGAGCGAATAAATTCAATATAAACTTGTCTAGAAAACGCTTGAACTCGTCGAATTTTGTTCTTTTTCCGTGATACCGAAATATACTGAGTAACTCAAGAACGAGCTAAGACGTCATCGATATTTTTTTTTTGAATAATAAGACCACTTTTTATTTCAAAATCAGAAAGGGCTAATTGTTTTATACACGACAAGATAAATATCGATATTGGATATAAGGAAATGGTTAAGAAGAATTATTGTAAAAATTGAAGATATAAAAAATGTTTAGTACTATCTAAATTAAATGTTCAAACTGGGCCCTCATCCACATAATTAGAGTTTCTTAGAGATGATCTCATTCCTGCATTAATAATTTTGTATATGCATACACAAGAACCCGATATGTTCCAGAGTAAACTTTTTTCCAACAAGATGGAACGCCATGCCACTAGGCTGCCCCTATCCGTGTTTATTTGGATGAGGGTTTTCAGAATCGTTCGATAGGCGCAACGGAGATAATTGAAAAGCCATTCAGATCGCCAAATCTGACCCCCCTTGATTATTTCTTGTAGGGATACTTAAAAAATAAAGAATACTTAACCTAGCCCGACAATTTAGAAGTCCTAAAAGTTTTAATATGCCAAGAAGTACTAAACATAACCGTAAGTATTATCGACAATGTTCAGAGAAAATTTATTCATCGACTTGGCTATTACCAGATTGCTAACGGGGCCCAGTTTGAAGATTTTATTTAGATATTACCAAATCTTCTTTCCATATTTAAAATTTTACGATAATTTTTGTTGACAATTTCTTTATATAATCAACATCGATATTTACGTTTGTTTGAAGGTCGTAGAAGTTAATAATTTCTTGTAACATCTAAATAACATTCGACCTACAATTAAGTTTACCATGGAAAAAGAGGTAAATGATCAATTGCCTTTCCTAGATGTCATGGTGAATCACTCAAACGAAACTATTAAAACTTCAGTATATAGAAAGCCAACACATACTGGACAAAATTTTAATCTTAGTTCTAATCATTCTGTTGTAACAAAACGGGGAATTATACGCAACCTCTATAATCGCGCTATATCTATATGTAATAATGCTGATTCATTGGAAAAAGAGGTAGCAAATATTAAATCCGATTTACAACAGAATGGTTATCCTTTGAAACTAATTGACGATGTTATAAATAACTTTAGAACAAAGAACACTGGACAGCAAGAAACACATTCCTTCTTTACAATTTCGTACATTAAGGGAACTTTTGAGAAAATAAGACGAATTGCCGGTAGTTATAATATAAAAACAGCTTTTAAATCAGGAAATACACTTAGAGCTCATTTAACCAAAACAAAACTTAAAAGTACCGATAAGAAATGGCTTCACAGATTATCTTCGAATGAAAATCCCTAACTTACTGAAGACACCTTGAAGAATTAATCAATCTTGAAGGCTTATACCCAGAACGTAAACAAACTGGTGAACAAGCTACTAAACCTGATTAAGGCAACCAATCTGTTTACAGAGAATATATATAACAAGTGATATATTAAGTTACACAGCTGCAGAGTAAAGACTTGTCGACTCGGGCTTTCTGTCTCAGTCAATCAAGCCATCAACACTTGCACACTTTCATGATTTATTATGTAAAATGCAAATTATAAGAATATCATAACAAATGAAAACAGACCGACTAAAAGGTCTAACTTTCATCGTCACTAGACAAAAAACCTTTTAAAAACTTAGACGGATTTAGTTGTCATAGAAATAAGACCTGAGTTTTGTTGAAATTCATTTTATGTAATGTCAAATAATAAAACTTTGTATAGAAAAATTAAGGATAAAGACCTAGAAATACAACATTAAAATCGATAAGAGGAATAGTTATCCTCCAAAAATATATTTAGTTAAAATTCTTGACGGTTGGGTAAAAAAATTAAACGTCGATTGTTTTCTTGTATTCTTAAAGTAATATATTTGGTTGATTTATGATTACATGGTCAATCCTTAACTATCAACTTAGGTCAGTTCTAAAATAATTAGACCATGTTAGAAAATTCGAGGGTGTTTTTTGTTTGTTGGCATGACTGGATTTAGTTCCATTTTATTTAACAAGTCGCTACTCGAGCTAGAAAACTTAAGGAAAATTGAATTAAAATTTGAATAAAATGGTTCTAAAAGTAATCTTGATAACAAAATCAAAGGAACTCTACATTTTTTTTTAAATGGCGTTTATTACCTCGTGTTTCTGCCATTAGATTTAAAAGCAATAATAATATAAAAATCAACGTAAACTTCTAAAATTGTTGACGTTTCTGATCTGAAAGTAGGGAAAATTTTTGTGTTTTTAGTTAAAAAGTAGATAGTTCTTACATAAAGAAAAAAGAACGAAAAGGATGGTTAACCTAATATCCAAAAATAGAAGTATTCCGAAAAAATAATTAATAACTAACTTTTTAGCGAAACAACAAAACACTGATCACATAATTACATTTAAATTGCCAAACAAAGCTTAATAAAGACTACACGCTTATGGTGAAATATCAGGTTACAGAAAATCTTGTTACTTTTTGAATGCATTTTTGTCGGTATGCTTACTCGTTATTTTGGTTTACTGATAATACTACAACTATCGAACTAACATTGGCATAAACTTTCAAAATTTTTGGGAACTCTTAAAATTTAGGTTACATTATTTGTTAATTCCAGGATGACGTATTTTACTAATAGTCCTATTACGGCTCTTCAAATATTATATTATAGATGATATATGAATACGTCCACAAATTATCTCACCTTTCGTACCTTTAAAGAAAATTTAATTTTACGACTGCTTTAACATACATAATTGTGAGTTGCTCATGCATTAGAGCCATCCTTTGATGTATTACAATCCATTACGGCCGAAAAGGCATCCAGCGAGATATGTCTCCCAAACAATATGTTTACTTTATTTAATGAGGTGCTGGATCCAGAATACGGTCTTTTGTATATTTTGCCCCTGGCGAGATAACGTAGAAAAGACAGTTGTTTCTGCGAAACAGTATTATTTATGACTTCTGGTGATAAAAGCAAGAAGTTTTTTTCCATTTTGTTTTATGTTGTAGTTGAGAGCCTGACGTCGACTGGAAACAAATTATTTTTTATATTGATATAGACGAATATTCTTGTACGTGAAATTGACAATGCATTTGATACAGCTTGTTTTATATGATTTAGAATGTGTCGATTTGTAACATCTGATATACTGATAATGTCGCATCCAAACCAGATAATCCAAATAACAGCAAAATGTTTCTATAATAAATTCGACTAAATCTTACCATTTTTGGTGTGCTAAAACCGAAACTAAACTTATCTTTTAATACTAGTTCAAGTTTTAGAGATAGGTAATGTCTCCCTATATGTTAACAATGCAACCACAAGAATGCACGTGGTGTATTTGTATTGTTATAACAATAGAGGGGTGTGACGTTGGTAAATATACGTTTCCTCAAGTTAAGGAAATTTTTCACAACTTGGCAATACCGAATGGAACATCCCTAGAAATAACCCACCAAATATGAAGTCTCAACCCCCCAGGCTTAAAATAAGGGAAATAGCCACTAATGTAAATTGACTTTTATGTCTGGTTTGTACTGAACAGAACCTGTATACAAACAAATAGCAAACATCACTATTGCGAATATTATGGAACTGAATAGCAAATTCTCGAATATTCTCAAAAAATTGTCGTAGAATTCAATCTACAAGAACCTAAAAAATCATAAAAATAAAATAAACGTATAAAGACGTTTGAAATTCCGAGAATTAAATTGCGCGTTGTCGGCGAGAACGGCGCATAGACACAGACACGGACTGCTTTGGCGGACCGCGCTAAGCGCTGATTGGTTTCTTTTAAAAGACCCGACGGAGTGCCGAGAAAGTATAAATAGCACCCGATATAGTGATTCGTTAATAGAAGCTGATTGTTTTTTAAAGAGCACAGATCTCTCAAATTTCTTACACACACGCACACGAGTATCTAAGTCTTTTGAAGCATTTGCTCAGGCGAAACGTGAGATTCTCTGCCGTTGTTGATTAGTCTGGCACTTGCACCACGTCAGAGACAGGTACGGGGAATTTTCAATAGATGGGCCACTAGTCGGTAATCTCGCGAGAGATTGTTGTCAGTTTCCCTTCCAGAAGAAAAAATTAAACTGTTCAACACGTGAATAGGGAGTTTTAAATTTCCTAGAGGTTCTCCTAGAGCGCCCCTTTCGGCGTCAAGAGGATCACTTAGCTGTTTACGCTAGTGCAACGAGGGAGGCCGCTCTGCTTATGATGGCTTAAGAAGAGAGGTTCTTGGTTGTTCTAATAAGACGAGCAAGAATTCGATTCAAGAAAGAAGCTAAGAAGATTGCGGTACTAGAGGGCCAGGATTTCTCGTCTGTTAGGCGGAAATTCGTTAGAGGCGATCTCTAGTTGCTGATAACAGTTCAGTGCTAGGGGAGGAACCTCAAAGTAAAGTCTTCAGTTAAATAAAAGCCGTGAAATACATAATTTAGTAAAATTCCAGTGCCGTCGGAAAAAAAAATAAGTTTTTTTCCACAGTCGATTTTTTTTTTAATTGTTGCGGACACTGAAATTAATATACGGAGTATTCACGCGCCTGTTTCTACGGATAAAATAATTTGCAGAAATTCAATTGCGTAAAGGAAACCTGATAGCGACATACCCAATTTCGATATTCCCGATTGCGACTTAAATAATTTTTTATCAAGAGAAAATTAGTGACAACCTGACAGTGACATCGTAAACTGATAGTTTGCGCTTAACACAAAAACAAAAAATTTTCGCAAAAATTGAATTTCGGAAATTTTATTAAGAGTCCCAATACTACATTTTAATTTCGACACAAAACTTAAGAGTCCCAATCTAAAAAATTTTACTGCAAAAAAATTCTATAAGAGCTCAAGTCTATTAAAAAAAAACAAATTCAAGTAAATATTGGCCAAGTTTTTATCCAACCCAAATTTTATATACTTAATTTTTCTCATATATTAAGTATATTAAAACCCAGCCCTCCGTGATTTTTGTATTTTTATATAAAACATTCCAATTTAAGAATAAAAATAATTTATTCAAAAATGTCCAATCCCTTCTCTCACAGTTCATTTCGGTCTGATGAAGCGGGTGGCATTTGAAGCTGTCCGGGTGGTTTTGATGGGCGGCCCCTCGTAAGGTTGCGCCAGACCTAACAGGATTCTATACTCATAATGAATCTGAAATACCCCGAATAAATCAAAATACTCAATTAAATCCTAACACTTTAATTTCCCCAACGAACGCACACCAAAAATGACCAAATTCCTAATACGCAAGTCATTCACAGCTCGTATACATCGTTCGCGTTCGATCGAATCGCACTTCGTGGCGTTCTCGCGGAAAATGCGATCTCCATGAATACTTTTCCTGAAACGACGGACGTAAATATACGACAAAATATGGAAGCCGTATTAGGGTATATAAGCAGCTACAAAGTGAAGCGGTTAGGCACTCAAAGTTAGTAAGTCAAATCGAATAGTTGAGATTGTAAGATGTCTCAAGAGTGTGTAAATAAATCAGATTACTTTTGGTTTGTTTGTGGTGAGGTGACTTATGCGTCTCAGAGGCGGTCTATTACCCCATTAATAAAACAAGCATATAAGATTTACTTCGGTTGCAATATTTGGGATCAAGACAAAAAATGGGCGCCACATATCTTCTGCAATACATACGCTTCAAGTCTCGGAAACTGGTTAATTAGAAAAAATGATCTATGCAGTTTGCTGCTCCAATGATCTAGAGAGAGCCTTCAAATCGTGTTATTGATTGGTATTTGTGCATCATACCTCATACTGGGCAAGGCACAGGTATATTCAAAAAGAAAAAGTCGATTAACAACTATCTAAGTTAATCATCTACCCTGAGATCTGTGCCTCATAGTGACGAACTTCCTATTCCAGAAACCCCAGGAATATTCACCGACGAATCAGATAATAACGGTACAACGATTTCTCAAGAAGAATATATGCCATTAATCAAGAGATCCTGATTTCACACTCATCACTTTATATCACCAACAACACAAAAGCATCAAGACTGCAGCCTTGGAACTTATTAGAAGATGATGCTTCAGTATGCGTAAACGTCATAAAGACCTAGCACCAACATGAAAAAGAACTTGGTTTTCTGCAATAACCTTAGCGGATTATTGGCGGCTTTAAATATAGACTACACCCAGAGGTATGGAGATTTTTTATAGACAGTTCAACATTGAGTTTAAAAGCATTATTATTGCATATGGGAAAAATTTTACCACCTATTTCTCTTGGATATGCAGTTCACATGAAAGAATCATACGATAATATGAAATGCTTATTGACAAGTATAAAATACGATGAGCACCAACGGCAGATCTATGACGACTCAAAGATGATTGAACTTTTACTTGGAGTGCAACTGATCTACACCAAGTTTTGCACTATCAAATATTGAAAAAAATGTTTGGAATAACTTTCACCTCGTGGTCACCAATTTCTTCGGAAATAAAAAAGCTGACAATTACGATACTCCTGTTGAAAATATGCCCTCATCGTATCAAAAAATGGATTGCAATATATCTCTAAAGATCCATTTCCTACACTTACATCTGGACCTTTTTCCTGACAACTGCGGGGCTGTAAGTAATGAGTGCGGTGAATGTTTCCAACAGGATATATCAACAATGGAGAAAAGGTACCAGGAAAAGTGAAATGCCTTCATGCTTGCCAACTATTGTTGGACTCTTGTTAAAGATACCCCAGAAACAATTCACAAAAGAAAAGAAAAAAGACAGAATATTTAGTGTGCCTACAAGTGTAAAAATATGTTTTTTTAATATTTTGTTAAAAAATAAAATAAAAAAAACTCGTTCTTGAAAAGTGCAACTAAGTATTTAATGTCATTGTCATTTTTGTGTTCAGCGCAATAAATAAACCCGAAATTTGTTGAGTTATGAGTCGAATCTATTTAAGCGTCGAAATTTACTTTTGGAATGGAATAGACTTACATTGTTGCGTGTACTATCGGTTTACACAACCTACGCATTGAAATAACTACGTACTTATTACTTGTTGTATCTTGTAAGACAAGTGCATTATTTTGTTAATTTTGGGGGATTGAACACAAAAATTACAAGGAAATTAAAAACTTATTTGCAATTTTCAAGAACAAGTTTTTTCTTTTTTAATAAAATAATAAAAAATATATACTTTTACACTTGTAGAGACTCTAAATATCCTGTTTTTTGCTTTTTTTTTTGTGAATTGTTCCTGAAGCATCTCTAACAAGAGTCCAACACCAGTCGGCAAGCATAGAAGTATTCCACTTTCCCTGATACCTTTTTTCCATCCTTGATATATCCTGATGGAAGCGTTCAACGTGCTCATCACTTGTCAGGAAAAAAGTTGAGATGTGCGCGTAGGAAATGGATCGTTAGAGACATATTGCAACCCATTTTTTGATACGCTGACAGCATATTTTCAACAAGAGTGACGTAATTGCCAGCTTTTTTATTTCCGAAGAAATTAGTGACCATGAGACGAAAGTCATTCCAAGCATTTTTTTCAGTATCTGATAGAGTGCTTTCAAAATATTTGGCTTTCAGAATATTTCGAATCTATGACCCAACAAAAACACCTTCTTCAAATTTTGCATTACTTAACCTTAGGAATTTCTGACGCAGGTACTGAAAATCTGGTCTGTATTCAGTGCCTTAACAAAGTATTTCATTAGGCCCAATTTGACATACATTGATGGTAACAAAATCTTTTAGGGGTCCACCAATGGTATATGTTGAATATTCTTTTCACCTGGCTCTAATGATTATCGAACGGACCAGTCTTTCCTCTTGTAATAAAGTGTTTTTGCCCGACTGTCCCATTTACACAAAAAAACAGCAAATCTTGGTGTAGACTAACTGCAACCCAAGTAAAAGTGTAATCAGCTTTAAGTCGCCACAGATCTGCCTATGGTGCTCATCGCATTTTATACTTGTCAATAGCTACTTCTTATTAGCTTACGATTCTTTCATGTGAACTGCATATCCTACAGAAATAGACGGTAAAATATATGCAAAATTGCCGTTTTTAAACTTAATGTTGACCTGTCTATAAACAATTTCCATTTCTCTGGCTTGTAGTAGCCACCAATAAACCACTAATGTTATTGCAGAAAATCAAGTTATTTTCTATGTTAAAAAATGCTGCTAGGCCTTTATGGCGTTTGCGAAAAAAACATACTGAAACATCGTCTTCTAATAAGTTTCACTGATGCAATTTTGATCCTAGTAACTCTGCTTCACTTTTTGAAAGTTCTAAGTCTCTCACAAAATCGTTTAATTCTGACTGGTTGATTTTATGCGGTTGGCGGTATAACGTGCTAGTGAAATCAGGATTTCTTCATGTTGATGGCATATCTTTTTCTTGAGAAATAGTTGCGTTATTATTATCTGATTCATAATGATCGAATCTTTCTTGGAGTTCTCGAATAGAAAGTTCGTCATTATGGGCACAGGTCTCATGACAGATGGTATATTTAGATAGTTGATTTTTTCTCCTTGGATATACCTGTGCCTTACTCAACACGAGGTATGATGCAGAAATAGTAATAATTAACATGATTTGAAGGCTCTCTCTCTCCAGATCATTTAGACAGCAAACCGCATGATCGTTTTTTACCATTTAACCAGTTTCCTAGACTTGAAATTCATGCATTACTGCAGGTATGTGGCGCCCACTGTTTGTCTTGATTCCCAATATTGCAACTGAAATAAAGCTGATATGCCTTTTTTATCAATAGAGTAATAGACCGCTTCTGAGACGCAAAAGTTACCTTACCACAAACCTTACAGAAGTGATCTGGATTGTTTACATATTTTCGAGATATCTTACAACCTCAACTATTCGATTCGATTCACCCCTCCGCTTTATAGCTACTTATATACCCAAATATGGCTTCTATATTTTTAGAGAAAAAATTTTCTTAGCTTGAGGAAAACGTATATTTAGCAATGTTGCACTTCTCAATTGTTATTACAATACAAGTATACCACGTATATTCTTGCTATTACATTGTTATATATATATATATATATATATATATATATATATATATATATATATATATATATATATATATATATATATATATATATATATATATATATATATATATATATATATATGATATATGATATCAGTTATTTCTAAATCTTGAACTAATATTAAACAGATAAATTTAGTTTCGGTTTTAGCACATCAAAAATGATAAGAGATAGTCGATTTTATTTCAGATACGTTTTGGCTGTTGTCCAGTATCATTATAGGAAATATTTGTAAAGGAGTGTTGTCATCTACAATAACTATACAATATCAAAATAAAATGATTTCTTTTTTTTATTCTTTAGTTACTTATTTTTTAATAACTTTGTAGTCTTATAATTATCGTATATTATTCTGCTTATACGTAAGGTTACGTGCTATTACTATTATCTAAACCTGTTTCTAAAGTCCACTTAAAACACAAATTAATTTAGTGATTATGTCAAAGAAACAATATGTTTACTTTATTTAATGAGTTACAGGATTCACAATAGCCTCTTTTGTAATTTTTCGCCCGGCAGGAAAGAGGGAAAAAGACCGGAACAAAAATTTACCCAAGATTTGACAAAGATATATTTTTTATTCTTTTTAAGGAAGTAGGAAAATCGCTAAATTTATCATTAAAGTCAATTTAACAAAGCAATTCATATTTTTAAGGATCATTTGACAAATATTTAACTAATGAAATTATGAATAAATGGAGAATAAAAATGAGTTTCTAAGAGGGCAGGATAGTTTAATAGTGTATCGCTGGAAGATAATAATATCATTCTTATCAGAGAAAAAAATAGCTTTTAAACTGTAAATTGTATTTTTAAAATTTAAAACTTGGTTAACCTATTGTAGCACTTGTCAATTCAAACTACCTACCGTCAATTTACATCGATTGTTAAGTTAGACCATGTTGTTAATATAAAGTATCGCACCCCACTTCCACACCAATTAGCAAGGTAGAACCGTCAAATCTGATTTAACTCAAGCTAAATAATATATTTTTGTTGGAAGATGAGTTACTCCCTTTGGATCATAAGAAGGGCATTGTCTCTGTCTATAGTCCCTATGGTCACTTTCTTAGTTAGATTTTACCTAAGTTTCTGTAAAATCAAAAAAGACAATACATTGAAAAATCTTATCACTAAGTTCTCAATGCCAATTGTTACATCTTTCAGTCTGACCCAAGAACTGAATCAGAAGCGTCATGATGTAATCATTAGATTGAGGAAATCTATCTGTGGAAAAATCTTCTTTGAGATTCATGTGGTTAGTTGTTAGTGAACAGCACTAATATACACAGTTCGCTCAAAAAGTTCCGGGACTAATTTTTTTGCGAATGAAAACAAGAGTTTAGAAAAAGATTTTATTTACTTTTCAACGTAACCCCCTCCTCGTTCTATACTAATTTTGCTGCGCTCGTATAGCAGCTGGAGCGACGTGGAAAAATCCTCTTCTGGAATAGCTTTCAGAGCCCTGGTCACATTTCTTTGAATCGCCTAAACGTCTTCAAAACATTTTTCCTTCGCCATCTTAAATTTAGGGAATAAAGAGAAGTCCGCCGGAGCCAGACCTGGTGAGTAGGGCAGATGATGAATCATGGAGACCGACTATATATATATATATATATATATATATATATATATATATATATATATATACATATATATATACATATATATATATGTATATATATATATATATATATATATATATATATATATATATATATATATATATATATATATATATATATATATATATATATATAACTAAATAGATAAGTTTTTGTCCATGTAATTTAAAATAAAATAGAATAAAATCTTGGCTAAGCGGACGTGAAATTTGCCAATCCACATCATTCTCGTGTTAAAAAGTGCGGAGCATTTCAAAGTATGGAAAAACTCCTTTCAAGATGTAAAATAAATATACCAGCTTTGAAGAAGCTCACTATATAGAGCGAAACGTCAGAAAAAAAAATTGTTGTCCTTTGTTTCTCTAATGGAAAAACCTATACCCAAGAAAATATAAAAAAAAAAATATTTAACAAAGGTTTAAGATACAAAAATAAATTATATATATATATATATATATATATATATATATATATATATATATATATATATATATATATATATATATATATATATATATATATATATAAGTTTTCTGGTATTCCGTGTGTGTGCTGAGTCCTCAGCTCACCTGTTTAACCTGTTTATCCAAAGGCTCGCTTACAAGTCCAGAAAGCACATATGGTCTTCTTGTCTCAAGCCTCTATATAGTCATTCCAACTCAGTCCTGAATCCAGAATTATTGAATATTTAAACCATCTGCGTATAGCGCATTTAACAGATTGTTCACTACAGGATCCACAGCAGGGATCAAAAAAAAACCTGCGAGTTGTTTGCAGTGCTCTAACTGCTGCATTGTTAAGTTTAGCATATATTATCTTTTGAGTCAATATTACTCTGATCCATACGACCACTGTCGGTTTAAAACCTCGCCTTTAACAAGAATTGCATATCGAATCGTGATATATGTTATCGAACTCCCATACGATGTCGATGTAACGCTATGTCCGAGGATTTTCCTGCTTGATATTTAAATTGTTAGAAAGGAAAATGTACTATTACTCCCGCTTTGATATGTCGATTCATCATTTTTTCCAATGTCTCCAGTAACAAACTACTCGAGCTTGTATGACGGAATGACTTATGATTTGTGTAGTCTGTTTTTCCTACCTTAGGAATAAAAACTACTTTTGTCCTCCTCTACGCTACTGTATGCACTACAAGTCATTTTTTCGATTAGGTTGTATTTCTGATCGTTATCAAGTGTAAACTGAATGTTTTGTCTTCAGGCTACCAGCTTATATAGAGACTGTGTCCATTAAAGCTTGCGCTTCACTGTACACACCTCAAACATTTTATGTTACGAAATAGTGGTTGCCAAAGATTAGGTATCTCAATACTAGTTTTACTCAAGATTCAATTTTTATAGCAAACATTAAATCCGATTTACAACAGAATGGTTATCCTTTCAAATTAATTGACGATGTTATAAATAACTTTAGAACAACGACCACTGGACAGCAAAAAACATATTCCTTCTTCACAATTCCGTACATTAAAGGAACTATGGAGGAAATAAGACGAATTGCCAGAAGTTAAAATATAAATATAAAAAGAGTTCATTTAACAAAAACGAAACTAAAACCTACAGATAAGAAAGAATGTGTTTACAAAGTTCCATGTGAGAGTGGTGAAATATACATTGAAAAAACCACACGACCACTAGAAGTTAAAATTAAGGAACATAAAACTCATACACAAAAAGGGGAAACGTCGCGATCAGGTATTGCAAAACACGCTTGGGATAGACAACACCATAAGAACTGGTCTGAAGCTGCGGCGATATATGTGGAACCCAACATGAAGAAAAGAAAATTTATAGAAGCAGCTTACATTAAAAATAATAATGGAATTTTCTGTAAACCCAGTGTTGAGATACCTAATCTTTGGCAACCACTACTTCATAATAGTAAATCATTGAGGTGTGTACAGTGAAGCGCAAGCTTCAATAGACACAGTCCCTATATAAGCTGGTACCTTTAAGACAAAACATTCAGTTTATACTTGATAACGATTAGGGATACAACCTAATCGAAACGTTCGTAATAACGAACAAAAATAACGACAATGCATGTCCGACAACCACATTTTAGTCAATGGCATAAACATGTTGTGATTTAAACTGGAGACTAGGCGAGCGGAAAAAAGTTCTATTTAGCGATGAAATGCGATAAAAGGCTCCTAATTCTGGTGGAGTGAAACGTGTAAGGAGACCAATAAAGTTTATTCTCAAATAAATTTTAACAATATTTAAATACAGTAATGTATGCTATTGTTAATGAAATATAATGGGCCCTTTCAAATTCATTAATGAAGTTACGAATTGATTTGTCTATAGCAAAATGTAATGCTCCATTATGCAGAGTGGAAAATGCCATTGCGTTTTATTTTCCAATATAATAGCAGTCCAAAACACTTTTCAGGAATTGTTCAAGAGTGATTTCAAAAAAATTATGTTTAGATTTTATGGTAGCCAGCTCCCAGATCTTAACCCCATTGAAAACCTGTAAAAAGAAGTAGAACATCGTATTCTTACAAAAATATTTTTAAATAAACAACAGTTTGTAGGTATTATTCAAAATTTGATTATATCAGTATCGCGATGTTGTCGGCCAGTAATAAGTCATAATGGATTTTCTATTAACTAGTAACATAACACTTAGCTTCTGTAATTCTTAAATGTGTTTAATGTATTGTATCGTAATGTATAAAATAGCAAACTTTAATTATGTCACATATACTTTCGTCAATTTTTGTAATTATGTAAACATATATTTTGTTTAAAGGTTACCAAAATGTTGTAAAATATTGTAAGATAAGAATCAATTTAATATCATCGAAAAGTAAATTCCAGCTCTTCTTCCATGTACTTCCTTTTAGACTGATTGATACTTAATGGAAAAAAATAAGATAAAATCAAGCAGAAAATTTTAAACTGAACATTAAACTTTTTTTATATCTTTAAAAATAAACACAAAGCTTTCACTCATCTCCTGAATTCAGGGAAAATGTAAAAGTCCCTTCGGGTTGTCCAGTAGACGTCGTACTACGCATTAAAAAAATATTTTTAAGGGACTCATATTTTTACAAACGACATAAGTTTGCTGGAAAAGGTCTACGTTAGAGGGTCAAGTGATAAGTGGAAGGACGGGTCGAGTACGACAACTGATTAAATAAAACGATAGAAGTAATGTTATATGGTCAACAAGAGAAATTCTTTATATGCTGGTCATATGAAGAAACATTTTTCACCCTACCCACCTAACTAAAAATAAGTGTTTTTTTTAAAGAAAGGTTTTGCGTTGTAATAATGAACCTTGTAAGCGGAAGGGAAGAAGAGATTGTTAAACGAAAATACTGATTTCGTTTTAATAACAGGGAAAATAAAATCAAAATTAGTATCAATATGAGCGGATTAAAATCAACAAAAATAGTAGAAAGCCAAATATTTTTTGGTTGATTTTGTCTTCTTCATCGGCATACAAAGAAATATTGAAAAAGCTATTGAATTTTAGGTTAGAGTAAAAATGTGGATTATCTAACCATCTCTTTTGATTGATTGGTATTAGATGAGGTTTGATTAATATAGCCAGAAAACGCAAAAAATGAAATTTTAGGGAAATATAAAGAAATTAACTTCAAGATTCTTAGACTTCTATATACGAATAAAATTTTTATAAAAAAAATTGATCCGCCTTCTAAAAGTGCGCTGAAAAGTGAAAAATAACTAGAAATTTTTATATGAAATTGAAATTTTTTAAGTCTGCGCCAAATTAATACCTGACAAAATGTGATTCGCATCAACAGATTAAAAATGTTTTATTTGTAATTGCTTTCTTACTCTAATTTGTATATATTAGTAGTTATTTATTTCATTTAGAAATAATTTGGCGCCGACTTCAAAAATTTCAATTTCTTATAAAAATTTCTAGTTATTTTTCACTTTTCAGCGCACTTTTAGAAGGCGGTTCAATTTTTTTTATAAAAATTTTATTTTTCGATTTTTAGTTCTGAATTCATTACGATATTCATAAATTATTTGAACTAAGTGCTAATTGAGATTAGTGTACCTCGCAATGACTCCAAGGTGGCAAAGAAGTACCCATTTTATCCAGAATTGTAAATCACCCTAAAATGAACCACTAAAAATTCTTCGATTCTTAGAGTTCACCAAATACCAATGAAATTGTGTCAAACAAATATATAGTCTGTCATAGTAAATCTACTGTCTTAAATTTTAAATTAATTTAAGATTGGTAATATAGGCGTCAAAGTCTTCCAATATCGACATTTAAAGAACTTGAGACGTAAATTTCTTAGCCCGACATATTTTATATTGCATATTGATGTTGTATACGCCCCAAGAACCCCGCAATATCAATTTTAGATAAAACCGGAAAATGTCAAATTGTTAGTCATATTGTATCTTATCAACCTAATAGTTGTAAAAAATTTACTTCCAATTCGTAATACAACATCCCCAACTCCCTAACACCAAATCTGAAAAAATGCGCCATATTGAATTTCACAAAAATAATTTTAACGTATTAATCTAATCTAAACCCTTCAGAGCCCCCTAGAACCAATTTTAGATGAAATCCAGAAATTTTAAATTTCTAAATGGCCATATTGCATCTGACATATTAGATTTTCTTAAAATAATTTTATATTTGCTATTTAGATGCTTAAAAATGATTCAGATCCACATTTGCAAAAAAAAAATGTAAAATTTTAAGTCAGCTATATTGCGTTCGCCATATTGAATCCAGAAAAAAATAATATTAAATTCATAATTTACACCCTTAAGAACCCTTTATATCAGTTTTGGAGAAAGTCGAAAAATGTAAATTTTTTAGGGCACCATATTGAATCCGCTAGATTGAGTTTTTCAAAAAATATATTAATTTTGTAATTAACACTAATAAAAATCCCCCAAAACTTACTTTAGACAAAATCGAGAGATGTAGAATCTTTAATCCTCCATCTTAGATCCGCCATATTTAATTTTTTTTTTAATATCAAATTCGTAATATCGTAACAAAATCGGACAAAATTAATTTTTATCCACCATATTGGATATTCCATATTGAATTTTTTAAAAATAATTTTAGATTGGACATGTGTGACCCCGAAAACTCTTCCGTACCAATTTTGGTGAAAATCGGACGAAATTGATTTTTTTGTCCACCATATTAGATCCACCATATTAAATTTTTTTAAAATAATTTCAGATTCATTATGTGAGACCCCTAAAACTCTCCGATACCAATTTTGGAGAAAGTCGGACAAAGTTGATGTTTTCGTCCGCCATATTGAATTCGCTATGTGCAACCTTGAAACCTCCCCCATACTAATTTTGGAGAAAATTGGACAAGATTAAATTTTTTTGTCCGCCATATTGGATCCGCCATTTTGAATTTTTTTTAAATAATTTCAGATTCGTTGGGTACAACCCCGAAAATTCCTCCATGCCAATTTTGGAGAAAATCAGACAAAATTAATTTTTCTGGCCGCCATATTGTAAGCGCCATCTTGGATTTTACTGCACCAATTCCATTTAAAAAAAAAATGGAACCACCGCAGCAACTTCCTGAACATACACAAAAAATTTCATTCAAATCGGTGTAGCCGTTCCGGAGTAATCGGTGTACATACATAAAAAAAACATACATAGTCGACGAATTGAGAACCTCCTTCTTTTAGAAATCGGTTAAAAATGAATAAAACCCTTCAATTTTTAAGATATTTTAAGAGAGACAGGTATACTAGAAACAGAACATTGTCAGGACACATCAAGAGTCAAGGATTTTGTCATAGACAGGAGTTCAACTGAGGATATTTATACAAACATCCGAGAATTTCAAGTGAATGAGTCAAATTAAAAAGGAAATGTTAAAAATTTTTATTCAAAATTCGAGAAAGTATTTTTTTCAAAATGAAACTTGACTATTTTCGAATAAAAGTGAATTAAAATTAATGGTAAAATCGATGAAACGAGAAATAGGTCCCAGTTTGGGAAAAATATATATTATATTAAATGCTGACACCAATGCTGATTTTGTGAACGTTAAAATTTTCTCTTATGTTTTCCATGGTGAATTTGATTAGTTTTACCTTATTTTTGCTAATATTCATGTTTTGGGTAACGCAATATCATTTTCATTATGCATTTCTCATAAATCTTTCGTATAACAGCATACTAGTTGTTACATTTTTGGGTTTTACTATAACTCTAGCTATCCAAATTTTTCCTCCTAGCAAATCTTCTTCCCAATCCGATTATTTTCATTATCATTCTGTAATTTACCTACAAGCAATACAGCCTTTCTAGCGTGATTAATAGGTCGTTGACTCTACATCACTATACTAGGTTGTTAATATTTAGATAATGATTTTGTTATAAGATATCATATCATTTTCTTGGCGGATATTCGAGTAAAATTCGTGCATTTATCCATTCTTATGCCCCATTCTTTTGGGTAGTAGCGTGTTGGGTTGTGGTTACTGTTTTGTAATTTTTTGGAGAAAGTTTGGACGGGCAAGTAATGCCGTGGCAGAAAATGTGTATTTCTTAATTTAAAAATAAAAATAAACAATGAATTCTTATCTGAGTCAGAGCCGAAAATGCTAACGACTAATTAAGTAGCAAATCTCTTCCGGCCCTTGTATGTTATCTCAAGTCTCTTCAGGTCAGTTTTATACTGCTGTTTCTATTAGATTGGTACCCCTGTAACATTTTCTTTGACACTTAAAGGAAGCAGCGTGTCGCACAAGCTTGAGGCTTGCCTATAAAATGGAGCCTTTTCCCCCTCACTTTCCAGCTTATTGCTGGATTTGGGTTCGAAATGCTAGTTTAAATTTTCCGGTATCAATTTAGTATCATTAGATTTGAGTTTTTGTGCCTGTTTGGCGTTTTTTTCTTGGCGTTTTCGAGACAAAACCTAGAAACAGGAATTTTTTGTCAGTCTAAAGTACGTTTTTAACAAGGAATCAGTGTAGGCCCCCGGAAATCGGGGTCCATCCTATGGGTTCAAACATCACTGCTATCCACCCCGAGGGTATTTTTTTTTGTTGCTGTTAACCACCTTACAGTTTTGAATATCACACCTATACACCTTAGGAGCTTACTGTACTACCCTCAGGGCTTGTTATTAGCTCTGTGCCCTGCGTGTTCCTGTTGATGATCCGGCAGAGCCTTTACCGGAGCCGAGAAGGTAACAACGGACAAACACAGACAAACCATTTGTATTTATCTCCTTTTTCTCTGTGTATTTAATTAAGTTTGATATTCTTTTAATATTTTTTAACATCTAGCTTATGCTACAGTTGAATTTTAATTAAAGATTTTTTATTATATCAAAATATTACCCAGTTTTATTTGAACTGCATGCTGCTTGTATATGAATCTTTTGTATATTGTTGATAGCTAATTTTAAAGAGTATAGTTAAAAACTAGTCACAAACAACACCGTGAAAGGTTTCTGCATTCACTTGGCAGTGGCGCCATTATTTTCCTACTCCTACTCTCCAACATATGGTTTAGCTCGTCATTTCCGCTTGCTGGTGTTGCTACTACCCTTCAACTGTACTCTAATGTTTTTTCTTTTTTTAATTAAATTTACTTTATCTTTCACCCCATTGTGAGGTTTTTCGCCTCGCGCATTTTAAAAACCAGTGTAGCAAGTTGGCGCCCGACGTGAGGTCATAGCGAACAACACGGAGGTTAAGAATCTCATGCCCATAAGCGAATTATTTTTTTTTCTGTAAATCAAAACTCGCTGATTACTCATACAACGAGAATTGTGACCTTTTTGAAAAGTAGATATCTTACATCACATTTAGATGAATCATTACTAATTGTGCTAGACAATGCTTCTTACCATTCTTATACAGTAAATTAGCAGCAAAACTCTTCCTGGTACAAAATGGACATATTTCAGTGGCTGCTTTAAGGATATGTAAATTTTGAGGAAACACAAGTATAAGTTTTTGTGGTCACCACTGCCAAAGAACTCAATTCATGTCAGATAAAAGAAGCTGGGAAAAAAGTCTCGCACATATAATGGAGATCAACTGAAAGGGAGCTCTAGAATACGTAAAAAAATTATCCTGGATTGGTGGGAAAAAGAAGAGATACTGAATGATCAACTTAAACAACTTTGGTAAGTGATGAATGTACTTTGAAGAAAACCCCTTGTCTTCTGCTCCTCTAAAACCTAAATTTTGGTGCAGATATGTAGACGACACGTTTGTAGTTTGGCCGCATAGCGCAAATAAACTCCATAATTTCCTGGATCATCTAAATCAACAACACCCTACCTTAAAATTCACTATGGAAACTAAATCAAATAGTGTCCTTCCCTTCCTTGATGTATTAGTACACGGGAAAGAGAATGACAAATTAGGACATTCTGTGTACAGAAAACCAATACATCCAAATTGATATCTCAATGCAACATCACATCATCATCCTTCTCAAAAACAACCCATCATAAACTCTTTGGCATATAGAGTACTTTCAATATGTGACGAAGAGTCACTGAAATCAGAAACAGAAAAACTGACTAATGTTCTGAGAGGCAACGGATATTGCGCTAAAGATATAAGACGTTCTATTAATAAATATAAAAACCCAATTCCTCAACAAAATGTCATAAATGGACAGTGTGGTCTTACCTTACATACACGGAATCACCGACAAGATTGATAGATTGCTTCGAAAATCAAACATACGGACAATTTTCAACACATGTAAGAAAATTGGACAATGTTTGAAGTCTCCAAAGGACGCAATTCCATTTCAAACAGAAGACGTTTACAAGATACCGTGCTCTTGTGGTAAAGTATATGTAAGTGAAACAGGACGGTCTATATCCACTAGGCTTAAGAAACATGCAAGATGTATAAAAAAAAACAAATTGTACAATCTGCAGTAGCTGAACACCAGCATTGTTCAGTTAACACTTTTAATGTAAAAGAAACTAAGGTGATAGCATCAGTACCTGGTTTCTCTAAACGTAAAATTAGAGAATCAATCGAAATATGTAAATATCCAAATAATATATATAGAGATGCGAGTTACAGTCTACATCACACAGTCGGGTATAAATACCGGTCTGTTGCTCCTCGATGGTCATTTAGTGTTCCAATCTTGTGGAGTAAAGATCACTGAAGATGCCCGGTGCAATCGTAGGCGAAACGTCGGATAATAGTTCCAATTTGACACGGTCTAAACCCAAGAACCATGATTTTTAACTTGACCAAAGCCGTGAAAGCTTCCGTTCTTCGTCATCAATTATCTTTAAAGTTGAAACGACAAATGGTTCTTACAACAATAAGAATAAATGTGGCTTTAGGAACGAAAGCAGGAGTACGGTCGGAATGAGCCATGTCAGGAGAGAACGCTCAGTGCGGGTTGAAACCTTTGTGCATGGGAGAAAGTTTATACGTGGATGCGTGCTTTACAGAGAAGGGTAATTTTGCCCCACAAATGAGACCACCACGAATTGAAAGAGAGGAATATATTTGCGGCGGACGGTAAACTCTGCCTCAGTTAAATATTAATACCAAATCCGAGATCGTACGATTTATCTAAAACTGTCGCTCGAGCTTTAAATTAGCATCTGATCAAGACAATCGAGCAAGAGGTCTTTGCATTAATCGAACAAAATAAACTGTTAACCTATTATCATTAAAGTTCATATTCCGCCGTATTGTTTTCCATATTCAGAATATATTTGGGGCTATGATTTTAATAATTTGATTCGAAAATAGCAACTTTTCTAGTTAAATCGAATGATGAAATACCAATACTTTTTAAGATCTAAATGTTAAAATACAATATACACGGGACAGAGTTTCAAATTCTATCCATGTTAATATAATTTCAATTAACTATTGTATTAGTATTAGACCAAATAATTATATTACATTAAATTTTCCAATCTTCTATCTAGTCTTAACAAAAATTTAGATTGGTATTTAATAATAACATCAATGGAAATCAGACAATTTTTTTAAAGAAATCGCGTTAAAGCAAGTAAAATCGTTGAACATAATTTTTTTTTAGCATTTTTCATATTATTTCTATAGTTAAACTGTTTCATAATTAAAAGAATCAGAAACTTAAAAAAAAAAAACATTAGTAAGAAAATGGTCACTTTAGAATCAGACGAAATCGATAAGTTTTCAATAAAAAGACAATTTTAAAATTTTTATTTTCAATAGCCGCTTGTGGCCTATACATTGGTAGTTTTAAACAGACCATTGGTTTAAAAGTTGAACTACACGTAGGAACATAAAGAGTTTTTCTCTGTAGCTACACAAAAATACAATACTTTTAAGCTAAATTTGTATTAAATTGGTTCATATGTCAGTGTATTTTATTTTTTCTTCTTCTTTTTCTTATTTAAGAATAGTGCTTGTTGATATTGTATATCAGACTATTATTGTTCTTACGATATCGACCATTATATCATCTCTATTGAGAGCGACTTGGTAGTTTTCTCCTTGCAGTTTTCTATTTCGTACTATCCGTCTTCTGAGACCATTCCAATTTCCTCGACCTTCCTTTATTCATCCAACCATATTCTTGATTTTTCATTATCCTGTCATATCGGAATATCGTTTCCTATTATTTGTATATATCTTCTTTGAACTCCCATTTTCATTATCTTTATAACATTAGTTATCCGTATTTGATTGAATGCTTTGGTTAGGTCGATAAAGCACATTTGTGCTGGAAGTTTCTATTTCAGAGCCAACCATCTGGTGAACAATGAATATTTCGTCTATTGTAGTCTTTTTTCTCTGGAAACTCTGTTGTTCCTCTTCCTAATGTATGACTTCTTCTATTCTATTTATTTTTAAATTTTTTATATACTGCATCATGTAAAGGGTGTTTTTTATAGAGGTATAAAACTTTAAGGCAACACTTTTTTAACTGGCAGCCATTTTGTCAGCTGTCAAGTGATTTATGTTTAGTTTGGTTTGGCATTTCAACATGAATAGACTGACGCCAGAACAACCCTTCCAAATTGTGCAAATTTATTTTGAAAATCATGGTTCTGTTCGAAATACGTATCGCGCAGTACGTCCATTTTACGGTCAACATAATCGTCCATCAGAGCAATTAATTCGATTAACTATGGAACGTTTTCGCACCACGTTTACTTTAAAAGATAATACGCATCCATAGAGACGTCGTACAGTGCGTACAGAAGAAGTCATTGCTGCTGTAGAGCGTAGCGTAGAGGAAGACCCGAATCAGTCTATTTGCCATCGTGCACAGGAATTGGATATGTGTCCATTCACTTTATGGAAGATTTTGCGGAAAGGTCTTGGTTTGCGTGCTTACAAAATCCAACTCGTGCAAGAATTGAAGCCACACGATCACCTAGCAAGGCGTAGATTCGGTAAATGGACCCAAAACAAGATTGCCGTTGATTCCGATTTTCATAAGCGAATTTTGTTTAGCGATGAAGCTCACATTTGTTTGAATGGATACGTCAATAAACAAAACTGCCGTGGAGTGTTGGAGTGATGATAATTCTCAATTATATGTTGAGACACCGTTACATCCAGAAAAACTGACTGTTTGGTGTGCTTTATGGGCTGGTGGAATCATTGGTCCGTACTTCTTTAAAAACGATGCTGGTCAGAACGTTACAGTCAATGGTGATCGCTATAGAGCCATGATTACTGACTTTTTCGTTCATCAATTGAACAACCATGATGTGCAGGAGCTGTGGTTTCAACAAGACAGCGCAACATGTCACACAGCTCGTGCCACAATTAATTTATTGAAGGAAGCATTTGGTAACCGCATAGTTTCACGTTTCGGACCCGTGAATTAGCCTCCAAGATCGTGCGACTTAACGCCGCTAGACTATTTTCTGTGGGGATATGTGAAGTCGCTAGTCTACGCCGATAAGCCCGAAACGATTGATCACTTGGAGGACAACATTCGCCGCGTTATTGCCGATATACGGCCACAAATGTTGGAAAAAGTCATCGAAAATTGGACCTCCAGATTAGACTACGTCCGAGCAAGCCGTGGCGGTCATATGCCAGAAGTCATATTTAAATTATAATGCCAGAAGGTTATCTTTCGAATACAGTAAATTTCATGTCAATTTAAAAAATTCATCTTTGTTTTATTCCATTTAAAATTTCTATACCTCTATAAAAACACCCATCATCCTTCTGTAAATTTGCTGGGATTGTTTTGTTGCATTTTTTTGAATATCAAGATCCAGATCATTTTTTCCATCTAGTGGAACTGTACCGCTTTGTAGAATTTTTTACATAGTCGTTCTAGTTCCACAAATAATGTTTTGCCACCATATTTCAGCTAATTTGTTATGTTGTCGATACTAGGTGATTTTCGATTTTTAAGTATTTTCTGCTATTTCGTGTCCATGTCGGTGATTATCTGGTTGTTGATTTTTTCTTTGTACGTTTGCAAAGTATTTAAGGCATTGTCTCCAGTGCATTTTCTTTGGAAAATATTCCGTTTTTCTAGTTACGCTATCTAAATCAATATATCAGTAATTATTTCCTTATTGCACTTAAAATATTTAGAAGCCCTAAAACCGTTTAAAATTAAAACCAGATTTAGTTGCCATGGAAGTGCCCTTTTAGTAGATTAATCTTATGATATTGTACAATTTTATATTATACTTGTCAACAATATATGATTATGTAGGAAAATTAGGGATAGAAAGCCAGGGGAATAGAAATCTCCTGAATATAAACAATCTTTTAATTTTTGTCGATTTAGCCATAAAAAAATATTTTTAATCTTACATTTTAAAGGTTCAAAACTTGCTTGTCAATATAAACCATTTATTGCCAACTTTCTGGTGCTGAATAAGGGGTTAACTTATTTTTGAAGAATATTTTTGTGTCTTCTGAAACAATATCGTCTATCTTGTTCCTGAAGTTACTTCTATAATAAAATCATATGGAATAATAAAAGAGATACTAAATATCTTGTAGTGTTTCGAAATGTGTAATAATCTTTATGTTTTTGAAGTAAAAGATCTTATTTTGTATCGCTAGGTGTGTAAGATAATCTGTTATCAAATACGCCCTTTTCTTTTTTTTTTTCAATTCGAGCAAGTTTTATTTATTTATTCCAAAACAAAATACAAAAATAAAATCACAAGTAAATCAGGCAACATTCTTGTATTATTGTTCAGCGTGCGAAGGCTGGGATATCGATTTTGGTATTCACAATTTTCCGTATCATAAAACACCCTTATTATTCGTTTATTATGGAAAACCTTGCTTTGTGTGTGCTTGGTGGCAAAATAATCCTAAATAAACTGAAACCAGAGATTGTATCTTGAAAAAAATATTTTCTTTTTAGTTAAGAAAAAATAAAAATAAAATGGATAAGGTCAACATACGTTACTTTATGATAATGAATGAACGTAGTGACTTTGAATTCCAATATTTATACTCGAGGAAGAAAAATTTTGGTCACCTTTAAACTATATATTTTAGTTAGTTTTAGCTAAATTAGAAATTTTATTTCTTTTTGAATGTTTTATCTTTACAATATTTCAATAATTTTCTACCACATATATGCAAAAATAGGGAAAGGTAATTTTTATAAAAACTTAATCAAATGTGTAGGGGCTTAAAGAAATTACAAAAATGTAAAAAAGCTGGATTACATTTATTTTTATCAGCCATCATCCTATTCTAGACATAGACCCCTTCGCAACCCTTGCACTTCTACAGATCGCTGGTGAAACATATAGCCTGGGACCCAAAATGTCCGCTGGACACTCTCAAACATTATTGGGCCAATTAAAATTGGATTAGATTTTATTTTCCAGTTTGTTTATTATCAATGTACTAAGTTTATCCAATGGTGTAAAATTTTTCTTGATCTATTTCTGATATGTATCTTTATTTTGTTTTAATTTCTCCGATGTTAGAAAATATTAGAGTTTAATAAGTCTGTTTTTTTCTTTTTTAATGTTGAAGTTTATTTTTGCTAAAACGGGTCTATGATCACTACCCAGGTCGAATTTGTTTAATGTTGCTAAATCGGACACAATATACTTGTTGTTGGCAATAGTGTAATTTATTTCATTCTTTATTCAGTGGTCCGGACTCCTTCTCGTCCATTTACGACTTTCTGGTTTTTTGTAAAATGTTTTCATATAATAAAAACTTTCATTTTGAAGATAGTTTTTTAGCGCCTCTCCTCTTCCATTGATGGTGCCGAGTAAAAAAAGCTTTCTCTATTTGGAATATTCTCTTTTCCTAACTTGGCGCCCATCACCACGCAATAGTGTGTATTTTCTGCTTTCCGCGCCGATGAATCATCCTCATATAGCTGCTCTATTTTGTAATCATTAGCACTACTAGTAGGGCCGTAAACTTGGATGATCTGCAAGTCGCATCTGTCTGATATCATTATGATTATGTATATGACCTGATCTGATATTGAATTCGTCTTTATAAGTGGATCCTTAATTCTTCTGTTAACCAGAATAGCTATTTCTCCGAGATATGTATCACTTGCTTTACTGTTTAAGTAGATGATGTGACCAGATTGAAGTGTTATACTTGTTTGTTGCTCTCACAAGCCCAGGATATCCCATTTTATGTGAGATAGTTCTTTTTCTAATTCCGCTAGGCGATCATCCGATTGCATTGTTCTTATATTCTTCTTCTGCTAATGCCTATCCGTTACCGGATGTTAGTGAGCATAATGGCTATACGGACTTTATCCACTGCTGCACGAAATAAGCCCACAGTTGATGTATTAAACCATACTCGGAGATTCCTCAGCCATGAGATTCTTCGTCTTCCTACACTCCTTTTGCCTTATATTTTGCCTTGTAGTATAAGCTACAAAAGCCGGTACCTTTCAGGATTCCTCATGATGTGGCCCAGGTACTCAAGTTTACGCTTCTTTACTTGACACAAGATTTCTTTTTCTTTTTTCATTCTATGAAGCAACTCTTCGTTGGTAATATGATCTACCCATGAAATCCTCAGAATGCGACGGTATAGCCAAAATTCAAAAGCTTCTAATTTTTTGCATGATGCTTCAGATAGCGTCCATGATTCAACGCCGTATAGGAGGGTCGAAAATACGTAGCATCTCAATGTTCGCATTTTAGTGTTTAAGGATAGGTCTCTACTTTTGAATATTTTTGCCATTTTAAGGAATGTAGTGCGGGCCATTTCAATACGGCATCTTATCTCAACCGAGTGGTCCCATTCTTCATTGATATTTGTTCCCAAGTAGGTATACTTGTTAACTCTTTGGATGGGTCTGTTATGTATCAGTTGTTGGCCGTGTATGCGTTTATTTTTAGAAATAATCATGAATTTGGTGTTTTTGTATTCCTCTGCAGTCCGTATCTTTCACTTACTTCTACCACTCTGTCCATCAATCTTTGGAGTCCTCTTAAATCATTTGAGATAATTACCGTATCGTCTGCGTATCTTATGTTATTAATACACTCGCCATTGATAATCACCCCGTCGGAGGTATTTTCCAGGGCTTTTCGAAATATGTATTCTGAATATATGTTGAATATCAATGGCGAAAGCACACATCCCTGTCGAACTCCTCTCTTTATCATAACTTCCTCGGATTCCTTACTTTCTATTCTGACTGAAGAGGTCTGATTCCAATAAAGATTTGCTATAATTCTTAGGTCTTGTTTTTCTAATCCAGCTGATTCAAGAACTTCCATCATCTTATTATGCTGAACCTCATCAAATGCTTTTTGATAATCAATAAAGCACGCGAAAATATCGTGATTAACATCCCGCGCTCTTTGGAACAAGACTTGGATACTAAAAAGTGCCTCCCTAGTACCTAGGACATTTCTAAACCCAAACTGGGTACAACTAATCTGTTCTTTGCAAATCATATATATTCTTTGACGAATTAATTTCAAGAAAAGTTTAAGAGAGTGACTCATAAGGCTAATCGTACGAAAGTCTTCACAGTTTTTTGCACTTGATTTTTTAGGTAGCGTTATAAATGTACTTTTGAGCCATATTTCAGGTATAATTCTAGTGGAGTATATTTCATTAAATATATCTGTAAGCCATCTGATATCTTCTTCATTTAATAGTTTTAAGAATTCATTCCGGATATTATCTGGCCCTGGTGCTTTCCCATTCTTCAACCCCTATGGTTCGAGTAACCTCATTAACGGTAATCGGCAAGAAATCTGGTACCCGGTAAGTGGGAGGATTTTCCGATCTGCTTGGGTCTTCGAACGACTGGTTTATGTATTCTTTCCAAATTTTTATTTTCCCTAAGCGATCTACAATGATGTTACTTTTGTTATCCTGAATTTTTCCGCTTACATTGAATTTATACAGATCCGATGTCTCTTTTATTTTCTTGTGCATGTTGAAAGTATCGTGTTTCTTCTCAAGTTCTTCTATTTCTGCACACTGTCTTTCTATCCATTCTTGTTTTGCACACCTTATCTTACGTTGGATTAGTCTTTGCATATTTCGGTACTCCATTTTACCTCTTTTCAATAATCTTCTCGCATTCATCAACTTTAATATTTCATCTGTTATCCATGGTTGTTTTTTTTCTCCTTGCGCTACCAGAAATTCATTACCAATACTTTGAAATTTTTCAGCCATTTTCGGAAGAGTCGATTCTACGTTGTGTGGGATTTCTTTGAGTTTTCAACATTCTTCAGTTATTTTTTCAGTTACTACTTGGCGTGTTTGTTCATTCTCTCTGAGTTTCCCTATATTCCATTTTTTCCTGTCTATCCTTTTCTTTACCTTTTTAAGCTTGATTTTAAATTTGCCGCAGAGAAGAGCATGATCTGAATGCACGTCAGCTCCTGGGTACGTTTAAGCCACTATGCAACTGTTACGGTACCTTTTATTTATTAGTAAATAATCTATCTGGTTTCTTACAATATGACCTTCTTCATCCTGAGGTGAAGTCCATGTATATAATCTTCGAGGTGGTTGTTTGAAAAAGGTGTTCAGGATAACAAATTGTTCTTCTGTCACAAAATCCTTTAGCCTCTTGCCTCGTTCATTTCTAGTACCTAGTCCAAATACGCCAATCAGTTCCGAGTTGTCGCCTTTGCCAATTTTGGCATTGAAATCTCCCATAATGATAGTTAGGTCTTCTTTCTTAACTTGTTTTAATATGTTAGATACTGCTGAATATACAATTTCCACTTCTTCATCGGGTTTTTCGGAAGTGGGTGAATATATTTCTATTAAATTCAATTTGATAGGTGTGCTCTTCACTTCAATAAAAATTACTCTATCAGAAACTGGAGTAAAACTCATATCATACTGAGAGAGTTTAGGTGAGAATATGATTCCTACACCACTAGTGTGTTGGTTATTTTCACTGCCAGAATAGTACACTTTATGATCTTCTACAGTACAATGACCACTTCCGGGCCACCTCATTTCACTAATTCCGAAGATGTCGATGTTTAGTCTGTCCATTTCGAGAATTGTATTATGTATTTTCCCGGCTTGAAACATAGTTTTCACGTTCCATGTGCCCACCATAAGTGTTTCTTTTGATATCTTTAGTCGTGTTTCTCTTTCCTTTTTATTGGGTATTCGCTGGATGACGACCGGAGAAGCCCAATCTCTCTAGCCTCCGTAAACTATGATCAGTAGTGTTTTCACTTACTCGTTCACTTTCCATCATGCTTGTACTAGGGATATCCTTAGGGATCTTTAATGTGGTAGTCCTCCCGTGGCTTTCCACATCCGTATGTCGATGAATTACTTATTTGTAATTCCTCCGCCTTTGGGGCCGATTTCTCAACCCTAGGGCAATAGGGTGCCCTTACTCTTGTTAGCTTCTCCACCCGTAGCTGTTGGCTTACAAGAGGGGATTACTTATACCGGTAATCATTTGGTCGACAGAGCCTCGTTGGTTATCTAGCAGGGTGCACCAGGGTTCTTATATTAAATGTTGCTATTTAGATGGATGTGTTGTCTGAAATTTTGAGTGACTGTGACTTCTTCCCTCTCCCAGAATCCTTAAGGAAAACCTCAGAGGTGTAAGACTTGGATGCGTAGCTCTTAACCATTTGGGGTAATGTTCCATACGTTTTAAAGTTCGCTATTTAGGGATTAATAGCCATAATCTTCCACGCTGGCTAGACGGGTTGGAATATGTCAATGTCAGCCATTCCTAACATGGGAAACTGTCGCTGTCTGCAGCCGCTTCTCTGAAGACAGACGCTGCTGTGCTAGTTTTGGTCCGCCCCGATTAGTTCATTAATTGTTATTTTCTTCAAAATTATTAATTGATTATTTCAATTTGCTCATTAAGAATTTTCCAATAAATGATTAATAGATCATCATAATTTTTTTTTTGCCGATCACTGATCCAAAAATACTTAAAATATTTATTAAATTATTTTGGAATAAAGAAAATTTAATTTTCATCAAGAAAAGTCGTTTAACCAATAAGTATCATAAACATAGCCTAAACAAATCTAATCCAATTAAACAATTACCAAACAAGTACAGAAATATTTTAATCAATAGAATGTCCGCCTTCTATCCGTCAAGAGTAAGGTTAATTAAATTAAAAGTTAAGTTTGGTTCAGAGTAATTCAGTAGGTTTCAATTCCAATTTGCTTGTCGTTGCCTGATTTGGGTATTTCTATATTTAGCTGGTACACAAATAAGTATTACGAGAATATTGCAAAAAATTTTATTTGAAAATTTTAAGATAATTTATTTTCAAATATTTATTAGATTCAAATAAAGAACTACAAAGAAAAAGGTGTTCGTTAAAGAAGTTTACTCAAGGGTAGATTGTAGATTGCAAGTTGGTTATTAAAACTTTTTTTGCTTCTGTACGGCATTTTGATCCATTAGATTTTTTGTACGTTACCCTGATTTAATATTAGCCTGGGATAATCAAACTTTTCGCAGTCTATTATTCTTCTGGAGTGTAGGTGCTTCGCTTCTTCAGGCATTAAGATGAATGTAAGTATTTTATATAGTATCATGCATTCACATAGCATGTGTTCTGCTGTATCGACTGCCCGATCACCGAACCGCCAAATATCGCTTTCGGCTTAGTCCATTTTTTGCGATGGTATCTCAGACGACAGTGTTCTGTCAAGACATTTATTATTACTCGAATATCTTTTTTCGAGAGATCGGGAAGCATTTTTGTGTCCTTAGGCAATAGATTTATGAATTTTTCGCTCCTCTGAGATCCGTCGTCTTATTCCACTCTAATTTTATATGATTTTGTTCTCAGCTTTGGAATTCCTCTCTTATGGGACTTTTTGATAGATCATAAAGAGGTTCCAGGCCAAGAAAAGGATTTTTTGGTTCTTCTTTTGAGATGATATCCACTTCCTCATTTACCTTGATTTCCTTGTGCCCCGAAACCTACATCAGATTACACTGCTATTCCTTGCTATTTGCTTCAGGACTTACCCGGAGCCCCAAGTTAGAGTTCTTAGTTGTGCTTGGTTACCTGAAACTATGTACATTTGGGCATTCTTAGTATTTTTATTGAGACACCCGTCAACGTAGATTTGGATTGCATGGATTTTTAATTGGAAGATGATGAAGATGTCTCCTAGGGATTTGGTTAGTTCAAAACTTGGTCCAGATATTCCCACTCCGGCCCCTTCTTTCATCTTGGATCCATCAGTAAACCATATCACTGAATCCTTTTCTTGTCGAGACAATCCCTCTCCGTTCACATGGTACTAGTAAGTTACTATATACTTGTTGGTTTCGATACCAATTCTGTTAGAATTCTGTCCAGAATCTTCATCCTTCCAATAAAATTTCTAGAGTTTAGATTTTCAATTTGAAAAAGCTTGGGTTCATTTATTGATGCCGCTCTTACCACAGCTATATGCAGAAGGTCAACATTGTCTCTACACAGTCTAACCTCTGCCTTTTCTGGTCCTACTTGTTTTATTTTGGGCCACTATACGTACAAGGCATATGTGGCCATAAGTTTGATGATCATTTCATATAACCATAAAGTCATTTTCGACCTCAAACCTCAGGTTCTCTCCAAGATTCTACGGCATGTCCAGCCCGCCGCTATTGTTTTTTGCAGAATCTTTTCAGCTCGGCTATTCCAGGTCAGTTTCCCCCAGATATTTTGCCTCTTTGGAAAACCACAGTGATATTTCATTTCAAGGCGGAGTACAAAGATTAAGGTCTAGTTTTTGTCTCCTTGTAAATGGCACGAATACTGTTTTGTTGGGATAAACGTGTAGTTTGTTCTTTGTGCACCAGTTGCTAATTTCATTTAAGGTAGGTTGCATAAAGCTTATAATAGTTCCTTTATTTTTGCCTCTAATTGTGAAAACTACACAGTTAAAAATAACCTTAAATTTAATGTACATTCTTTAATTAAATTTAATGATTTTTTACTTTAAAAGTTACATGTACTTTGTAATTAAAGCTTTATACATTATATTCAATAGACTGTTACCTTAAATTTCAATAATGTAATTGAAAACATACTAAATTTAATGTATATTTACATTAGATTTAATGTAAAAATTATTAAATTTAATGCATTAGCATTAAATGCATTTAATAAACGGTTTATAAAATTTACTTCCAGCACATTACATTAAAATTAATGTAAAGGTTTTTACAGTGTAGGTCATCAGCATAACTTTGGGTTGTGAACCCTGAGTGTTTCAAATGGCTCAGCAGATTATCAATGACCAGGAGCCACAGTAGACGTGATAAAAATTCCCTTGTGAGCATCTTCTAAAGGTGGTGATTTTGCTCAAGGGTAGTCTAAAGATAAATAGGGTATTATACTTTAGGTTTAAATTTCTTGATATTTTTGCCAATTTTTTAAAGTAGTTCTATTACTTGATCAATATATAGCAGTGTGTAACCAAAAAAATATTTTTATCTGATATTTTCGTTAATTAACAAGATTTGAAGAAAAAATTCAGCAAAAACTGTGTTTCCTACAGTTTTTCCAATATTTAATTTTTGGCCGCTCATTTTATATATTCTGACAAAAGTTCATAAACCGTCAAGCTCACAAAAAATATAAATATAACACACGTAACCTACTTATTTAAATTACTTCTTTATTAGGTTTTTCGTATTTTCTAAAAAATTGGGTCGTTACAGGTCATGACGTTTTGCATTATAAGGGACAATATACTTTTATATTCTTAAATAGACTGATTCTTTATTGTATATTTTATATCGATACACGAAGCATATTTCAGTCTTATCTTAGAGTTATTATTTATTATAGTTATAAAAGGAATAAATTTTTTTAATGCTGTATGTATATATATATATATATATATATATATATATATATATATATATATATATATATATACAGGTTTTTACGTCGTTGTCAGACCAATTTCACTTTACAGACCACCATAAACCACTCAGAAACAATTATATTAGAAGCAAATAATCATGCGTTGTATGATTATTTTTATTCATGAAACCAATTACCATTGAGAGGGGTAAGCAAATTTAAAAAAAAAAAATTTCGTGTTATATTAGCCACCTTCACGAGCCAATTGCAAATTATCTCGAACTAAAGCCCAGTATATCAAATTTGTATCATTTTAGCAGTGATTCAGACCCGCCAGTGTTGCCGTTTTTTCGCCATGTAAAATATTAAACAGCAAAGAATAACGATATAAAATCATTTCTGTAGAAATATTCCTTTCTCTTTAAATCTGATCATTTTGATTTGTATTTTTACATTTTTAACCTACTTCTAAAAGATAGAGGTTCTCAATTCGTCGACTATATATGTTTTTTTTTATCTATGTACACCGATTACTCCGGAACGGCAGCACCGAGTTGAATGAAATTTTTTACGTTATGTTGAAGAAGTTGCTGCGGTGGTCCCATATTTTTTTTGGACGAAATTGGTATAGTAAATTCCAAGATGGCGCTGACAATATGGCGGCCAAAAAAATTAATTTTATCAGATTTTCTCCAAAATTGGAATAGGGGAATTTTCGAGGTTGTACCCAACGAATCCGAAATTATTTTTAAAAAATTCAATATGGCGGATCCAATATGGCGGACAAAAAAATTTAATTTTTTCCAATGTTCTCCAAAATTGGTATAGGGGAGTATTCGGGATCGCACATAACGAATCCAAAATATTTTCAAAAAATTCAATATGGCGGATCCAATATAGAGGACAAAAAAATTAATTTTTTTCTGATTTTCTCCAAAATTGGTACGGGGGAGTTTTCGGGGTCGCATATAACGAATCTAAAAGTATTTTGAAAAAATTCAATATGGCGGAAGAAAAAATCAATTTTGTCCGATTTTTTTTTCAAAATTGATATGGGGGAGTTTTTGGGATCGCACATTACGAATCTGAAATTATTTAAAAAACTAAATATGGCGAATCCAAGATGGCGGATTAAAGATTCTACATCTCTCGATTTTGTCTAAAATCTATATTGGGGGATTTTTGTTAGTGGTATTGCGAATTTAAAATATTTTTTGAAAAACTCAATCTGACGAATTCAATATGGTGTCCTAAAAATTTTACATTTTCCGATTTTCTTCAAAACTGATATAGAGGGTTCTTGAGGGTGTAAATTATGAATTTAAAAGTATTTTTTAAGATTCAATATGGCGAATCCAATATAGGAGAGTAAAAATTTCCCATTTTTCGATTTTGTTCAAAGGCGGGACTAAATCGTTTTTAAAGATGTAAATAGCAAATTTAAAAATTATTTTAAGGAAATCTAATATGTCAGATGGAATATGATGATCTAGAAATTTTAAATTTCCGGATTTCATCCAAAATTGGTACTAGTGGGCTTGAAGGGTTTAGATTTAGATTAGATTAAGATGTTAAAATTACTTTTTTGAAATTCATTATGGCGGATCCAATATGGTGGGTTGAAAATTTTACCTTATTCGCATTTTTTCAGATCTGATATTATAGGGTTTACGTCTCAAGTTCTGCAAATATCGATTTTGGGAGGTTTTGTGGCCTATATTACCAATCTAAAATTAACTTGAAATTTAAGGTAACGAATTTACTATGATAGACTAATTATTTGTTTGACGCAATTTCACTGGTATTTGGAGAACTCTAAGAATTAAAGAATTTTTAGTGGTTTATTTTAGGGTGATTTACAACTTTGGATAAAATGGGTACTTTTTTGCCACCTTATTACGAGGTACATTAATTTCGATTAGTACTTAGTTCAAATAATTTATGAATATCATAATGAATTCAAAACTAAAAATCGTAAAATAAAATTTTTATAAAAAAGTTGAACCGACTTCTAAAAGTGCGCTAAAAAGTGAAAAAAAAAACCATAAATTTTTATATGAAATTGAAATTTTTGAAGTCGGCGCCAAATTGTTTCTAAATGAAATAAATAACTACTAATATATACAAATTATAGTAAGAAAGCAATTACAAATAAAGCGTTTTTAATTTGTTTATGCGAATCACATTTTATCAGTCATAAGTTTGGCGCCGACATTTCATATAAAAATTTATAGTTATTTTTCACTTTTTAGCGTCGGTTTGAGAAGTCGGTTCAATTTTTTATAAAAATTTTATAGCATTTTATCTAAATTTTTAAATTAAAACTAACAGTTTCATAACTTCGCCTTTGTAGAGAGTATAATGCTGTATTAGTTAAGATGACGATATTTTGGCATCTAGCTTAATTTATAATAATTAAAAAACACCATCAAGTAAGGAGTTTAATTTTAAAGGTAAATGCTACATATAACACAAACGTACCAATGTTGGGAATACAACCTAAGAAAATGAAATGAATTTTTAAATATAAACACAAAACCTTAATTTTTTAATTACATATTTTTACAAGTTTCCGTCCTGGTTTTTAATTTATGTCCAAGAATAGCAATTTGCGGATTGATAGAAAGTGACGGTAGGTCGAAAATTTATTTTTTAAATATTAACTTAATTCTGGTAAAAATCCAGATACTTTCTGGACATATTCACATAGTTTGTGGACGTTTTCAAATAGTTTGTGGAAATTTCTAAATTGTTCTCGTAACCTGATATTTTTAATGCGTGGCATTTTAAAATCATTGCACTTTTCCCTATTTTCTAACTGAAACTGATTTTATTCTTCAGCAACCATAAAATTGAACTTTCTATAGAAGTGTAATTTCATAGTTTAAAATTTTTTTATTTTAAAATTGTGTGCAAAAATGAAAACTAAAAATTTTTATATCTAAGGGTAGCATAGTATGACATTTCGAATTAACTTTCCTATAATAATATACATATAGACTTAGGGTATTCAGTTACCAAAATCATAAAGTTAATCACATGCACAACAAATTAAACCTATGTACCTGTATTCTAGATTTTGTTAAGGCAAAATCTTGTGTAAAATCGATTCTGCTCAATTGTAAGGATGTTTATGTATGTGTGCTATTGAGATCATTTGCGCGAGAAACCTATTTAAGAATGAAAAAAAAAACAATAATACCGAATTGGATAGCCTCTAACACTCACTTTGAAGAAATAAAAAATACAGTCACTATTGCTCAGTATTTACAATCTTTCAATAAAAAAACAAGTGATTTTAATACAATATATAGTATAATTGAACGGAAGTTTGCGGTCAAAAATACTGTATTCAAACGTTTAAGCAACAGTTGTATACATTAATTCAGCTGGTTAAATTTGATATGAGTGATGGATTTAAAAATGTTGTTACTCATTTAGGCGCTTTTCATACTGTTTGCTGTGCAATTTAATGCCTCAGCAAAATTTGGGGAAGTTGTGGCATAAGAGATCTGCTGACCAAATCTAAAGTTCTTGCTGGAATTACCGCAGAGGGAATGTTGGAGAGGCATTTCATGGAGCCATTCGAGAATTAATTTTAATATATGAAAGGCTAATGCAGTTATTGATAGAACATTTTTTTGATCAACTGAAAAAATAATAAAATAGTAGCTCTAGCGGTTTTGCTAAAAAATATCGAAATGTTTTCAGATAGTTATTGAACGGGTACATATAAGATATTTGGTTTGGAAAAACTTTCTTTCGATATAAACCATTATTTCACAAATATAGAAATGAAATTGAAGAATCTGAAAATTTTCAATTTTGGTTTGAATTTATTAAGAGCATTCAATTCTTTTAGAGTTATTCGGGCCGATAGAGCAGATACGTTTCCACTCACTTATCCATGCTTCTCCAGCAAATATTTTGATGTGAGCAAACTCCACTTGCTCACATCAAAAAAATCTCTATTGATGTTGAAGGTTCAAATGTCCAAAAATAACGAATTTCGTCATTTTTTTGCATAAAATTGCAAATCTCTTGGCAAGGAAGCATTTTCCGAAAAGATAAAAAATATTTTGACGTGTTTTATTTAATAATTAATTTTAAATCTTTTTTAATTAAAAAAAAATAAATTCAATATTTCAACCTCATATAAAAAGAATAATAATAACAGCAAAAAAAAACAAGTAGGAAATTGAATTCGATTCATTGACCTGACATTTCAATGCTAAATAAAGTTTTTATAAAAAAATTGAACCGACTTCTAACAGTGCGCTAGAAAAGGAAAAGTACCTAGAAATTTTTATATGAAATTGAAATTTTTGAAGTCGGCGCCAAACTAATACCTGACAAAATTTGATTCGCATAAACAGATTAAAAATACTTTATTTGTAATTGCTTTCTTACCATAATTTATATATATTAGTAGTTATTTATTTCATTTAGAAATAATTTCGCGCCGACTTCAAAAATTTCAATTTCATATAAAAATTTCTAGTTTTTTTTTCACTTTTTAGCGCACTTTTAGAAGTATCAATTTTTTTTTTAATTTTATTTTTTTATTTTTAGTTTTGAATTCATTATGATATTCATAAATTATTTGAATTAAGTGCTAATCGAGATTAGTGTACCTCGCAATCACTCCAAGGTGGCAAAAAAGTATACATTTTATCCAGAATTGTAAATCACCCTAAAATGAACCACTAAAATTCTTTGATTCTTAGAGTTCTCCAAATACCAATAAAATTGTATCAAACAAATATTTAGTCTGTCATAGTAAATCCACTATTTTAAATTTCAAATTAATTTTAGATTGGTAATATAGAACACCGCAATATCAATTCTAGATAAAACCGAAAATTGTAAAATTTTTAGTCCTTCATATTGTATCTTATCAACCAAATAGTTGTAAAAAATTAACCTCATGTTAGTAATACACCACCCCTAACGCCCTAATATCAAATCTGAAAAAATGTGAATAAGGTTAAATTTTCAACCCATCATATTGGATCCGCCATATTGAATTCCAAAAAAATAATTTTAACGTCTTAATCTAATCTAAATCTAAACCATTCAAAGCCCCCTAGTACCAATTTTAGATGAAATCCAGAAATTTAAAATTTTTAAACGGTCATATGCATCTAATGTATTAGAATTTCTTAAAATAATTTTAAATTCGCTATTTATATCCTCAAAAACGATTTATTTCCACATTTGAACAAAATCAAAAAATGTAAGATTTTCAGTTCGCCATACTGAATCCTGAAAAAATACTATTAAATTCCTAATTTATACCCTCAACAACCCTCTATATCAGTTTTGGAGAAAGTCGAAAAATGTAAAATTTTTAGGACACTATATTGAATCTGTCAGATTGAGTTGTTCAAAAAATATTTTAATTTCGTAATTAACACTAACAAAAATCCACCAATACTGACTTTAGACAAAATCAAGAGATGTAGAATCTTAAATCCACCATCTTAGATCCGCCATATTTATTTTTTAAATAATATCAGATTCGTAATGTGCTTTCCCAAAAACCCCCATATCAATTTTGAGAAAAATCGGACAAAATTAATTTTTTATCCACTATATTGGATACGCCATATCGCATTTTTTAAAATAATTTTATATTCGTCATGTACGACTCCGAAACTCCCATGTACCAAAGAAAATCGGACAAAATTGGTTTTTTGTCCGCCATATTGGATCCGCCATATAGAATTTTTTAAAAATATTTTAAATTCGTTATGTATGACTTCGAAAACTCCCCCATACCAATTTTGGAAAAAATCGGACAAAATAAAAATTTCTGGTCCGCCATATTGAATCCGCCATATTGAATTTTTTTTTAAATAATCTCAGATTCGTTATGTGAGACCCCGAAAACTCCCCCATACCAATTTTGGAGAAAATCGGACAAAATTGATTTTTTCGTCGGCCATATTGGATCCGCCATTTCGAATTTTTTAAAAATAATTTTAGATTCGTCATATGCGACCCCGAAAACTCCCCCGTATCAATTTTGGAGAAAATTGGGCAAAATTGATTTTTTGTCCACCATATTGGATTCGCCATATTGAATTTTATAAAAATATTTTGAATTCGTTATGTACGACCTCGAAAACTCCCCCATTCCAATTTTGGAGAAATTCGCACAAAATTTAATTTTTTTGTCCGCCATATTAGATCCGCCATTCTGAATTTTTTAAAAATAATTTCCAATTCATTGGGTATAACCCCGAAAATTTCTCCATACCAATTTTGGAGAATATCAGACAAAATTATTTTTTTTGGCCGCCATATTGTAAGCGCCATCTTGGATTTTACTGCACCAATTTCATCTAAAAAAAATATGGGACCATCACAGCAACTTCCTGAACATAACGCAAAAAATTTCATTCAAATCCGTGCAGCCGTTCCGGAGAAATCGGTGTACATACATAAAAAAAAACATACATACGCGACGATTTGAGAACCTCCTTCTTTTAAATGTCGGTAAAAAAAATTTTTCTTTTAATGCTCCCCTTTAGCCTTCATAGGACCACGATTTAGAGTCTTATTATAGGCTTTTAAACTACGAAAGTCTCATCTAAGTGGGTTTAATGTCATGTGGCAGTAGTAGAAACAAATAGACAAAAATTTTAAAGAAATTATTTTGCAGTAACAAATCTTCATATGGTCGCTTGAAACCTGTTTTTTTTTTAAATTCAATTAGACCGGAGACCCGATTCTGTAAGCATATATTTTGATATTCCCTTTCCTTATCTCTTTTAGGACAGTGACATACTTATGTGTTACTACAGAATGAACAAAGATGGAAGATCCTTATTATGACATTATCTTTCTCTATACTTTATAGAATCGCAGCCCGGGAGTTATCGACATTTTTTTCAATTTGCATTAGCGTGAAAGTATATTTAGTTGTCTATTTTATTACGAAAAGTCCGTACTGCACACCTAGTTCAACAATGAAAAGTGGGGTCGAGAGTAGGTAAAAAAATACCAAAATATTTATCTGCATCATGCTGAAACTTCGCCCGGTATAAATTTTAAATTTAAGGAAATGAGCTCGGTGTTCAACTCTTTTTACATGTATCTGGCAGCAGTACTTTGAACTGTCAACGGATTGGCAGCGGTTTTTTGTCATTAATTAGACTGAATGTGCATTAGTAGCACTGACTTTTCAGGTTAAGAGTGATCATAATAGCCATAACAATACACTTTTACACTGATGCAAATGGGACACAAAAAACTCGCTAGCTCCAGTAGATACATCGTCATTAAATTTTATGAAAGACTAATTATGGTAAATAAGTACACCAATTTCCAAAATTAGATAACAGTAATCTTTAAACATAATAACTTTTTTCTTTAATATCAATAATATTATATAGAAAAAATGGCCACCTCTTCCTCTATTTTTTGTAAATTGACAAAAATCTTATTTTTTAAAAACGTTTCATGAAAGTTTTAGACTAACCATGTAATAATAATATTCTGTGTACTTTGCAAATAAAAATAATTTTGAAAATTATTTTTGAAAGTAAAAATGTTACTTTCCATTCTTCTCAGAACATTAAAATGGAGAAATAATTTGTATGATTGATATGGTTTAGTATTATCATTCTAGTTAGTCTATGGCCGTCGGTAAAGTACAATTGGTTTAACAAAGTCAGTAAAACCAACAGATATATTGATTGTTATACAAACTGCGTGGTTGCCAATTTTGGGGGCTTGTGAACGTTGATCTAACGAATCGAATTACATACTATATACGGATCAGACGCTAGCGTCCTCTACACGATAAATTTCGGAATTAAATCAATATATAATTCGATATTCTACCACAATTTTAGGCCCAGCTAATATTTTGTCCCTAGCATCTTATGACTCCCCGGATTACGCTGGCAAAAGGAACGTTTTCAAGCCCCAAGCCCGGGCTTGAGAACGTTCATTTGGCTTGTGTTCGTAATAAGTATGTAACGAGTTGGGATTGTATAAGCGGTAAAACCAATATATATATATATATATATATATATATATATATATATATATATATATATATATATATATATATATGTATATTTAATCGAAATTTTTCGGGTATCCCATTTGTAGTGTGTTGAGTCTTTCTCAGGACTGTAGGTCAGCTGATGTTTCCGGTGAAATCTCATTCCCCATTTTCAAGGCTCTCTGGACGGCGACCCACAGACACCCACACTCTTAGCTTTTTATAAAATTTATCTAGAGATATGGTGAACCAAAAACCACTAAGAGTATACTTTCAATAAATAACTTTATTTCAAATGTAAATTTTTCCAGTTATCGTCCTACCGATTTGGAATTATACTAAGTTTGGCAGGAACAGAAAGGGTTCATACAAAGTGTTAAGCATAAGACTTTGTCTAGCAAAAACTGTCTAATGATATATTGTCTGTAGGATACTTAATAAATATTTTGTAATTATTGTTAGTTTTCTAGCTGTCTAGTGTCTAGTTTTCTAACCATCATCTGGAATTTTCAATTCGGGATGATGGCAAACTAAGAAAAGTTGATATAGATTTATGTTTTCAGAAACTTAAAAATGCTAAATTGTCGTGTTACCCAACATATATCAAAGTAAACGATATTAAAGTTGAAGCAAACTTGCACACACTTTTGGATCACACATTTTCTAGAAAGTTCAAGATGTAATAAAAACATTTTCATCTGATGAAGTAGCCGAAATGAAATTAATTTCAGAACGGAGATGTTATAAGAGTACTGGCCAAAATAAATAGATAGAAGAGATTTTTAGAAGGCAAAACTGATTGTGATATGTTCATTATTTCATTGGTTTCGCTTATTCTGCTCCCTAGTTAAGATCAAAATATTCCTTTATGGACCTAGACCGCCGTCTAATATCGCTGACTCATTCAATTTCAGTTCAAAAAAGAAATAAATTGTGTGTCTGGATCTTGTGTTATATTAAAAAAAAATTGCCAGGCTAAGACTAACTGAAATAGTAATCTACGAAACTAACACAGGAGTAAGCCATTGAATGTTTTTAACAATAGTATATGGAAGAAGATGTAATGCCGCAATCGCCAACTTATTTTCACAAAAGTGTTACTTATCCCAAGCTAGTCCAAAAGAAATAAATAATTTGAAAAAAGAGGCAACAAGAACTGTGTAAGAGAATAATTTTCAGTTCGGTTTATCAACGTTATATGGATAGATCTGATATTTAGAGAGGGTGTTATATGACACTGGTTGGATTTTAAGAAGTGTAAAGCTAGAAAAAAGACCAAGAAAAGTTAAAAGCTAAAAAATAGTTATTTAAAATGTATAAAAAGAAGAGATTAGACTAATAATTGATCATATTTAACTTAGACTTACAGAAAAATGCGAAAAATTTATATTTTTCTGAATATTTTAACTCAAAGCACACCATAGAACGAGAGAATTAGAAATAATATACCTCGAACCACCTACTTATAAAATTTTGGATTCATTAAAATATAAGATACCTAAGCTCAAAATATTGGATGTAATTAAGTACGAAATATGAAGCTAAAAAATAACAAATGTATATGAATAACAAAATGCAAAATATCGAAACAAAATAAAACCGAACATGACCTCATATAAAAATTTATCTAAAAAAATTAATAAGTGTGCGAAAATAAACAAAGAGGTAAACAAAAAATCAGGTATTTTTCTAAAATGAAATACGAAAACAATTGGTTACTTTTACTTTGCTTATGACACTGTTATAATTTGATGTATAAAAGTCAATAAGAAAACCTTTACATAGAAAAATTAAGAAAAAAAAAACATTTTTGTACTTTCGCGAGTTCGGTAATAAAAAAAATGATTTAACATTTTTTTATACTAATGTCACATTTTTTGGATGTTAGATATAATCTAGAAGAATATTTTATCTTTTTATTTGACTATATCTAAGTTTTTTTGGTTGCGTTTCGGGACGTCATCAGTTCGTCCCATCGGGAAAAAATTTCGTTTTTATGAACACACCTTCATTGAACGCAATAGGAATCTGAACGTAAACAATTCCACATCTCAAAAATGTAGTTTGTTGTTTGGTTATAGCTGTTGGTTTCGATCGCCAGCCTTCCCTATCTTCAGTAGGACTCTTTTTATCTACTTACGTTTCCTTCGGGGAAACCAGCGCCCTTTTAGTGGGGATATTTTTGGCAAACAACATGTACTTTCTCACTTAATTCTTGGTATGTTTCAGGGTCTTTTTCCTTGTTCAATTTTAATAAATGCTACTTTGATGTTTTTAATCTGGCTGATGTATGTTCTGAATTTTCGTTGCGTTTTTTTTGCTGCATAAGCCTTTATTTGGCTAAAAGCAATTTGGAGTCCGCAGGCGCCAGAATCTTGGGATAAAGGCAGGTAATAGAGGCACACAATCAGGTCTGCATAAACGTTTTCACAGTTGGTCGAAATCTAAATTGTTTAATTTTTCCCTTTTCATTAAACACTAAAAATATTTAAAATGTAATTTTAGCGGTTCTAAATAAAATTCTTTTTAGAGAAGGGCCCTACATTACTAAATAAAAAGCCTTATTAACCTCTAAATAAAAAAAAATTGAAAGAAATCGCGATTCAAACAAAAATGGATATGACCAAATTGTAAGAAGGAATGAATATTAAACAGGAAAAAAGATCACTTCACCACGTTTGACAAACATTTATGTGATCCGATGAAGATATATAAATTATTTGTTAATATTGGGAATTTCACATTTCACCGCATATGCAACGGTGTCCGTAGTTTGTCTCGTTTTATTAGTTACATTTTCTTGACTTTTTTAAGGATATTACCATTATATCAAGTGCTATGTTTATCCTATAAATATTATTATAACATCAAAAACAAAGTGTACCTAATTCTAACTGAAAGGTGGTTTTTGGTGAAACATCTATCCCCACTCAAAATAAAAACCCTATAACTGGTCCCATTACACACCTTATCAACATGCGTACTAAGTGGACAAATCTATTGCGGATCCACTAGTATATTTAACAGATGAAATCCAGGATGAATTGTTAAATAAGGAAACCGTAGTATGTACGTTTCCATAATGGTAAGAGACCAGTATGAGAATATTCTCTGCGACATAGATCAAAAAGGACTTGAACAAACTAGATTTAGGTATCAGTTAACGGGACTCAATGTTAACTCCAGTAAAATATCCTCAATAGCTTTTAAAAAGAGAAGAAACGTTAATGAAAGCCATCAGAATAGATGATAACCCGATTAAGTGGAAGTCAAAGGTTAAAGATGTGGAATTTATCCTGGATCATAAAGTTCTTTGAAATAAGCATGAAAGGGAAGTTATCAATAAGGCCACAAAAACCCAGGTGGTCTATCAAAACTTACCGGGGAAAAACGAAGGCACTTAAAATGTAAATATTCTACCTTGGATGTATACTGCAAAAATGGAACCAATCGTCACATATGGGAGAGTGATTTTAATGATTTTAAGTAAAAGGATTAGTCCTATTAACATGAGAGCCACACTCTCGAAAGTTCAGAAACTAATCTGTACTTGAATAATAGGAGCAATAAAAATGGCAGCTATGAAATTAATTAAAATGAATAGAGTCATCAAACAAAGGCTTCATCTATGATCTGGAGATCAGCAAACTTAAGATATGCCTCAAAAAGAAATGGAAAATAATTTTAATTTTAGAAAGGACTCTAATACAAGGTTGAGTTGCAAAAGTGAATGGGATAGAAATTCTATTGAGAAACTCAGGAGAAGCTCGACTAAATGGTATACAGATGATTCTGAAATAACGGAGGGAACTAGAGTCAGAATGTATGGACCAGGAAACTGACTCTTCGAAACTTGGGAAAATCACCAAGTATTTTTCCAGTAGATGCTATTAAATACCGAAGATCTCTATCGTATGGGATAGTAACGTAACCATTAAAGTGCGAAGTTTTCATGTAATCAGCTTTAAGATAGTTTGAGAATGCTTAGAGGAGCTAAATAAACTAGACACGAACAAAACCGTTACCATCCAAGGGTTTGGACATACTGGAGCAAAAGGAAATAAAAGAGTAGATTAATTTAAAAAATTTTTAAAATTAATTTAAAAAGGGGGATTGAACTTTTAACATTACCGGAAGAACTGAAAACAGAGGCTAAGGTAGTCAATTATTGGGCAAATCTATAAGTAATGAGAGAAGCTGAGATATTTTCAGAAAATTATAATCAGAATAAATTCAAGAAATGAATTAGCCTAAGCAAAAACTAACTTAAGTAACATTGCTACTTAATGGACATCTTAAGAAACTTAGATTAACCGAGAGAAGGATATATATTTTGTAAAGAGAAAGGTGGAACCTCTATCCACTGGACGCATCGCCATGAAAAATTCTATGATGCGATATCTGCGAGTATATCAAATAGAAGAAGGAAATCTCCCTAATCTGAAGCCATCCCTCAATCTCAGTTTCCTGAGAGAAATAGGATTGGAGGACCTTCTTTAGTCTACTGATGTAGCAATTATAGCACATTTTTCTTTTATTAAAAAAGATAAACATGCAACCCTTTCTAGGAAAAATTTAATTTTTGACCTGTTTGCGTAACATTCCAAAATAGTTTCCTGTGTAATTTATTTTTCTCTTAGAGCTCTGTTAATTATTTACTGTCAAAGAATTTAATTAATTATTGAAAAAAAAACTTTCAATACGAAATGAAAGTTCCAAACTAAAAATAATTTTCTTGAATCCACATCCAAAGAAATTTTGCAGTAACTTTCCTGCTTATTGATCTAATAACATAAAAGTATAACTTCATATATAATATTATACATCGCTAGTAAAAAGTCAAATAAAACTTATACTAGTAAACCATGTAATAGAAAAGCATATTTTTACACGAATCTTTTATTTCAACGCATAAAACCAAAATTACTCAACTTCCAAAAATAAAGAAAATCAACAAGAAACCAAATAAATGTTCCCAGCTTCCGCACTGTTAACTAAACCCCTGATAGAAATAAAATCTAAATTCTTGTAATCCTATTCCAGGAAAATAGAGTAAGTAGTTTGTGACGTTTCTCTTAGTAAAATACTAGGTAAATAAATTTGCTGCGAACTCTAAAGTTTAAAAAGAAAACTAGTAGCAAGAATAATGTTTTTTCAATAAGCAATCTCGATTACTTTTTAGATATTTACTGGAGCGAATATAAAGCTGAATACACTTAGTTTACCTTAAAGTAATTTTGAATACTGGGTGATATGCTTTAAAGTTTCTTTGCCTTGATGACATCTATTCTTATCTAATTTGTTTTTGAGTTGATGGCTCACAAGGAAGTACAAATTTTAAAATTCTTTTCATTAATAGTTTAGTTACTCTTTAAAGCTATGAAATAATGCATATTCAGATTTTGAAATGATATTTAGTGGTGGTGTAGATATAATACTTGCATAAAAGTGGTATTCGTTATGTCAGTTATTCTTTCATAACGTGACGAGTCAGCTCTTTATAGGTGATCATAGGATATGGAAATCGCGGTTAAGCATTGCTCTTTAGAGCTAGGTGATTTACTATAATTCTGTTATTTCGTAATAATTTTGGTGGCAATTACATAATTTTATTGATTTAAATTTTGCTATCATTTATATTTGTTGTTGAAGCAGATATAAACCAAATTAGTGTGGCCTATATAAAAGAAAATATCAAGTGTTTCTAGGCGGTCAAATCTATCTAGTTGAAGAATTAGAACCTAAGATGATAAGAGCAAAACTAAAGTAAATACCGATACTTAAATAAAATAAGAATTTGGGAGCAAGAACTAATTTATTTAAGTCTAGTCTAAAATGAAATTAATGCAATTTGTAGACTACAACGTAACCAGATCTACATGTTTGAATATTGTCATTTTATATAATTTAATGTTTTTGATTATGTTACTAACTTGGTGTTATAAAAATTTGCTGATAAAAATAACATGTACAACAATTTGAAATTAAAATATACGTTTAAATCAAATTGCTTGTTGATGCGACATTCAATATATTGGATTTAATTTTGGATCATTAAATACATAAGTAGCAATATCTGTTTAATGGCTAAAAAAATATAAATTGTTTATGAAAAAAATTGTAAATCAGCTGAAAAATTAAATGTCTTTCGCTAAAAAAAGAGATGAAAATTACACTACTTTAGAGCCCATTTCTGACTGTAATGTAAACGGGTTAGGAAGTTTTTACCATCATTTTCGCATATAAAGACTAAAAATTAACCAAACCCGTAAGATTTTTGAATTATGATTTTTTTAGCAAAAATGAATGTATTTTAGTCACATTATTTTTAAAAAAAAATTTGTAATATACCGAAGCGCGACCTTGGGCAAATTTACGTGTTCTAGAAGTTAGAGAAATTATGCGCAATCCGGCAACACCATGTGGGGTGTCTTGGAATGACAAGCCAACAACGAAGTCTCAAACACCTATGGCTTAAAATAACGGAAGTCCCATTTAAACCCATATAATTTCAAATTTCACTCTGCCCCGTAGCCGAATTATTTATAGATTACCCCTAACGTTTCTAGAAAATACCAGAATACGGAACGACTACAAAAACAACTTGCTGGCAGTCATATCATCAGTATTGGTTTAGCACGAGTAGTGCTTAGTGTTCAATAGAGAAGTGAAGTGCGCAAATAAACTAATAGTAACAGCTTTGTCTTGATGTTACCTTTATGTTGAATAAAGTTAATTGACGCCTGTAAACGTAGAATCATATCTCTGAACCGACGTACGCGACAGTACAAAAATGTCTAAAGTATAGAAACGTGCCTGTCTTAACACTGCGAATAGTTCCTGCTACATATGTGGTCAGTTTACTCCTAAATCGCAGAAAAGGACAATTAACAAAATGACCAAAATAGCTTACCATAAGTATTTTGGATGTCTTGTTGGCAATATCGGGACTGGGCTGCTCACAAATGTGCAGCAAATCTAAGCAATTGGTTAAATGGGCAAACGCTCTTTTATGCCTTTTGCAGTTCCAGTGATTTGGCGAGAATCAACAAATCATTTTTTAACGACTGTTACTTTTCCATGAGTAAAGTGTCTGGCTTTTCAAGAAAGAGCTAACATAATAATGAATATCCAAACATTCCTTCAGCAATAAAACCAATTATTCATAGACTAGATTTACCAGTTCCAGTGCCCCCGGTAAAATGAGAGGAAGATTTAGAAATGTATGATGATAAGGCAGGATCTGATAATGTATCAGAAAAATACGATTCTTAGTTCCCGAATGCGAAGGAAAATAATTTTTAATTATTATTTAAGAAGTCGCGTGATCAAGAAGTGAAACGCACCTGAAGAACCATATATATATATATATATATATATATATATATATATATATATATATATATATATATATATATATATATATATATATATATAAACGTCTGCAAAGTTCTACAGGAAACCAAACCAACGAACGGATGTATTCCCGGATTAATACTGAATCATATATATATATATATATATATATATATATATATATATATATATATATATGATTCAGTATTAATCCGGGAATACATCCGTTCGTTGGTTTGGTTTCCTGTAGAAATTTGCAGACGTTTCGCCAAAATCCCATTTGGCATCTTCTGTGCTTGGTGGTTGTAGATCAACTGAAAGAAAAGGCAGCGTGCTTTATACGCGGTCGCAGATAGTAGCGGTTGGTTGGCGTTGGCTCCGCCTCCCTCTCGAGTGCCACCGTTGGTGTCAGTTTAAGCGTGGCACGCGTGTCGGTACCATGGTCCCGCTTGAAGAGAATTTTCCAAGTAGAGGGCAGATTCAGTGCATCGTCTCTCTTGTTCAGAGTGCCGTTCTTTTCAATTTCGATGGATTCACAAATCAATCTTGTCTTGTAGTCTCCTATATTAGCGATTTGCTGGCCGGTGTCAAAATCAATTTTGTGTCCTGTCTCGTGCTTTTGTCGAAAAAGCGCCGATGTTGTCTGTTTGTTTCTTATACCGAGCTTATGTTCTTCTAGTCTAGCTGATATTCTTCTGTTGGTCTGGCCTATGTATGTTTTGTTGCAGGTGCCACATGAGACTTTATATACGCCTTGATTTTCTAGACTGATTTTGTCTTTTGGATTTCTTAAAGAAGAGCCTATTGTTTTATGTGGTTTGTAGGCTGTAGATATGTTGTGTTTCCGGAGTAATCTGCCGATTCTGTCTGTTGTGCCTTTTATGTAAGGAAGTATAGTGATTTGTCTATCCTCGGCAGGTGGTCTTGTTTCTTGCGTTGGTTTTTGTTGCAATTTTATTGCCTTATTTATTGTTGGTGTCTTGTAGCTGTTTTGTTGGAGGGCCCTTTTTATGTGTGACAGTTCCTTTTCTTTTCCTTGGTCATCAGTTAGGCGGAGGGATCTTGATATTAAGGTATTGGCTACGCCCTGTATTTGTGAGGGGTGATGGTGAGAATCAGCATTCAGGTATCTGTCCGTGTGTGTTGGTTTTCGATATACTGTGTGTCGTAGATCTCCATTCATTGTTTTGGTTATGAGGACGTCTAGAAACGGAAGCTGATTATTTTCCTCTAGTTCCAGAGTAAACTGTATCTTTGCGTGTATAGAATTGAGGAACTCATGGAAGCAGTTGAGCTGTTGTTTGCCATGAGGCCATATTACATATACGTCATCAACGTAGCGACACCAAAGTTTGGGTTTGAGGTGGAATTTATGAAGAGCTTTCGTTTCGAAATAGGTGATGAAAAGATTTGCCACGGCTGGAGATAGTGAAGAGCCCATGGCAGCGCCGTCTCTCTGTCTGTATATCTGACCATCAAACAGAAAATATGCGTTTTTAAGACAGTGTCTGGTGAGATCCATGATATGAGTTGGGAAATCTTCTCTTTGAGCGATCTGATCCAGTGCTTCATCCATCGGTATGCTCGGATAAAGGGATTTTACGTCGAAACTTGCAATGATGTCGTCCTTGTCAATTCTTATGGAGTGTAGAATGGTTAAGAAGTGCTCCGAGTTTTTGACGTAAGAGGCGGCATTCTCAACACGTGGTTGCATGAAGGCAGCAAGGTATTTTTCTAGTTTTTGAGTGGCAGAGTTGTAAGCGCTAACGATGGGTCTTAGAGGGACATTTGGCTTGTGGATCTTCGGAAGTCCGTATAGTCTTGGGCACCTGCTGGATTTTTCCCGTGGAATCAGTTTCTGTTTGATATCAGGTTCTATGGGTGACTCCATGATTTTGTTCTTTGTTGTTTTCTCTAGATATGTAGTGGGATCCCTTGACACAGGTTTGTAAGCAGGGTCTTGCAAGATATCGTTCATTTTTGCAGTATAGTCTTCGGTATCCATGACTACAGTTGCATTGCCTTTATCTGCTGTTTTGTTGGAGGGCCCTTTTTATGTGTGACAGTTCCTTTTCTTTTCCTTGGTCATCAGTTAGGCGGAGGGATCTTGATATTAAGGTATTGGCTACGCCCTGTATTTGTGAGGGGTGATGGTGAGAATCAGCATTCAGGTATCTGTCCGTGTGTGTTGGTTTTCGATATACTGTGTGTCGTAGATCTCCATTCATTGTTTTGGTTATGAGGACGTCTAGAAACGGAAGCTGATTATTTTCCTCTAGTTCCAGAGTAAACTGTATCTTTGCGTGTATAGAATTGAGGAACTCATGGAAGCAGTTGAGCTGTTGTTTGCCATGAGGCCATATTACATATACGTCATCAACGTAGCGACACCAAAGTTTGGGTTTGAGGTGGAATTTATGAAGAGCTTTCGTTTCGAAATAGGTGATGAAAAGATTTGCCACGGCTGGAGATAGTGAAGAGCCCATGGCAGCGCCGTCTCTCTGTCTGTATATCTGACCATCAAACAGAAAATATGCGTTTTTAAGACAGTGTCTGGTGAGATCCATGATATGAGTTGGGAAATCTTCTCTTTGAGCGATCTGATCCAGTGCTTCATCCATCGGTATGCTCGGATAAAGGGATTTTACGTCGAAACTTGCAATGATGTCGTCCTTGTCAATTCTTATGGAGTGTAGAATGGTTAAGAAGTGCTCCGAGTTTTTGACGTAAGAGGCGGCATTCTCAACACGTGGTTGCATGAAGGCAGCAAGGTATTTTTCTAGTTTTTGAGTGGCAGAGTTGTAAGCGCTAACGATGGGTCTTAGAGGGACATTTGGCTTGTGGATCTTCGGAAGTCCGTATAGTCTTGGGCACCTGCTGGATTTTTCCCATGGAATCAGTTTCTGTTTGATATCAGGTTCTATGGGTGACTCCATGATTTTGTTCTTTGTTGTTTTCTCTAGATATGTAGTGGGATCCCTTGACACAGGTTTGTAAGCAGGGTCTTGCAAGATATCGTTCATTTTTGCAGTATAGTCTTCGGTATCCATGACTACAGTTGCATTGCCTTTATCTGCTGGTAATATTATGATGTGTTCATTTTTGTTCAGGTCTTTTAAGGCTGTAAATTCGGCTCTACTCAGGTTCTGTTTCGGAGGATTCGATGTTCTAAGAATTCTTGACACATCCTGCCGTATTTGCTCAGCCTCGTGGTTGTCTTTATAAGAAAGAGTAGACTCGATTTGCGCGATTATTTCCTCCGTAGGAATCTTTTTCGGAGCTATTGCGTAGTTGAAACCTTCACTTAAAACTGTTTTTTCTGTTTCACTCAGTTGGTGTTTGGATATGTTGTACAATGTTCTGTTGTTGTTAGTTGTCGCTTGTTTGTTCTCTTGTCTGTGGTGGTGTTTCATGATGTTATCAAATTTCTTTATATGCGTTTCTGTTTTTGTGGCTTTTATAGTTTCTGTCCGCCAATAGCAAAGAGTTTCTAAACGGTTCCATAGGAGGGGATGCATTAGGTTACTAAGAGACAGGTGAAGTTGGTAGAGTGCCTGTTCCGTTCTGCTTAGTTGTGTCCTTTTCTGTCGTATTTCCTCTCTAAGTAGGGCATTTCGAGATTTTTCTAATATTGAAATTGTTCGCCTTGTTATAGTGTGGTAATTTATCCTTGTAAAAGCTGATTGCACGTTGTTGTCTCTGCATCTTATTAAGAAGGTGAGATCGCATAGGAGTATGCAGACTTTTTCTCTCAGTTTTTCATATGCTTTCGTTTGTTTGAATATCTCCTCCCCGTAGAGGTGTACAATGTTGTTGCGTAGTGTTTCACGGATGGGAATATGTGATTCAGTATTAATCCGGGAATACATCCGTTCGTTGGTTTGGTTTCCTGTAGAAATTTGCAGACGTTTCGCCAAAATCCCATTTAGCATCTTCTGTGCTTGGTGGTTGTAGATCAACTGAAAGAAAAGTCAGCGTGCAGCGTGCTTTATACGCGGTCGCAGATAGCAGCGGTTGGTTGGCGTTGGCGTTGGCTCCGCCTCCCTCTGGAGCGCCACCGTTGGTGTCAGTTTAAGCGTGGCACGCGTGTCGGTACCATGGTCCCGCTTGAAGAGAGTTTTCCAAGTAGAGGGCAGATTCAGTGCATCGTCTCTCTTGTTAAGAGTGCCGTTCTTTTCAATTTCGATGGATTCACAAATCAATCTTGCCTTGTAGTGTCCTATATTAGCGATTTGCTGGCCGGTGTCAAAATCAATTTTGTGTCCTGTCTCGTGCTTTTGTCGAAAAAGCGCCGATGTTGTCTGTTTGTTTCTTATACCGAGCTTATGTTCTTCTAGTCTAGCTGATATTTTTCTGTTGGTCTGGCCTATGTATGTTTTGTTGCGGGTGCCACATGAGACTTTATATACGCCTTGATTTTCTAGACTGATTTTGTCTTTTGGATTTCTTAAAGAAGAGCCTATAAAACAATAGGCGAAACAGTGAATGCAAACTTCCCTCCATCATATATATATATATATATATATATATATATATATATATATATATATATATATATATATATATATATATATATATATATGATTCTAAGAGAATGAGACAGTTAGCAAAAAAAGACTAGCCAGTAAAAATAATTGTTTACCTAATTATTTAAAATGCTCTTGCGAAATATTTTTCAAAACTGCCTTAAAATAATTTTTACGGTCTAATCAGGCATTCTTCTTATAATTACCATAAAACCAAATTTCAAGTGAAATTAAATCATTTTAAAACTCAATGTTAAGAAGTATCCTAAAACATATAAATAAGATCTAATTTACGCAATTCACATTTCATATTTACTTTAATAAAGCCCATTTCAGCATACAGGATTAAAGTGCCCATAAAACTTAGATAGATATAAGTTATTTTCAAATTGTTACATTAGGATTTAGGTATTAATATAATATGCATTGCTATATAATTTCGGAAGCCATAATATTAAAAATTAAACGTAATAAAAGAATTCAACCAAAAAAAAAGTGTGCTTTAAAGTAAACCATTTGTGTCACATAATAGAACGTTTTCCAGCAAAAAATTAATTGGCAGAAAACCGAAAAAATTTATTTCGTCGGCCAGACATTTTATTTGACTTCGCTAAAACACACTAAGTCGCACTTAAATAAGAGGCAAAGGCATATTCAACCAACCCCTCTATCTAAAGCACACATGTTTCGACCCTCAGACGCTCAAAATCTCCTGTTTATCCTTTAGCTTTCTCCAATTTCCTTGTACTTTTCATTTTATTCCGAACGATAAAAGAAAATTGACGGAATGTAAAGGGGATAAAATTTTCCAATGGAACTTGCCACAAAAATGAATGAGATGCTTACTGGATAACGTATAGATATCTTTAAATGATTATAGTTTACATTAAATCTAATAGCATAGCACAAAGCTCTAGTAATAAATTTGGTATTCTAATGCTTCGAATATTTATTTCAGGTATCATGTGTGGCTATACGAAAAACGGACCCGAATATTTTATCATTAAGATATCTGGAATGTATCAAACAAGTGCTAAACTTAAAAAATGTAGTTTCTGCATTATCGTAAAAACAGATAGCAATGAGACCATTCCAGCAATACGTATTAGATTTAATGTGCCACATTGCCGTTTTTTTTTACAAGTTATCTAAAGGATAACTAACGTTTAATCTCTGATTCATTCCTACTACAATACAGGATGAAACTATATTATATTGTTAACGTATATGCATATTTTAAAAATATTTTGGACATTATAGGGTGCAGGGGAGGATCAGGCCTCTCTCTATTGAGGGGGCAGTCACATCACAAAAGTACAGTATGGCTAACGAAAACAAGTTGTCGGGGGTGAGACATTAACAATATTCCCATTTCTAGTGTAAAAGGCAGGGTCGGGTCTATTTTTCTGAATTCGATGCTCTTGGAAGGGGGGCGATTGCAAGAAAAAGCAGGTTGACGACGGGAGGGGGGAATGCCAGCAGCATATACATTCCTAGTATAAGAGGCAATATCGAGTCTATTTTCCTGAACTCAAAGCTCTTGGGGGGGGGGGGGGCAATCGCAAGAAAAAACAAGTTGTCGATGGGGGATGGAGATATCAGCAGCAACACATTCCTAGTATAAAAGGCAGAATCGAGTCTATTTTCCTGAACTAAAAGCTCTTGGGGGGGGGGGGAATCGCTTGGATCCGCGCCTGATAGGGTGTGCCGATTAACATGGACAATATAACGTTGTATTTTTTTAAATAGAACACCTTGTATATAATTATTTTTTTCGATTAAAGTATAACTCTGAAGCTTTATATTAAAGATTTCATAAAACGTAACTTTATGTTTTTGCTTGTATTTATGAAATTAAATTCATATTTTCAAGCATCCATTTAAATCGTAATTATCCATGTTGTCCAATTTTGCGAGAATATATTCGAATTTTTTATGAAGAAAAACCCAAATTAAGTGAAGACTACGTCTACTAAATATTTGTACTAAAAGCTACAAGATGTTCAATGAATTGGTCCAAATTAGAAAAATTTTAAATTAAAATATATTAGTTTTTTCAGACTGTAAATGCTGATTTTTATTTTGTTTTATGAATTAATAAAAACCCTTCGAATTTTGTTGAATATATTATATACTTATTCCTGATAGTTTTTGAGATATTTAAATTTATTTATTTTTGTTCCATACTCGTAGTAGCCATAAATAACAAAAAAAAAAGGTCAAACAAACAAACACTATGCAAACAAATGTAATGGAAAACAACAACTTTAAAACGACGATTCTAATGTAATTAAACGTAATAGAAAATCAACATAGGTGAAGCGAAAAATATGAAATGGACAGTACTTAAATTGTAGTTAAAGAAAAATAAAAAACCTGCATAAGCGCTTACTTTTCCATACGGTTATTGTCGCAAAATCTTGATCCTGAGGGTACCCTTCTGTTGATATTCATAGGATTACTCAATCCAGTGTTAGTTTATTTATGTTATTACTATCCAGCACTATAAGATTTGTAGAAATTGAAATTGTCTCAAAAATCGAAATCATATTTTGTCACTGTTCCAACGAACACCGAGATCCTACTGAATGTGGCCAACCCCGCTTGGACCAATGGTACGACTTGTGTGCAGTGGATAAAAATTAAATAAAAAATAAATAGTTAAAAAAAACAATATATCGGAATTAAAGTGTTAGTATATACAAAATTAAAGTTAAATTTTGAACTACATTATTGTGTCAATAAAAGTACCTAATTTAAACTATTTTTATAACCCAAAAATAAAGTAACCAAGATTCTTGAATATTTCAACCAAAACAAAAAAAATGGTAAAATATAAAGGACAATTTATTTATTAATAAATAATTATTATTAATTGCCTGTTCTTCATAAATGTTCGAATAAATTGCCTCCTTGTTGAATGCAGGACAGCGTAAAGTTGTATTTTTTTAAATAGAACACCCTATATACGAATCGTATTTTCGATTTAGCTTATAATTATAAATATTTTTTATTAAGGGTTTACTATAACAAAATTTTATAGTTTCTGAGATAATTAAGTTTAAAGAAAAAAAAGTAACATTTTCAAGCATCAATTCAATCCTAAATAACGTTTTCAATTTTGTGACAAATATATTCAAATTTGGAATTTAGCAAGGCCAAGGACAAGTTAATATAATTTTTACCTAATATTTGCAATAAAAGCTAGAGGGTGTTGAACACATCGGCTCAAATTTGAACAAGTTTAAACGAATAAATATATTTTTTTTTAAATGGTACACCCTGTATATTTTCATGTTATTTAATAGAGTAATAAAAACCCTAAAAGTTTTGTTCAATATATCCTATACCTATTTATAATAGTTTTTGAGATATTTCAGTTTTCCTTATTTTCCATACTTTTTTACAGAAATAGTCTTCATTATCATAGTAGCCATGTAAAATAATAAAAAGAAACTACAGAAACAAACAGAATGTGGTTAAATATGATGAAATCCATTATTCGTTATATTACAACGGCAATAGTTTAATTAAACATAATGTGAAAAAATTAACACAACAACAACGACGAGGCAAGTACATATTTACTTTTATACTAAATTGAAACAAAAAAATTACCTATTAAATACTGAGATTAATTATTTCTTTTTAATAAGTGTTCGAATAAAGAACCCTCTTGTGCAATGCACAAATTTAGTCTTTTTTGCAGATTTTCTCGGACCCTGGACAAAATTAGTGGCGTTATTGTTCTACAGGTATCCCTATCCTGTTTCGCATATCTTCCACTGTTGTTGGTGGATTAACATACACCTTATTTTTAATATAACCCCATAAGAAGAAATCTAATGGGGTGATGTCGCAAGACCTTGGTGGCCACTCAATGAAACCCCCACGTCCAATCCAGTTTTGCGGATATCGTTGGTCCAAAAACGCACGAACTTCGCGATGGTAATGCGGAGGCGCACCATCGTGCTGGAACCACAGACTGTCGAGCTCATCCCTATCGAGACCTTGAAGCAGTTGGGGTAGTTTTTCTTGTAGAAAGTTCAGGTAACTATGGCCATTTAGTGGTTCATTAAAAAAGTGGGGTCCAATAATTCGATTATGATGAATACCACGCCAAACATTTAATGACCAGTGGTTTTGATGTTGCACCTCTCTAATCCAAAATGGGTTTTCTGTGGCATAATAATGCATGTTGCGTCTATTTACGGCACCGTTACTTCTAAAAGTAGCTTCATCACTAAACATTACCTTGCATAATAAATTTGGATTTAATTGAATCTCCGCATTTATTGTACGACAAAAGTAAATTCTTTGAGCAAGAAGGCAATTTTTTTGAGACTCTCCTATTGTACAAATCATATCTATTAACTCATTCTTTGGAAAATTCATTTTACAATATAAGATGAATGCAAAAAAAAACCAAACTACACTACATAAAAACCAAAAGAAGCGATTGCGGTTATAAATTTGACACACAAAAAAATGTTCTTTTACATTGTTTTTGCCATGGCTACTATGATAATGAAGATTAGTAAAAAAGTATGGAAAATAAGAAAAACTGAAATATCTCAAAAACTATTATAAATAGGTATAGGATATATTGAACAAAACTTTTAGGGTTTTTATTACTCTATTAAATAACATGAAAATATACAGGGTGTACCATTTAAAAAAAAAAAGATATTTATTCATTTAAACTTGTTCAAATTTGAGCCGATGTGTTCAACACCCTGTAGCTTTTGTTGCAAATATTAGGTAAAAATTAAGTTAGCTTGTCCTTGGCCTTGCCAAATTCCAAATTTGAATATATTTGTCACAAAATTAAAAACGTTATTTAGGATTGAATTGATGCTTGAAAATGTGACTTTTTTTCTTTAAACTTAATTATCCCAGAAACTATAAAGTTTTGTTATAGTAAACTCTTAATAAAAAAGATTTAAAATTATAAGCTAAATCGAAAATACGATTCGTATATAGGGTGTTCTATTTAAAAAAATACAACCCTATGCTGTCCTAGTTTTTTGGCTCACCCTGTAGAGTCCTAAATATTTTTAAAATTTGCGTAAAAATAAACTGCATCAAACAATAAATATAGTTTCTTTGTAAAATTTACCGAAAAGGCACAAACTTACTTCATCCAATCGTTGACTCACCCTGTACTTAATCATTTTCTCACATCTCCCTGGGCCCTCGACAGTATTAGTGACGTAATTGTATCACAGATATACCTAATCCGCATAACTTCCACTATTTTAAGTGAATTAACAAACTCCCTGCCTTTTATGTAACCCCATAGAAAGAAATCTAACCAGGTGATGTTTCAGGACATTGAATGGCACTGAATGAGACCCCATGCCAATCTAGTTCTTCGAAGAGCGTTGATCCAAAAACTAACGAGTTTCATGATGGTAGTATGGAAGCACACCATCTTATCGCAACAACATGCAGTTGTAATAATTTCTATGGAGACCCTTAACAAGTTGGGGCCGTTCGTCTGGCAAAAAATTTAGGTAACTATGATCATTTAATGGTTCATCAAAAAAGTAGCGCTTAGTGATACCACCACATTAATTGATCAGTGGTTTTGATGTTGCACCTCTCTCGCCCAAAATGAGTTTTCTGTATCGTTATAATATATGTTATGTCCATATGCAGATCCATTACTTCAAAAAGTACTTCCATCGTTAAATATTACATTTTATAGGAAATTTGGATTTAACGCAATATACGTATTTATCGTATGGCAAAATTTTTTACGCCTTTCAAAAGTACTATCATGCAATTCCTGGTGTAATTTCATGTGAAAAGGGTGATATTTATAGTTTTTGGTGGTAGGTTGGCGGTATAAACGATAACTACTAATATAAGAATTTTTTTCAACGAAGCAATATTTCCATTTTTTTTTCACTAGCATCTTTCTGTTGGTTACTTTGTGTTTTTGGATAATTAATGTTTCCAGAAAAATTGAATCTTTCCATTAAGTCCTGCAAAGTAAGGGGATTAAGTGGGCGTCGATCAGGTTGTTTTTATAATTTCTGTTAGCAAAAAGGAGTTTATTTAAATCTCTCCGATTATATAAATCATATCTATTAACTTATTCTTTGGAAAATTAATTTTTAGATAAAAGATATCTGTAATAAATCGCCTCACCTTATGACGATCGAAATAAGTCGTTGCAGTGGTAAATTACAAATATTAAGTTGTATGTTTTTAAATATCTACCAAATAAAAAATATATAAGATGTACCATTTAAAAATAGGATATACCCTAATCTAATTTTTTTTAAATATAAACCAATATGTGAATCACACTGTTTAGTAGAAATAGTCTTAATTTAGCCTTGGTCCTTAATATTAAATTTGAATATATTTCTCGGAAAATAAAGAACGTTATTTACGATTGAATGGTTACTTTGAAATATGTCTTCTAATAACCTGAACTCCGAATCAAGAAAATTTAAAACTATACTTTAAACCGAAAAAATTATTTATATAGAAGATGATCTACAAAAAGAAAACAACTTTATGCTATCCTCGTTTTTGGCATACCTTGTAGAGTCTCAAGTATTTTTAAAATGTGTATATAAGTTAAACATATTATATAGAAAATATTGTTACTAGCTAATTTTTTTCTAAAATGCATAAACTTACTTCATTCAATCGTTGACCCACCCTGTACAGAGCTTTTTTTATATTTAGTACAATATCTAGAGGCTTTATTATACGAGATGGAAAAAAAAACTTTAAATGCGAAAGTTGCAGGATTTCTGCCATATTATCTTTTAGATTTGTTTACAAACAAAAGAAATTTTAAATGTGTATATTCTCTGCTGCACTGATATAAAAAAAAACGATGTGGTCTGGAAAACAAATGATTTATTTTAATTATGACGTTTTAATATGGTTTCAAATACTTACTATATTGACTAATATATGTTTTTAAACTGACATAGAAAACATTAAAACACGGGTTATTCAGAAGAAGAAAAATATCCAATAATTTGTCTTGAAAGTAATTATAACAGCATTAGTAATAGTAATAAGATCAACAAGTAGATATTTTTCGGTATATAATAAAATATTCGGCACACAATAATACTAACACAAAAAATAAATTAGGAAAATCTCTACATCTTCAACATATATTTTATGATTATTAATATATTTAAAAATATTTCTATTTTACGATTAATAAAGTTTGAAATAAAACCTTTGAGGTTTTGGTTAAATAATGCTACTGTGCGTTCAATATTTTCTCTTAATATTTCTATGATGAGGCATTGGGAATAGATATTCCTAGATCTTCTAAAAATTACATCAACTAATAATAATTCGTTTTCCAATACTTCAGTGAAAAATTACCTTAAAAATAGAGTAAAAACCTTATATTACCTTTTTCATTTCTAACTACGGTTCAGATTTTTCATTTCATTAACTTTCTTGTCCGTGTATCTATTAGATGCTACTCGACGACCATAATATATATATATATATATATATATATATATATATATATATATATATATATATATATATATATATATATATATATATATATATATATATACAGGGTGATTCAAAAATCGATCACGAAACTTAAGGGGGTGATTCTACTTGACAAAATAAGGGTAGAGCTTCATATAATTTTTTTTTCAAAATGTCATTCGTTTTCGAGTTACAAGCCGTCCAAGTTCAAGTTTTTATTTTTTGTTTTTTGAATTACTCGCTTACAGGAAAACCGATTTGACTAATATTTGAAAGATAGGCTAAGTCTTCTGCGCTTCATCATTTTAGTAACAATTCACATTGATTGTTTGCCGCTAGAGGGCACTTTACCTACATTGAAAATTGTTTTTTTGTCATAATTTTTTAGTGTTGACAGCTACAGTAGTTTTTGGCATAATTTCTGAAAGACTGATGCCAGGCCTTTAAAAAAGGTGCTCTTTATTTACATCGCTAAACCCAGCGGTTTAGACGTAAATCACCCTTAAAAATTAAGTGGTAAATTTACTTTTCTCATTTCATTACCACCAGCTACCAGGTAAATAGCTATCAAAGTATACTAGAGCTGTCAGTTTAACATCAAATAAATTCGCTTTTTAAACTATTTAATTTATAATCTTAAAATAACTAATAATGGCTAATCAGTAAATATTCATATTATGGATTATTGCGATATACATTTAATTGATAAAAATTAATGAAACAGTACTAAACAAACTAAAAAAGATTCTCAAAATGTCCCCCATTTTCTTCCATACATTTCCTAACACTCTTCAAAAAATGTCGCCTAACTCGATGAACAATTCCTGGTGTTTCTTTAATAATTTGGCACTTTTCGATTATCCTGAAGCGAAGATCCTCGACGTTGATTACTGGAATATCGTACACCAATTGTTTCAAATGACCCCAAAAGAAAAAATCCATAGGATTAAGGTCTGGTGACCTCGCTGCCCATGCCAATGGTCCACTTCGTCCTATCCATCGCTCAGGATACGTTGCATTCAAATACTGTCGGACACGTATACTAAAGTGGGGCGGAGCTCCGTCTTGGAGGATCCACATGTTGGCCCTTACTTCCAATGGCACATCTTCCAGATACAATGGGAGACGATTTTGGATAAAATCTAAGTATACGTCACCAGTTAATGGGCCATCAAAGAAATGAGGACCAATAAGGTAATCTCCTATTATCCCTGCCCACACATTTAGTGAAAATTTACGCTGATGTTTCGTTTCTACCACATTGTTTGGGTTCTCGTAAGCATATGTGTGGATGTTGTGTAGATTTGTTATGCCATCACGAGTGAAACCAGCTTCGTCAGTGAATAATATGACGCCAATTAATCGATTATCGTGTTCATACTTAGCTAGGATCTGATTGCACATTTCCAACCGTCTCGGCCGATCATCGTCATAAAGAGCCTGCACCTTTTTTGAATGAAACGGGTAGAGTTGTTCTTCTCTTAGTATCCTCCATGAACTAGCCTGACAGAGCCGCACTTCATTCCCAATTTTTCTAGTACTAATACCTGGATTATCTTCAATAATTTCAAGCACTCTTTCTTCTTGTTGCACGTTTCTAGCAGTTCTAGGTCTTCCCCTATTTCCATTATAACTTTTAAAGGAACCACATTCCGCAAGCCTCCTGTGCACACTGGAAAATGTTTGAGCATGAGGGATATTTCTTTCCGGATAACTCTCCATATAATATCTTCTTGCCAACTCTGCATTACCATTTGCTTTTCCATAACAAAAATGGATATCACAATATTCGATATTTGAATATTGGTGATTAGCCATTATTAGTTATTTTAAGATTATAAATTAAATAGTTTAAAAAGCGAATTTATTTGATGTTAAACTGACAGCTCTAGTATACTTTGATAGCTATTTACCTGGTAGCTGGTGGTAATGAAATTAGAAAAGTAAATTTACCACTTAATTTTTAAGGGTGATTTACGTCTAAACCGTTGGGTTTAGCGATTTAAATAAAGAGCACCTTTTTTAAAGGCCTGGCATCAGTCTTTCAGAAATTATGCCAAAAACTACTGTAGGTGTCAACACTAAAAAATTATGACAAAAAAACAATTTTCAATGTAGGTAAAGTGCCCTCTAGCGGCAATCAATCAATGTGAATTGTTACTAAAATGATGAAGCGCAGAAGACTTAGTCTATCTTTCAAATATTAGTCAAATCGGTTTTCCTGTAAGCGAGTAATTCAAAAAACAAAAAATAAAAACTTGAACTTGGACGGCTTGTAACTCGAAAACGAATGACATTTTGAAAAAAAAATTATATGAAGCTCTACCCTTATTTTGTCAAGTAGAATCACTCCCTTAAGTTTCGTGATCGATTTTTGAATCACCCTGTATATATATATATATATATATATATATATATATATATATATATATATATATATATATATATATATATATATATATATTACGGTATTCATGTTATACTCTGGATATACTTTTATTAGTTGAATAATAAAGACAAATTATCTGGTGTTTTTCTTCTTCCGAATAGCTCATGTCAAAACGTATATGTATCAGTATAATATGTCAATATAACAAATATTCGAAACTGTAGTAAAATATCACAATTAAAATAAAGCATTTGTTTTCCAGGCGTTTTTGTTTGTTTTATATTATACATTTGTGAAATCAGGAGCAAAAGAACTTCCATTCTAACAGAGAATATACAGAGTATTTGATTTAAAAAATAAAAATTTCTCTCGTTTCTTAACTTTACGATGCGTCACTGTTTTCGTAAACAAATCTAAAAGATAATATGGAAGAAATCCTACAACTTTCGTATTTAAAGATTTTTTTCATCTCTTATAATAAAGCCTTTAAATATGGTGCTTAAATATAAAGAAAACCTGTATATACATTATTCAGGGTGTTTCCAATTAAGTGGAAAATATTTTCACGAGTTATTCTTGGGTTAATTTTAAGCATAAAAGTTCATATAAACATATATCAGATAATGCTTAATTTTTATGATACGGGGTGTTAAATTTGTTTCATTTCTTTTTAATCACAATTAAGTCAAATTTGGACCATATAACACTTTTTACAGTTCTCATAAAAAAATTATTATTATGTGAAATAATATACAAAGTGGTACTTTTTTCTGGGTCTGTTAAATTTTTCTCTTTCGAACTTTTTTTCGGGCGCCACTGACTCAATTTCTATATTTAGTTAAATTTCCCAGGCGTTTTTGTTTGTTTTATATTATACATTTGTGAAATCAGGAGCAAAAGAACTTCCATTCTAACAGAGAATATACAGAGTATTTGATTTAAAAAATAAAAATTTCTCTCGTTTCTTAACTTTACGATGCGTCACTGTTTTCGTAAACAAATCTAAAAGATAATATGGAAGAAATCCTACAACTTTCGTATTTAAAGATTTTTTTCATCTCTTATAATAAAGCCTTTAAATATGGTGCTTAAATATAAAGAAAACCTGTATATACATTATTCAGGGTGTTTCCAATTAAGTGGAAAATATTTTCACGAGTTATTCTTGGGTTAATTTTAAGCATAAAAGTTCATATAAACATATATCAGATAATGCTTAATTTTTATGATACGGGGTGTTAAATTTGTTTCATTTCTTTTTAATCACAATTAAGTCAAATTTGGACCATATAACACTTTTTACAGTTCTCATAAAAAAATTATTATTATGTGAAATAATATACAAAGTGGTACTTTTTTCTGGGTCTGTTAAATTTTTCTCTTTCGAACTTTTTTTCGGGCGCCACTGACTCAATTTCTATATTTAGTTAAATTTCCCATTTTATTGTGAACTTCTTTGTCTTTTAAGTTTTCGTTTAAAAGTCACAAGTTCTATAGGGGTGGTTAATTAAAGTATATTCTTTTGAGTAATGATCACTTTCAGTTCTGTCACTTGAAGTAATCATGATCACTTCGATCCAATGACAAGTAAATGCATGTTCAAAAGAACATGAAGTTATCAGTTTCACTTTGTTCACTTTGATCCGTGACAATTTACTCAAAAGAATATAGCCTTAATTGACGAAAAGATATAGTAGGCTGTTGTCAAATAAGTTCACGCCTAATTTGTCATATTGTTCTTTGTTGTAATATATTAAAATTTCTGTGGACAAGTGTGATTGATTTTAAGTTCTCTTAATGTAAAGTAAGTATAAAAAATAGTAAAAATGGCAAAGTATACAAATGTTGAAATATGAAATATGCATTTTGTTTATGGGCATGCTAATGGAAATGCATTAGAAGCTCAACGGATTTATGCTGAATTATATCCACAACGCTACCTCATCATAACATATTTGCTCGTCTTCATCAACGTTTACGAGAAAAGGTTGCATCTCTAAAACGGACCTCTGATTGTTGATCTCCTCAGGAGATAAGAACCGTAGCGTCGAGAGTGCAGGCGCTTTTACAACGAGACATTTTACCACGAATAGTTTTTTTGCCAGTGGATACCCCAATCTCTCCTATTTTATCTCGTGATTTGTTCACTGACGAGACAAACTTTTCAATGGAATCCATAAGACATTTTCAGAATAATTACATTTGGACTAAAGAAAATCCGCATGCATTTCTTGAAGCCAGTTATCAACATCAGTTTTCATTAAATGTATGGATTGGTGTCATTGGCTATTTTCTGATTGGCCCATGTTTCCTTCCATTAAAATTAAATGGTGACCAATACTGTCACTTTCTCGAAGAATAGTTACTTGCCCTTCTTGAAGAGATTTTTCTTCAAGTTAGACAAGAATTATGGATGATGGTGCTCTAGCACATTTCAGTCTCAATGTACCCCACTACTTAGAGGCAGTGTATTTAAATCGTTAGATAGGCCTAGGAGACACTCAACACTTGCCTGCCCGATCACCGTATTTAAATCCTTTGAATTTTTGCATCTGGGGTTTCCTTAAAGCTTTGGTTTATGCATCTCCTGTTAAAGATGTTGAAGATTTAAGAAACCGCATTATTGTGTCTTGCGACAGGATAAGAAACACATTATTTCAACGAATAAACTCTTCAACTAGACGAAGATCGGATTCTTGAATTTTGGCTGAGTATGGTCACATTCAAGATGTGTTGTAATATTTGCTATTAATATTTTGTTGCTGTTGTTAAAATTTTGTTATTATTATGTTGTATTTTTTTCATAGTCCCTGTCGGTTGAAACAAATATGAACGAAGATTGATTAAAACAAATATATTTTAATTTTTTACTTATGTATTTTCTTTTTTGTGGAAAAACTATTAACTTTTAGGGGATAGCTTAAGAGATAAAAAAGTTTCACAATAAGACGGAAATGTCAACTGAGTAATCAAATCGAGTTAGTGGAGCTCGAAAAAATAGTTCGAGAGGGTATAATTTTCCAGACTTAGAAAAAATAACCACTCTGTACATTATTTCACAAATTAATAATTCTTTTATGAGAACTGTAAAAAGTGTTATGTGTTCCATATTTAACTTAATTAGTTTCGAAACAAATGATATAAATTTAAAAAATTTAAAAAAATAAGAAAAGAACCCCGCACCAAACAAATGGAAATTGGTCCCGGTCAAATTCGTTGAAAATTCAGTATGTTGTAGGTCTAGATGTCCTGATCAAAAGTTCCTATGGACACAAAGTCCAAAAGTTAATGGTTTTCGGGATACAGAGATATAAGTTGCGCCCGCACCAACCAAATGGAAATTGGATTCCGGTCAAATTCGTTGAAAATTCAGTATGTTCTAGGTCTAGATGTCCTGATCAAAAGTTCCTATGGGCACAAAGTCCAAAAGTTAATAGTTTTCGAGATGAGTTTTTTGTTACTTCACGAAGAGTTTGTAAAAATACTTTAAGTTCTTGTCCTTTCAACACATATAGTCTGTTAATAAATTGCAAATCAAGCAAGAGCGGCTGCAGCAAACAACTTCGTTCATCTAAATGATGCTGACATGACTTAACATTCCCAGGAACATATATATTTCTCGAAATGAAGACATTTGCTTTTCATTCACTTGACAATCGGTGAAGATCATTTTCAGCATTGCATATAAGATATGTACTATTCCTAGTTTGACAATGTTCAACCTTGACCCTTGATCTAAAAGTCATAGTCAAGATTACAATTAGTGATCTTCTTTATTATCCTAAACCTCTCGACTGAAGTATTTTTTATGATTACGCAATTTCACTATTTTGGTACATAGTTTGCAATATTTTACGCTGCAACACACACACACACACACACAAATATATATATATATATATATATATATATATATATATATATATATATATATATATGTGTATGCATTGTAGATTTACATGTTAGTAAAACAAGTTCACCAGATAGGAAGAGAGAGAGAGAAACGACCCTTATGTCTTGCCTATATAAATGGTGGTCCCGGCGCAACTCATCCCTCTGTATCTCAAAAACTGTTAGCTTTTGGACTTTCTGCCTATAGAAATCATCAGGGTATCTAGACCTACAACATCTGAATTTTCAACGAATTTGACCGAGATCCAATTTCCATTTGATTGGTGCGGGGTCCTTTAAACACCCTGTTTCTTAAAAACTAGGCATTATCAGACATATGTTTATATGAACTATTATGCTTAAAATTAGCTTAGGAATAACTCTTTAAAATTTATCGCACTTATTTGGAAACACCCTGTATACTTTTTGGAAAAATTTTACTGTGAAGCTCTAACTTCATGATATCCACGTTATAATTTTCAGCATGGTTTACATCTCAAATTTTCACCATTTGTTCTTGCCATCAACCGTGGACAAAATCGTGTAAAAAAATCCTATTTGTCTAAATATCGTAAACGATTTATATACATTATTAATTTGGGCCAAAGCTGTTTAAAACGCAGTGTTATAGATGGCCAAAATTATCTATATTTGAAAATCAACTTTAACTGTACAACAGTTTGTTTGATAATATTTCATATCGAGCAAATGAGAGTTTATGACACCATTTAAAACTAAATGGATAACCTTAGTTAGTGAACACTAAATATTACCACTGATAGCATTTCGGCGTATTGTGCCATTATCAGCTATATTATTTATGAATATACTGCACATTATTATACTTATCTAAAGGAATCTATATAGGAGAGAGGATTTTAATTTGAATCAGTGCATACATTGACCGACGTTTTTCTAAGAGTGTATTTAATTTTGTTACTTCTTAAAAGAATATATCAGATGTTATTTTTTTCGAATTATTTTGCTGGAAATAACAGCAATATTTTTTTAATATCGCAGTATCAGTACAAATTGTGTGCTAGTATTGATTGTTAAATATATTTTTCATCTGGTTTTTAGTTATTTTTGTTTTACACAAAATTTCGAAAGCATTGATAGACAGCACCACCTCAAGAAAAAAAAATAGAGTAATTTTTCATAATTACTTCGGAAATTTCGGTTATTATTAAAATAAAATTTTTATAAAAAAATTGAACTGACTTCTAAAAGTCCGCTAAAAAGTGAAAAATAACTATAAATTTTTATATGAAATTGTAATTTTTGGAGTCGGCGCTAAACTAATACCTGACACAATGTGATTCTCATAAACAGATTGAAAATACTTTATTTGTAATTGCTTTCTTACCATAATTTGTATATATTAGTAGTTATTTATTTCATTTAGAAATAATTGGCCGACTTCAAAAATTTCAATTTCATATAAAAATTTCTAGTTATTTTTCACTTTTTAGCGCACTTTTATAAGTCGGTTCAATTTTTTAATAAAAATTTCATTTTTCGATTTTTAGTTTTGAATTTATTATGATATTCATAAATTAGTTGAACTAAGTGCTAATCGAGATTAGTGTACCTCTCAATGATTCCAAGGTAGCAAAAAGTACCCATTTTATTCATAATTGTAAATCACCTTAAGATCCACCACTAAAAATTCTTTGATTCTTAGAGTTCTCCAAATACCAATAAAATTGTGTCAAACAAATATTTAGTCTGTTATAGTAAATCCACTATCTTAAATTTCAAATTAAATTTAGATTGGTAATATAGGCCCCAAAATCTTCCGATATCGATATTTAAAGAATTGGAGACATTAATTTCTTAGCCCGATATATTTTATATTGCATATTGAGTTTGTACACGCCCCAAGAACCACGCAATATCAATTTTAGATAAAACCGGAAAATGTAAAACTTTTAGTCCCTCATGTTGTATCTTATCAACTTAATAGTTGTAAAAAATTAACTTCATATTCGTAATACACCACTCCTCAATCCCCTAATACCAAATCTGAAAAATGCGAATAAGGTAAAATCTTCAACCCACCATATTGGATCCGCCATATTGAATTTCAAAAAAATAATTTTAACATTTTAATCTAATCTAAATCTAAACCCTTCAAAGCCTCCTAGTACCAATTTTAGATGAAATCCAGAAATTTAAAATTTCTAAACGGTCATATTGCATCTGAGATATTAGATTTTCTTAAAATAAATTTATATTCGCTATTCACATCCTCAAAAACGATTCAGTTCCACGTTTGAACAAAATCGAAAAATGTAAAACTTTAGTCAGCTATATTATAATCGCCACATTGAATCCAGAAAAAATACAATTAAATTCATAATTTACACCCTCAAAAACCCTCTATATCAGTTTGGAGAAAGTTGAAAAATGTAAAATTTTTAGGACACCATATTAAATCCGCCAGATTGAGTTTTTCATAAAATATTTTAATTTCGTAATTAATACTAACCTAAATCCCCCAATACTGACTTCAGACAAAATCGAGAGATGTAAAATCTTTAGTCCTCCATCTTAGATGCGCCAGATTTATTTTTTTGAAATAATATCAAATTCGTAATGTGCTATCATATCAATTTTGAAAAAAATCGGACATAACTAATTTTAATCCACCATATTAGGTACGCCATATTGAATTTTAAAAAATAAAATAATTTTAGATTCATCATGTCTGACCCCGAAAACTCTCCCGTACCAATTTTGGTGAAAATCGGACAAAACTGATTTTTCAGTTTGCCATATTAGATCTGCCATATTGAATATTTTAAAAATAATTTCAGATTCGTTATGTGAGGCTCCGAAAACTCCCCCCTGCCAATTTTGGAGAAAATCGGACAAAATCGATTTATTTTGTCTGCCATATTGGATCTGCCATATTGAATTTTTTAAAAATATTGTGAATTCGTTATGTGCAACCTCGAAAAGTCCCCCATACCAATTTTGGAGAAAATCGGACAAAATTAATTTTTTTTGTCCGTCATATTGGATCCGCCATTTTGTATTTTTTTTAAATAATTTCAGATTCATTGGGTACAACTCCGAAAATTCCTCCATACCAATTTTGGAAAAAATCGGACAAATCTGTTTTTTCGTCGCCGTATTGTAAGCGCCATCTTGGATTTTACTGCACCAATTTCATTTAAAAAAATATGGGACCACCGCAACAACTTTTTGAATATAACGCAAAAAATTCATTCAAATCGGTGCAGCCGTTCCGGAGAAATCGGTGTACATACATAAAAAAATACATAGTCGACGAATTGAGAACCTCCATCTTTTAGAAGTCGGTTAATAATACCTATTAAGGATTACCGATTTCACATTTTTGATTGAACTAATCGTTTGCTGTAATTAATAAATGGAAGAAATGCACCAACTCATAGCATTAGGCGCATTTTTGATAATTTGGTCTTTCTAATTGGCTCAATCTAAATTACATAGTTCTTTTACCTTAACAATTTCTTCTTCTACTTTAGATTCCTTTATTTATTTAAGCTTTAGGAACCATATCATGGGGAGCTTTCATACTGTTGTTTGTCATTTCTAGTTTCACGTACTGCAGAACAGTAAAGACTTTCTTCCCCTTTCTATAGCAGCATTGTAGGCTTTAGCGCAATTTCAGAAAATGGTGGAAACCAACAATTCAGGAGCAGATGACATAAGTATTTGAATAGACTCCAAATTGTTGCTAATGATCTTCCACATCCGGTTTTCTAAAAATTTCCTATATTATCTAACAATAATGGGATTTATACATTCAACAAGTGTTGTCACAATGAATGGAATATAATTGATGGCTGTGATAATTTCTCTATATTATTTAGTTTGGCCGCTTTCCAAAAAAAAATACTATCTGTAAGAATCAACTGGAATAGCTTCTGGTTGTCAGTTGTAAATAAGCCACTCATATATTCTACACCTGCACGGTCGGGTTTAAATCAGGACTATGTGGAAGCCAGCATAATTATTGGATATTCATTTGATCCATATAATCATCGGAAGCACTTGCAAAATGAAGCGTGTTATTATTCTGCATTAAATATTTAATGTCTTAAAGTAGAATAACTTTATATAAGGCGAGGTAAATTAAAGGACCATAACTAATGTCACATGTCATTTCTAAGTGTATTCAAGACTTTGACCAAAGACAATTATAGTTGACGTCATTTTTCTTTGACTATATATAGATTACATAATTTTCATTTAAAAAATTCCCGTTAGAACAAGGATATTAGTATGAATTAAAAAAAAATAATAAATTAGAAGACTTAAAATGTTATGGAACATTTTGTTTTAATGCTTCTATGGGATGTTCAGAATTTTTTGAAAAATTGTAAATTCTGGTTCTACCCTGCATAACACCAAATCCAACAGATATTGTTACAAACCAAATGTGTTAGTTCCTATAGTGAAATAATGTAAAAACATTGAAGACCTGAATCATTAATGTACTGCAGTTTAAAAGTACTAATTTTCCTTGCATAACAGTTATGTAACCGCCTATATTTTCTTGTGAGAGACATATTTATGCATGATCATATTACCATATATAACATAACCAAATCAATCACAAGATCGATTTCTCAGAACTATAAATTAGAAAACGAGACCTGTGCGGGCAATTTATTACAGCTAATATTATTACACTTGATATCCTTTTTGTTCTTCATCCATCGAACTTTTTGTGGTTTACTAGTTAGCTAGAAGCCTTATAGCTTTTCCTCGACTGTCTGTCTGCCCGTTAGACTGTATGTAATAACTTTATAATTTTTAAAATTTTTCACATTTTGCAATGAAATTTTGTACACAGATGCTTACAATTAACCTAAAAACTAAAGCGTGACGAAGCTGGATAAAAATTTCGGAGGGCCCCTCCTTAGTGAAAAAAACGGATTTTTTTTTGTTAATTACATAGAATAAGGATCGTTAGATAAGTGTTCAAAAACGCAATTAAAATCTTATAAATAAATTCAATTTGGTCGCGTCATTCAAGCATGAGTTTTCAAAACCGGTTTTAATTTGTTCCGTTGAACTAATTTTCCAACACTAAATATTATACATTTTAAAAAATACTACCTACCTACTTTGAGTGAAAATTATTACTTTATGTGGCCGATCCTACAGTGGTGTTGCAATTACAATATATAAGTGTATCCTTCTTATTTTGCCTAAATATCTTTATTTCTAAAATATCGATTAATTTAATAACTTCAATCAGAATTTTATATTATTTGCACATTTTGAACTTTTTACTAAGCAGTTAAAAAATAAGTCGGATAATGGATAAAGTATAATAAGAGTTCTGATATTTTTAAATTAATGTATTAAAAGTGGAAGATTTCATATAATAATAATAATTAAATGCACTATATTCTCGTTATAATCGAAAAAGCAATTACATTTGTTATTAAATGTCTAAATAATTTTATATTTTGACATGAAAATTTTCCATTGTTGAGAATCATGTATGTGCTCAACATGCACTTAACTTACATACTTTATGTCCCTGAGTTAAAGTCTTAGGTCCGATTATGCAACAGCTGTTGCTAATAAGCACCTATCAAGGTTCAAAAGAAATTAAAAAATCTACATTTGTTTTGTTGTCTTCCGTTTTTTAGAGTCATTAGCAGGAGTATAATTTATCAATTTAAGCGGTATTATATTAAAGAGACACCGTCTTAAGTTAAATTAAGGTAAACCAAAATTTTAATAAAATTTTTAAAAAGCGCTACAAATAAAAATATAAAATTTTACATGAAATTGAAATTATTGGAGTCAGCGGCAAATTATGACTAAATGAAATAAATAATTATTACATACATAAAAGCTACGGCAAGATAGTAATTACAAGTCAAGTATTTCTTAATTTTCTTCTGTGAGTCACATATTTTGTTCAGTACTAATTTGGTGTCGACTTTTAAAACTCCAATATCATATAAAATTTGATTATTTTTCGCTTCTTAGCGCTTCTTAAGAAGTCGGTTCAATTTTTTATAAAAATATTAATTTTTTGATTTTGGTTTTGAATTGAGTTGAGTTTCTAAAGTCGTAAGAAAGTACCTATGTTATCAGAAGTTATAGACTACAATAAACTGAGCAACAAGAAATGGTTTAATTCTGAGAATTCTCCAAATACTAGATTTGAATAAAATTGTACCAAACAAATATTTAGTCTGCTATTGTAAATTAGCTACCTTGAATTTTGAAAAATTTATTTCGGATCCGTTAGATAGCCCCCTCCCCCGTTGTGTACGACCCCGAAAACTCCACCATACCAATTTAGGGAAAAATGAGACTAAACTATATTTTGGTCCGCCATATTATCAGCGCCATTTTGGATTTTACTGAATCAATTTCAGACAAAGTAATATGGGACCACGGCAGCAACTTCTTAAACTTAATGCAAAAAAATCATTGAAATTGATACAGCCGTACCGGAACAATCGATGTACATACATAAACCAAATATACATAGGAGTCAACTTTAGAACCTTCCTTTTTTAGAAGTCGTGAAGCAATAAGTCTAAAAAAAAAAACCTTTAAAATACATTCCTTCGTTAGGTTTGCATAGGATCTCCATCATGCCGAAATTTTCTCAGTAAGACATTATGCCATTCAGCCACATCGAAACATCAAACGCTAACTTGAAATGGGTACTTGCACTACTCGTAACCCATATATATATATATATATATATATATATATATATATATATATATATATATATATATATATATATATATATATATATTGTTGAAAATGTACGTTTTTTTTTAAAAAAGAAACGGAAGAGCAGAAAAAACAATTGTAAATTGCTTTTCTTATCTGCCTGAATGTAATAAAAGCATTTTTTGAAAGAATTTATGCATATTCGGCAACAAAATATAACGTTAAAATTTGCGCTTGAATATCACTTTACTTTGTCGGTACATCACTGGATTTTGGCACGTGACTTTCCGGAAAGTAAAGTAACCGTCAGATTTTATACAGAAATCGGCAGTAGTAGCATAACGGAAGTGGTATTAAACGTAGTTTATTGGTTAACTTTCATCGCTTTTAGGACGGCTGAACAGCCAAGAAGAGGTTACAACATCGACGATCTTTTAGAGGGCTGCGTTGCTGAAAGTGATAGTCTTTTTTTTTTAAATCACTTAAAATATAGTACCTCCGAGGCCCCTGGACGAACTAGTAGCTTTTACCCGGGTAATTGCCAAAGGCTGGGGCGCCTGAAGACTTTAAAAATAAAAAACCTATTGCAAAAAAATCGGTTTAAATACGGTGTATCGGGAGTCCTCTGGATAAAAATAAATAGTGTCTAGGTAAGATAGGTTTTATTTCCGAGAGCCCGGTACACTACAGTTTGAAAGACGGGCGATATTCGGGAATGTATACGCGAACCGGTGTTGCAATCTCGCATCACCGTCATAAAGATCGCGTAGCTATTCTAACTTGAGTTTCCATAACTCAACAAACAAAATAAAATTTTCTCTTTTAATCAGAAGATTAAGGAGAAAAACTAAGAAGATTTTTTGCGGAAATTTAACGTTAAAGACATTCTAAGTTTTCGGTGAAAATCGTAAAAAAATTAGATTGCAAAACGTTATCCTCCAGACATTACGTTAGTTAAATTTTCCAAATTTACTTGCGGAAACCCCTTTATTAGTTTTTCGTGAAAATCTAATTTTTATCTTAATTTCTTCTTAAAAAACAGATCTGTTACCCTTACTTTTTACGATAAAGTCCAATTACTTATATTTTTCTGCGTTAAAATTTCAGTGTTGAAAATCATTGAGAATTTTAACAATAAATAAATAAATTTGCGACCTAGCGTTCGATCCAATTTTAAACAATTTATCGGCAAGAAGAATAAATAAATTTATTCGAAAAAGTTAGGACCTTTACGTTTTCAAAAACATTTGGCCACGAAAAAGTATACTTGACCCTTGCCCCATACTAATTATTTTTTTCAAACGATAATTGGTATAACCCTTGAACTCTTATAAAATTAAAAAAAAAAGTTTAAGTCATCTTGAGCATCCACGCTCGCTTCCCAGATGTACAACCCCATAGCCCCTTTTTTAAATTTCGGCATAAAAGTTTTTCTTTTTTCCAAATTTAAGAGCTTGGCTCATCTTCTTCAGGTGCTCTCGACAAACATCAAGAATGGTGAAGCGGCTTGGCTTTTCGCCGGGTCGGGCGGTTATGGTGGGTCCTCTCAAGCACCGCCTGCGTGGTGCCCTACCTTTCAATTTCCGGAACAACGTCCGATGTTCCAAAGTTTCTCAACTGATCCTGTGCGTACGTCATCCTTTAATGCGGAGTTCAGGCAATTTCCGGGATTCATTGATGACAGTAGCATAGAGTTTAACCTAATGCCAGCTAACCCAGAAGCATCGGCATTTAGGCTTCACCAAACACAACCTAAAGAGACAACTCCTGGTGGAGCAACTCACAGGTGCTACAGGATACATATCAAATATCAGGAACGGTTACTAGCGCAAATGTTATGTCAAATTTAGCGGCGATCGTATCAGATAATGGCACCGGCATACCCTTAGAACAGGTACGCGAATCAGATACCCACCGACCGACGTTCCGATAATATATATATATATATATATATATATATATATATATATATATATATATATATATATATTTATAAATATATAAATATATATGATTTTTAGCATTAATTTAAAAAGAGTAAAAGAGATTAAACAATTTATTAAAGGTGGTCTAAATGATGTCGACTTAATCTCATTAATATTAACAAAAAAAATCTAGAAGAAAACTTATGGAATAAATATTTCATTTAAGCGATAAATCATCATCAATAATTCAATAAAGTTTATCATCCATCAATTGATATAGTATTGGATTAATAATCTTTCTGTTTACCAACATATAGTCAAAAAAAATTCCGTTAAGGTTAAGGGTAAGCTCTACATATTGTAAAAACATTAGGTAACACAAGAGTAGACATATGTTCAGAAGTTCAATTCTAGGATAGATGTGACACAGCTCTGTAGCTTTATCTGTCTTGCAATAAAGTTTAGCTTTCCTACATATGGCAATTTTATATTAAGAAAATAAATTCCAATGTATCCGGTTGTAGAGAATTTGTACAAGCTGCAAAAAAGAAATTCAAGCGCTATTTCAAAGGTTTATTGCACATCCCGAGTTTTTGTACTAAGACCACTGAGCAGTAAGGTGTAATGTAGTTAAGTAGTGTAAATACTTAGCTAAGTAACCAACTTTTGTACAAAATTAACACGTGACTTTAAAATGGTCTCTTTTTTTCGTGGTATAATTTCTTTTTTTTAAAACCTCGGATGCAACTGATTTTTGACACAATGCTAGCTTATTTCTTTATAACTAATAATAGTGTTTTTGTTATTTTTTCAAAAAAGTCATTTTGAATTTTTACGAGGGTAATCAAAATGAACTATTTCCTTGAATATTTCAATAAATTTTTGATTTTAGATACGAAACCGAGTACTTAACAACAACTAAAGTGAATGCAAAGTGATCTTCATCAACTTCACCGACTTCTAGTTTTACAAACAGTATAAAAAATCTTCACCAAGCATTTCCTAGTAGACTCAAAAAAGAAAAGAACCGAAACTTGTTTCTCTGTGAGCAGTTTTGTAACTAGTACATAAACAGCTGAAAACATAATATTGACAAAGAAATAACAAAGGCAATTTTAGCTATGAACTCGAGCTTTACGTGTATTGAACACTGGTAATGATTGAAAAGTTGTGATCTGGTTATATACTCTTGTCCAAGACATCTATAATAACTATGATATATAGAATGATATTTACGAAGGAGAAGAAAAATATCAATATGTCGATTGACGGGTGGTCAAATGTCCACATTGAACCTGCAATATGTTCAACTATAACAACAGAAAATGGACGAACATTTCTCTATGAAATTTTGATACTTTTCGGAAGTCTTATACTTTGGAATATTTAACGGAATTTTGTTGTGATCTAGTTACCTCATGTGAATTAAAATATCAATAGTTGCTTATATGTTTTTCTCTTATTAGGCAGAGAAAAAGAAATATTATACAGAAATAGTTTATTTCCGATAAATACAAATCTGGTTCTCTCCATACGCCTTTCGAACACCTCATAGTCTCGTCAGTGGAGCTGTATTGAACCGAGAGCAACATTTCCTAGAAACAACTGTTTTATAAGATATAATTTCCGATATATGTCGGTAGGATTCTGCCGACTTCGATGTCAGACTGAAAAGTGTTGCCAAGCGAAACAACATCTATACATTTACCAAAGTAATGCGAAATTTTAAAAAATTAATATTTCAGTAAGAAATAAATAAATCTACCATGTTTAAGTAGTTGCCAATATGTTATTTTCCTGTGAGGCAGAGAAAAAGGAAATAACATACAGAAACAGTTTATTTCCTGCAAATGAAACTCTGGTTCTTTCTCTTCATACGCGTTTCTTGTCAATATCCTGCAGACATGTATCGCAATTTATATTTTATATAGCAGTTTTTTCCTGCAAATGTTGCCGTCGGTTCGATACAGCTTCACTTACGAGACACTGAGATGTTCGAAACGCGTATAGAGGGAATTCATATTTTTCCTTTTCTCTGCTGAAAGGAGAATTACGCATATAACAACTATTTAAATACGGCATATAGATTTCTTTATTTCTTACTGAAATTCTGATTTTTAAAAAATTTCTAACTACTCCAGTGATTCATAGATGTTGTTCAACTGGCGATATTTTCAGTCTGATATCGAGGTCGGTAGATGGCAGATTGCAATATCCTGCCGACATACCTTGAAATTTATATTTCATTTATTAGTTATTTTCTGCGAAATAAACTGTTTCAGTATATTCTCTACTTTTCTCTGCCTAAAAGGAGAATAATATACAGATAACTACTTAAACACAGCAGATTTACTTATTTCTTATTGAAATTTTGATTTTTAAAATTTAGCACTACCCCGATGAATGTATAGATGTCATTTCGATTGGCGATATTTTTCAGTCTGACATCGAAGACGGCAAGTTTTTAATATCCTACCGACATATGTCGGAATTTATATTTTATATAGCAGGACTTGGATAATCCATTTCAAAAAACCCAGCGGATTAGAAGGTCACCGGTACGAGCTAGAAGCAATTCGGTGACTAACTTTAATCAACTGGGAAATAATACAAACATATCACAAAATGAAGCACCTTTGGTGCAACAGAACCAAATTATGGTAAAAAAAGACCAGTTAAAAACTCAAAACGAACAGCAACTGTATGCAGCTTGGCAAACAGAACTAGGATCCAGACAAATGCTTGAACAGACGGTTAATAAGCAACAGCAGCAAATCACCCTATTGCAGCAGCAGTTAGCCGAATTAACAAAACAAATTAATGCCGGGAAAGATGCTATTAATACAGATCCGCAGGCCAACAATGCACAATATAGTGAAAAAGACGAATACTACACGGATGAAGAAGTGTTGGCTTACGAAACTGAATGGATAAGGGCAAAGGGGAGAAACAGTAAAAAAAGACGAATGAATACTTCGCCGACCCTATCCACAAAAGAAACCTCTGATAGAGCAGAAAAAGAAACAAAAAAGATCAAAATACCCCCACCCATAATAGTAGAAGGTATACACGACTACAACAAACTGCATGAAGAACTCAGCAATATAATAAAAGAATTCCAAATAAAAATAGTCAACAATGAGAACTTAAAAATTAATGTCCAAGACGGAGACTGCTACAGACAAGTAACAGCAATGCTGAAGGTTAAAGAATATGCTTGGTATACGTTTGAAAATAAGCAAAATAGACCAATAAGGGTAATGGCCAAGAAACTACACCACTCTTGCCAAACAGACAAAATAATTAACGAACTAAGAAGGAGAGGCTACAAAATACTGGAAGTAATCCCAAAACTAAAATATAAAACCAAAGAACCTTTAAATATGTTCATATTAAGCTTTAGTCCTGATGAAGACGTAAACAAGGTATTTGGAATTACTGACATAATGGAAACAAGAGTTGAAATAGTACCGATCAAGAAAAATAAACTTGTACCCCAGTGTAAGAAATGCCAAGCTTATGGACACACACAAAAGTATTTCGCAAGAGTACCAAGATGCGTCAGGTGCACTGGGAAACACGCAACACAGGATTGCGACAAACCTAAAAATGCGCAGCCTAAGTGCATCCATTGCGGAGAAGGACATCCAGCAAACTACCGGGGGTGCACGATAGCAAAGGAACTACAAAAACTTAGAAATAAACAGACAAGAAATGTTAGCTTGCCAAAGCAACCATCAAGAAATGAACACCTAACAAGCGGAAACAATTCAAGTGTTCCAAAGAAAACAGAGCCTGACAAAAGCTACAGCCAAGCTATTGCTGGAAAGCCTGTAAATAACGATGGTCAAAATCAGCTACAAACAAAAGCATCCATCGAGAACTCACTGCAACAAATATTGGAGAAGCTTAACGTCATGGATGAACGAATCTCCAAATTAGAATATCGCACACAAGGAGCGATCCCTAAGACTAAAAATGGCTAAACAATTGAGAGTAATGGAGTGGAACGCTAACGGGCTCCTACAACACCAGCAAGAATTACAAGTGATCCTTGAATTAGAAAAAATAGATGTGTGCCTCATTGCTGAAACACATTTTACTAAGGAATCCTTTATAAGATTTCGAGGTTATAAAACATATCATACGAGCCATCCTGATAATGCCGCCAAGGGAGGGACTGCTGTGATAGTTAGAGAATCCATTGCACACTATCAAGAAATGAGTTATCAAACAGCAGAAATACACGCTACTGCAATCAGTATAAAAACGCACAACTGCAACATTACTCTTGTAGCAGTCTAATGTCCACCTAAATACACCCTCGGAACAGTGCAGTACTTAGACTTCTTAAATACTCAAGGACAAAAATTTATTATTGGAGGTGATTACAATTCGAAACACATCCATTGGGGATCTCGATTAACAACCACCAAAGGTAAAAACTTATTAGCAGCCTGCAGGCAACTGAATTGCGAAACCCTTTCTACCGGCAAGCCTACTTATTGGCCTACTGATCCCAACAAAATTCCTGATTTGATTGACTTCTTTATCGTCAAGAATATCTCTACCAACTATCTGCTAATAGAAGAAGGCTGGGATATGAATTCCGATCATTCCCCAATATTACTTACGTTAAGTGATAATATAATAAAGAAAGATAATCCACCTCGACTAACAAATAAATGGACAGACTGGCCAAAGTTTAGACTTGACCTAGAAAATTGCATTAATCTCTCCGTACCACTGAAGACAAAGGAACAGCTGGATGAAGAAGTTGAGACTGTGACTAAAAATATTCAACAAACTGCATGGAAAAACACACCAGAAATTCCTATAAGAACTCGAGGTAATAATTATCCGAAAGAAATTAGAATACTGATCAATGAGAAAAGAAAACTCCGGAGAAAATGGCACCAAACCAGAAATCCAGCTGACAAAACAGCTTTGAACAATCACTCCCAAAACATCAGGAGAGAAATACAAAGGATAAAAAATGAGGCAATAGGTGAATTTCTTACAGAATTGACAGCTGACAAGAACACAGATTATTCACTGTGGAAATCCACCAAAAGATTAAAAAGACCAATTCTTCAGAACCCTCCAATACGCAACTCTGATGGGACTTGGGCTCGCAATAATATGCAAAAAGCGATACGATTTGCGGAACATTTAGAATCTATATTTCAACCCAACGACGGAGATGAAAATCCAGATTGGGAAGAACCAATGCAGATAAACCTAAACATTGCACCAACCACGAAGAAGGAAGTTTCTGAAGTCATCCACTCAGAAATTAATCCTAAGAAAGCTCCTGGCTTTGATTTAATCACCGGGGAAATCCTAAAACAGTTGCCAGAAAAGGCAATAAGAAAACTAACACATTTGATCAACGCCTCATTCAGACTGAGATATGTTCCTCAAATGTGGAAAGTAGCAGAGGTGACGATGATCTCCAAACCTGGAAAACCACCCAACGAAGCAACCTCATATAGACCCATTTCACTTCTCCCAGTGATCTCAAAATTATATGAGAAGATCTTAACAAAGAGAATAAAATCAATCATTGAAGAAAAGAACTTGATCCCCAATCATCAATTTGGCTTTAGAGAGAGTCATTCGACTATTGACCAAGTACACAGGATAGTAAATATAATCGAAAAAACTTATGAAGAGAAAAAGGTCTGCTCAGCTATCTTTCTGGATGTGGCGCAAGCCTTTGACAGAGTGTGGCATAAAGGCTTAATTCATAAGTTGCGAGAATTATTACCAACCCAGTTCTCACAGCTCCTGGAATCGTATTTGACTGATAGATATTTTAGAACTAAGCAAGAAGAGGCCTATTCAGACCTTAGGCATATTAAAGCAGGAGTCCCACAGGGGAGTGTGTTGGGACCTATACTGTATGTCCTTTACACCAGTGACATTCTTCCTCTAGAGCAAAACACAATCGCCACATTTGCCGATGACACAGCTATCCTAGCCGTTGGAAATACGCATGAAGAAGCTACTGAAAAATTACAATCTGCAGCGAGCCAAATTTCTACATGGACCAGAACCTGGAGAATAAAGCTAAATGAGGCAAAGTCTGTTCACGTAAATTTTACAACCAAAAAAGCTCAAAATTTGCCAGTTAGAATTAATGACACACAGATTCCGATTGAAAATGTTGCCAAATATCTGGGTATTCACTTGGACGCACGTCTTAGATGGAAAGTACATGTAAAGAAAAAACGAGAAGAGCTCGGGATTCGATATAAAAAGATGTATTGGTTACTAGGCCGTGGATCCCAATTGTCTATAAGTAACAAGATACTGCTATATAAGCAAATTTTGAAACCTGTTTGGCTCTATGGTGCACAACTTTGGGGGTGTACCAGTAAAAGTAATTTACAAATCATTCAACGATACCAGAACAAGATACTGAGAGGCATAGTAGATGCTCCTTGGTATATCCGTAATAGTGACCTACACAGAGATCTGAAAATGGACACCGTGGAACAAGCCATATCGAATGCTGCTACAAAGCATGAACAACGATTACATCATCACACCAATATCGAAGCGATTCAACTTCTCGATAACACTGACATCACAAGAAGACTCAAAAGGATTAAACCATTCGAATTGGTGAAGTGGTAGTCCAACAAAAGCAGAGCAAAGTGCGGATATTGTGTACACGAGTAGTGATACTTATTATAGTGGACACTAAGGATTGCTGTAGAGTAAGACTTAGATTTTAAGAGAACACTAGTTAAGATTAGGTTTGAAACAAATTGCTCATTTGCCATATGTGACAAGATTGCAATAAATTCTTAAAAAAAAAAAAAAAAAAATATAGCAGTTATTTCCTGTCAATTTTGCTCTCAGTTCCATACACTGACAAGACCATAAGTGGTCAAAACGCGTATACAGAAAGGATCAGAGTTGTATTTGCAGGAAATCAACTGTTTCTGTATATTCTTTACTTTATCTCTGCCTAAAAGGAGAATAATAAATAGGCAACTACTTAAACACATGTGACAGACAACGCAGTAAACATAACTGGCCTGAGAAAAAGCATCGAAAGAAGAACCAGTCCTAAAGTTGTAACTAATGGTTTCTAGACTCATTTTTTAAATTTGCTGTTGGAGGACTTCGAAATAACATACATTAAAGAACACATTGTTTATCCAAGAAGGGAACAAGACATTAGTTGTTGCAAGCGATGTACGATGGAATAGCGTTGCTGACTCTTTAGATAGGTATGTCTCTCAGTAGGACTAAATATCAAAAATCTATGAGGAAAACAAAAAAGAGATTGATTCCGCCATATACCAAAAAGTATCTGATATTGGACTTAAACACGCAGCATAAGAATATCTAAATATTTTGAAACCTATAGCAGTGGTCCTTGATATTTTGCGAAGAAAAAATGCATCTATTTCAATGCTGTAGAGCAATGGAAATACAGGATATCTTCAAAGAAGATTCCTGTACAAAAAAGATAAGCATTTTATCGTCGATATCATCAAGCATTAATACCTTATCATTTTGTAACTTATAAGTTTGATCCCTTAGAAAAATTGTCATCTCCAGAAAACATAAAATTGGATTTAGAAACTATTGGTAATTTGATTGAAGATATGAAATTGCTACTACTAGCAATAATATTTGACCAATGCTCCAGATCCCTTAAGAAAATAATGTTTTCGTACGAAGTAACATAAAACTTAAATGAGATGCAGTGGTGGATGTTAAACAACGATGGTCCTGAAATTGCAAAACAGTTATCAATTATAAAATGGCACTTTCTGTCTGTATGTTTAGTATTCTTGGTTTTGTACATTCCGATTTAAAAAATAGATTGGACTGAAAAAGTGGAAAATAGGTATTTTTATCTAAATTTTACAATGAAGATGCAAATGATGATAAATTATAAGTTTCTAATTTCAAGTTGTCTTTTATATTTATATTTTTTATCTGCTGTAAGTTTTAAATATTTAGAAATTAAATTTTTTGATCATGATTTAAATTATTTGATTAAAATCAATCTAAGCCTGTCGTATCACCTTATTTCTCCCTTATTTTCAATCAAATACGATAATCTTTTCTTATTCGATTGATGTTAGATAAATGCGGTTTTTCTTTGTTAGGTGCTGGAGGTCGCGTGTCCTGCGTGTATTAAAAAAATAATGAGTCTAAAAGCGTTAATTAACCAGTTCTTTTTCTAACTGACTTGTAATGTAGACTTTACCCTTAACAAAGAATCACCTTTCGCAATTTAACGATACATTACACTTAACTTGACAACAAATCAATATACTTTCTCTCATAAAAACACTTATTGGGTTTTGGTTGTATCAGAGAAGGCAATATTATTTTTGCATTAAGGGGTAATTGAAAAGCGGCTACACACAATAAAACAACTGGAGAATTCTTTTTTAATGCTTTAATACTGAAATAACATGTTTTATTGTATGATTTATTATTTAGTACCTTAGGAAGTTTCTGATCTTGATTAACGGAATTATTTAAAAGCCAAAAATACTGACCGATACCAACAATATTAATGTTTTTAAGTCGTTATCCAGCGTATCCTATAAGTAATGATACATATAGCACCAGTAGATACCTACCTAAAAATAATGTGATTTAGCCAAATTTACCTTAGACCAAAAATTAATAAAATACTCAAAAAAAAAACTCATTAATTTGACAGACACATGACATAAAAATTCCATTGATTATGTGATATGAAAAATTCAAAATTTGCTTAGATCAGTTAATTATTGTATATCGTATTAGCTCAAACCTGCTGAAAAATAGATACTAATAAGGTGGTTTTTGGCTATTCTGTAATGGCTTTATCTGTTTAATGTCTTTAAGTGGCGAAGGAAATTTTCTGTTCTTGAAGCAACAAAAGTTGGATCAAAAAACTGCACATAAGCCACTGGATAGCCAGATAGGGATTAATCACGGCAAACTATTTATTGGGAACCCTAACTCGAAACTAGCATACTAACTAATTCAAATGATCAGAAATCTATTAAGGGCTATTAAAGGTATAATGACAGGGCACATGGCCGTCAAAGTATACCTGAATAGAAGAAACCTGTATAACGAAGTCTTCGGTTGCAGACTATGTGGCCAAGTCGAGAAAATGGTAAAGCATATCATATGTGACTGTGAGTCACTGGAGAGAAGGCGACAACAAATCTTCGGGTCAGCCAACCTGAAACCGAGGGAATTACACACTCACTTCTTAGTAGACCCGTACAAATTAATCCAGGAGGCTAGGTTAACAGAGTGGTTGTAAAACTAGGGTGAGCACAATAGGCCTACTCGGGCTGCAGTGCATCTGGATATAGGACGGACCTAGAAGAAAAAGAAACTATAATGATATCAATATTAACTAGCAAGGCTGGGTTGATTTAGATTTTTTTTTAAATCGAAAATCATTGATTTAATTTAAAAAAATGATTCTTTTGATTTTTTTTTGAAATTTCCGTACAACTCACAAGGAGCCAGTCGAGAGTATTTAATATTTGTAAAATGCATTTTATTATCGATTTTAAAGAACGGAATTTTGTTGTGATTTCTTCATGTGAACTAAAATATCAATGTTATATAAGATCTTTCATACAGATAACGCGGGGAACTTGACAGACAAAAGAATTAGTTCTGAAATTTTTACCCACGGTTGCTCGGCACATCTTTTGAATCAGGACGTAGAAATAAAAACTATTAAAAAACGCATTGTTTAAATAACGAAATATTTGTGTAACAATCATATAGTTCGAGCAAAATTACGCCCAGCAAGGGGCAAAACATTAGTTGTTCCTAGCGATTGCTGCCTGTTTAGAAATTTAAGTCAATCAGTGGGACATAATATTAAAAATCTGTGAGGAAAACAAAACAGAGATTGATTGCGCCATATATCAAAAGTATCTAATATTGAACTTAAACACGAAGCAGAAGTATATCTAAATATTTTGAAACTTTTAGAGTGGCCCTTGATATTTTGCAAAGAAAAAAATGCAACTTTTTCAGGTACTGTATAGCTATGTTAACACTTACAGTATATCTTCGAAGGAGAGCTGGAGACTAGAGCTTTCTCTACAAAAAGAATAAGTATTTCACTGTCGATATAACCAAGCATTAAGACCGTACCATTCTGTAGCTTACATGATTGATTCTCAAAAACAAAACTATAAGTTATCTCTAGAAGAAATAAATTTGTTTTTAAAAACTATTGGTAAATTATTTGAAGATACAGAATTGCTATTACTAGTAATAAAATTAAACGCATCCTTTAGTCTCTTTAAGAAAATAATATTTTCGGAGGAAGTAACAAAAACACAAATGCGTCAGTGAAACATGCGTTTAGTACATTTGGTGTTGTGCACCCTTTCAATAGGGTTGCGTTTTCTAGGAGCAAGCTGTTTTCTCCTCTATTTCTTGAACCAACCTTTTCCATAAGGTTATTTTAGCTAGTTGATTAGGAATTTCGTCCTTAACCTCTCATGTCTTGTTTTCGGAATTTTCAATTTCATGCTAGCGAGAGTTCCGCACTTGAGCTTACTGCACCAAGCAATTAGTGTGAGAAAATACTTTTGTTTTAAAACATCCAATTTAACGAATTTTCAAGAGAAAATGTCTTATTAATCCTTCATTCATGAAATAATTTAATAATAATAGGCGAATAGAAAATGTAATTACATTGTTTTAGACATCTATATTCAACTCAAAAGCAATAATTAATAAACGAATATATTCATTTTGGATATTAATTATTCGGTGTATTTTCCATAAATTTCAATGAAGGTGATGACTCGCTTACTAAATGGTCAACTCATTTCTTTTTGCTATAATATATATAGCAAAAGCATCAATGACATATTTGGTAAAATACGATAATAGGAAGAAATTTTCTTATGATAGAGAATAATTTTGCACAACGGTTGCTATCCATTAAATGATTTATTATATATATTTTGGTCTCTTTGCATTTTTGATGGCTTTCCTCAACTTTTGTATACAAGTTTTTCACATCTTGTTAGCATTGTCTCTCAGCAATTTCTGAGAAATTTACCTTACGTCCTGTGTTTAACAAGTGGCGTTTATATATTCGTCTTTTCTAGCTTATTTTAGAGTTGGTTTGGTCTATGTAAAATGAGCTGCATTCTTCGTATGGAATTTCGTACACTACCTGGTTTTCTAGAGGAATTTTTTTAGGTGTTGGCAAGAGTTCTTTTGCTTACGGTCTGTGGTTAAAGTGGTTTTAATGTTGTGTCTCTTAAAAATTTGTGCGATTATGTATGTTGTGCCTCTGATATAAGGAACAAAAACTTCGGTTTTCACGATTTTTCGGGGCCAAGCATTTGTTTTTTAAAGCCTTGCCTCTATGTTCTTTTTTATAATCGTTTTATGTTAGGGCGTCTAGCAGTATGTTCATTTCTTTGTGGCAATTTTCTTGATCTCTGAGGGATTGCGATCGAAAAGCAAGTGATTTTACTACTGGAAATAATTGGGCGGGGTGGTGATGTGACTCGACGTTGAGGTATCTGCTGGTGTGAGTGTATTTTCTGTAGACAGTGTGCGATAGCAGGCCATTTTTTTTCCTTTTCAGTAGGATTCTAGGAAAGGTCCCGTTCTGTCTCCATGGTGAATGTGACAGAACAGGAAAGAAATCTACCTTTCCTAGATATCCTACTCAAAAGGAAAAAATAGGACCTACTTTCGCATACTGTCTACGGAAAATCCACTTACACTAACAGATACCTCAACGTCGATTCACATCACCAATTATTGCAGTAGTGAAACCACTTGCATTTCGATCGCAGTCCCTCACAGATCAAGAAAATTACCACAAAGAAATGAACACACTGCAAGACGCCCTAACAGGAAACGGTTATAAAAGAACATATAAACAAGACTAAAAAACAAACGCTTGGCCCCAAAAAATCGCGAAAACCAAGAGAATAGCTCCAAAGTTTTTGTTCCTTATTTCAGACACCACAGACAAAATCGCAAAAATTTTCAAGAGACACACACAACATTGAAATCATTTTAACCACAGACCGTAAAGTAAAAGATTTCTTGCCAACACCTAGAGAAAAAATATCTTTAGAAAACTAGGGAGTGTACGAAATTCCATGCGGAGAATGCAGCTCATCTTACGTACGCCAAACTAACCGTAAAATAAGCGCCAGAAGAGACAAACGTATAAACGCTGTCAAGCAAAAAACAACTTCTTCTGCACTGCCCCAACACTTGTTAAACACAGGACATAAGATAAATTTCTCAGGAACAAAAATGCTATTGAGATATGAAAACCTGTCAACAATAGTTAGCCCTCGAAATTGCAAAGAGGCCCAACAACTTAAACAGCACAGGTGATAGCCAGCGATTGCCTAATACTTGGAAAAATCTGCTTACGAAACATCAATCATTAGTACGTAGTAAAGAAACAAATTACAACTTGGCAACACGACTCCAAATATTAGCAACAGGGCCGATGATACGCAGCAGGTTTCGAAACCTGATTGGTCAGAAACATCCGGCAAACCAACGCGCCACACGTACCCAATGGACCGACAGCACCTAAGTCGCAAGCGTCAGTTCGCCGCAGACGCTGTACAGTGAGCATTGAAAATGGTGAATGAGATTTTACCCAAACGTCAGCTGCCTTACAGTCCTGAGAGAGACTCAGCACATACACGGGATACCTGAAAACTTTCGATTATTCAATTACACATCACATCCGTGAGAATATATAGTAAACCATTTAATTGAGCAACCGTTGTGCAATATTATTCTCTATCATAAGAAAGTTTCTTCTTATTATCGTATTTTACCAAATATGTCATTGATGCTTTTGCAGTCAAGAGAGGTTCTAGTAAAGCAGAAATCAAATTTCATTTGGTTCTGTAAAAACAAAGTTTTATTAAAAGAATTAAAAATTACATTAAAGTAATTTTTATTTACTTGTTTATAGTTACACTACACAACATCAACGAACCTTTTAAGATAATTTCTTCGCTAATTTGTTTCGCAAAGTTTTTCCAATAAAGAATCAAGTAAACAAACAAGTTTTTCTTGCGGGTAATAAATATGTGTTAATCTACTTTTTCAACGTTTCCAGAAGTTCTTGAAACTGATAATTACTTTTAATCAAAAGAAGTTTAAAATCATCTCTTAAGTAAAAATTTGTCTTCCTTCGATAATAACAAACGTTATGAAAATTGTAAGGAGCTAAAAAAAAATACTTGCAAATCAAAATTGATGTAGATTAGAAAAAAATAAAATAAAACTTGGTATAATTTTTAACTGGAGTTAAAAGGTAAAAGAATCTGTAAAATGTAACATCAAAACAAATATAAAAAATGTTTGTAGAATATCATTCCATTTATAACAAGTTTAGGCGCCAGCAGGAGAAAACGCGTGGATGATTTATTTAAATAAGAAAAAGTTAAAAATGCAAAATATAAAAAATGGTCCTGTGAGTTTAGCGGCAACCTAACTTTTTTTCTTTATATTGAAAAATGAATAAAAATGTAACGCGTGTAATACAACGCAGATAAAGTATATTTACCATTGAAAAGCTTCATCTTTTCTATTCATTTAAGCTACAATCTCGCATTATCTGTATTTATAGGATAACTCTATGTACACTTAGCTACGCTATATCTAGACATTTCATTGTTTCCAATAACAGTGATCACAAAAGATAGAATGAACATATAAAAATTTAAACATGGCGCAGAGCTTTGAGTTCAGGAAAATAGACCATATTCTGGCTCTTATACTAGGAATTTGAATGCTGCTGGCTTCCACCCACGTCGACAATTTGTTTTTCCTTGCGATCGCCTCCCCCCCCCCTCAAGAACTTTGAATTGAAAAATAATAGACCCTTCGTATTTGTTGTTATCAGAGAGTTGAATTTATCAGTGTGCTGGAAGCACTGCGTTTTTCTAGCTCCGGAAAATTTACATAACCTCAAATTTTCAATTGTTTACAAAAAAACAGAAGCCTTCCTACGTCACAAGAAAACAAAAGTTAAATATTTTGATTTTAAAAGAGGTTATGTGTTTTTGTCGAGTAAAAAGAATTTAATAAATTATTCAAAGTAATTAGTAAAAGTTCATAAGTTTTGTCCTATAAAATATTTGTGCAGCTCTCAGACAACAACAAATACGATAATATTGTGATAAGAAGAATATAGAAAAATTAATTTGAATTGAATTAAGAAGAATATAGCTGAAGGAGACTTTGAAAAAAATGTTTGTCAATTCCTTACTTTATAGGAAACGAGAATTAAAATATTTTTGGAGATTTGGAGGATTTTTAAAAGAAGAAAATAATTAAAATGACTGGAATTGTGTTTATTAATATATTGGGACCAAATGAAAGAAAACATAACAAGGAATTTATATTAGATAAGGCAGTAGAAAGCTTTAATTTTTCGTAGACATTGAAGATTAGTATCCAACATTAACCTGACTTTTCTTAAAATAAAAATAATAAAATTAATAAATTATAGTTGGCTATACTAACTTATTAGAATATAATAAGAATATTTATCATCATAAATATTGGGTGTGAAACTATATTAACTACTTGTATCGCAACAGAGCACACGATAATTTCTTTAAAATATTATTATTTCTAAGAAATAAATGACGCTTTCCATATAAAACTGTACTATAGCCATCTAGTAGACGGTTACGAAATTCAACGTTGCCAATTTGTGATCCAGGTTGTTAAAAGTCAATGTATGGTAGATAAAAGTAACTGATAATTAACATTTATTAGAAATAGTGTTGTATGAAAGCTAAAAGTATTGATCAATAAATTTCAATTCGTAATAATTAATAATATTATGCCATTTTTTTTGTTAAATAAAATTTACATTTTGTGTTTTAATCATTCTGTGTATTGATTGTATGATTGATATCTTAGAAACCACTGAACTCACCTGAGAAGGAGTCAATTTACAGGTAGAAACACATCTATATCTATATAGAAAATTTGAAAATTGAAAATACTTCAAATTGGTGAAGAATAGTTATAATTTATTATAATTATTTCTTACCTGGCACTCAACAAATAAATAATAATATTTTAATAAAATTTACGGGTATCTTTGTGGGTTTATTATATATATATATATATATATATATATATATATATATATATATATATATATATATATATATATATATACATATATATATATATATATATATATATATATATATATATATATATATATAATACTATGTAATATATATATATATATATATATATATATATATATATATATATATATATATAATACTATGTAATATAAAAATAATATTTACCAGAATAAAAAAATATTTATATAGCGTATGTTTGCACCAAGTTTGTTCCTATTGAGTTGAGCAATTTTTAGAAATACCAGCACAAGATTAGTGGGTTTTTATTCTAAGGATCAAAATATTATTTTTTAGGATAAATAGACTGATGTAATTAATTTTTCCTAATTTACGTTTAACTGCAAGTTTTTGACCTTGTGATATTAGTAATTAAAAAAATATATTGCTGCTGGATTAGGGCAGCTAGTATAGATAAAACAAACTAATAAATGTACGAAGTACTTTTTGACGAAGTCTCATATACGGCGCTCCTAGATTGTCGATCATTTTAACAATTTCTTCTTAGTCCTACTAAACATGTCCGACGATCCAAATAATAAGGTGTTTATCCTTATATAGTCGTTCAACCTTGATGTTTTTATCAAGTTCTCTTTTCAAAATCTCGATCATTCCAGCTTCCATTGATTGTATGATTGATATCTTAGAAACCACTGAACTCACCTGAGAAGGAGTCAATTTACAGGTAGAAACACATCTATATCTATATAGAAAATTTGAAAATTGAAAATACTTCAAATTGGTGAAGAATAGTTATAATTTATTATAATTATTTCTTACCTGGCACTCAACAAATAAATAATAATATTTTAATAAAATTTACGGGTATCTTTGTGGGTTTATTATATATATATATATATATATATATATATATATATATATATATAATACTATGTAATATAAAAATAATATTTACCAGAATAAAAAAATATTTATATAGCGTATGTTTGCACCAAGTTTGTTCCTATTGAGTTGAGCAATTTTTAGAAATACCAGCACAAGATTAGTGGGTTTTTATTCTAAGGATCAAAATATTATTTTTTAGGATAAATAGACTGATGTAATTAATTTTTCCTAATTTACGTTTAACTGCAAGTTTTTGACCTTGTGATATTAGTAATTAAAAAAATATATTGCTGCTGGATTAGGGCAGCTAGTATAGATAAAACAAACTAATAAATGTACGAAGTACTTTTTGACGAAGTCTCATATACGGCGCTCCTAGATTGTCGATCATTTTAACAATTTCTTCTTAGTCCTACTAAACATGTCCGACGATCCAAATAATAAGGTGTTTATCCTTATATAGTCGTTCAACCTTGATGTTTTTATCAAGTTCTCTTTTCAAAATCTCGATCATTCCAGCTTCCATCCATGGGGGTGGTACTCCAGCCATCACCCTCAGTATTGCTTTTTAAGCTATTCTCTTTACAGATCATGTTTTTAGCCAGAAAATAGTATAATGACTAAAATTAGATTTTAATACCATATTAGTAATTTCGCACCAAACTAATCAGAAACTCTGCATCCTAAGCTCTATTAGGATAACTTTATTGAAATATAAATAAAATAATCACTAAAATTGTATTTAAGGTCTAATTAGAACTTTCTTTCTAGATAGAAAAAAAAAACTACAGTTTGCAATCAAAACAATATAATATCGAGATTTATAGGTAGGTGATAAAATAGAAAGATTATTCGAATTATTAAGAAGATAAACTGGTAGAATAAATTTCTTAGCAAAAAAATTATCCATTTTAAGATTATATTCTTGATAATGTAATAACAATTTCATAAAATGTGACTTATAGGTCGGTAATCACAATAAACATAGAGTGAATCCTCTATTAGAGAAATATCCCGTGAATAATCTTAAGCCGACTTATAGATTTTGTGTTATAGTACTAGTGTATTATAAGGTACGAGTTTTTCTAATTCTCACAGCTAATGGTAATTAAAAATAAAATTCGGACTGAAATTAATTTCTGAACCATCTCAAAAAACAGTCAATATTCTTTTTCTTGTAAATAGCCTTGACTTCTAATTGCTATAGTTAACATTTTTTAGTAACAATTTACTAAAAAAAGCATTAAATAATAAATTATCTACAGAAATAGAGCGTTCCTTTCTAAATAATAACTTTCAATGGCTTGAAAGAATTTCATATAAAACTTTTTTCCAGCCCTTTGCGTGAGAGTATAATAAAAAAAAAACACCAAAATTTATTTCAAAGCATTATATTTTTCCTAGTGGCCACTTCTTTATACGAAATTTACTGACATTTTGCACTAGAAAATCAGAGAAGTGTGCCTTAGATTTTGAAAAGTCTTAATAAGAAGTAAGAGGGAGCTAAATTTGGACTGAATGTTTAGTGTCGACTTATCTTGCAAACAGATAGTTTATAAAGAATACAGACTGCACTAGGAATAATAGAAAAGTAATGTTTTAACAACTCACTATCTCCAAACCAAAAAAGAGGGATATCATTCTTTATACTAAGAAAAGGAAATTAGGTAGATTTAAAGCCCCTTTGCTCCTATAATCAAATTTAACTTCTAGATAGAGCTAAAATATCTAAATATAATTTTTATATATATAGCTTAAAACCAAGCGTCACTGAACCATGGGAAATACCTGGAGATCATAAGGCCTATGCTAACATATGGAACTTTTGTGTAGAACACACTTATAATGGAGGAAATACTATCTTGTTTCGGTGGATGTTTTCATCAAAGAGATGGCTTTGATGACTGTGATGAGTCTCCGCGCGGTACCATATCGCTTGTAGGGATAAATTTCGGATATAATTCTGCTTTCTCAAATAAAGAAGTACTTTATTACACCAAGATATGTCTTCAATAAATTGTACACGATACAATTCTTCAACAGAGATATACCAAATCAAATTATTATCTACATATAAGGATCAAACGAAAAAAAGTATAACTCAAACAGAGCTCACTGGTCTTGCCATACAGCGAACTATATAACTAATAGAAATATTGCTAGAAAGAAGGTTAAAATATATGCGGTCAGTAGATAATTACTGTTAACCACGCGCGGATCCAGGGAGGGGAAGGTGGTGGGGGTGATCGTCCCCAAGTGTTCAGGAGAATAGACTTGATTCTACCTCATACTAGACGTGTGGAAGCTGCTGGCATCTCCCCTCCCCCCGTCGACAATATGTTTTTTCCTACGATCGCCCCCTAAGAGCTTTCAGTTCAAGAAAATAGACTCGACTTTTACATTAGAAATGGAAATGTTGTTGGTCTATACTATAACTATATAACTAATAGAAATATTGCTAGAAAGAAAGAAGGTTAAAATATATGCAGTCAGTAGATAAGTACGATTAACCAGGCGCGGATTCAGAGAGGGGAAGGTGGTGGGGGCGATCGCCCCCAAGAGCTTAGAGTTCAGGAGAATAGACTTGATTCAGCCTGATACTAGGAATATGTATGCTGTTGGCATCCCCCCTCCGTCGACAACTTGTTTTTTCCTACGATCGCCTACCAAGAGCTTTGAGTTCAAGAAAATAGACTCGATTCTACCTTTTACATTAGAAATGGAAATGTTGTTGGTCCCCCCCCCCACACATTGACAACTTGCTTTCGTTGCCATATTGTACTTTTGCGATATGACCGCCCCTCCCTCCAAGCAGAGGGACTAGATCCGCTCCTGTTACTAACTCTAAACAAGCCAGGCATTTTCTCTAACATAATGCTGAAATGTCACGAGGCCTTTAACTAAGTTGCAATTAAAAGTGTTTCACTGAGCTGGATCTATGAACACAATTCGTTAGAAGAAAAACGCATTGTTCATTTGCTAGCCAAACATGTAGCTGAGATGAACATGCTAAAGTGATACCCAATAGAAGCTCGGACTTAATTAACAAGGAGAAAACTACTTAAAGATTTCTCCTAGACCCTCTTTAAAAAACAATGAGATGAAAAATTCAACTGTGAACTTTCCAGGCAATTTCTGAACCATCCGAGGGTTGAAACTAACAAAATAGATTTCGCTCTATTCAGAAGAAAACTGCAATTAGTCCCAGGGATTCTCAAAAGACACTACCAGCTAAAAAGACATTTACATAATATGAAAGTATGCGATATTCCTGTGTATGGGGGTTATGAAACAGAAGCTGAATCTATATACACCTATACTAGAATAACAGTCCAGAATCTCACCAGACCAACAAGTAACAAAAGGTTCTAGAAGGTATTTCTATAAAGAACAAGCACATATTCAGGTGATCCTCATTCCAGTATTATAGTAGGTAACTGTTACTATCATAGCGACTTTCGGCATGTATTCGTAGGGTGAGAGGTTAGTTGTTAATTTTTATTTTTCCTTGAACAGCCTGAAAAGGAAAACCGAAAACTTTTTAAACTAACTCTACCGCGGTAAAGATTTCTTTATATCTTACTGAAATTTTAATTGTGAAGCTTCTTACAACCGCAGTGTATGTATAGATGTAATTTATCTGTTGATATTGTACAGTCTGATATTGAAAATATCTGCAGATTTAACATTCTGCCGACATATCTCCGATTCTCTCTCTTGGCTCGTTACAGATACATTAATGAGACCATTAGGTGTTCGAAATGAGTCTGGATATGGGACCTCAGTTTTATTTTCAGGGAATAAACTATCTTTATATCCTTTCTTTAACTCTTTGAAGGAGAAAAACAGTTACTTGTAAAACTTATTCTACCACAGTAAAGATTTTTTATTTCCTGCTAAAATTTTAATTTTAAATTGTCTTGTCATGAGCTTGTGATTTTCGATTTAGTAAGAGAAATATACTATTAACTGTTCCTATACGATCAGTAACTTAAAGAGCTCACTTAGTTTACTGTTATTCTGTAGATTTCTCTACTATAAACATTTCATTGTTGTTTTATTTAAAATATGGATCCTAAAAAAGAAGTCAGACCTATAAAATTACATGACCCATTCAATCTCACGCTTTTAAGGTGTCCAGCGAGCCTTTGTAGACAGATATTTTAGACAATACCCTCTGACACTTCTAAAGACAATGGGACTTTTGACCTCGAAATTGTGGAATATTATATCTCTAGTTAAAACGAGAAAAATTTAGTGACAAAGCTAACGATTCATAAAAATTAGTTTAACAAGATTATTTCTATCTAAAAATATCAAGGGATACTTGATTTCTTTCTCTTAAGAAAATGATAAGATATCGACTTGACATTTTTCAAAATCGTTTGTAATAATTTTAAATCTTAACTTTGACAGCTACAAAAAGTCATGGAAGTACTAATATATATTCATTTTGATACAACTTTTTAAGCAAAAACTAATGATATTATGTTGACTTTATTTGCAACACTGTATATCAAAATTTTTAATTTTAAAAAACATTTTGTATTCTGAAAATCAGAAATAACAAGAAAAAAATAATATTAATTTAGGTCAACTTTCTAGATAAAGAGTTAGTCTAATTTTCTTTTGTCTATAAAAGTTCAAGAGACATTCTTACTAGGACCAGAATAAATTCGGCTATTCGTTCTAACAAAATGGTTATTAAGATTTATTTAGGTAGTTGGGGTCAGCAGAACTTCGTTAGGTTTCGGAAGTAAATATATGTTCGTATAATTTCTGAAATGAAAGAAATATATATATATATACATATATATATATATATATATATATATATATATAAATATATATATATATATATATATATATATATATATATATAATTATTATTATTATTATTAAAACTAGGCTGAAGTAAAATAGCAAAATCTTATTTTAATGTTGAATCTATCTTTAAGTCAAATAAATATTTAACTATATGTAAAGAAATATCTATAAACAAAACTTTTAGGTATGTTTTAAGCATGTCTAGTTTCTTGAAAAGTGTTGGTAGTTAGGAGATATTCTCTATAAAAATTATATTCGGTCCCACCTTTAAGTGATAAGTCAATGAGTTCAAGTACAATTGTTGATATTATCCCAATCTTAAACAGTTTATAATTTTTTTTAGTGCAAGTCGGTTTAGTTTTGTTGGAAAAATTAATTATTTTATCATTTTTAATTTCAATGGGCATTCCAATTAATATAATATGAATACAACGTTTAAAATGGAAACGAGAACCATTGTGGTTTTTGTTGTCTCACTTTTCAATCTCTTTCCCATAAACTTACCGTATAAATATTTTAATGGAACCTCGTGTAAATATCTCTTACAGATTCTGGAAGTAAAATCAAAGCGTTTAACTTCAATAAAAAAATATGGGCAAAAAGTTTGTTCATCAACAATTTATTCATTGATTTGTAGCGTCCTATCAAAGAAATACTTATACGGAATACCCGTGGCACTATCCTTTCTAAGATACCGAAAACCCTATCAAAATGACTTACTTATAACAGAAAGTCTATGTAAGTGATGTCAATTAAAAAGTTCACTAACCAACAAATCTTCTCACTTTTCCACCAACTTGCTTGAAAATATTTTTATGGAACCATTAACAGGCTCCCATTAGAATATCCCGAAAGTTTTTATGAAATATTTCACTTCCATCAAAAATTATGCACGCAAATTAAAAATATAATATATATATATATATATATATATATATATATATATATATATATATATATATATATATATATGTCCTGAAAATACACTGTAATATAACGTTTTCTAGTGGTATAGAGACCGGATATAAGGTATTGTGTTATAAAAGTGAAGTCACTTGTATACATCGCTTCAAATTTTTTATGTTATCAACATTAGATATTTCTGTCGGATAATCGCATGTAGTTGAAAGCTTTTTTAACTCTTGAAAAATTTTCGTTGGATGAGCGGTTTCGCCAGGAAAAAAATGTTTTCAATTACATGCATACTATAATAATAAAGAATACCTGTAACAATAGTTTGTTGATTGTTAATAATTTGACTATTGACAAACTGCCATCACTACCTAAGATGTCGACTAAAGTAAGATTAACATTCTAAATTTCTAAGTCTACGAAAGAAACTCACAGCAAATAAATCAAATTTAAAAACTATTAGAAAAGTTCTACAGAATGAATCAGAAGATGATGCTGAAAATATGTCTATATATGACGATGATTCTGATTGGTGTGAGGAACTAGAAGTCGATATTTAAATACGATCAAAAATTACTGCTCAGTGTCTTGTCTCGAGTTCTAAAGGAAGGTGATTAAATCATTATTTATTTTGTAGGAACAATTTTGCATGGGGATAATGGAGACTTAGAATATTAAGTAGGCTTTTTTCGCACAAATTACAGATGACAACGTAAGTGTCATAAAATTGATCTGAGAATAAAGTTATTGTCTTGAGGTATTACTAAAAGTATATTTTGTTAAAGATTTTATTGTGATAATTTTATGAGTGGTTTTGATATTTGTTGTGATCTTATATTGATCTCAAATACTTATTATGTTCTAAGTGTAGCCTAAATAATTGTGTTGATAATAATTATTGAAAACTTTAGCAGAAAATTGTTGTTATATTTTAAAATTCCCCTTGATTCACTATGCCCCGAAGGTAACACGTTGTGTGTCCCTCCAGGGTTAATATCCATCTATTATCAGGAACCAAATTAGTAACTTGTGCACGTAGGAATCGGAAACTTTGATCTGGAGAGACTACATTTTAAACTAGCTCTTCAACTTGGATATATTAAAATAAAATGATTTATGAAACATTGACAAACAATCTTAACATAGTGGGCTATACATTATTAAGATTAAATTTTAGCCTTACATTAAATTTACACTTATGTCCACATACAACATTCTATACTGGGTTGTCACTATCTCACTGATGGTCGACCTGTTCTTGACTGCAGTCTCGCATGCAGTAGCAAGTCACTGATTCACTAACTTTAGATCGATTGATCAACCGACCCCCCTTATTCCAAGAATATCTGTCGTTTCTGTCATGTTTTGTCTTTTCATCAAGTCAACAAATCTTATCCTTAACAAACCTTGATCATCATGACCCGGTAACTGACCTTGCTTGCTGATTTGGTGAATTTGCACGATCGACGACCAGTAAAGAAACATAATATTTTACAAAAGGAATGTCATAAAATTATTAAAAGTAACACGGTTTGTTTCTGTTTTAATTCAAAATGAAAGACTAATTGAATTTGGAAACTCCGATTTATGAAATATTATATTTTTATGTTTTTCTCTATATGATAATATGAAGGAACATTAAAATTCCAACAGAATCAATAACGAAATCGACAAACTAAGGTAAAACTTTCATGTGAACTGTGCATAAATAACTGATTGTTGTTAATTGAACAGACAGAGATTACCTTCACTAAAAAAGGATTCAATACTATGGTTTGCTTAGACTTCAGGCTGGCTAAATTTCTAGGATATAACACACCAGAAAATGCATATAATTCAATTCTTTACCGACGAGTGTCTGCATAGAAGAACTAAGAACGCGAAAATATGCAAATGTTCAGATAGCCAAACAGCGCTGAAAGCTCCCAAGTTAAAGATCAACGAGTCTAAGTTGACTTGAAAATGTATTGAAAGCCTAAAGAAATCTACAAAGGAAAACAGGATAACCCTGATGTGGGTTCCAGGGCACAAAGGGATTAAATGAAACTAGGAGGCGGACTGCCACGCAAAAGAAGAAGCAAAAGGTCCTCTTATCTTTCCAGAGACTTTTTTATATTACCAAAAAACCAGATAAAAAGAAGATCTGAAGTTGGGAATAAAATCTGATAAAATTGAGGTGAAAGATTATGCTTGGTATTCGACAAGGAAAGACAGTCATAAATGCATTGCCAAAGAAAGAAATAATGTTGTTCGATCTATCTAAAGGGTATTTTCAAGTAATAACGAATATCATGATAGGATACTACTAACTAAGATACCATCGCAAAAAAAATGGTCAAAGCTGAGCACTAATTTTCCTGTTTCTGCGCCCATGCATCTGTGTGAATGCCTTTTTTCTGCAAGGAACTTAGAGAACTCCACACTTTCCCTAAGAAAAATTGACTTGCGTAAAATTAGCAGAATTTTTGACAAGTTGTACATCTTATCTCACTGATTAAATGTATCTATAAGCAGAGAGCCTTAAACTTTCACGACTTCCAGATAAAGCTTGCTGAAGTATGAATTATCGTGTATTTTAATTGCTTAGGACTAGATTATTATGGTACTCTTATTCTACTTCTAAGAGCATAGATATGTTCCAAAGTACCTAATGGCAGTCATGGTTAATCAATTGGAATGTTATTTTACAACATGTGAAATGACGCCATGTCATACGACCCCACAGCAGATAAAACCATGTCACAAAACGTCAAGATCCAAATGATATTCTTTTCTTTAACTTCCAGAAGCTCGGAGAGGTTTAATTACCCCTAGGAGGTACCGTGTGTATTATCGACATGTTCTATTATGTCATTATGTTTTTCACCGCTCAGTAACTAAGGCTTATTATGTCACAAGCCGCCTCAACCTGTCAGTTCATGTCGCAGTGTGTCACTATCGTAATTACATGTCACTTCTTGTTGAAGCATATTACCTTGTGACTTATCATGATAATTCATTTCAGTTTCTTTTATTCAAAGTTTACGACGTGGAGGTTTCGTAATGGAATTCGGCCTCCTCAGGCACCTATCATTTTTTATAATCATACAGTTATTTAGTTGAGCAGAAAAGTTAGAGTTACAGATTACATGTGTAGAAGAGTTAGGAAAAATGTACACAAGCCCATAGGGCAAAGATCAATTGCATATATACACATAAAGTTTAGGGAAGATTATCACATAGAATATATATACATATAAACTCAAAGTAGATTTGGACACGTACAAGGTGACTTTTCTGATTCTGATTGGATACGTGAGTATATATGCAGTCGATATCTAACTTGTGCTCAAGTATATCCTTCTTAACTCCTCTCCACATGAATATAGTCAATCTCTAATATATACGCACGGTTATGTCATCTTTGATACTTCTGCGCAGGTATGCATCCAATATATACTTCATGCATAAACTTAGATCTTCCCTAACACTTCTGGGTCTTCTGTGACATGATAAGCATTGAGTAATGAATAACATGATGACTCGAAGTAGAACGCAATATATCGTAGAAATGTTGAAGTGGCCGCTATAACATTATGTGACCCGAAATTATCTGATATGGCATCATACGACAAGATGTGACATGACATAATGTGATATGTTGATTATACAAACGATTCTTGTTAGAGTTGTAATTAAACCACTCCAAGCCCCTAGAAGTTAAAGAAAATAATATTACTTAGATCCTAGTGTTTTGTCACAGTTTTATCTGCTGTGATGTCGTATGACATGGCGTTATTTTACATGTTATAAAATAACATTTCAATGGTTGCTACCTAAGCTGCTAGAAGCAAAATAAGAGTACTGTAGGAATCCAGTCTTAAGCAATCAAAAAATTCGACAATTCATACTTCGTCAAGCTTTATCTCAAAATCCTGAAGGTTTGGGAATTTATGAAGTTTAATCAGTGGGGTAAGATACAAAACGTCAAAAATTCAGTAATTTTAATGGAGTTTCTGGAAAGTGCGCGATCGTTTCTATAAGGCGTCACCATGGCGCCTGAAGAAATATAGGACACATCTTCAAGAAAAATAACAGATTTCGTGAAAAATCTAATTATACCAGGCTTATATTAAGTTAGGGTAACGTACAAAAGATCTAATAGGTCAAAGTGCTATACAGGAACCAGAAAAGCCTTAACGACCCATTCGCAGCCTACAATATAATCTACAATTATCTTTTAATTAGCCAACACCTAAAAATATTTTGACTCCACACAGTACGTAAAAACAAATACACTACATTTTCTTCTCTTTAGAAATAATTATTTTCTTGTCGGCTTAAAGTAAGTTTTGAGAAACCAGAAAAATGAATAAATGTAACATCGTTAGCCTAGCTTTTTCCAAACTTTAAGTAGTTTGCTGTTGGCTAAAAAAGTTTTCTGTAAAAAGATATTGTTACTGGAACGAGAATGTATATAAAATGTAATCGATTTTCCATTTTATCAAGAGGATTATTGGGATTTATATGAATGTGGTCAGCAATATTTGGCTACTTTCCTGCGTAGTAAAATTTAAAGGTCAATTTACTATATTTTTAATTAATAAACTAATTCTCAGTTAGCAGAAAAATAGGATGGTAATAATATAAATGTCTGATATCATTTCAAGGGTATTTTTATTTGCTCTTATGGTGGTCTTACAAGAAAATATGAAAAATTTTAAATAAAAAGAATAATAGAAGGTTATTGTCTGTAGTGATACTCCAAAATGTTTACATGTACAAATAGGTCTGCTCCAATTTCTTATCTTGAAAGTCACTAGAACCGCACAGTGGGCAGGAACGATATTTTGACCTTCAAAATCGTGCAATGTATCAAAAAAACAAAGTATTGAGATTATTTTTTTCTGGGACAGAAGTAAGGCAAATTATCCAGAATGCATAGTGAGGATCTCTAACCTAAAAAAATCCTTCTACTACGAAAATGTTGTTCTAAATTTCAATTAACTTTAAGGGGCTTGCGTGCGGACTCTCACTCCGCTGATGAATTTTTCTGATATTTATTTTAAAATCAGTCACTGTATCTTTGAGTTTCGCTGAGTATTTTTCAGTCACAGCGTCCTCGATAAATATGTGAGTAAATGTTTGTTAGTGAGTTTGTTTTGGCTATGTTTGTATATGCGGACTGTGAGTCCGCATGTGAGTGTTTACTTTATAATATTTGATTTCTATTTTCCCTTATTTTTTATATTTATAAAAAAAAGGTAATTTTAAACTTTTATTTTTTTAATTATATTCATTTAAATTCAAAATTATAAATATTGAATTGGTCCGTTTGAACCAGCTTATGATGCAATGTTTAGAAGAAGATCATGTGGGACCAGTTATTTAGTATCATTACCATGAAGAGCTTACGGGAGAGCACAACGTAGAAAGGCAGGATTTAAGTAGAGACACAGAACAAGAAATCTGGGACTTAGAAGAAACTGATATTGATAAACAAGCTATGTTTGTTAGAAAAGATGGCAGAACAAAACGGGAGAAACGTTCTGACTGATGACTGATATATTTAGCCGGGGTATTAAAATCGATTCGTCTAAATATAGATGAGTTATGGAACAAAAATGGCACAGGAGTGGAACTATTTACTCTGATCATATCTCAGTGTAGATTTCTATTCCTCCTAGAACATTTGAAATTTGATAACTAGAGAGGAAAGATAGCGAATGGACAAACTATCTGCTATTGGAGAAGTATTTGAAAGTGTGATTAATAATTTTAAAACAGTCTACATACCATTCGACTTTATAACAATTGACGAAAAGTTAGAAAGTTTTCGAAGGTGATGTAGTTTTAGGCAATATATTCCTAGTAAACCGAATAAATATGGAAAAAAAATATTTTTTCAACTAATAAAAGAAACTAGTCGTAACGTAACAGTTGATCACTGGTTTACGAATATGGACTTACTAAATTCCATTCACAGAGACTGACTATTTTGGATAAAGTGAGAAAAAATACGAAAGAATTACCTTTATAGTTTTCTGCTCCAGTAGGCCGTCCAGTTTCATTAAATATGTTTGCCTTTCGGAAAAATTGTACACTCTTTTTTTAAATACCAAAAAGAAACAGATATAAGGTGATTTGGTCAAATATGTATTGTGATGATAAAATAGATAATAATAGAAGTAAACCAAATATGATTATGGAATATAAAGCGACTAATGTAGAAGTCGACTGCGTAAACAAATTATATGCCGCAACACGAGGAGATAGCTCATCGTCATATTTTATTCATTACTAAATGTGTCTGGTATAAACTCATTCCTAGTGTTTTCTATGAATAACTCTATTGATAAAGTAATTAGAGTATATTTTACGAATCTTTTCAGCTAGTGAAAGAACATATTCTCCGTCGTGTCCTTCAATCTATTCCCAGGGTTCAATCTATTGCCAGCGAGAATAAGAGCCATTGGAGCCATTACCTGTGGATCAGCGGGGACGTTGCTCGTATTGCGATCGAAAAAAATAAATGCACCCGTTTTTCTTGTGTTTACTGCCACAAATTTCTGTGTTTGTCACCGAGAATGCAAGTTTTTTATTATTTTATTTTGTGTAGCTTATGAATGAATTTATCTCGGTTTTTTAGAGACTAATTATTGATAACTTTTTTTAATTAGATTACGTAATTTATTTTTCTTTTACAAAACGAGTAATCTCGCTTTCTTGTGTTCTTTCTCGTTTTAGACCACTCTGTGCCATCAATATATTTGTGATGTGTGTAGCATATCACAAAAAAATGGAAATTTATATCAAGATTCCTTCTACCCCACGATATTTTGAACGCTAAATTAAAGATAAATCGTTTTTCTGCAATTTAGACAAAATTTCGGTATTAGGCAATATCATTCTCGAAGGCCTTTTCTGGTGGTTGAACTAGGGCTGCAATTTAAAACAATCAAGCAATCATATGTATATTTTAACGTCACAATACTGTCCGGGAACAGTCAGATTTAGAGAAGAACAGGGAAAGAATATATATATATATATATATATATATATATATATATATATATATATATATATATATATATATATATGATAAAAAACTCATCCGTAAAAATAATATTTCTTGTGATTCACTTCTATATTTTTAATATTACAAATAATAAATATTTTATTTGTATTTATTTATGTTATCCAATAAATCGCAAATAACACTAGTTTACAAAATTTAACTATTTGTCTGTTGCCGTGAATTTTATGATTAATAATATTAACTTATGACTTGATTTTATTACATTTAACCTCAAAAATTTTTGTGCAGCTCAAGTTACTTTTTTTTTAATTTTTATCATTTATGCGTATTTATTTATCGATAACATGTGTATTTTACCGTGTTAAGATTAGTATCTGCCATTCTTGCGTCACAAGTAGTTCAAGGAGACGTTGTTTAAATAATTCAAATCATTTTTGCTATATATGCGGAGAATCTGTGTTTAACAATTGTAGAAAAGTTATATCAGAGTTGGTGAAAAATACCTATTTTCAGTATTTTGGGATGCTCTTAGATAAAAATAAAAAGTCTTGGGCCCCTACTTGTGTTTGTAAATCGTGTGTAGAATATTTAAGATTATGGAAAAGTGGTAAAAGAAGTGCCTTTAAATTTGGAATACCGACTATTTGGTGAGAACCACAAAATCATCTCAAAGACTGTTACTTTTGTAGCCTAAACGTAAACGGTCTAAATACTAAACATCGAGCTAAATGGCAGTACCCAAGTACTAATTGTGTTCCGCGTCCAGTGCATCATTCACCTGACTTTTCAGTACCTAAAAATATATCTGAACCCTTGGAACAAGACAAGGAAGGACCAAGCTCATCACAAAATGATGCTGATTTTGAAGGTATATTAAGTGAGCCAAAATGCTTTTCCCAAAATGAATTAGATGATCTTGTAAGAGATTTAAAACTTTCTAAACAAGCTTCACAATTGTTGGCATCAAGAGTGAAAGAAAAAAATTTAATTCCTCAAATACTAAAATAAGTTTTTATCGTGAAAGAGATAAAGAATTACGGCGTTATTTTTCCGAAGAAAACGGTATTACCTTTTGATCAAACATTAAAAACTTGTTGATAAAAATGGGCTTGAAACAATACGAATCAAATGACTGGCATTTATTCATTGACAGCTCAAAACGTAGCCTAAAATGTATTCTATTACATAATGGAAATAAATACGCTGGGGTACCTATTGCCCACAGTATAAAGTTAAAGGAAGAATATTGTAACAATTCGCTAGTCTTAAATAAAATACAGTACAATGACTATATGTGGCAAATTTGTATTGATTTAAAAATGGTGAGCATTCTTCTCGGTCAACAAAGTGGTTACAATAAGTTTCCCTGCTTTATGTGTCTTTGGGACAGTAGAGCTGAAAAAGAGCATTGGGTAAGAAGAAACTGGCCCTTGAGAAACAATATGAAGCCTGGAAAGCAAAATATAGTCCAGAATTCACTAGTAGCTCGTGACGAAATTATCCTTCCACCATTACATATAAAACTGAGCATCATGAAACAATTTGTTAAATCATAAGATAACGTCGGGGACTGCTTTTCTTACATTTGCAAAAAATTTCCTCAGCTCACTATGGAAAAGATTAAAGTCGGTATTTTTGATAGCCCCAAATTAGACAACTTACGAAAAATACTCAATTTAGAAATTCTATGACTGAACTGTAGAAGACCTTCTGTTGCAATTAAAAAATTTGGGGTTCAATATGAGCATAAAACTCCACTTCTTCCATAGTCACTTAGACAGGTTTCCGGAAAATTTAGGAGATATGAGCGAAGAGCAGAGAGAGCGTATGCATCTGGACTTAGGCGTCATGGAAGAGCGCTATCAGGGTTTCTGGAATACGAATATGATGTCTGACTATCTTTGGTCTCTGATATGTCATTTTCCTAAGTCTACTGATAAAAAAATTCTACTCATCTATTTGAAATTAGCATATCATGTGTAGTCAACAACAGTTAAAATTTCTTCGGCAACAGATGTACTGTAAACTAGTGTAATTAAATAGAATGTCGAGAAGATATTCAAAAAATTGTAGTAAAGTATAGTAGTATATTTTACAAAAAAGCTATAAAAATCTGGTTCTACTTTTATAACCAAGCGATTAAATTATTAAATTTTTGTTCTTGCCTCTATATAATTTTTGCACTGAAAAAAGGTAACAAGTTATACAAGGTTTTAGGTGTAAGATAGAATGGACTAATGGTATAAAATTCTTTTAGTAGCATATTTTGTTAGATATATTCGATATTTGTATTTAATATTTGAGTGATTTCCCAATATTTCTCTATCGGTCTTCCTGAAATATTGTACAAAATCTGCAGTCTACTGGTAAGGAAGTTAGGCAAGGTTATTTAAAGAACAACACCACCAAAAATATCTTGAAGAGTAGAAGGTGTTTTTTTGCTGAATTTTGACCAAGTTCAATTTTAATAATAAAGATATTCTGATATGCCTGGATATATCGGGAGTTAACGCTATCCTTGCTATTTACAACAACATATTACATATTACATATTATTTTACTCGTCCAAATACCTTCTGTACTTTCCGTAAAAAGTATATTTGCCTGGAATCAAAAATCATCTAAAAATGGATTTAATTAAAATTAAGTTTAGGAAACAGTTTCCAGGAAGAAACAAAATGACAAAAGTAAATGTTTTTATTTTGGAACTATCACTATTTTATCGGTTGTAGAATTTTAACGGTGGAGTTTCAGTAATTATGAATGGGTCTTTTTTTTCATTAGGCTGATCAGCCATGCATCCAGTTTGATAACAATACCTTATTGGTTTTAAAAATTTTTCCTTCATTTAAATTTTTTCTTTATATAAACCAGTTTAAAGTGCAAAGAGTTGAAACTCACACATCACGCCACTGGAAAAGGCATATTCTATCATGAAATTTTCGTAATAACTTTTCTAATAGTATCAAAAACGATTGATATGTGCAAATTACTTTTCATAAATTGTGTCATTTTGCAGAGGTCTCTTTCCTTATATCAACATCAAAGACAGTTTTCTAACCCCAACCCAACACTTTATGGAATTTTAAAGCGCCCTTTTAGTCTTGAATACAGCCATGTGTCACACCAGTCATAAATCACCAGCTTTATTTTTTTATAATTCATCATCAACTTTATTTACAAAATCTCATATTTCAGTTTTTTCTTTGCTCGCGATATCTCTGGCAACTTTTTTAAATTTTAATTTAAACTTTTAAGTGTTATTAGGGTATATATATATATATATATATATATATATATATATATATATATATATATATATATATATATATACATATATATATATATATATATATATATATATATATATATATATGTATATATACATAACCTATTTATCGAGAAATTCTTGATTAATTGCGTTTTATTTTGATGTCCCTGAATTTTTGTTTTGTATTAGACTGTGACATTAATAATAATAATAATAGTTAAGTGCAACACTTAAAATATAGCGCCCTTTTGGAAGATATTGGAAAATTTTTTTGGAATTTACCCAAAAGGCATTTTTGCCGCCATTATGGTAGTATACCCAAAACATGGTTTTTGAATACATCAACCGCCTATTCTTGCGTAGAAAATGTTTTACCACTTGGTTTATTATTCGTGTACGGGAACAAAAAAGAATCACTGGGTACCAAGTCATACATTTTTAGTAGAAAAAAGTCACTTGTTTAAGACGACGTGAAACGGCCTGAATTGTCATGGTGAAAAATTGTCCGCCGTCTCCGGTTTTTTTCCGAGTATTTACGGTAAACAAATTATTGTGTATTATTCAGAATTCAGTGTTCTACGATGCTCTACTGACATGGTTGTGACGAATTTTTTCAGTATTTCCCTCCAGCGCAAATATAGTTTCTTTACGGCCAAATGCTCATGCAATATACTATATATACTGCTGTTCTAATATCTAGAAAAGCCACAATCTCAACCTATTGGTTATGAGCGATTGATAGGATTTAATTCAGCGATATACAGTGATTTTTGTAGGTACTTTATTGCCATTTCAAGAGTTAAAAATATCGATGCAATCTTGTTGAAATAAACTACGTATAAAGTTGTGAAAAATAATCGCAAGGAAATGTTCATGAGTAAATTACATTTTTTGATCGAAAACCCAAATAGCGTCCGTATATCAACAAAATCTGAATATGTATACCACCTAAAATATCAAACATTATAATATAAATATCAGATGACACCTATCAACACTAGTGTCGCCAGTTCGCCAAATATAAACGGTTACCTTCAGGAACGGACTAGCTGTAAACTCATGACCCAATTTTTTTACGCCCTGTATAATTAGAACTTTGGACAACGTTTTTACACACTTTTAGTTATTAACTAAAAATTAATTACTCTTCATTCATGTTGCTAATACTAGGCGTTTTCGTAGAAACGTCATTTTATTTGCGTCATGTATTTGGCGTATTTCGATAAAAGATACATCTTTGTTCCTATCAAATGTTCAACCTTCAACTCTAAGATAAAAAAATTCATTCCGAAATTATAGTTTACCTCTTTAGTAAAGAACGTCTAATTCTGTGAATTGCAGTTCGACCTAGGTTCGCAAAAAATGCACCAAAAACAAAATATTGTTGTTGCAAATGTTGTTGGGTATAAAATAAATAAATATCCTGCATTTTTGAACGTGTCAACTTTCACATCGCTGACACGTTGATTCTTTACTTGGATATTAATTTACTGATTTTTATATTTCGTGGTAAAATTAATTGTGAAATAATTCGAAATATAGAATACAGGTTTATTGAGTATGCAGATATGTATCTGATGTATGGTCTTGCATCCTGCGATGCTTTGAAGGCCAGGAGGTTATATCACGGCAGATATCCTTATTGTACTCTTCTAGATCAAAAAATAGTTTAACGAGTTGACCAACGTCTAAGGGAGAATGGTAGGCGATTGCTTTTAAGAAGGTAATATTATTAAATTTCTTAATCATTTTAGATAATTTTGTTAAAAGAAGTACTGATGCTGGTCGGGGAAGAATAGTACGTACGCCGCAACTAGAGGAAAATATTTTAAATGCTGTAGATGACACTCCTTCAACAAGCACTCAAACATTATCAGCGCAGTTTAATACAACAAAACAATAGTCTACGAAGTTCTTTAAAAATAGCTGTTGTATCCATATAATTTGAGAAAAATGCATGAACTGATTCCAGAAGATTTTCCCCGTAGAATGTCGTTTGCAAACTGACGAAATGTAAACTTCATTAGCACTATTCTTTTCACGGATGAAGCAGGGTTTACCAAAAATGGTATCATAAATTTACATAGTACATGTATGGGCTGAATAAAATCTCATATAACTAAAGTTTCGCATCATCAATATCAGTTTCAATCAATTGATGTTTGGGCAGAAATTATCGGCAGTTTTTTGATTGGACCATTTATATTACCAGCACAACTGTACAAACCTTATTTGGAGTTCTTCCAGAAGGCTTTTCACTATTTAGTAGAGCATTTACCACTTGGAGTTCGCCGAAACATCTACTACATGCACCATGGGGCATTTCAGCGTTGCTCTACTGAAGCACCTAAATAATATCTTTCTAAACTATTGGATAGGTAGAGAAAGACCTATTGCCTGGCCTCCTCGATCTCCCTACCTAACGCCGTTGATTTTTTACTGGGAATGCCTCAAAATCTTAATGTATTCCACTGCAGTCGATAGTAGAGAGGAAATTCTACGGAAAATCACATTTTATTGTGATCAAATAAGGAACAATGCTGAGTTAATGCGGCGGGTACAGCAGTCCTCAATTCGTCGTGCCCGCAAGTGTACCAGACTTCACAAAGTCCATGTTGAACCCTCTTACGAAGTTTTTAACTAAGCAGTCAGTTTAACTGTTTATTGAAACTATGGTGACAGGGTAAATTTCCCCTTTTTCATATTCAACCCGGCAGAATTAAGGGAACTAACAGTGTAAAATTTTTTCGAAAACGATTAGGATTAGCGACATGAGTGAAGAGTACTTAATTTTTAGTCAATAGTTAAAGGTATGTAAAAACGTTGTCTAAAGTTCTTGTCATACAAGGCGTAAAAAATGGGTCATGATTATCACAGCTAGTCCATCCCTGCAGCTGTGAGTAATTCACAACACTTTCTTGGCTAGTAATTTGAAGGGTCTTACCTGGTATACATCATATTGAAAAAAATTGAAATATACCCGATATTTCAATAATTGTGTGTAAAAAACTTGATTTCTGTGCAGCTTTTTGGGAGCCCATATCTCCGAAGAGGAGACCTATACGAAAAAAGTTTATATGAACTTGTGGTATTCCTATTAGGTGTTTTTTCATATTCGGGAGATTTTTCACATTTTCCCGTACACCCTATATATTTAAGGACGATAATAGTGTAGCGGTTTCCCCTTTCCTTATTTTTAAGATTTTTGATGGTTATTTAATTTATTTAACAAATGAAAATGTTATTCAATATTTCTCTATTTGTAATCCAATACAGAAGTCCCAGGAACTAGTTTTCAATGGATTTAGTGCATCTATCTTATATCCTACGGCACAGATGTATTTAGATATTATCAATATTGTACATAATTATAAAAAAATATTATTAGTTTCGTGTCTTGCAAGGTTTTAGTAGTCAAGAACAACTTATCTTCACTTCAGCCAATAAATGGGAAACAATAACATAAAACAAAAAGTACTCCTCCTGCTGAAAGCGCTTGCGTATCATCAGATAACTTAAAAACATGTTTGGAATTGTCTTCAAAACCCTGTCACTCTTGCAAAGCACAACAAGGTTATTCTTGTATGGATACCAAGAACAAGGGCATCCTAGGCAAAGAAAAATTGGGTCAACTTGCAAGACTAGGGTCTGCTACATTTATTCGACCGGAACCAGTCTCTAGCATTCCTAAAGCAGGTTCCTCGGATGGTTGTGCTAGTGCATAAACCATAAAACCAGTATCACTAGAATTACATTGTTGGCCACAGGTACAGCAAACTATTGCAGACTAAATCAGGTAGCGAAATCCTGTGTTCAAGCATACAAGAGATTGGACTCCTGAGAGGATTAATAACCGGTCACTTCAGCTCAAGGAATTAATCATCTTCAAATTCGATGATTTTACCTACTAAAGTCACTTCAAGGACTGACTAATCAGGTCGGCTTATATCCAGGTAACAGCTAGTGAACTGGAAGCCAAACTTGATTAAGACAACCACCAGATATAACAGGCGATACAATAAGATATTAGGCTGCAGCGTTAGGGCTTCTTAACCGTAGCTTACTATATCCTTCAATGAAAGCTTCGTTAGTATTTAATGACAACTACTGTAGACGTTTAAAAATCGATTAATATAATAGTACTTGGTAAAAATTAGAAGAATTTGCGAAAAAGCACCAGTAAAAGTTCTTGTTTTATTAAAATGTTTAAAAAATGTTTTTATTTTGAAACTGTAAATTTAAATATAGCTCTACTCTAAAGATTACGAATAGTTACCGTAAATGTTTTATTCCGCTCTTTTTATTTCTCTCATTAATACATACTCATATCCTTTTAATACCTTACTTTTAAAGTTGCATATTTTAATTATTATAAACAGAAAGCGAGAAATAAAAACATTTTTATTAGATGCAGTGCTTTAGCGTGCTTTTTAGAACAAAGGTGTGTTTTAATAGGGTAAAGTGCTTCTAAATGTAGATGATAGATAAAATTACACAAAAGATCAAAAAGGAAGTTCTGTCAAGTAGGTGTGACTATTTCGCGGCCTTTGGGTTAAGTTTCAATTATGTTCGATCCAAAGGTCCGTGTCCTTCCTACTCGTCTTTGTTTATAGAGCAAAGTAAAATTCTAATGAGGATATATATATATATATATATATATATATATATATATATATATATATATATATATATATATATGATTCAGTATTAATCTAGAAATATATTCGATCGGTTTCTTGTCGAGGTTTGCAGACGTTGCGCCAAAATCTCATTTGGCATCTTCTATGCTTGCTGCTTGTAGTTAACTAAAAGAAATTTAAAGTGCAGCGTGCTTTATACGTGGTCGTAGATAGTGACGGTTGGTTGGCCTTGGCTTCTTCTCCCTCTCGAGCGCCGCCGTTGGTGTCAGTTTAAGCGTGGCATGCGTGTCGGTACAATGATCCTGCTTAAAGAGAATTTTCCAAGTAGATGGAAGATTAAATGCATTGTCTCTATTATTCAGAGTGCAGTTCAATTTCGATGGATTCACGAATTAATCTTGCCTTGTAGTGTTATACATATATATATATATATATATATATATATATATATATATATATATATATATATATATATATATATATATATGGCCTGCAACCAGGCCAAACCTTCGTGAAATCAAACGGAAAACGTGAAGAAAAACTCGATTGGAGCAGAGATAGGAGAGTGCCCTCCTCGAATCAGATACTTCGCCTCTGAAGAGACTGCATGAGTGGTCAACTGAGTTGGGAGACTCCAAAGAGGTGTATTCTAAGAAACCTGATGGCGAGCTGGCCAACAAAAGTCAGAGAGTTCTGGGCTCGACACCTCAAGACCCCGCAAGGGCAAGTAAGCGTCCCAGAATGAAGATCCACTTGGATGCATGCTACTCACGCGAAAGTATTCTGAGACCAGTCTACCTACTTCACTGACATCCAGGCATAAGAATATTCCAACTCAGTAATGGAGGCTATTAGAGGTACTCTCCTTAGTGGTGGTACTCTTACGCCTGGTATTTTATCGTTGAGGCTGTGGAGAAGCCAAAAATTGGTCATTTTTGTGGACCAAATGACTAGGCACTGGTGAAGATCAGTCCCAAGGGTGATGATTTGATGGTTACAGATATGGCCACCTTCAAGTTGTGCAGGGTCATTCCTTAATTTCCAGGCATTAAGAACTTATCCAATCCAGAGGCTTTGAAACATCTCGAAAGGATCAGTCTTGCAAATGGAGGATCTGGGAGAGAAAGGATAAATTCGAGTGACTTCTGCTCGTTCTCGGGTTTAACTAGAATTCAGGAAAAGGTACTAGACTGTAGGATCTCTTATGGTTCAACAAAGGCAATGGTTACTTTTAAATGACAACCATTGAGAAGTGATAAGAAAGAAACTAATGGATTAGAGAGAAAAGAAAGAGAGAACAGAAATGGAGCTGCTGAAGAGAAAGTCACTAATCTCAACTATAAGAAAGAGAAAGCAACTAAGTACTATCTTTTTAACTAAAAGAGGGTCTAACAGCTTCCTCACAGAAGTCCATATTGCTTTTTTTTTTGGTTCGGTTCTTTAAGCTTTGGGGTAGTATTAGGTAAATTAGAAAACTTCAAAGTAACATATAAATATATATTTATAATGCGCCTATAAAAATCGTACAGGTTTACTTATAAAATCGGAAAGCACCATCAGCTATCCTGTGTAAAAAATTTAATTAATCGCGAATTCAACGGGGTGTAATATAAAAGTCATGGTTCAATCGTAGCAAGATCAGCCTGAGCTCAGCGGGAAGAACACTCTTATATTACACCTTCTGTGAGAACACTAGAGCTTTTATTACTATTCAAAAACTGTAGTATTTTTCTCCACCAGGACTCAGTACTAGAGATCTGGTAGAGGTGAAATTCTCTCTTAAAATTGGTGAACGTTATGTTGAGGCATCAGCATAATATCCTTAGGAACGAGAAAGTCTGCCATCCAACAATACGAGTAGTGACTTTTACAACTTTATCACATTTCAGAGTAGCTTAGGGATATCAACCCCTGAAGATGCTGGAATTTATTAACAGAAAGAACATGCTTACTTTTATTACAAGTAGAGGAGAATATGCTATTGATCTGACTGTCTGTTCCTCAAATATGCAGAACTTGGTAAAGAAGTAGCTTAGTACAGAGGTTTTGTTGTCAGATCACCAACATATCTTATTTCAAATCTACGTTAAGGTGGACATAGAAGTTTCGGAATACTGGAGCCCTAGGACAACAAACTGGAATCTCTTTTGAGAGAAACTGGGAAGTAGAGTAGTCTGGTTTATATCGAAATATCGTGATGAAGCTAATCAGTGACGCACTTTGGTGTTTTTTTTTGAGATTATCTGTCAAAGCAGACAAAAGTCGATGAATGCCAAGATATTCTGGTAAAATTCAAATTTAACCTTTGTCTCCTTCAACTCATCTGGTAAAGATGACATATTTCGAGCATTACTAAATAATTCCTCTTATTTTAAAACAAGCCATCTACTAAAATGATTCCGCTCGTGCCTTAGCTTGACATATATACAGATGGCGTAAAGGGAGGCAAAAGTAGTCTTTATTTCTAAGGTGGGAAGAATAGACTACACAAAGCCTCTATTTTTCCGTCTTCGTCAGCCTGACCAAACTCTCATTCAAGACATTGGAAAAGCATGAAATAGTAGTGTAGTGTCCCTTAAATTCTTCACAACGTGCCTGTCAGGCAGGAACATCAGTTTGGGAAATAGAACCAGCCAATCAGTTATGTTTACAGAAACTATGGCATAAACAAAAAATCTTCGTTTTAATGGTGTTCTCATCTATTTCGAGTAAATAGTAGGTTTTCTAACTACTTACAATTTACTTTTCAAATCTATTTGTCTAAAATAAATAACTGACCCTCTAAAATTAAAAATTATTTTAACTTTTTCAAACGTTCGTATTTTATTATTGAACAACTGTTGCTAACTATCATGGCTGCTCTTATATTTACCTCCTTTACAACCTTCAATAATTAGGTTATTTCTTATCCAGAAAAGTAAAAAAATTGTTTTTCTAGGAGGCTAATATTCACCTTATTCGATTCAAATTCAAAATTTAGTAGAATTTTTTTACAATTTGTCAAATATAATTTCACAATTTCAGCATAATTCTATTTTCACATCTTAAGAATCTACTATACGAAGAAGAATAAGAAACGTTGCAAAATGTTTAAAAGCTAAATAATCCAATTATGAATAAGAAAAATTATTTATTCGAAACTTAAATTTATTTATAGGAATAACCTTTCCTCCTACACTAGGTTAAAAACTTTATAAGGAAAAACTTTGCTGCCTACGTCAGGTTATAGCTACAATTAAGCGAGGTAAAAAATATCTTTTACAGAGTCAGAATAAGATCAAGATAAGAATTCGTGAAGTCGTTTTGTTTACGATTTTCTTCTATTTAGAAATAATTGTTTTTCTCGGCAACACAAAGCAAAAAACAAAAAAGTAAACCAAGTTGCTTATTTTACCTCTTTACAAACTTTGTGTAGTTTTCCCTTAATTGCAAAAGTTTTTCAAAAAGACATTGTCGAAACGAGAACGTTTATAAAACATAATTGATTTTGCCGTCCCAACGAGAATGTTATTAGAATTTATTTAGATGTTTGTCAGCAAATTTTCTCTATATTTCTGAGCACCGAAATTTATGTAACAGAATTATATTTAGCTTAATTAAAATATATATGTAGTATTGCCAGAGTTTGGTAACAAGTTTGAAGTACATTTATAATAAGCTGAGTCGAGAAATAATTAGAAATAAACAACTAAAAAACATATATAGATAAAGCGAAACTTTGAATGGGTCTGTGTATATCCAAATTCATGAACAAAGTTACTTTGAGGTTTACTTTTAGCATCTCATAAAGTTAAAAAGTCATTAATAATAGTATGATTATAAATTTCTTCTAACTTAACCTTTGAAGGAATGATACACTCATTACTATCTACGGGGTAGACTAAGTAATATATATCACTACTTCTATATACGAAATCATAAAAGGTACAAGATCAGTTAAATCAAAGAAAACTTAGCATTTCGAATTACCTACCATAGCATGATGTTTCCAAATTTTTTTAGTTTCTGAGAGATTAGGAAATATATGAAAAACGCCGAAAACTAAATCTTGTAATAAAATAACTCGAAAACTACTGACGTAAGTGAACAAACTATTTTTTTCTTGTCTATTGAATAGTGACACCGGATTTCGAATTGACATTTAACATTTGAGATGACATTAACAATTTACTGTTTTTAAAAAGTTAATTATCAGAAAATGTTTTTAAAAATAGTCCCTCCGAAGAAACATCAGTGGAGCTGTAACGAACCGAGAGCAAAATTAACAGAAAACAACTGTCTACTTAAAATCCCCATATCGTAAAATATCGATAGGATATTACCAACAGAACTTGATGCTGGACTGTTATCTTAAACAGTACAAATGAACATCTGAATATACCCCGGAGCGGTAGGAAAATATTAAAAATAAAGAATTTCAGAGTCTATGTATTTGGAGAAAGGGGCAGACATATTATCCGCGAATTTCACTTTGATGGTCTCATCAGTGGAGCTCAACAAACTGAGAGAAAAATGGACAGTCTACTTAAAATACCCATATCGTAAAATATCGGCAGGATATTACCGCTCCGGGGTATATTTAGATGTTCGTTTGTACTGTTTAAGATAACAGTTCGGCATCAAGTTCTGCGGGTAATATGCTACCGATATTTCACGATATGGAGATTTCAAGTAGACAGTTGTTTTCTGTGCATTTTGCTCTCGGTTCATTACAGCTCTACTGATGAGACCATTAGGTGGTCGAAAATAGTATGGAGAGAGAACCAAAGTGATTATACTGTCTATATGCATATATGTATATATATATATATATATATATATATATATATATATATATATATATAATATACAGGGCGTTTGGTACATCGACAGAAAGTTTGGAAGAGGTGATAGAGAATGTTATTTTGAATAATTTATGTCATATATGCCTTAGTATAAAAAGCACGGTTGTCGAGTTACAGCATATTTTATAGTTTTTCGGTTTTCTGGCAACTGGTGATTAAAAATTTAATTTTTATGATACCGGTATAATTCCTCGGTTGGAAATATTTTTTTTCTTATTCTTTGGTTCATACACTATAATAACAACAAGAGAACTAAAATTAGAATAACACACAGAAAACTGTGCACTCAAAAATTATATTCATCTACGAAAATTCAAGTTTCATTCTTAGATTTGAGTGAGGTTCTTTTCTAACAGTGAGAGAATTAAATGAATTCAATTTATTTTAAAAATAACTTTATTGAATTATCTTTACAGTGGTTTATCGAAACCCGTATCAATAAAATATTACTTACATTAAATTCAGGGAAGATAATCATATTAACGAACTTAATAATTTTCTCTATTCACTTTTTCTTTATCTAATTAAAATACAAAATATCTTATGTATTGCATTGGATGTTCTGGACATCTAAAAGATTAATTTTTGTGTTTCTGTTTACCAGGACGGTAATTGTTATTTCTAAAATAAACATAAACAAAATAAAAACACCACCGGTTTTTTTAGCCAGCCATACAGATGATATCGGCTTTAGTGCCGGTCGCATACGTCTTGCCATTGTGTTTTTTACCAGTTCAGTGCTCACTTGCAAAATTTAAAATTGCCTTGTTGACAAAACGATGGCTACTCTTCCAATTTAGAATACACTGATATAATTTTCATATATGGTAGAGCAGACGGCAATGCAGCTGCAGCTCAACGACTATACCAAGATCGATTTCCTGAAAGAAGAATTCCCAATGTACAAGTTTTTATTAACACATATCGCCTATGTGTGAAACCGTTCATCTTCATTTCAGAGAAAGATTGCATGCAGACAGACATGCTGTCGAAGTAGAAGAACAAATTTTATATTCATTTGATGCAGATCCAACCACGAGTATTAGAACAGTAGCTAATCAAGTTAATTTGTCTACTTGGAAAGTGTGGAACGTTTTGAAAGTTGAAGGAAAACATCCATTCCATTACACTCCGGTTTAAGGTCTTGAAGAAGGTGATTCAGCACGGAGAATTCTGTTCTGTCGTTATTTGATAAATGCCGATATGGAAAATGGACTTTTCTTAAAAAATATTTGATGGTCCGATGAATCGAAATTTTCTCGGGAGGGAATCACCAACTTCCATAATCTGCATTATTGGGCTGATGAGAATCCGCATATGAAAAAAGAAATATACTTCCAACAGAAAGTCAGTGTAAATGTATGGGCAGCGGTAATCAGAAGAACTTTCATTGGGCCATATTTCCTTTCTAAACATTTAAACAGAGACAATTATGTTTTGTAGTGTTTTTACGAAATGAAATGCCGAACATCGTGGAAGAGATACCATTGAACGTAAGAAATTGAATAATTTTTCAGAACGGCAGATGTCCAGCGCATTATCGGCTTGACGAAATGAAACATTCCCAAAGGAAGGAACAGTCTCATATTGTGGCCTGCGAGGTCCCCAGACTTGACGCGTATACATTTTCACATCTGGGGACATCTGAAAGAATTTGTCTATAAAGTTGAAATAATGGACCGTAATTAACTGATGATAAAGAACTAATGAACTAATTAATATATGAATATATATATATATATATATATATATATATATATATATATATATATATATATATATGTTATGTCGGATATTCTCACGGGTGTGATGTGTAATCGAAGGTTTTCGGGCATCCCGTGTATGTGCTGAGTCACTCTCAGGACTATAAGGCAGCTGACGTTTTGGTGAAATCTCATTCACCATTTTCAAAGCTCCCTGTATGGCGTCTACGAGCGTAGTATATATGTATATATACATCCTGGAAAGATAAAATTTTGAGCTGATATTTATGGCAACTCCCTTATTGGTTCATTTTTTATACCTGATAAGTTGGTTGGTGACATGTACTGAACTTGATGCAAGAAATTAAAAATTCAGTTATAACAACGGTTATTGAGAACAACGATGATGCTCTAGAAGATAAACTAATGTTTGCGCAGGGAGCTTCTTATCATTATTTTTGGACCAAATATATTTAGGTTGTTGGATAGGTAGGTGAGAAACTACAGAATGGCCTGCTTTATCCTCATATCTTAATCTTTTATATTTTCTTTTGGGGGGACATTGAAAAGTAAAAGTTATGCCACTCAACCAGACTCTCTGGAAGATCTAGGCCAGTCTATTATTAACTCATGCGTCCCAATTACTCCTCAAATGCAGTGAAATATCCGGCAACAGTTTCAGCTAAATCCGTGTTATCGCTTGGTTAATAACTTCAGCATTGGCTGTAGTAAAATTTCGTTAATAAAATTTGTGTTCAGCATCTTGTAATTTTAATATGATTTGATTGAACTTCAAAAATGGTCCACGATGGAGGTGACCCAAATCCAACTGTACATAGCCTATCGGTGTATGCTATTCTGCTTGATAAATATTGATCTGCTCTGAGAAAGTTCTGTTAGCCACCCATAATGGAGAAACAATGGGTTTTATAAAATTTAGTCTAATATTCCTTTGTCTAAAGCATCAGCGATATAAGACTGCTAGTTGGTAATGATATTTTAGTTCCTATATTTGAATATTTTATGTTATAATAATTTGTGATTTGGAGCCTAGATCAGAAAATAGGTATATTTAAAAATTTTTAAAAATCGAAACACACAGAACAATTTTTTAAACAATTTAGTGGCACATTTAAGACTCAAATAAATGCACAAAAAATTGGTGAAATTTATTTGGTGGCTGCATTCATTCGTTCTGAAAAATACATGGTCGGAAAAGTAACTTTTGTTTAATTTAGCTGATCTCGTAACCTTTACTGTTTTGGAGTAGCAATATTGGTAAATGTTATATAGCCTGCCCTGTATAAATTACGAAAATACGTTTAATACGCCTAGGTGAATGTATTTATTATACTTAAAAGTGCAAACAAAAAATTCCATAAAAATGCGGTTAATTCATTTTGGGATAATCATTGGTGCAAACTGAAAAAATAATTGAAAATTTGAAAGAGGAATTACTACAATAATAACAAATAATTTTGTCTCTTACAGATACAGGTATGAAGAGGAAAATATAATTTAATAGATGTGTTAGTCTTTGCTCTAAAGTTAAGAAATGACAGCTTATCAAAATATAAAAAGTACAAATTTTTTTGTTTCAAAATATATACAATTTAGGGTAAATTGTTAAGATAATGTAGCGTAAGTGACAGTCTATAAAAAATTAAAGTTTGCTGGACCAGAAAAATATTTTAGAAGCCTATATAATAAAGAATATGTTTAAATTTCGGACTTTAACTATAATAAATTTATGGTAGTAATTTAAGTTAATTTTTGAGCAACCCAGTAAATAACCAGACCCATAAATTTAAACCTCGATCTGGTATATTGCTTCAATAAACTAGGTTCAATTCATTACAAATTCATATCATAAATCATGTTCAAACAATTTTTGTTATGATGTTATTTCCACTCTAAATGAAAGTATACCGCTTTTTAAGGAAAAATGGTAAATTCCTGTTTCTTGCCATGCCCTCAAGCAGTTGCTCGGTTATACGGGCCCTTTTATTTCAAAGGCATTTGTTTCAAAACTGTGTGCAAAAATTTGCTGTTCTGATTGAATAGTGGGTATATTTCTGTTTGTTTTTATGCTTATTTAAACTTGAAGAAAATGTTTACATTTTTGTTATTTGCAGTATCCTCTAGTAAAAAGAACAAAGGAAAATAAACATATTTTTATTTAGTACTGAAAATCCAAAGCAATTTTGAGTTAGGAATCCTGCAGTACATAAAAGTATAGCAACAATTAGATTATGGATTATGAATGGTTGATTTTCCTTTCCCCTATACCCAGCATTTTAAATTATAATATCTTTTGTACGTTGCCTCAATGTAATATAAGACCGGAATTTCCATGACTTTTCAGGAAGTCTGTTATTTTACTGGAAATATGTTTTTTTGTTTATTCAATAGTCAAGGTAGGGCCTACCAGAAATTTAAATCTTAAACGGATGTTTTTTATTCTCGTGCCTATTTTATTCAAAACTGAATTGTCGCAAATGATCGTATGCATGTCGCCGTTTATCAGGATCGTTCTTAATTGGGGTCACCATTTTGTGGCGTTTACTTATTAGTATTATTCGAGCATACAATAGTGGAGGCAGAATGTAATGCACCGCGAGGGTTAGATGGTAAACAGAGAGAGAGCGAGTAAGAGGTCGTGCTATCTTTCACGCCCCATAATTTCAAAGCCCACACCGGCCATTCACGGTTTTGAGCGAGAAAGATAGCATGATCTCATATTCACCCTTCTCCCTCTTTGCCATGAAATATGCCTATGCTGCCTCTAGCAGTGTATGATCGAAGTTAATATCATTTATGGATTTTGGTATCAGTAAATTAGATTATCGGTTTCTGTTGCAGTTTTTCGACGAATAGTATTAAATTTTGGGAATAAGGTATGTTTAATATTTTTAAAAAATTAATATCTTGTATTCAAAAATCTCAGGAAAGATGCATATCAAAAATTCAAATTTTTTACATATCAGTGAATTCAACCATTTTCTGTGTAACTAGCCGATCCCGAAATCGGTAGAATGTTTAAGGAGTGAAATTAACAATAATATGTACTATCTTTGGTTTGTTTTGATTAATCTACACTGAAATCAAATAACAATATTCTATTTTTTATATTTCAAATAATCGTTGGATTAAATAAATCAAATTATTCTAATAAGATTGTTTTTCTTTGGCCACGTTTGTCAATTTTATTGTAGGCAAGTCCTTCACTCTACAATACTTTCACAGAAATTTAAACACAATCCACTTGCTGTGCTCTTATTCAAGTTTGAACTAGTTATTACTGTTTTAAATTGTAGTATCAAAGTAATGCAGACATTGCAATTTTCGACGATATGTAATGTAATTTTTACCTTTTTTTCTGCAACAAGAATCACATATTTTTTAAAAATTATACACACTTCTCGTGCTTTATAGGGATAACCTGATTCAAAAGTCTATGTGCAGAGACTGAGTCTTCCTGGAACTACCGTAATATTGATTTTGAGCCACAAATGGTTCCTGTAAATTAGTTTCGGAAAGAGTACCTTCAGAAAGTGTTATTTAACGTTTGGCAGTAAATGTATCATTATAACTCTGCCCATTTATTATTGCCACGACAAAAGAACTAGCTGACTCAGACATTGTGGATTATTTATAGAATGGATATCAATATCATTACATAATTCACTTTATAACTATTAACCATTCAAAGTTATTAAAACAAGTTATAGCTCCATTTAATTATGGAAAGCTAAAGTCTAGTCTCCAGGTGAATGAAATTGAATATTTAACACAGAGCACCAAACTGGGGCTCCATAGGCCATTACGGGCCTCTTTATTTGTTTATAAATAATAATTTACTCTGCTGCTAGACAGATGTCCCGTTAATCATTACGTACAGCGCTTGCATGACTGTGAATGTTTTATTGATGACCTTCTTAATATATTCACAAATATCAACAGAAATGAATGCAGGCACTGTAGAAAAGTAGAACAAGGGGAAGGGTTTCCTATTCGGAGAGTAGCTTTTGACGTTGATCCAGAGTGGAGTACAGCTCAGATGAAAAAAGACCAACGTGAAAACGATAACCTAGCGCCATTTTTTCAACTTAAAGAAAATAATGGAAGGCGTCCCTGTTGCGAAGATATCTTGGATAAAAAACTCACATTTAATATACTTTGGGCTCAATGGGACTCGCTTTTAAATGAAAATCGGTTACGAAAGAGATCCTAGAAAAATGCCGATGGCAAGGAAATCACAACTGAGTTGGTTATACCTAGAAAAAAATTCCAGTGGTTTTAGAAGAAATTTACAATGGAAAGTCTTATTTTAATTTAGGAGTTAACAAAATTATAGACAAACTTCAAAAAAGATTTTTCAGGGTTAATTATTGTCAAGACATAAAATCATGGTATAGAGAGTGATCTAAATGTGCAGCTACCCAAGGTCCAAGCACAAGATCTAAAGAAAAAATTCAGAAATGTAATGTTGGAATATCTTACGAACTGACGGCGATTGATATAGCTGGAAAATTCCCAGAAACAGATATAGGCAACAAAGACATCTTGGTTGCTATTGACTACTTTAGTAAATGGTCTGAGGTATTTGCGAACCCTAACCAGGAGACCTCAAAAGAAACTGAAGTCTTAGTTAGCAATGTTCATCCGATTGGAATTCCCTTTGAGCTCCATTCTGACCAAGGACATAATTTTGAATTCAAACTTTTTCCAAAAATCTGCGAACTACTTAGCATCCGTAAAACCAGGACAACAGTTTTATTTTCTTATTTATTAGGACCATTAAAAAGCGCTTCTTATAGGTTGAAGACGGACATCAAAAACATTCAGAGACCATGAAACTGCTGGATTTACACCAGCCAAGATTTTATTTAGAAAGGAACTTAGATTGAATTGAGACATAATGTTCGGTTGTTCAGCTAATAAAAGTATGGAAATTGGAAACTGGATGAATTCATTACAAAAGAAGTTACCAGAAGTTCCTGAACTAGATAGAGAACCCATGGATTTGGCCAGAGACAGAATGAAGATAAGATATGGTAAACTTGGTAGGAAGTAGAAACAGTTTGGTTAGAAAATCTACAGAGGAAGAAAGGCAAATCACCTTACTGTTCTGAAAAGAATCAATGGAGTTGTTCATAGAATCAAATGAAATACCAAGACCAAAATGAAAAAAGTACATTTCCAGAGGTTGAAGGTATAACAGGAGGTATTGAAGCTAATCGGAATGATCAGAATTAGGGAGGACCATTGTAATGAAGGACTAGGAGAATTATTTGTAGAAAATTATTTTTATGAGTTATTATAATTTGTTATGTTTCTAGTAGAATTCTAAATTTGTATTCTCATACCTTGTAGTAAATTTTATACGTATATAAATAGGGATAGGATAAGGGAAGTTAGTTTTGTTTTATTTGCACAGTGAACAAGGAGAGAGATGTGTTGAGGAGTAATAAAGAGTTTGCCTATAAGTTATTCTACTTCCAGGCAGAGAAAATGGAAAGAATATATAGAAACAGTCCTCCCATCATACGCGTTTTGACCACCTCATGGTCTCGTTAGTTAAGTTATATCGAACCGAGGGCAACATTCGCAGGAAACAACTGCTATATGAAATATAAATTACGATACATGTCGGAAGGATATTAAAAACCTGCCGACTTCGATGTCAGACTAAAAAATATCGCCAGTAAAAACGACATCTATACATTCACAGGAGTAGTGCGAAATTTAAAAAATCAAAATTTGAGTAAGAAAACAAAATCTGCCGTGTTTGAATATTTGCCTATAAGTCGTTCTCCTTTCAGGCTCTATCAAACAGAGAAAAAAAAGAAGGCGAATTTAATATGAGGGATTAGAAATTTTGTCCAAAATTGGTATAGGGGATGTTTTCATGGTGTAAATTGCGAATTTAAGATCATGCTTTAGAAATATAATATGAGGGTGTAAATTACAAATTTAAAATTATTTTTAAAAAATTCCATCTTCTTCTTCATGTGCCATCTCCGTTTCGAAGTTTGGCTATCATCATAGCTATTCGGACCTTAGACACAGCTGTGCGAAACAGTTGATTGGAGTTACATCCAAACCACTCTCTTAAGTTTCGTAGCCATGACATTCTTCTTCTCCCGATACTCCGTTTTCCCACAATTTTTCCTTGAATTATATTTTGCAGGAGTTGGTATTTATTTCCACGCATGATGTGGCCAAAATACTGCAACTTTCGACTTTTGATGGATAGTAATAATTCTTTTTCTCTCTTCATCCTTCTAAGTACTTCTTCGTTTGTTATTTTATCGGTCCAGGGTATTTTCAATATTCTTCTGTAGATCCACAGTTCGAACGCTTCTATTTTATTGCAGCAGTATTTATTCATGGTCCATGTCTCCACACCATACAGAAGGATAGAGTGAATATAACACTCTACCAAACGTATTTTTAGTTCCAGGCTTAAGTCTCGGCTGGTTAATATATTTTTCATTTTCATAAAGGCGCTTCTCGCTTTTTCAATTCTTATTGTGATTTCTTTCGTGTAGTCATTTTTTTCGTTCACAGATGTTCCCAGATAGTTATATTTCTCAACTCTCTCAATTTGTTTGTTGTTTACTTGGAGATTGACATTATTGATGTTTTTCTTTGATACTATCATAAATTTAGTTTTCTCTATGTTGAGTGTTAGACCATATTCTTCGCTTATTACTACTAATTTCCTGAGTATTCTCTGTAAGTCGCTGACATTTTCTGCAAGGATGATGGTATCATCTGCATATCTGATGTTATTGACTGGAATTCCATTCACCTTTATACCAGCCGTTTCGTTTTCAAGCGTCTTCTTCCATATGGCGGGTTAAAAATCTAACTACTCTCGATTTTGTTCAAAATTTGTAATTGGCGGGTTTCTGCGAGTCTAAATTAAAAATTTCAAATTGTTTTAGTTTAATATAATATGGCTAATCCAATATGGCCGTCTAAAAATTATATATTTCCGGATTATACCCGGTACTGGGGGATTTTTGAGATTGTAGATTACAAATAGATTAAGTATTTAAACTTTTTTTTTGTGAAAATTTACCAGTTTTTTTTCTGAATTGGTGTTAGAATATTTTCGGAATCGTAGATTACGAATCTGAGAGTAATTTTTTACAGTTTAATATGGTAGGTACAATATGATCCGATATTGTCCAGATTGATAGTGAGGGAGTAGTTAGGGCACGGATCTTTAATTAACGTGTTCAAACTCAATATGTAGCTGGAAACATGTCCGACTAAAAAATTTACATACCTTAAATGACTTTAATATCGGTATTGGAGGCCTAGGTTACGAATCTAAAAGGAAGATAGCGGATTTATTAAAGCAAAGTTAATCTTTTTTTGGTACGGTTGCATTTAAAACTGGTATCTGGGGAATTCTCTGATCAAAGAATTTTTTGTTATTCTTTTATTGTGGTCTAAAACTTTGGATAATTTGGATATCTTTTTGCGATCTTAGAAATACATCTCAATTCATAACTTAAAAACTAAAAATAAAATTTATATTAAAAAATTGAGCGACTTCTAAATATCTTTGAAGAGCGAAAAATAACTACATAAATTTTTATACTAAATAGAAATTTTTGAAGTTACCGCTAAATTATTACCAAATGAAATAAATAACTACTAAGATGAGATACATACAAAGCAAATATAACGATAAATATAAATAAAGTATTTCTCAATCTTTTTATGTAAACCCCTTTTTATAATGAATTAATTTGGCGCCGAGTTCAAAAATTTTAATTTAATAGAAAAATTTACTTAATTAGGTTTCGCTTTTGTGCGCTGGTTTAGAAGTCAGACAATTTTTTTTTATAAAAATTTGATCACAAATCCTTTTGAAGTATGTTATATGAACGTTAATTTATTTATAGTAAAATAAAATTCCCTACAAAAGCAAGTCTGGTTCCTTAATGAAATTAATTAAGTAAGTTAATAATAAAAGTATTAAGTAAGTAAAAGAATATTTTGTTTTATTAATTATTTACAATGTACTGCCACAAGGCAACAGACTACCTTAATCAAGTATTTGAGGCTGGTTAGTTGTTTATATTTCCATTTATCTTTTATTTAATTTTTTTTCAATTAAGTTGCTCTTTAGAATACTTCCGTTCATCTTTCGGTCTTATAACGAGAGTATGGTAATTTCTTGTTCCGAATATGATCATCAATTGTCTACATACAATAAAATAATTAAATAACTTGTTTACTTCGCTGGAGTGTTTTATGTTTTAGATCGCTCAGGTTTTAATTGTTTTCTAACAACATATAATATATCCAATTTAATAGGCTTCACAACCTCAGTTTGATATCCACATATGCACCAACAGAAGAAACACAGGATGACATAAAGGATACTTTCTATGGTACCCTACAAAGAGTTATTAATCAAATACCGAAACAAGATATGCTTATAGTATTGGGCGACTTCAACGCAAAAATTGGAAAGGAGCCGGCAGCAAACCCAATGACGGGATTTCACAACTTGCATGACATATCGAACGATAACGGAACAAGAGTCATAGATCTAGCATCGTCAAACGCGTTAAGGGTAAAGCCAACGATGTTTCCGCACAAACAAATACTCAAACAAACGTGGATTTCGAATGACGGCGTTACCAGAAATCAAATAGAACATATACTGGTCAACTCTAGACATGCCAACAATATAATAGACGTGAGAAGCTACAGAGGGGCCGAAACAGACTCCGATCACCTGTTGGTGGCAGCCAAAGTTAGAACTCGCATATCTTCACACAAAAACAATAAATCCAGAACAGAGGCACAACACGACACGAATAAACTACGAGACCCACAAATTTGCCTAGCTTACAAGAACTCAATCTCCCGGAATCTTAGCAGAATAGCAGAAACTGACAATATAGAAACTAGCTGGAAGCACATAAGGGAAAGCATCAGGGAAGCAAACGGAAGTGTTTTGGGCCCCAAACCAAAACCCAGCCGACATCTCTGGTTTGATGATGAGTGCAAAAATCTTAGTGCCATCAAAACAGAGGCACGAATTAAAATGCTTCATAACCCATCAGAGCAGATAACAATTAGGTTTAACGAACTAAAAACACAGCTACGTAAATTGATCAGGAAAAAGAAAAAAGAACATGAGACAGAAAAAGTACTTAACTTACAGGCTGATTTTCAGAATGGCAATACTAGGAGGTTCTACAAGGAAGTGGGGAGACATAAAAAGGGATTCCGCCCAAGAAGTGCCACAATGCTAAAGCTTAACGATGACACAATCACCGCCTCAAAAGTTAAGGAACTGGACAAGTGGAAGTGCTACTTTGATGAACTACTAAACGTGCCGACGCAGGAAGAACCTGAAGCTACAGTATTCGCTACGGCAGAGGTTAGTATCCCACCTCCATCTATGGAAGAGACCATTAGAGCCATTAAGAAGCTCAAAAATAACAGAACGGCAGGTCGAGATAAAATCTTGGCAGAAAGTCTGAAACATGGAGGGAACAATCTAATCACACAAATACATAACCTCGTGAAACAAATTTGGAATCAAGAAATCATTCCTGATGAATAGAAAGAAGGAGTAATAATTCCACTCCACAAAAAAGGGAACCAAATGCAATGTAAAAATTACCGAGGTATTGCTTTACTAAGCCACGCCTATAAATTATTCTCCAGCATTCTCCTTCAACGTCTATCTCCGTATACCGAGGAGATTATCGGAGACTACCAATGTGGCTTTCGAAGCGGAAGATCGACAGTTGACCAGTTGTTCACTATCCGACAAATGCTAGAGAAATATTGGAAATTTAACAAAAACTTGCATACCTTGTTCATAGATTTCGAGCAAGCATATGACAGTGTTATTAGGATAAGGTTGTGGGAAGCTATGGAAGAATTTGGAATCCCGCACAAGCTGATTAGACTGTGTAGAGCGTGCCTGGAGGAGGCAAAAAGCTGTATCAAAATTGTAGGAGAGTGTAGCCAAACATTTTCTATCAACAGAGGATTAAAATAGAGAGATGCTTTGTCGCTAGTACTGTTTAACCTTGCACTGGAGAAAGCCGTAAGAACAGTATCAGTTGACGCGGAGGTTTTTGGGCCAAGTGGCCCTAAACTTATTTTGGCCTACGCGGATGATATGGGCGCGATAGGAGATAGCACAGTCAGTGTGAAGGAAAACTTCATAAAGGTAGAAAAAGAAGCTCAGAGAAATGGGCTCCGAATAAATGAAGGAAAGACCAAATACATGCATGTCTCTCACAACCCCGCCCGAGACAGAATCAGGCAGAACGTCACCATGGATGACTATAATTTTGAGCATGTGCGAGTTTTCAAGTACCTGAGCGCAATGATAACGGCAAACAATAATATGCAGGAAGAGGTTAAACAGCGCATCACAGAAGCAAATAAATGTACATTTGCGATACAAACCTTGCTTCAGTCTAAATTTATCACTAGAAAGGCAAAAGCCGAAATTTATCGAACAATAATACGACCAATAGCAATCTACGCCAGTGAAACATGGACCCTGACAGTCTACGATACGGAACTGCTAAGAAGGTTTGAGAGAAAAATCCTGCGCATAATATATGGCGCATACCGAGACCTTGAAACAGGCCGTTACAGAATGAGAAGAAACATACAGCTTGCGCAAATATAACAAAGCCCTGATATCTTTCAAGAAATAAAGTCCAGAAGACTACGATGGGCAGGTCATATACAAAGGAGATAAAACGATCGACTAATAAAACGGGTATAGGAGGAAGCACCACAAGGAAAAAGACCACTGGGAAGACCTAGGCTTAGATGGAGAAATAACATCCACAAGCATCTAGCTATCCTTGAAGTTGATCAGCAAGAATGGGGGGAGCTGGCACAAGACCGTTCTAGGTGGAGGCAGATAGTCGAGGCAGTCAAGACCCACCCTGGGTTGTAGTGCTACGGAGTCAGTCAGTCAGTCAATTTAATAGACAATTGATGTCTAAATATCTACGCTATCGGTGTTTAGTTGGGTGATTTTTCTTTTAATTTTAAAATTAGTTTTAATATAATGAATAAAATTCATATTAAAATATTAACAGTGGGAGCTTCATCCGAAACCTTACAAGACTTGAATAATTATAAATACTTTTTAGTGTATATCTGTGATATCTGAGATTACTGTTATATATTAAATTATTTAAAAAAACCATGAATTTAACATTTTAGCATATTGATAAAATTGTCGCTACATTAATTTCTAAACAAAATTTCCTTCCTATAGTTGAATTGTAAAAATATACTTCAAGGCAGTTAACTTTTCAGTGATAATATATCCAAAAAATTAATCATACAACTTGATACTTACTTTTTGCAGAGCAACTAGCAACAAATATCAGAAGACCGGGTTTTGGACACTAACCTGTAAAAAAATAAAAATTAATTTAACAACTTCATATTAACAATTACCACAAAATACCATTTTATTATAGGATAACATTTTTAATACAACTTCCAATATTTTGAATATTTGTTGTATTTTATGTAATGCTGCCCTGCGATCATAAAATGTTATGCGCTTTCGGAATAATGAAAATTCATAAATAACGTTAGATATTAGTTATTTTCGTATTATAAAAATAAATAAATATTCTGAAAAATAATATAAATAAGGGGTGTATTATTTTATGATCATTGTTTTGGTAACTCGTAGAACTCATTGCAATAAAAGTATGTTACAATGGAATGAATATAAATTATTGTAAATCATTCCAACTCTTTTGCTTTTCGAAACACATTTTGTATGCTCAGATTTAAGAAAAAAACAAGTTTCTGATTCTTTCATATATCATGATAAATTATAATAGTAGATATATGGAACATACCAATTTAAAAATGTTAGGAGCTCTATTTAAAATATCAAAATTAGTCACTATGATCCTGTTACACCAAAAATATTAATTGTGGACAACCTGTTATTCAAGGCCATTACTTATTTATATATGTACAGAGTATTTCAAATTAGATACATTTCTGGAGTTTCTCTTTAACTATTAAATACAACAAAAAACTAATGCAGGGAAACTCAAAGTGCTCCAAACAGCACCTAAACATTTGCTAGCACTTTTGTTTCTCTTACGTCTTCTGTTCCTCTAAAACCTAATTTTTAGTGCAGGTATATAGATGATGAAAAGCAATACAGCAAGCCAAAAATAATAAGGCACCTGGACCAGATCAAATCCCTGCTGAGCTGTTTAAACTTCTGGATGAGGAAAATATTTCCTACTTAACCACTTTCTTTAATAAAATTTACAACGAAGGAATAATACCAGATGATTGGTTAGAATCGCTGTTTATCACACTACCAAAGAAAAGTAGACCCACCAAATGCAGCGACTTTAGACTGATTAGTTTAATGAGCTATACACTTAAGATACTTCTACGAATTCTACAGAACCGAATATTCCTTCTATGCGAAAGTAGAGTGAGTGATGAGCAATTTGGATTTAGAAATGATCTAGGAACCAGAGAGGCACTATTTTGTATGCGCGTTCTCCTACAAAAAAGTTGTGAATTCCGAAAGAACATCTACGTCTGTTTCATCGACTTTGAAAGGGCATTCGACCGAGTACAACACGATACACTTTTAGAATGTCTACAAGCAGCAGATCTAGACCACTACGATATAAGACTGCTAAAACATCTGTATTACAATCAAGTAGCCTCTATCCAAATTGAAAACAGTCATACTCAAAGCCTACCCATCAAACGTGGAGTAAGACAGGGTTGCGTTTTGTCACCCTGTCTTTTTAATGTATACTCGGAAGAAATTTTTAGGGAGGCTTTGGATGACAGAAAAGAGGGAATAAGATTAGTTGGAGAAGTAATCAACAATATTAGATTTGCTGATGATAAGGCCATTCTTACAGAAAGCATCGAGGATCTTCAAACATTAGTAAATCTAGTCAATGAGACGAGCTGCCGAAGAGGCCTTAAAATCAACATCTCAAAAACAAAGTGGATGCCTGTTGGAAAGATTAATGCAGATAGATGTCAACTTTGGCTCGATGAAGAGAGGATAGAGCGTGTAAACCATTTCAGATACCTTGGCATTTGGTTGAATGTGAATGGGGACTCAGATGAAGAGATAATAGCTAGGATCGAAATATCGCGTAAGGCCTTTATGACATGAAAACCAGTTCTATGCAACAGAAACCTGTCAATGCATATTCGTAAGAGGGTCCTGAGATGCTATGTATGGTCTATTCTGTTATACGGTTGCGAGACATGGACACTAAAAACCACAACGCTAAACAAACTGGAAGCTTTCGAATTGTGGTGCTATCGTTGAATCCTAAAGATATCATGGATTTCGCACACTTCCAATGAGGATGTTCTTAGAATGATGGATACAGATCGACTGCTCTTGAACATTATAAAAAGGTGGAAAACAGAATACTTCGGCCACATAATTAGAGGACCTAAATACCATCTACTTCGCCTTATAATACAAGGAAAAGTGGAAGGAAAAAGATGATAGGCCGAAAGAAGCTTTCATGACTACGTAACATCAGGCAGTGGCGTGATTGCACAGTGGAGGAACTATTTCGCGCTGCAACCGATAGAGAAAGATTTCAAGAAATTGTAAACATGATGACCACCAACGTCAGAATACGGACATGGCACCTAAAGAAGAAGAAGAAGATATAGATGATACGTTCGTAGTTTGGCCGCATGGCGCAGATAACCTCCATAATTTCCTGAATCATCTAAACACGCTAGCATAAAATTCACTATGAAACCTGAATCAAGGTTTGTTCTTCCCTTTCTTGATGTACTAGTATAAAGGAAAGATAATGGCAAATTTGGGCTTTCTGTGTACAGAAAAACAACACATACAAATCAATGCGACGTCAAACCATCATTCTTCTTAAAAACAATCCGTCATAAACTCTTTAGTTCATAGAGCACTTTCAATATACGACGAACAATCACTGAAATCAGAAACAGAAAAACTTACCAATGCTCTGAGAGGCAAAGGATATTGCGCTGAAGATACTAGACGTTCTATTAATAAATATAAAAACCCAACTGCTCAACAAAATATCATAAATGTACCTCCTATGGACAGTGTTGTCTTATCTTATATACACGGGAGCACCGACAAATTTTCAAACAATATTAATAGAGATACAGGTTACAGTTTACATCACACGTGGAAATCGATTGTAATGCTGATCACGGTTCGCTGAGTACCAGTCGGGTATAAATACCAGGCTGTTGCTCCTCGATAGACATTCTGTGTTCTAATCTCATGGAATAAGGATTCCTGAAGATGCATCGTGCAATCGTAGACGAAACGTCGGATAATAATGAAATCAAGACTTTTGCGCTCTAATGAAATCTTAAAATTTTACCATGCCAGGTAAAATATATAATCACCAACTATGAACGCCTTACCAAATCCTGGCAACACCCTGTAAGGTACCTCAGTTCAGACTTACCTAATGATTGTCCTAATGCTGACTGGAGTCTACCTATACGCTAGCTCATCTCAGGGTAGATTCGTTATTTTTATATTTTTCCACTATTTTTATTATATTGCCTGTGTAAGTTTTATAAATGCCTAATTCAGAAAAAAGGCGCCACCAAATTTTACTTTAAAATTTTCCCTAATGATTATACTACGAGCACTTGTAGTAGAGAAAACTTGGAAAAGAACAAATATTTAATATGTCATATCCGGGTGAATAAATCGCAGAATTTAATTACTTAATAGTATCTTAGTTTCAAATTATAGGAAATAAAACCAATTAAATAGAGGCCAATACATTTATTCCTCACGGTATATCTCTTCCCAGATAATAAGTACCACCCCTGGAAAAAGTTATCACCAGCGTGAATTATTGCAAGCTCCTCTAATGGGGCTATCTAATAGAAATGCGATTACAAATGTTAAATTGCAATACAAAAGACTTTGTGGACTTGTGGTCGAAAGTTATTGACTTTCTATGACGTAGAAAAAAATGAAAGTTAAAACAAAAGACAGCAAGGTAAACTTGACAGTGTCCTGCACAGTGAACGGCAAATCTATCCAAAAGGTAAACAAAGCAACTACCACACTTGGAAGGTTTACGTCGACATAGCCTATTTATAGAAGAAAAGAACACACTCTATTTTAAACTAGACTATGAAGTTCCATAAGCCCAGCAATGCAGGAAACTATCAACTTTGCAGTAATAAAAAAAATAAGCAATATCAAAAAACTACAAAAATGTCTGCAAAGAGAAAGAATTAGAAAATTGATAATGAGAAAGATAATGAGTGTTTAAGTGATAGTTAACAGAAATATAAGCAATAGGAAATTACACAAAAAGGTGATAGATAATTACAAAACTTTGATCATAAAAATCAACTTATAACTGTCGCTCAAGTGGTTAAAATCTTAACAAAATTTTTCTGAAAAGTATGTTGGCCACTCTGGGACTCTAAAAATGGAACCATAATAAAAAAAACCTCAATTACAGTAGGGTATCGCAAAATAAAACATTTAAATTTGAGGTTGTAGTACAACGAAGTCGACTGCGTTTCACTTTACATAGTTTACTGGTTCGCCGCAAATATTATATAATATGGTAAATTTAGCAAAAGATAAATATCATTAGAAAAAAATATTAAAGTCCAAATATTTAAAGTCTATTAATTAAAAAGGTTCGAAATCATGTACATAAGAATCCCTTACTTGTTAGCCCTCTAGGTAATCGAAAAAAAAACTCTACTTAGATCACTAAGCGATTAAAAAATACAGGTTTAATACCCATTAGGCTTAATAATCAGAAACTCTCGTGTATATATTTTGGCTAAAAATTAGGCATTTAGCTGAATCACTTTCAAACAGGTGGTTAAACAAGGCCTGTAACATAGACGGCTTCACCAGAAAGGATATTGACTTGGCTCAATATGGAGATTGTCCCATTCAGAGGCTCACCATCCCAGAAGTGCAGCACGATAACCCAAACTGCATATTTTTTCCCAAACGCTGTATATTATAAAATTTCATCCCAGAAAAACAGAACGAATGAAGAAATCCAAAGACATACTGTAGTTATTCCAAAGACGTATTGTAGATATCCCAAAAGACCCTGAAATAAAGAAATAAAAATTCCTTCTCAATCAGTCGTAAAAAAGGCCTACGTAAGCCTAACTAAATTTTGCTTAAACACAAAACTGATTGTTTCAAAAGAAATATGTACATACCTCGAACTCAAGAAAATGGTGGCATCTGATAAAAGTTAAGCTGTTGTTTCTGGGCTGGCTGAAGAAAATAATCGCCAAACTGGCTGTAGGGTGAAACGACCAAAATCACCAAAAATTTTTTGCACCCCGACTTGGTTTTGTTACTTTAATCGGCCATTTATGACCAAATCCCTTTACCTGGGAAAGTAATAAAACTAAACCACTTCTCGCTCTTGAGTCAGACAGTCAAAAGAGAACGATTTTTCTCAAGTCACTCGCACATTCCTTCCAACGGAAGTTACCAAAAAAAACTTAATAAAAAAAGTCCATTAAAAAAATAACCTTAATCTCGTAGCCATAATCTCGAACCCTTGAAATTTATTATACAATTTGAACTACTTCCGGAGAATATATACAAAAATTCTTCTATTTCAATTTTAAATTTGCCAGTACTGAAATCAGACAGAGACAACCAATATCTTAATAATCTAAACTGCCTCGTCCTACAAAACGAATACCCAATAACAAATTACTTAATGGGTTCGAAATATTCAAGAATGAAATCCAATTAGTTCGAATTAGTTCGAGGGTCTAATTTACAATATTATAATTACCAAAAATTCTAACTAGTAAAGTAAAGGGGAAATATTCAACTAATAAACTAAAAACAACATAATAAAAAAGTCGATACTATCGTATTTCGAATTTAATATTTCGATATATTCAACAGAGGTGCCATCATATAGGCAACCATAAAACTATCCATGCAATTCAGTGGACCTGACTATCTGAAACAGCTGATATGTGACAATAAATAAATATTTTCTGAAAAAGGAAAATCAACAAGAAAACCAATAAACACTGTTCATATTTATCCAATAATTAAGAAAAAAAAATTTTTTCTCAATCTGTGGTACATTGTCTCGAGGTACCTAACGAAATTTACAAATTACAGAAATATGTTAAGTTTCGATGTCAATCAAAATTTCAAAATGTAAACAGAAGGAATGATCTGAATATAGATGAAACCAATATTAATGAATGAAAAACAAAAGGTAATCATTAGTTTTATAGTAGAAAACATCGTTTACTGTAAATTCACGTTTCAAGTTATTCATGTCATTGACAACCTTTAAAGAAAATCCTACCAAACAAAAATCTATTTATTACTTTAGTAATCTGAACTTGTAATTTAATGTAGAAAAATGTAAACGAAAATATTTATTATTTAAGATCAATTTTTAACCGTAACAATAAGTTCAATTTAACACCATCTACACCCAAGAATCATGATTTTCAGTAGGGAAATATTTTTGATTTTCCAATTGTATGAAGCAATTTTAATAGAAATGATTTATTACACATTTAGATGTATTTATATATTTAAGTAAGAAATTCCACCCTCGACTATTTGTCGATGTTATTACATTTGTGTCGCCAACATTGTTACTTTTCGTTGTTTTGTAGAGTTGAATCATCGTTCATTTTAAACGATGCCTGTATTTTGTTGTTATTTCATACAGTTGAGATCAACCCCTATTCAAAGCTATAAACAACGTCATTTAGTGCAATATTTTCTTTACAATTCAACGTATGTTTATTGGGTATTGATAGATTTTAGTTTCATTATATCACCCACATAGCAGAATATAGTGTTTTCATATTCTGTATAATTGAAGTAGCACTTGTAATTCTACATTCAGATTTTCCAGCACTGGAATGCAAAATAATTGCAAAAATTTAAAAATGACTGAGATTTTTCCTGACGTATAAATTTTCTTTCTCCTTCCAAATTACTACTCTTTTGTTTCAAGTAAGATTTCAAGGACTATTTTAGCATTTCACGAAAGGATTTTACCATAAAAGAGTACAACGTTACACTGCTGTTTTACGTTTCAGCCCACGTACGATATTACTTTGAATAGATTTTAAGTGCCACCCAAAAGGATTACATTTATAAATTTACATACGTTTTATTCAATAAGGCTAACAGTTAAAATCTTTACAGGATATGTGACTAGAAAAAATATTTTTTATTTAATAAAAACTTTTCTTTTTAAACAATCAAAAAGTATTTATATACCAAAGAGCTATTAGGCCATTGGAATTAGCATCTGGAAAAAATTTATTGTTAGTAGACTTATGGCTACGTAGAAACCTTCAGAATGATAATAAATGATGTAAAATCTTATGTCTCATTTTCTTTTTTGAGAAAAATTTTTTATTTTGCATTTAACATGTAAAAAACAGTTTCTTCCGGTTCTAGGAAAAGCTATTGTTTTCCGGTAAAACAGTTTTAAACAAAAGTTGTGCGCCTTGAAGATACCTACAAAATGAGTTAATCGGATAATTTGTTGGGTAGTTATTGCAAAAAAACCTGCTAAAATGGCTATTTTTTCAATTGTTAATAAATAATAGAAAAATATATTGTATTTAATTTATACTACACAGAAAGGAGCCTCTCATTGTATACAATAAGAGTGCAGAATTTCAAGTAAAAATATTCAATAGTTTTTTGCGCAGTAAATTTGTTTATAACATTTTATGATTTTTCTGATTGGTTATTCTTAGCAATCTAGAAATCGTACAGTGATCTGTGGACGCGCAAATGGAAGCTCGAAACTTATACTAACAATAACAAAAAGGAACCAAATTAATTGTTTGAAAGAGATAAACAAAGTTGTGGTTGGTTTTTTCTTTATAAACAAATAGAAAGAATAGAATATAAATGGATAGACTACCTAACAAAATTATTTGAGGGAGATGCTAACATTGGAAAAAACAACATACCAGCAATAAGGAATAATGTGGAAGTCACCATTCAAGAAGTAGAGAAAGCTATAAAATCCTTAAAAAATAGAAAGTCTCCCGGACAAGACGGAATTCACAACGAATTGTTGAAATACGGAGGACAGCGACTAACACAGGAACTCACAAGCTCCATTCGAAAAATCCTGACACAATGCAAAGTACCAGATAGGTGGAGAACCAGCACAATAAATCTTATGTTTAAGAAAGGTGGCAAACAAGAACCAGGGAACTACAGGGGTATTAATCTACTGGACACAACTCTGAAACTCGTTACGAAAGTAATCAAAAATAAAATTAATTCGGTTACAACACTGGAAGACGAACAGCAGGGATTTAGATCAGGAAGGTCTTGCGTGGATGCAGTATTTATTCTTCGACAGATAGTCGAAAAATCTATAGAATACAATAAACCAACATTTTTATGATTTATAGATCTAACAAAAGCATTCGATCGCATAAAGTAGATGACGTAATCCGCCTGTTATATAAGAGAAATATTCCTATCAATATAATTCAGACCATCGAAAACATATACGCAAACAATAAAGTTCAGATTCGCACTAACGGTAAATTATCAACACCCATACCAGTCAACAGCGGTATTAGACAGGGAGACTCGCTTAGTCCTTTGTTGTTTAACATGATAATGGGCGAAATAATAAAGCAGATGCGACTTGATAGAGGATATAAAATGGGTGATACAGAAATAAAAATTCTCTGTTACGCTGATGACGCTGTGATATGTGCCGAAAATGAAGACGACCTCCAGAGATTGTTAAATACATTTAATCTTACGGGAAGAAAATATAATATGATTATCTCAGCCGAAAAAACTAAATGTATGACAATTTCAAAAGAACCCCTCCGATGCAAAATAGAACTAGACGGTCGAATAATACAACAAGAAATGAGTTTCAAATATCTAGGAATCGATATAACTAGTTATGGCAACATCGAAGATGAAGTAAGAGGGCAGGTGGCCAAAGCAAACAAGGTGGCGGGTTGCCTCAACGACGTGATCTGGCGAAACAAACACTTATAACAAGAAACAAAGGTTCGGATCTACAAAACCACAATTAGACCTATTATGACATACACCTCAGAAACACGACCAGAGACGACAAAAACGAAACAACTATTGGAGACTACAGAAATGAGAATACTTCGACGAATACCAGGAAAAACGCTACTAGACAGGGAAAGAAGCGATAACATTAGGCAATCATGCAACACAGACTGCATTAATGAGTGGGTCCTACAACGTAAGACACAATGGAACAAACACATAAGCCGAATGACAGAGGATAGACTGGTAAGGATCGCACGAGATAAATCGCCTAGTGGTATACGCAGTAGAGGTCGACCACGGAAAAGGTGGAGCGATAATTTAAGTCCAGAATGAGGAAAATCGAAGAAGGAACAGGTCAGGGACCTATTATAGAAGGTAGAAGAAGAAGAAGAACAAATAGAATAACTCTTCGACAATTCTTGATATCGGAATGCCGATAGGTGGATCTGATAGGTGAGATTTTGGTGCATATTTTGAAAAACAAAAACAAATTGTGTACGACTGTTAGAAGCTGATATAGAATTTTTTTTCAAAATATTGTGCTGCGATGTTTATTATTAAGAGATTATTTAAGTATGAACTCATAGGGAGATGGTTAAACTATTGTAGGCATCAGTTTTCAATTGAATTATATCAAAACCTACTGCAAGAGTCAGAAAGTGAGCAGCTTGCGGCCCACGAAAAAACGCGACTTGAATGCTTCACATTCGTTTCACCGAAAAAATTTGGATTATCTAGGCGATTATTGATCGTAGAATTTTTTTTTAATTCGCGATTTCTCGGCGAGATATGAACAATAGATGATATGTTTTTGTAATCAAATTGTTAAACATAGCAATAAACCAATTATTGTACGTGCTTTTCAAATTTGGAAAAAAATGTTACGGTGGTCAACAGTAGGAATATTAAAAACCAAATTGATTTTTAATGTACCATTAATTTTTATGGAGTTATAGCATGAAATAAGTACAAGAAAAACACATGTTAACTTTTTTGTTTATTTTATTGGACGAACATTTTTCTCATACAAAATTTTTAGCCAACATACATATTTTTTGTTCAGATCTACACAAAATATTTATTCCGTTCTCCGTTTCTTAGACATCAATGGACACTCATTTTCGAAACCCTTATCGGTTTCATTACTATAATTTTATTATTATTATGATTTACAAGCCAAACGGCTTCACACCCGCTACAGGAAATATGGACTCATATCAGGTATACAAAGGTACCAAAGGTATGAAGTTCTGTGGGAACCTTTCCCATATTATCGGATCCTAGGTGACGTGGTCTGTTGTATTTCCTAAGAACTTTCGGACGGTTCACGCGGTTGCAAGGAGAATTTCTTTCTGAATCACTTTATATAGATGCTCACTAAGGCCCATTTCCTTGATGTTCTGCAGGAGATTCTTTGGTATCACTCTAGATGTTGACAGTATTATAGGAATCGTTTGGACGCTATTCATTGAACATTGTTTTCGGATTTGCACCTCCAGATCTCTGTATTTTGCGATCTTCTCGTTTTATTTTGGCCTTAGGTTGTTGTTGTTAGGTATAGCAATGTCGATTAGTGCAGTTTGCCTAGAAATTTTATCTGTTTGTGTAATGTCTAGTCTATTATGAGCAACTGTCTTATTCGTCAGAACCGTTCGGTCCCAATATAATTTGAACTGGTTGTTCTCAGAAATAGGCTCCGGATTGTATTTGTAATAAGGCACTTTTCCTACCTATAATAGGTTTAACTTATCTGCTAACTCTTGTTGGAGTATATTAGCGGCTGAGTCGTGTCTTTTCTTATACTCGGTTGCGGCAAATGCTTGGCATCCTCCAGTTATGTGCTGGATTGTCTCTGATGTTTGACAGCCATATCTATACTGGTCGTTTTCTATTGAGGGATCTCTGATGATGAACTTCCGATAGTTCTTCGTCGGAGTAACCTGGTCTTGGATAGCTAACAAGAAGTCCTCCGTTTCCGAATACATCTGTCCTAGAATCAACCAGTAGTTCTACGCTGAGTTGTGGACATTGTTTTGATTGACCTCATTTAGATGCCGTCCATGAAGTGGCTTCTGTAGCCAGGTTTGTAACTTCTCTTGGTCTGTTTGGTGATGAGAAGTAATATCTTGTTCCCTCAGCTGTAGCGGCGTTGAATCGTCTACCTCGCATATTGCTCGATGTAGTGTGGAATAGTCCACTAACCTGTGGAAATATGAACGTAAGTTTATTATTTGTTTGTTGAGCTGCTTACCGATATGCATCAGTCCTCTTCCTCCTTGATGTCTTGGAAGCATTGTACGTTCAATAGCACTTCGAGGGAGATGTTTTTGTGCTTTTGTTAGGAGTGACTTCATGGTTCTTTGCAGGTTTGCCTGTCCTGCTCCATTTTACAATTCCAAAAGAGAAACTAAGGGCAGAGCAAGCATACGTGTTGAGCGCCTTGAACAAATTTCTACTATTTAAGTTAGTTCGTAATACCCGCCTTACCCTCTTGAAAAATTCGGTTGTCAGTTCGGCCTTCATATTGCAATGGTCAATTCTTTTTGCCTGTTTCATTCCTAGATGTTTGGTCTGCTTCCAATGAAGCTATAGTTTTACCGTTCTGAATTTCAAATGCTCCTGGTTGTATCTTCCCTTTAACGATGTTCAAAACACGGCACTTGACAAGTCTAAATTATATATCGATATCCTCGGAGTATTTCTAATACTAAAGCCGTATCTGGTGGAGTTCAAACGGCGCGAGAGTGGGTTCATTGCCAGGCAGAACCACAATGGGCTAAGTGAATTGCCCTGAAACATTCCACTTCGTATCGGAATGGTGTTAGTTTCGATGGTGTCGCTGGATGGCACTTCCAATTGGATCCTAGAATATTATTATTCTTACTATTATTATTAAATAGGCAAGGCAATAAGTCTTAATGCTTCAGTGTAAGCTCTGTTTAACTTAAGCCCGCTATGTCGTACAAGAAAAAATGCGAAAACTAAATAAAAATATTATATTAATTAAGCTACATAATAAAATTTCATTTGTCTCCTAAACGAACTCGAAATTACAAATATATTAAGAAGAAGTTTTATCAGGTCTATGTAATTCTGTATTAAGGAAATAAAAGTTCTGAGGCGTACGTACATATTTTTTTAACAAAATAATTTTATTGCCTGTCCACTTAAAACCAGAGATTTTTTTCTAGAGTAAGTAATATTTTAAATCCCATGAAATTTCTATTGAGATGGCTAAGGTTTTGGAGATATGTATCCTAATTTTTTGAAATCCTCGGCATAATCAGTTACATACTATTTAAGGCTTTAGTATAGACAGGTAATCTCAACGAGACTTTAGGTTTCATATTAAAGGTATACAACCTTTTTATTTCCGTGGAAAAAAGATAAAATTTAATTAAGTAACTTAAAGCTATGTTTTTTGTTTTTCCGCAAATATTTTACTGCAAATAAAAATATTTTTATTAAAACCACTATTAATATAAAAAAGAAGGTTAATCGATATGTTGCTGCTGTTGTGAAACTTGGAGGTTTGGGGGCCTAAAGTTTTCTAATATTACTTAATAGTTTTTAGAAAGTATAATAGATCACGTTTATAAAATATTTAACTTTGTTTATGATTAAGTTTCGCGTGAACTGTGAAAATTTGAACTTTATTGTTCTGATGCCAGATACTTGATGGCCGATATGAAATAAGCAATAAATCTGTAATAAATTAATTTTTTCCTACTATCCTTAGAATTAAGTCTTGGTATTAAAAAAAATGTTTGTCCATTCTTGTGGAGTAATGATTCGTTCTTACAGTGATTAGATTTCCTGGTGATCTAAATGTCAGAAGTGTTACTTTTTACTATTTTTAGAAGTTTATCATCTGCCATTCCTTCCAAATAAATCCCCGAATTCATTACATGGTATAACCTTAAAATCGTTTTAAATTGACATCAGAGTGTTTAAACTGACAAGAGCAACAATAAGTCAATCAAGTTTACAACCCTAAAAATATAAAAATAAAAAAAAAACATTTTCTTGTATTACTGAAATGACAGAAATTGAAAATTTGATATCTTTTCGAGATATAACTATTCTTTTTTTCATATTTCAAGGCTTTATCGTTAGGTTTCTATTTTTAATATCCCTATATAAGCATTTATTTGTTGACATATGTAACATAAAATATTACAATAGCATAAGCAAAACAAGATGGGTCGACTAGCAGATTTATTTTTCATGGTAACGAGATCGGGTTTAAATCTTAAACCTTCTTTTTATACATTTATACCTTTATATAAAAAAAATTAAATAATATGTACTTCGCAGTGATATAAATTGTTTGCCTGGACAGGTTACAAATATTTTTCTTCACACCATATAAATTATTGTTGATTACAGCATTTTTTATAATTAATTAGCTCATTTATTCAACACTAAGTTGAAATACAACTTAGTGAGATCTTTGGGTGAAATAAAAATCCACTTTATTTAATACTAGCAGTTACCCGTCGCGGCTTCGGAATTTTATTTAACCCAATTCTTACGTGCCTTTTAGCTCGTGCGTTCCAGTGAAATACCGTTACTTAAATAGCCTGAGCGCAAATAGATCAGATATACTCAATTACGTCATGCAATTTAACAATAATGTAATAAAATGAGACCTATAAATGAATAAAAAAAAGAAAATAATACATTTTAAATCATAAAAATCGGATGTTTCCAGCGCGATTTTGAATTAATTAAAAATGTTAATATTATTTGATTTTTGACAATTTATGTGCTGTTAAAACATACGCAATACGGTAAATTAGGTTAGTTTTTTTTTATCATAATCGATTAATTATATGCTAATTAACTTCATGTTGCTTGTGCTGATGCCTTTGGGACTTCCAGATAAATTTCATTGTAGCCCGTTTAGCATGTTTCTTTCAATATCGAAAAAATGTAAATGAACAAACAATTTCTCAAGCATAATCCGACTGACATTCGAAATTCATTTTAGTAGTTAATTAATTGACTTAGTCTTTCGAGTGCCAGTGACTTGATTATAAATCTGAAGTTTGGTTGGACCAGCTCAATAAACAAGGATTAATTTCCTGCATTTATCGACGTTTCGACATCTATGAGATCATCCTTAGGACTATAAAATATATATTTATTCTAGAAGAAATCTTTTGTAGTGATATTTGAATTTTACACAATAAACATAAAATTCAAATTATATAACATATATTTCAAAATTTGAGTAGCTGTTCTTTGATTTTGGATAACAACATTAAAATTTCAGATGAAATATATAAAAATAATTATATATATATATATATATATATATATATATATATATATATATATATATATATATATATATATATCCAAAAAATAAGCAAAATAATTTGTTTAGAAATATAGAAGTCATCCCTAATCTTATTTTTGTTAAAAAAACTAACCAATTCCAAATAATCAAAAAGAAAGAAATATAAAAACCAAAAATAATAATTAATTTAAAAAATATGCTTACTATTGTGTAAGATAATAACAATACATTTCTTGAATTTGGATAAAAATTAAGACACGGTTTAATGTCTAAAAAGTTATTATGTTATATCAAAATAGGGCCCAAACACTAGAATGTCCCTGAAGTCATATTGTTTAACCAAATTAAATGTATTGCTAAATCATTTTGATTTAGGGGATTAAGTAAACCACAAAGAGTAAATATGGTAATTTATTTAACGTTATTTACACAACAGAAGTTTTATGACTAGTAAATATCAGATATAAAAAATAAAGTATAGTATCGATAGATTTCTAAATAAATATAGCCTAATAAATTGTGTCCTTGGATAAAAATGGATAAAAAACAACACCATTCTTTCTTAAAAATTGATTCATGCAATGCATGTTATCACCGTGAGTACTACGATAAATACTGCCTGAAGCATACTCTTATCAAGTACCTTTCTAGAAGGAATCAAACTGGTTATATTATCTAAAAAAAGTGTTTGAATTACAATCTCAAATTTACTCTTTTTTCTCCTAAAAACCTGATATTATTCACTTAAAATCTATAAGATAAATGTTTCTTTTAATTTTAGGTTTTTAAATGACGTTAGGAAATAGGGTTAAAGGGTCATGATATTCGAGTTGAAAATGGATTTGAAAACATGAAATGAAAAATCCAGTTCCGTATCTAAAAAATGGAAATTGACCTGGCAAATTCACCTATAGCAAGGTGACATCATTTGGAAGAAAAAAAAATTGTATTCAGAATTTTCTTTAAATTTTAAGTTTTTAATTTTTATTAAATTAGATGTCGATCTCTAGGTTTCGTACTATATCTCAGAAACTAAAGAAAATTGACAAAACTGTCAACGTCTTTCGAACAGGTTTTGAAAGGGAAACTTATTGTTTGTAGTTCTCACCGTGGCAAAGATAGCAATACCGTTGCCACTTAAAAGATACCCTGTAGAAATCAAACTGGATAGAATTTGGAAAATAAACTAATTTATCACCGACCACCAGTTTATTTTTGCTGAATTTGACTTGCTTTTTCTACTTCTATTAACTAACAGCTAATACGGTTTCCTTTTTCCATTTTTAAAGATGATTTTCTAAAAGCAATTTCATTTCTGGTTTTAGTGGGAGTAGAGATATACTTAAGCGATGACCTATATCAGGAATGAGTTATACTTTTTAATTTCACATTTTAGATTCAGAAATCAGGATTATTTCAATATAAATTAAATTGATCTTTCTCTAACACGTATCAATGGTTTTAATGATAAACTTTCATGTTAAAGTTTATATCTCTCTTAGTGGTGTTATAGGAGTACTGGCTGAATGTAATTTACGGATCTTTTTAGTATAGTTTTATATATATTATTTTCCTTTCAAGCAGAGAAAAAGGAAAAAATACACAGAAACAGTTTATTTCCTGAAAATACAACTCTAGTCCTCTCTCCATATGCGTTTCGACCACCTCATAGTCTCGTCAGTGAAGCTGTATCGAATCGAGAGCAACACTCACAGGAAACAACTGCTATATAAAATATAAATCCGGAAGCATATCGACATGTTTTCCTCCGTCTCTGAAAGGAGAATAATATATAGACAAGTATTTTAAACACGGCAGATAGATTTCATTTATTTCTTATTGAAATTTTAATTTTTAAAATTTTGTACTACTTTGGTGAATGCATAGAGGTCGTTTCGACTGGCGATATTTTTTAGATTGACATCGAGGTCGGTAGATTTTTAATATACTGCAGCTGATTCCTGCGAATGTTGCATTCGGTCCAATACAGCTCCACTGACGAGACCATGAGGTGATCGAAACGCGTAGGGAGAGAAGACCAGAGTTGTATTTGCAGGAAATAAACTGTTTCTATATATTCTTTCTTTTTCTCTGCTTGAAAGGAAAATAACAAATAGACAACTGTTTAAACAAAACAGACATATTTCATTTATTTCTTACCGAAATTTGGATTTTCTAAAAGTTCTTTTTGATTCATTCGACCTCTATAACTTTCAGAGTAATTATAGAGTACTTACGCCACATGAGAAATTTATTTTCCAGATTTCTGGCGTGTATTATCAGTACTCTTACTGAGTGAGTTATATTCTGCTGCATATAATTATTCAGTTGATATTATTGGTTACTATTATGTCCTTATCATAAGTTGAAGGAACTGTAAAGTGATATTTACTTGTGTGAATGGGAAATAAAAAAGTTTTAACACTTCCGAAATCCAAAAAAATATTTAGTGATTATTATTACTCGACAACACTCGAAATTAAATTATAATTTGAACACAAATACAATTGAGATAAATATGTAACAGTAAGACATAATTATGGTATGTATAAATTTATCTCTCTTCATTTAAAATCAGTAAAATTATAGTGAATGGAAATAAACACACAAGAAATTTTAACATGACCATTTAAAATAACGGCATTTTAAAGATAATTAAATATTAAAATAGATAAAATGTGAGATAAAGGTGTCAAAAATAAAAACCGTGTTTGTGCCAAATACGATAATGATAGAGGAGGCTGGGCAACAATGAACACGGATAGATAATGGACACGTTTGAATTACAAAATTACAAACAGATAAATAAGTTGTTACTCTGAGTAAAAAAGTCATTAATTATCTCTTAACAGTGCTGCTTAAATAACCGCCCTCATTTTCATTTAAAAAAAGGAAAACAATATTTATTTAGAATAAAAGTTAACCAATATAGATCAAGATCAAGAAATTCCAAAAAAATAATATTATAGAGTTTGTACTAAATGCCAAGAAACTACGTGATTTCTGCTATATCACAAAATAATATTAGCCAAAGAAAAAACCTAGTTATTATCTACATATTTATTTTAATCGATCTTGGATTGAAAAGGTGCTTGATAAAATTATACTTCAACCGAGATACGTCGTAGTTCTCCCGGTACCAACATGCAGTGCATGTGCCAAATTTTAAGAAAGAATGGTGTCGCTTTTATCCATTTAATTATTGATGACTTAGCTGAGGACACAGTTTATTAGATTATATTTATTTTGATATCTATTAATACTGTAGCTCATTTTTTATATCTTTATATATTTATATAGTTCTAAAAGGTCTGCTATGTAAATAATGTAATGTTATAAATTATCATTTCTACTCTTTGTGATTTACTTAATAGCTTGAATAAAAATGATTTAGCGATATCTTATTGATTTCATTTAGTTGAAGTCCAAATTTATTAAAGTACATTTTATTATACAATAAGACTTCAGGACCATTGTCAAGTATGGGAACTGCTCTTTTATACTATATATATATATATATATATATATATATATATATATATATATATATATATATATATATTTATATATATATATATATATAATCGAAGGTTTTCGGGCATCCCGTGTTTGTGCTGAGTCCCTCTTAGGACTGTAAGGCAGCTGACGTTTCAGTGAAATCTCAATCACCATTTTCAAAGCTCACTGTATGGCGTCTATGAGCGAGTTCGCATGGGAACCCCGAAAACCTTCGATAACACATCACACCCGTGACAATATCCGACGTAAAATATATATAACCCACACTATGTTTACCAGAATTTTTCTTATTTATTATACATCGGATAAATGTAGTTCTTGCGAGAAAATAATATTTGAAGCAGCTTTCATATAGTGGGACCACGAAAGCGACGGAACGACTGACCGTCCATCGAGAAAATTATTTAAGGACGCCCATGCGATTAACTTACTGATAGTGTGCTGCAATGGGTGCAACGGCACCTGGAGTGGAAACACTAATGCGTGATGACCGGAGGTTTATAAAGGCTACAACCTGGAAACCAAAAGACAATCACAGTGTGCTTCTACAGACTGTAGCTTCACTACAGTCAACCAAAGTAAAAATCGTGGGGACCTTAAGTCTTGGGGGGGGGGGGGTGTTTAGCCGGTAGGAATCCGGTATTATCTTCACACTTCGTGTTGGTGTCTATGCAAGATTTCCCCTTCTTGGAAAAAAATAGCTTGCTGATAACTTCACGTTCTCCACCCAGATGAGTTCACCGGCCGCCCGGGTCATCCGCCGGACCACGCTTTCCTGATATAGCATTTTGAGTGAGGCACTGCTTGTGTGTATTTGATGTTTTACCATCCACTGCTTTCTTTATATCCTGCCCTAATAATCAACATTGTCGGGATAATACGGTCTATTGTATCGTGCAAGGCGTAGTGAACAGCGCATATACATATTCTTGCTCACCATAGCAATGGCGTAGTCATTCAAATATTTGGCAAAATTATACGAAAATGACCTCTTGCACAAGTCCAGTAAGTGATAAAGAATGGTAAACCTTTCCTTAAACTGAAAGTTGAGCCGAAATTTGATTTTATTATTTAAATATGGGAGGTTTCCTGCCTAATTATGCAGAAAGATTAACAAATAGAGGGTAACTGTCGCCTTTGTTGCATATTCAGCCAACCGATTTATTTTAATTTATAAGTAACATGTTCGAATTTTCGTATCACATAAATCAGCCTTAACAGTTTTGTAGTTTTTGTATTCGGTTAGTGTCATAAATAGTATCACATTAATTCATATGCGAGAGCACTAATCTGTAGCAAAGCAAAGTTTTAAGTTCCTTATTAGAAAATTATGATTTTGGAAAATGAGTTTTAGGTCTATATAAGCTTTTTTTAATGACTATGTGATGTGGTTAGAAATATCTTAGATCTTGGTCTAGGTGAAAACCGAGGTATTTAATTGTATTTTTAAAAGTTGTGTTATAATTATCCACCTTCACAAGCTCTCCGTAGTTGTGCATAAAATTATCAAAATCATTCTTCTTACCCAATAAAATAGCTACGGTTTTTTGTTGATTTAATTTTAAACAATGAACACAAGAAAACTAAGCTCTATCTTTGTCTTTCTTCAACGCGCGTAAGGCCCCGATAAACCATGGATCATAGGCTTAGTAATTCGATAGGCTACAAAAGGAGCATGTACAGGGTGAGTCAACGATTGGGTGAAGTAGGTTTGTGCCTTTTCGGTGAAATTAACAAAGAAACTATATTTATTGTTTGATACAGTTTATTTTTACGCAGATTTTAAAAATATTTAGGACTCTACAGGGTGAGCCAAAAAACTAGGACAGCATAAAGTTGTATTTTTTTAAATAGAACACCCTATATACGAATCGTATTTTCGATTTAGCTTATAATTTTAAATCTTTTTTATTAAGGGTTTACTATAACAAAACTTTATAGTTTCTGAGATAATTAAGTTTAAAGAAAAAAAGTCACATTTTCAAGCATCAATTCAATCCTAAATAACGTTTTCAATTTTGTGACAAATATATTCAAATTTGGAATTTAGCAAGGCCAAGGACAAGTTAACATAATTTTTACCTAATATTTGCAATAAAAGCTACAGGGTGTTAAACAAATCGGCTCAAATTTGAACAAGTTTAAATGAATAAATATCTTTTTTTTTTAAATGGTACACCCTGTATATTTTCATGTTATTTAATAGAGTAATAAAAACCCTAAAAGTTTTGTTCAATATATCCTATACCTATTTATAATAGTTTTTGAGATATTTCAGTTTTTCTTATTTTCCATACTTTTTTACAGAAATAGTCTCCATTATCATAGTAGCCATGGCAAAAACAATGTAAAAGAACATTTTTCTGTGTGTCAAATTTATAATCGCAATCGCTTCTTTTGGTTTTTATGTAGTGTAGTTTGGTTTTTTTGCATTCATCTTATATTGTAAAATGAATTTTCTAAAGAATGAGTTAATAGATATGATTTATACAATAGGAGAGGCTCAAAAAAATTGCCTTCTTGCTCAAAGAATTTACAAAATGAAGTATCCTGATCAACGCCAGCCTAATACCCATACTTTTCAAAACTTATTGCAAAGATTTGATTCTTCTGGTACTGTTGATTATCCAAAACGTAAAGTGGTCAACAAACCAGTAACTAATGAAGAAAAAGAACTACAAGTATTGTTAAATGTTCAGGAAAATCCTTATATTGGTAGCCGTCAGTTAGCAGCATTATGTGAAACATCACAATCCACCGCTAATCGTACTACCAAGAAATATAGGTATCATCCATATCACATGGAATTACACCAAGAATTGCATGGACAGGATTTTGAAAGTCGTGTAAACTTTTGTCGTACAATAAATGCGGAGATTCAATTAAATCCAAATTTATTATGCAAGGTAATGTTTAGTGATGAAGCTACTTTTAGAAGTAACGGTGCCGTAAATAGACGCAACATGCATTATTATGCCACAGAAAACCCATTTTGGATTAGAGAGGTGCAACATCAAAACCAGTGGTCATTAAATGTTTGGTGTGGTATTCATCATAATCGAATTATTGGACCCCACTTTTTTAATGAGCCACTAAATGGCCATAGTTACCTGAACTTTCTACAAGAAGAACTACCCCAACTGCTTCAAGGTCTCAATAGGGATGAGCTCGACAGTATGTGGTTCCAGCACGATGGTGCGCCTCCGTATTACCATCGTGAAGTTCGTGCGTTTTTGGACCAACGATATCCGCAAAAATGGATTGGACGTGGGGGTTTCATTGAGTGGCCACCAAGGTCTTGCGACATCACCCTATTAGATTTCTTCCTATGGGGTTATATTAAAAATAAGGTGTATGTTAATCCACCAACAACAGTGGAAGATATGCGAAACAGGATTAGGGATTCCTGTAGAACAATAACGCCACTAATTTTGTCCAGGGTCCGAGAAAATCTGCAAAAAAGACTAAATTTGTGCATTGCACAAGAGGGTCGTTTATTCGAACACTTATTAAAAAGAAATAATTAATCTCATAGGTAATTTTTTTGTTTCAATTTAGTATAAAAGTAAATATGTATTTGCCTTGTCGTTATTATTGTGTTAATTTTTTCACATTATGTTTAATTAAACTATTGCCATTGTAATATAACGAATAATGTATTTCATCATATTTAACCACATTCTGTTTGTTTCTCTAGTTTCTTTTTATTATTTTGCATGGCTACTATGATAATGAAGACTATTTCTGTAAAAAAGTATGGAAAATAAGAAAAACTGAAATATCTCAAAAACTATTATAAATAGGTATAGGATATGTTAAACAAAACTTTTAGGGTTTTTATTACTCTATTAAATAACATGAAAATATACAGGGTGTACCATATAAAAAAAAAAGATATTTATTCATTTAAACTTGTTCAAATTTGAGACGATGTGTCCAACACCCTGTAGCTTTTATTGCAAATATTAGGTAAAAATTATGTTAACTTGTCCTTGGCCTTGCCAAATTCCAAATTTGAATATATTTGTCACAAAATTGAAAACGTTATTTAGGATTGAATTGATGCTGGAAAATGTGACTTTTTTTTGATTAAACTTAATTATCTCAGAAACTATAAAGTTTTGTTGTAGTAAACCCTTAATAAAAAAGATTTAAAATTATAAGCTAAATCGAAAATACGATTCGTATATAGGATGTCCTATTTAAAAAAATACAACTTTATGCTGTCCTAGTTTTTTGGCTCACCCTGTAGAGTCCTAAATATTTTTAAAATCTGCATAAAAATAAACTGTATCAAACAATAAATATAGTTTCTTTGTTAATTTCACCGAAAAGGCACAAATCTACTTCATCCAATCGTTGACTCACCCTGTACATCCAAAAGAGTAATAATATTTTGACTCAAAAATTCAATCCTATCGTTAATGGTATCCAAATCAAAAATATTATTCCAAGAAATGAAGCATAAATCCCATTCAAACTGAGTATTATTCATGTTTTAAAAGTCACGAGCAGTTTTAAATTTTTGTTTTAGTTCATGGTCAGTATAGGCAACAGACTGCACCCTTGTGGTCGAGGCAATATCATACGAAGTAACCAGAAAATAATCCATGAGAGAAGAACTTATATCAGTGATTCGTGTTGGTACATTTATAATCTGTTTCAAACCAAGGGCATTAGAACAATCCATGACAAAATCCGTCTCGGTAGAGTCAACTTTTAATTAATCGATTTGTCCAACCGGCTTCTTTTAATTTATTAGTAACATATTTGAATTTTCGTATCCTATAAATCAGTTTTAAGTGTTTTGTAGTTTTTATATTCGTTTAGTGTCCAAGGCGAACAGACATGGGTCATAAACAGTATCACAGTAATTCATAAGCGAGAGCACTAAGCTATAGCAAAGCAAAGTCTTAAGTTCTCTATTAGGAAATGACGATTTTGGAAAATGAGTTTTAGGTTTATATAAGCTTTTTTTAATGACTGTATGATGTGATAAGAAAATCTAGGTAAAGGCCGAAATCTTTAATTGTATTTTTAAAAGTTTTGTTAACACTATTCACCTTCAGAAGATCGCCGTAGTTGTGCATAATATTATCCTTATCATTCTTCTTATCAAATAAATTAGCTGTGTTTTTTTATTGATTTAATTTTAAAGAATGGCCACAAGGAAACTGAACCAAGTTATATAAATCATTATAGCGAACACTGCCTGTGGGCATTCATCAGGGTAGAAGGACAAATACAGTTGTACATCATGAGTATATATATGCTCTTTTTAGGACTTAAAGACGTAAGGAAAAATAGAAATATATATATATATATATATATATATATATATATATATATATATATATATATATATATATATATATATATATATATATATATATATATACTAAAGAGTAAAGGCGATATAATTGATCTCTGCAGGACACCAGTAACAATGCCTAAAAAGGATGACTTCTTTTCCTTATGAACAGCCTGGGCCCTTCCTGTTAGAAAGTTTGATAACTTCCTTGTTGCTGGTTTCGATAAACCAATATGGTGAAAAATAGCCCTTACTACCTCACGTTGCAGGGAATCAAAGGCTCTAGAGTAATCGAACAGCATAAGCAAGTCAACTTGCCCCGGTCGGTAGCCTTAAAAATGTCATCACTAATATCCAACAGAGCTGTACTGCAACCATGACCCAGATTGATAAATTTGTAGTATTTTATTTATTTCCACATGTTCCCGAAGTTGATTTTCAATAACTTTTTCCAATATTTTTGAGAGCGCTGGTAAGATACTAATTGGTCTAATATCAATGAAATTTTTAGAATTTGGTATTTTAGGAAAGGGAAACACACGCGCTCCCTTCCATTTTTCAGGGAATACCGAATGTAATATGCAATAATTAATAATATGCGTAACATATAGTAATAAAAAAGGCAAAGAAATAATTGTAAAAATATTAATACCATCCAGCCCTGTTGCGTTACTCTTAATATTTGAAGTTACTTTTAATATTTTTATTTCTAAAATGATTCTGAAACCAAAGTTTGATAACATAAGGCGACTATTTCTATAGTATAGTATTTGATTAGGTACTAGATTTGGTAGAATTTTTGAAGTGAGAGTGGATTTGTTCTTCGTCTGATAAATGATCAGGTAAATAGGAATACATTTTTTTGCTTGCTTTTATGTTAACTAAATTTAAATTGGGCAACAAATGTTTTTTGCTTTTTTCAGCAAATGTTTGATTAAGGAACGTTATTTTTTCCCGACTCATAGAAACAAATAAAAATGTTTCGTTATCATTTTTAATCATTCCACTCGTCCTGCTATTTCATTTTTTATACCTACTCAGAGCTCTATCTGTCTTTCTTTTACCCGTGTAATACCCCAGTAAAGCATGGATCATACGGCTTAGTAATTCGATAGGTTACAGGTTGTAACCTTATGGTCGACAAAATATCATACGAAGTAGCCAAAATATAATCTACTAGAGAAGAACTTATATCAGTGATTCGTGTTAATTCATTCATAATCTGTTTCAAACCAAGGGCATCCAAACAATTCATAACAAACTCCGCCTCGGCCGAGTCAACTTTTAATAAATCGACATTAAAATCGCCAAAGCAAAATACATCATTTAATGAAGGTATTATCTGGGATAAGTCTGATTCAAAGATATTAAAAAAATTCTCGTAATTGTAATTTGGTGGTTTGTAGGCGACGTAGATAGCGACCTTTAACCCCGCCAGTTTCAATTCGATCCAGAGGTGTTGTATGAAACTACTAATTGACAAAATTACATAATTGATATTTTTCTTTGGATAAATACTTCTTCCTCCTCCACGACCCATTCTATCGTGACGATTAAAATTACGTTTCGGAGTATTCAGGACATCATTAGTAATATTGTTATTTAACCAAGTTTCACAAATGCACACAATATCAAAATCATTGTCCAGTAAAACACTTTTCAAAAGCATCAAGATGTGCCATGAGTGATCTTTTATTAAGATGTGCGCATTTCAAATTGGATGCAAACATTATATTTATATATTGGTAACATTTTTAAATTTAATTTATAGTATTTAAAGTGAACAAGCTCAAAACAGGAAGAGAACAGATAACTTTTGTGTTGTAAGAGAAAGAAAAAAAAATCACTAGCTAGAAAATTAACCGGCTCTCAGCCTAATAGAACATCATAGTAAATTGCAGGCAATTTTAAGCCCACTTTTCTACTTGTGGTAATCAGAAATATCGAATGAATGTGACAGACTGACTGGTGCCTGCAACGGGTTAAATCAAGATTGCCCTCCCATCTAACAAATCGGCTCATTGTCTGGCTTGCTTTTTACGGAGATTTGAGACGAATCGCTGGGGAAGTGTATTATGAAAGACCCTTTTTTCTGGCATTTTCTTCTTTGTAGTAAATACAATCGTATTGTTGCTTCGTGTAGGAAACAGTTTAACAGGAACTGAACGCCTACTTGGTTAAGTAGGTAACTGATTAGGTATAAAGTATAACCTCACTGTAAAAGCTTTATTTTTCATTGATGCCGTAAAAGTTAAATTCATATTAATTCTTGAGTTATGTTCTATTATGCAAATGTATGTAATTAAACAAGGTTATAAATAATCTTAGTATACTAGATTTCATAATTTTTACTGCAACACGTAAGGAATATAACTCACTAGCTTTTGTTCCGTGCAACATTCAATAAAACAGAATGTTAATAAAATAAGTTTAAAATTTTTATAGAAAAGGAAAAAATAAGCAGAAAACTTATTATTCTCATGTAGAAGTTTCATTCTTTATGTATTTTTTTAAAGAAATGAAACATGTTTAAATTTATTCCCGAATTTAAAAAGGTTTCGTCAGTTTACTTCAAAGTGGCTACTTTATAAATTTTAGTTTATAAAAATTACTTAATAAAATAACCTTTCCTCTCAAAACCATGGCTGACCGAATGCATTTGAAATTGAATTGGCTATATTTTAAGAAATTATCTAAATCAATAAAAAAAACTGATTGATTTAGGGAAAAAAACAGGTGAAAAATTTAGTTTAAATATGGTCACATATCCGGATATATTTGAAAATTATATATATATATATATATATATATATATATATATATATATATATATATATATATATATATATAATTTAGACTTTGCGAACCCTAAGTCTTTCCGCCCCTATCAGCCTAACAAGTTTTTTTTATTAAAGACGCTGCAAATGGTTGGTGGATCGACACATCAAGGAAGAAGTAATGGTGTACTATCCCTTACATCCTTTACAATTTGCCTATCAGCCAGAAAAATCAACAGACACTGCGCTACATCGACTCGTCACGAGAATCAAAGATGCGCTGTCGATCTGCCTTAAGTACGATATCGAGAGGGCGTTTAACAACACATCTCACGATTCAATATGTAATGATCTACAACGACGAGACTCTGAACCGATAAGATCAGAACAATATTAACTCAGACGAATATATGCTAAGTTTAACAATGTAATTGTTAAAGCACTGTCAAATAGGGGCTGCCAACAAGAAGAAGTTCTATTGCCATTGTTGTGAGGCCTTGTGGTGGACAGCCTGACGAGCGAATCAAATGGTGTTGGTTTGTATACATAGGCCTACCTCAACGATCAGGTCATTTTGTACCTTAGTCGCGATATCCGGAATCTGGAGAATCAATGATGCAGGGTGCAGGACTCGGAATAAACCCAGACAAGACCGAAGTGGTACTATTTACAAAAAAGAGAAAAACGGAAAGACTTCTCCCAGTTACATTGAATGGAAGGATCCTCCAATTCAAGGAAACAATCAAATATCTGGGAGTAACTCTTAATTCACGACTGAGCAGGAATGATCATGTTAAGGCTCTAAAGAAGAAAGCCATACATATTTTTTGAGCTTGTAAACGACCTTGGATGCACATGGAGTTTGATACCTAAAATACTATTTTAGATATACGAAATATTCACTTAAGAATCAGATAATAATGATACAACGATTTCTCAAGGAGAAGATATGCCATCAACATCAAAAGATCCTGACTTCACACCCAGCACGTTATACCGCCAACCGCACAAAATAACCCAATCAGAATTAAATGATCTTGTGAGAGACTTAGAACATCAAAAAAGTAAAGGAGGATCAAGATTGCAGCAGTGGAACTTATTAGAAGGCGATGTCTTAGCATGTGTTTTTCGTAAACTCCATAAAGGCGTAACACCATTTTTAACATAGAAAAGAACTTGGTCTTCTGCAATACCATTAGCGGTTTATTGGTGACTTTAAATATAAACTACAAGCCAGAGGAATGGAGATTGTTTATAAAAGTTCAACATTGAATTTAGAAGCAGTACCATTAAATATGGGAAATATTTTATCGTCTATTCCTGTGGGCTATTGAGTTCACATGAAAGAATCATACGAAAATATGGAGTACCTATTGACAAATGTAAAATACGATGACCATGATGCACTTTTACTTAGGTTGCAGCTAGGCTACACCAAGTTGTGCTATTTTTTTATGAATGGGACAATTGGGCAAGGGCATTTTATTACAAGAAAAAAGACTGGTCCGTTCGACAATCATCAGAGCCAGATCAAAAGAATGTACTACATATGTCAATGGTAGACCCCAAAAGGATTTGGTTGCCACCACCTCACATCGTATTGGCCCGAAAGAAAAACTTTGTTTAAGCACTGAATACAGATGTGCCAGATTTTCAGTACCTACGTCAGAAATTCTCAAGGCTAAGTGAAGCAAAAATTAAAGAAGGTTATTGGGCCACAGATTCAGAATATTCTGAAAGAGAAACATTTTGACAGCATTCTCTCAGATACTGAAAAAAATGCTGGGAATTACTTTCGCCTCGTGATCGGAAATAAAAAAGCTGACAATTACGTTATTCTTGTTGAAAATATGCTGTCATCGTATTAGAAAATGGGTTGCAATATGGCTCTAAAGATCCATTTCCTACAGTCACATCTGGATCTTTTTCCTAACAACTGCGGAGCTGTAAGTGTTGAGTACGGCGAACGCTTCCTTCAAGATATATCAACAATGGAGAAAAGGTACCAGGAAAAGTGGAATGCCTCCATGCTTGCCGACTACTGTTGAACTCTTGCAATAAATGCTTCAGACACAATTCATGAAATAAAAGCGAAAAGATAGGAAATTTATTGTCTCTATAAGTGTAAAACTATGTATTTTTTATTATTTTGTTAAATATAAAATTAAAAAAAACTTGTTCTTAAATTGTTATTTTTGTGTTCAGCGTCCTAAAATTAACAAAAAATGGGCGTTTCATATAAGATTCAACAAATGAACTAAAATTTGTTGCGTAGTGTTATTGATTTTGAGGCTTAAATTTGCGTTTTTTAAAAAATGATCAGATCCTGTTAGTAGGCCGTGAAAGGTATTTAAAGAAACAAAACATCAAAATCATGTGATCTGGAGTTTCTGTTAGAATATTTAGATATTCGTCATAATTTTGTACTGAAATTTTCTATTAATTAGTTTCTTCCTAATAATGGCAGGCTTTGTAAACTTTGAGAGCAACGAAAAATTCGACATACTCGTTTGTTTTATTGAGTGTGACGAAAATGCAGATAAAGCGCAAGAAGTGTATTTCAACAAGTTTGAAAATTTTTGTAATCTTTTCAATTTAAAATTTATAAATCCTGTAATTCGTAGATATCCAGAGAGAAGACAGCCAGATAAAAAGAAATGTATATGAAGATAAAACGAAGTTTTCGTAACTAATTTCTTTTAATATTTTACCAAATGCGTTTCGAAAATGTTTTTTTTTTAATATTATAAATATATTCGTTTAGGTTAATATACAAAAAATATTGACAAAGTAAAATATTTCGAATAATATTCCTAAATCCAACATTTGCATGGTTTATTTCTCAAAAGTACCATTATATAAAAACAAAAATGATATCTTAATCTTTTAAATAAATCCAGCAAAAATAAGAGTTTATCACTCATGTTTGCTCAAACTTAAAGCTCATATTTTGACACAAGTTTCTCTGTTGTAGTAAATTGTATCTTTTGAATTCTTTGTATCCCAGTATACCTTTTATAGTAAAACTTAACATGAAATTTTAAGCTCGTAAATAAATCCAGCAGAAATAAAAATCTGTCACCCTTATTTTTTTTCATCCTTAGAGCTCATATTTTCAAACAAGTTTCTCTATTATAGTAAAGTGTATCCTTTCGATCCTTTGCACATGAATGTTTACTTTGTCTAGGAGAAAAGGCTGAGTGTGTAAACTGACACATTTCTTGCTTGTTTTCTTACCCCACTTTTCGAATGGGTTTCTTAACAACAGAGATTCTTTATAATTCTTTTTCATGTTTGTCTCTCACAATATTCTATGTAAAATCGTTAATATAAAGAAATTCTTTAATCATTTTAGATATATTTTTGGCCAATTGAATAGAGATTTTCTGAACGATATGGGGCTCTATAAATAAATAAAATTGGGATCTATCAAATTATCGCATTTACATTGAAATTGATGAATCGAATTGCATCTTTTATCAAGCGTGGTTCTATGTATAAATTTAAATTTTTAGCATTAGATTTAGTGTCTATTATATTAGCCGAAACTGATTCAGTGAAATTCTGACGGTAAAAAGTTAATAATGTGAAATTTCCTCCAAAATTTTTCTGAGAGGTTTTTCGGCATGAATCTCAAATTAATTTTTGAAAATTAATTATGGCTGATCTAATATGGCGAACAAAAATGCGTCCTTTGCAATTTCGTCCAAAATTCATATGGTGAGAGCTTTTCGGGAGTGTGAATTACTAATTTATTTATTTTTAATCGAATATGGGAATTAATACGGCGAGTTAAAAATTTTACTTGTCTCATTTATCCATTCATCCAAAATTGGTAGTGGGGATTTTTGGGAGCGTAGAACACGAATTTCAAAATAAGCTCTTAAAATTCAATATGACAGATTCAGTATGCCAGCCTAAATATTTTATATTTTTTGATTCCTTCCGAAATTCATATTAGGGGAAATTTAGAGGCATAGATTACGAATTTTAAATTATTATCGAAACTAAAGTTTAACATTGCCCTATTTCATTCAAAATAACTATTGAGAGAACTAAAGAAAAAATGGATCTAAGGTAAATTTATTAAATTTCCCAATATAGCATATAAATATGGCATAGTATAAATTGCAGAATTTTTACTTTTTCGAATTGTTCTCCCCTTATATAAATCTAAATAACTGTGGCTGTTTGACTTAGATTGTATTTTAATTTTTGTTCTTTTATGCCATATTTCAATATACTCGAAATCAACATATCCATGAAAAATACGCTTAGACATTTTAACAGAGTTAATCTTACGATATTTTACTACAGTAGAATTAAAATAGCCAATAAGCTTACTTGGTTCTGTGCCAACCGAAGTTGAAAGGAGACACAATTTTGCATATTACTTTTTACAATATTATATATAAAACTACGGCAATTTTTTAGTTATACTACACATCGTCAGAATTAACCATTTTTTCAGAAAAGATGTAATTTGGGGCGAATATAGCGGAAACAGGTATGAAATTTCGCAGAAAAGTTTAGTATAAAGCCGGAAATATATTATTCTGGCCAACTGGTCAAACGTTTGTGATGTGTGAAATTTGCCGAATATTGTGTATAGTGGAGCATTTGTCAAACTCCTTCCAACGTTTGCATTCGTCTCTGTTCCGATAGAAGTCGGTAAATAAGACCCAAATCAAAGAAATGTTTGGCGCTTGTACATATATAAATGCAAACTGGCTTAATCGCTACAGATTATTTGACAAACTATTGGAAAAATTATTTTCACCGTTTTATTTAGTTTATTTGACGATTTAGTGTCATTAATCCAATATATGGGGTGGTCCAATGATTATAGAGTTTATGACTCTATGAATAATATCCCGTAATTTGGAACTCAAAATACGAAGCTCAGAAAAATAGAAATATAATGGCGAAAGGCTGGAACAATATAAGGTGTAAACTTAGTGTACCAATGATAAAAGTTGAATTTAAAAGAATGATTTTTTTGAAAAAATAATATAAATTATACATTTTTCACCTAGATTATTAAAAAGTTCAAAGAACCGGAGTTGATATGGGAGTTAATTTTATTTCCTTATAAAATGGTTAATATTTGTATTATGCAAGGTTGAGCAAATTTTTCCGAGCGAGTTAATTAAGGGCAATGTTAACGGAACCGGGTTTTCTTTAACCATCAAAACAGCAATTCTTCTATTTGATTGTACATTTCATACACCAGTGACGTTGACAACTGTCAAATGACGAATAAACTTCCATCTCTTTTAAATGAAATATTCTGCATATTATCAGTTATTTTAAATCATCAACAAATTTGGAATATTTTTTTTATAGAATACCCTGTTTCGAAAATATACAAATCCTTCTAATAGACGGTTTCTAAAATATACAAAACCTTCTAATAGACTGTTTCGAAAATATACAAATCTTTTTAATAGAAAAATATTTAGTATTAATTAAATGTATCAATTATTTTCCTATAGCCACTTGACAGCCTCCAAATCTTTCTAAAAACTGGGAAGCTTTTATTTTTAATGTCCTCTAGAGTTAGGATTTGTACTCTTTAAATATCCTCAAAGAATATATCTAAAAGGATCGGAACGACTAATCTAGAAGGCCATTCAATCTTCTTCTTCAAGTGCCATCTCCGCTGCGAAGGTTGGCTATCATCATGGCAATTCTAACCTTAGAAGCTGCCGCCCGGAACAGTTGAACAGAACTGCAAGAAAACCATTCTCTGAGGTTCCTCAGCCAAGACATCCTTCTCCTCCCGATGCTGCGCTTGCCCTGAATCTTCCCCTGCATAATCAATTGGAGCAATTGGTATTTATTGCCTCTTGTAATATGGCCCAAGTACTGATGCTTTCTTATTTTAACAGTCAGTGTTACCTCTTTTTGTTTGTTCATCCTGTCAAGTACTTCTTGATTAGTTGTTCTATCCTTCCAGGAGATTTTCAAGATTCTACGATACGCCCACATCTCAAATGCTTCCAATTTATTTATACACTGTTTGTTCAGCGTCCACGCCTCCACACCATACAACAAGACCGAAAAAACATAACACTTAAGCAATCGCACTTTCAATTTTAAGCTTAGATTTCGACTACAAAATATTTGCTTCATATTGTTAAACGCACTTCGGGCTTTCTCTATTCTTATTCTTATTTCCCGTGTATATTCATTTGACTCGTTAATATTTACTCCTAGATAGTTGTAGTTTCGTGCTCGTTCTATTCGCTCGTTGTTTCCATATAGGTTGATATTGTCGATATGTTTCTTCGTAATTATCATGAATTTAGTTTTCTTTGTATTCAGTGACAAACCAAATTCCTCGCTTGTTTCTATTACTTTATCTAATAGTCTCTGGAGATCTTCGATACTTTCTGCCATGAGTACCGTGTCATCAGCGTATCGTATATTACAAATAGGATGACCGTTGATCTTTACACCGGCTGATTCGTTCTCCAGGGCTTTCTTAATTATTTCTTCCGAGTAGAGATTGAACAACGTTGGCGACAACACACAGCCCTGTCTTACACCTCTTTTTATCTTTATTTTTTCTGATTCGGAGCCATTAATGCGCACTGTAGCTTCTTGATTGTAGTATAGGTTGGTTATTATTCTAATGTCACTTGAGTCAATTCCTTTATTTCTGAGTAATTGTAACAATGTCTTATGTTGAACTGTATCAAACGCCTTGTTGTAGTCCAAGAAACAGACAAACACGTCTTGGTTTACATCCAGACATCGCTGTATTACGACATTAAAAGCAAATAGTGCTTCTCTAGTTCCTAGTCCGTTTCTAAATCCGAATTGTGTCTGTCCGATTTCTGTTTCTAATTTCTTGTATATTCTACTATGAATGATTTTAAGAATATTTTCATCATATGACACATAAGACTGATGGTCCGATGTTCGGAGCATTGCTTCGCGTTTGGCTTTTTAGGTAAAGTTATTATTGTTGTTAGTAGCCATTCTTTCGGTATTATACCAGATTTATAAATGCTATTAAACAGTTCCACAATCATTTCTAAATTACGTCCCTCAATGAGTTTGATTATTTCTGTTGGTAACTCATCTGGACCTGTAGCTTTCCCAGTCTTCATTCTTTTTATCGTGTGTTCCACTTCTTCACTTGTTATTTCTGGTCCTGTGTCACTGCTGATATATTCGTTTTCTACCTCATTGCGTTGATCGTTATACAGATGCTCTATGTATTCTTTCCAGACTCGCAATTTTTCTTCTGTGTCCATAATTATGTTTCCTCTTTCGTCCATCAATACGTTGTGTCTACTGTCTTGCCTTTTTGTTAATTCTTTAATTTTCTTGTGTGTATTAAAGCTGTCGTGCTTATTTTGTAGTTGTTCAATTTCTTCACAATTTTCCCCGAACCATTTTTCCTTAGCTGAACGTATCTTCGAGCGAATTTCCTTCTGCAGTTCTTTATACTTCTGTTTGTCTTTGTTTTTATGTTTCCTTCTTTCGTTCATCAAGTTCAGTATTTCGTTTGTCATCCATTCCCTCTTATATACCTCACTCTTAAGTAGATGTTCTTCAGCTGGCTTCTTTAACGCTGTTTTAAGTTTGACCCAGTTGTCATTGATATTATCTGGTGTATATTGTATTGTGGTCTGTATCGTTCTCAGTGTTTCGTCAATTTCCTTTACGATCTGTTCTTTTACTTCTGAATCTCTTAGTTTATTGAGATCAACTGCTTTTTTGGATGTTATGTTGCTAATTCTTTTTAGTTTTATTCTCATGTTTGCAATTAGTGGATTATGATTAGACGATACGTCTGCTCCAGGGTATGTCTTAATTGATGTTATGCTATTTCTGTATCTCACATTGATCAATAGATAGTCTATCTGGTTTCTGACTGTGTGATGTTCTGTATCCTGTGGAGACTTCCATGTGTATAAACGCCTATTAGGTAGTTCGAAAAAGGTGTTTGTCACCACGGTTTTATTTTCTTGGCAGAATTGTACCAGTCTCTCACCTCTTTCATTCATATCTCCCAATCCGAAGTTACCAACCAGATTATCTATCTTTCCTTTCCCAATTTTAGCATTGAAATCACCCATTATTATTGTGATGTCCCTTGTTATGGTTAGTTTTAATGCCTCGTCTATTTGTTCATAGAATGATTCCACTTCTTGTTCTTCTTTGTCCGATGTTGGTGCATACACCTGTATTATATTAATTTTTCTGATGTTAGTGCTTAGCTGTAACATCATAATACGATCAGACAAGGGGAGAAAGTTCAGGACATGTCGAGAGACAGACTTGTTTACCATTATAGCCACTCCGTTTCGGTGCTGAGTGTCCTGAGAGTCCTGGCTACCAGAATAGTATATTATATGATCTTTAATGTGGCAGTTTCCATTTCCTGGCCATCGGGTTTCGCTTATACCCAGAACGCCGATATTCATTCTTTGCATCTCTTGAACAATGTTGTGTGCTTTTCCTGGTTCGTACATGCTTGTAACATTCCATGTTCCGATTCTCAATATTTCGTTGTTAATATTTTGACAAGGATTTCGCTGGCTGACGACCCGAAAAGCCTTGCCACTTTTCTTGCCGGATCTTGGCCTCCGACAACCATGATCAGTAAGGTTATGATCGTAGTATTTCATGTCATGATGACTGTACTAGAGATATCCTATGGATCTTTAATGTAGTGGTTTCTCGTTGCCTGCTACATCCCACTGCCGTTGACTAATACATTAGTTCCTCCGCCTTTGAGATCGATTTCTCAATCTCAGGACAATGAGTTGCCCTATCACTTACCAATTCGTCCACCCGAAGCTGTTGATCGGTAAGTGGGGGACTACTTATTCCGGTAGTCACTCGGTCGCCATTGCCTCGTTAGTTAAATAACAGGGTGTACCATACAAATTTCGCTGTACTTCGTGAAGGTGAGGTTGGCATTTGTGTACGAGAGGCTATATATATATATATATATATATATATATATATATATATATATATATATATATATATATATATATATATATATATATATATATATATATATATATATATATATCGCGCGTCATACACCTTACCCCATTCAATCTGAACTGTTCTATTTATCCACTATTCAGGAAACGTTTGGTATAGGTAGTTTCTGACGTGTTTAGGCTGGCGCACCGTTTCGTTGAAATTATATATTATTTCTTGATATCAGGTCATTGTGTTGATCATAAAATAAATTTACTAATTTGGAGATAATTCTATTTCGTACCAAATTTAAGTAAGAATTAGTGGATAGATTCTGGTAGAGTTCAGTGACGTCCACTCGAATGTCGTTGTCTGGTTCTTCTTCGATCTCAGGTTCTAGCTGTGGCAGGTTCAGCGCTTTGTTTATTGTAGTCGACAGTGCCTGTAATCTTTCTCCCGATTGCCATTTTTATGATGTCAAGTCGCATTGTTTTGGGACTAGTTTATTTCGGAGAATAAACCTATTTTCTGTTGCGACATTTGTATCCTGCAGAATTCGGAGTGCAGCTGTTTTCTGTAGCCGATCGTCTCTCGTCCTAGATGAGTAACGTTGTAAAAAATACACACTATTGACTCTTCGACGGGTGGAGCTTTTGGTGTTGTTTGGCTGTTGTGCTGATGTAGTTGCCATGTTGTTGTTGTCAGACTTCAGCGATATCCTCTCAAATATCGTTGTTTGATTCTTCTTCGACCTCAGATTCAGGCTGTTTTTAGCGCTTTGTTCATTATTGTCATCAGTGCCTATGATCTCTTGCTAGATTTCCGTTTTTATGATATTAGGTCGCGTTTCTAGGATTATTCTAATTTGAAAAATGGCCCTTAATTGTTCAGCTGTTTTCTGTTGCGACACATGATTATGTGAGTATCCTTTGCAGAATTCGGCATTTAGTTGTTGTCTGTAGCTGATGATCTCTCGTTCTAGAAGAAGTACCCTGTAAAAAATGCGTTTCATTTACTCATTCTTGGACACAATCCATTTCATGCGGTATTCTGGTTTTCCCGCTTGAGTGAGAGCTGGTTGGGGTTTCTGCGTACTACCTTTGACAGGCGATGGTCTTGGTGTTATTTGGCTCACGGGCCGATGCAGTTGCCATTGCTGTTGTTGAGCGGTAGCATGTTGTGCGACGGAAGTCCACTTCCTTAACCTATTGCTTTTTAAAAATGGAAGATTGTCTCCTCCAGAATCCATGAGACAACCCTCGGCAGAGAAGTGGAGTTTTCCTGTGACACTGGTACCTACTTGGTTCTGTGCCACTACTGTTTGTTCCTCCATATTAAGAAAATTTCAAGGTGTTGTTATATCAAGTATCCATAAATATTAGATACACAGAATAAAATTTAAAAAAATGAATCAATGAATGATGTGGTTTGTTGAGCTTCATTTTAAAATGAACACCACTTTAAAAAAAACAATGTGGATCGATAGTAAGCTAATTTTATATATATTGTATTAAATTAAATTCGGTAAGGAAATATAATTTGGATAAACAAGCACAGGCAACGCACAAGTTTACCTTCTTTAGGGGGAAACGCTAAATGTGTAAACTGAAAAAGTTTTTCCTACTTGTTTTCTTACCCTAGTTTTCGAATAAGTTTTTGCATGAATTCTTTATGATTGTGTCCAATACAAGTTTAGCATACTGAGTGACTATGGAATATTTAGTCAATTCACCATTTTACTCTGTTCTGGTGGTGCATATTATTATGTATATGAATTTATATTAAATTATTAAAGAGGATCACATATATATGTACATATATAAGCAAAGTCATGGTAACATATATAGGGTGTCCAAAATATTGAAAAATGTAGAATTAATCTTAAATAAATTAATTTTATTTAGCAATGTCGTAAAATCTCAACAAGATACTAAGATCGAAATAGAAATGGCAAGCCCAAGGTTATTAAATAAAGGAAAATAACATATATAAAAAAACTTTTCGAAAGTACCTTAAACAAAAGGAGAAACGTCAAAACACTGTCTGTGATTCAGTATTAATCAGGCAGTACATCCTCTCCATCGTTTGGTTTTTTGCACAAACTTGCGGACGTTTCGCCAAAATCGCATTTGGCATCCTCTGTGTTTGCCAAAGATCAACTTGGTTGATAGTTGTTGTTTAACTAGCAAGCACAGAAAACGTAAAATTTTAGCCTGCTATATTGAATCTGTCGTATTGAATTTTTAGAACTTATTTTTAAATTTTCGTAGTCTACTCTCTCAAAAACCATCAGTATCAATTTTAGATGAATGAAAAATGTAAAATTTCTGATACGCCATATTGAATCCATCATATTGAATTAAACAATGATTTTAAATTTGTAATTTGCGCTTTCAAAAAAATCTTACCATATGAATTTTGGAAAGGAAAATTTTTAATCCGATATATTATATTGGTCTTAATTAATCTTAAAAAATTAATTCAAGATTCATATTATGCATCCCAGAAAATCTGCTATACAAATTTTGAAGGAAATCAAACATTATTAAAGTTTCTTTCGCCATGTTTTAGGTAACGCTCTGTATTTCACTGAACCAATTTCAGCTAATATTATATGGGACTACTATCTTGAACCTAACGCTAAAAATTTAAATTTATTCGATGTAATCCAAAGAAATTGGCGTGTATATAAATAAAAAATAAATATAATCTCCTTCTTTGGAACCAGTTGAAAACTTATTGGTATTGTAACAGCTTTTCAAGAATACTTTGTTTATTGGACAATCTTGCTAATATTATGCACGGATAGAACCACTTTTGACAAAATCTGCAATTCGTTTCACAAAACTCATTTAAAATGTGACAGTTTGTGGTCCTAAAAATTACTTATTTATAACATTCCATATCGCTTAACTCCATAGAAAATTTCTACTCGATTAGCTAAAAATATTGAGAGCATTTCTTTGCTCATTTAATAAACTGAATTTTGCACAGAATATTTTTAGACACAAACGTTAAAAAAAATCATAAAGAATCTCTGTTGTTAAGGAACCCATTCGAAAACTGGAGTAAGAAAACAGACAAAAACTCTGTCGGTTTACACACTCAGACTTTTCTCATAGACAAAGTAAACATTTATGTGCAAAGAATCGAAAGAAAACGCTCTACTATAATAGAGAAACTTGTTTGAAAATATGTGCTCTTAGACTGAAAAAAATATGGGTGATAGATTTTTATTTCTGTTGGATTTATTTACGAGCTTAAAATGTCATGTTAAGTTTTATTATAAAAAAAAAACTTGTTTCAAAATAAGAGCTTTAAGATTGAGCAAACATGGGTGATAAATTGTTATTTCTGCTGGATTTATTTAACAGCTTAGGATATCATTTTGTATAAAAGGTGTATTTGGGAAATAAACCATGAAAATGTTAGATTTAGAAATGTTATTCAAAACATTTTACTTTGTCAATGCTTTTATATAATAACCTAATAGAATTTATTTATAATATTTAAAATATTGTTTTTAAAACATATTTTGTGAAATATTAAAAGGAATTACTAACAAAAACTTTCTGTAAAAAAGGTATTTTTAAAATAACCATTTAGTTACGTGTCGGGACGATGCTACATTTCCAGACGTTTAGAGCTAGACTGCAAAATAGCTATAGCCAAATGGCAACTACGTATACATTGTTAGAGTGAAAATGTTAATATGAAAATAAAGTACAAAGAATTTTAGAGTAAGTGAGCGCATTTTTAAAAAAGTTTCATTTCTCCTTCAGACCTGGGAAACACAACTTTTTTAAAATCCACTCATAGATCGTAAAAACCTTCACATTCTATGGCCAAAAAAAAATGTGAATAGATAACATTACGAAACAAAAGGAAATACTTATGTGTATTAAAAATTGATCCTAATAAATAATAATTAGTTTGCTTACACCGTAAAAGTAAACTTTGGTTTAAATCGCCGCTTTTTTGGAATCTATTGCTTCATGCTTCCCATAAGTGGACCTTCCAGAATGATTTCATTTAAAACTCTTTTTAAAACACCTTCCTCAAAAGAGTTTAAATATATTTATATTTATCTAGAAAGTTCTCAGTTCCATCTTCTACTTCATTTTTTGCTTTAGGCGACTCTCCTGTTAATTCTCGTTAACTTAGCTATTACTGCGCTTAGGTTACTCCATTTTTTTCAAGGATATCTTATGCTCTTAATCCCTAATGGTGATTTATCTTGGGCAATTTTCGCTCTTCTCTCGCAACTCATCTTATTAATATAACAATTTTAGTGCCTTCTTTTTCAAGTATTTCTTATACTTTAATTTATTTCCCTGTCTAGAAATGTTTTACTGGATCTCCTGCAAAGTACTTTCATTTCAGAGACGTTTTTGATCTATTTTCCTCCATATATGTCATAGTATATCTTACCGTTGTTTTATACATACCGTTATTCTTGTTCCTTTCTTACCGCTACCTCAGCATAACCATAATCTGGGAGCTTTATACCGAGATAGTTGAACTTAATTTCTTACTTAGTAATATTTCTATCAAATTTATGCTGATATTTCTGAGGTATTTTTGGGAGATGTCTTTATGGGAGATATTATCATGGTAAAGGATTTAGCTGTCAGGCAATTTTATCTCCACCGTTTACTAACCTGATTGACTCGGTGGAAATTGAAACCCATATTCGTTATGATAAAATAAAACTCAAATTTGTTTACTTATATCTCTACTGTATTGAATAATTTTTTAAAATTAAAAACTATTTTTTTGCCATTTGGTGCGCGAACAATGAAAAAGAAAAGAGAGTATAATAAATCACCGTGACGAATACCGCCACCAACTGGTAATGGTTTGCTGGGTTCTTCGTCTAATTTCACCCGTATTAGGTTTAGAGTGTATATATTTTCTATAATATTTATTAGGTTGTGAGATGTGAGGTATCTTTTAGTTGAACTCGGTCAAACATTTTCGTAAAGTCAATAAAGCAAATATAAGTTGATTAATTATATTCGATTGATTTTTCTGTTATTTGACGAATAACAAAAACGGCGTCCAAACAAAATCTCACTAACATAAAATCTTGTTCTTCTGTCATCGAAGTGAAACTATTATTTGTGTCTGTTTTTTACATTACTTTCGTTATTAACCTGTCTTTTCATTTGTTTTAGTATGAATAACAATAATACCTAAAATTGATTTCTAGACTACCTGTTCAAATTCAAAGAATCTACACGAAAGAAAAAAGAAATAACTCATTGTTAGGAATCTTTTGTAATTCCGTTATTTTTTCTAAAACCTGTTATAAACTCGCAAGAGATTATATAATCACCCAGTAGTTCCAGCCTGAACTTTCTTACTGTGTGATATCAGATGTCATTATTAACCGATATAGTGGATGTGAATTATTATCGATCGCAAGTAAAAATCAATTTATTGAATCATTTTCATATGTGTCTGGATTTTGTTTTCAAAAGAGTGTTTATTGAAATGAAAAAGGTACTTATTTTTTATAAAGTAAGTTATTTAGTTTAAAGGAGTTTCGCTGTTGTATCCTTAATTCTCCTAAGTCAATTCAATAGTTGACAACCGCTCAGGATAGTTACTCTCATGGGCTGCCAAGGACATAACTAAAGTGCTCGACAGCTCAAGAAGGGATTCCCAATATTTTAAAAAATAATTAAAAAATTAAGAGATTGGTATTTACTATTCACGCAAGTCGTCAATGTTTACTAAACCACCAACATAAACCAGAAGATCGTTCAATATTCTTAAGCTCATAGAGGCTCACCTAGTCTAGCATTATAAAGTTGGGGACCAAGTAAACAAACACAAACTAATTCAAGTACAATTGTTCACTTTAATGCAAAAATTATTTAACGATTTGATAAACAACAAGTGAGTGTAGGGGTATAAAATGGATAACAAAAAAATATACCCGTTAACCCTCTGTCTAAGTCAGTAGGCGAATAACACTTTTGTTGTTTAACAGTCAATCCTGCACAGTGAGACGAATTTCCGCAGGATACAAATCAGGGACTCTAATTACGTACACATAACCAACCGGATGAATTACAACTTGAGTATAAACAGTTTAAAAGTTAACTGAATAAAGTATTAAAGTGTGACATATAATTAAGTTAAATTAGATAAAATATTAAGAAATTATTTGTAAAAAAGTAAAACAAAAACCTGAGGCCGTGCTATCCCTTGATCTAGCTGTAGGTAGATCACTGGGTTGTCAAAGGATACTGTACGCCAAGACCAAAAAGAGCCTTGTCCTTAAAGTTCCACAAACAGGAACACCAACAAAAGCAAAGAACAAGAACCAGGTACAAAACACCAGGTACCAAAACTAGGAATAAAAACCAGTACAAAAAATGTAAGAATTCAAACCGTAATAAAAAAACTCTTAAAAGAAAACAAAATCCTCAGGAATCTTCATATACCATGTACAATCCATTGTTGACAGTGAGCTTGGGTTCAGTCACTAAAACTCGATTATTATTTCTTTCCCAAATAAGTAACTAAAACCCCAAAACCCTAATAATAAATCTTCATAAAGCCTTAATTATTACCATTCAGAAAACAAAAGAATAAAAAATAACTAAATAAGCTTCAATCCTCTCACTAGAAAACTCTAATTTCAGTTGAATAAAATATATCGAGCAAGAGTTAATTAATTTTGCCTTTTTTAATTTAAATTTAGTTATGTTTGGGATAAATAATATTAATCATTTAAAATAAATAAGCAATCGATCCTAAGTAGGCTCGACTAAAATTGTAATAACATCAAAACTGTACCCGTAAATAAAGGGACATTGTAAAATTACAATTAAGTTTCACTCCAAAAATATTCTCTCAGTAGCCGATTTACTGAATATTAAGGCATACTACTTAAGTACCTGGTGCATTATTTAAATTTCAACATATATAATCGTACCTATATTATTCATTTACAATACTTTAAATTTCCACAAAAAAAATGTACTAAGGAAAAAAATATATATGTACATATTTTACCCATTTACAAATTACTATTCTTCCTTTTCCCTTTTATGGGAATGTGTAAATTAAAAATATTGAACCATTTACCTCTAGCTGAAGGATTCCTCGTTATTCCACAGGTAAAATGGCCGACGAAACGGCGTAAATGTGCCTAAAAAGTGGGTTAATAAACCTTCATTCCCACTGCAGTTAGCCCAAAATCCAACTATACCAAAATGCATACAGCACCATAAACTACTAGGGAGTATTATAGGGTCAAACGATTCACTTAATCCCATTTTCAGGTGAAGTAAAATCTCCAACAAACGCCGTTGCTTTTCCAACAGTCTTTTAGAAAAAGGACGACTATTGTCAAGAACTAAATTAAAATAAAATGCATAACAGAAAAATAACTGGATGTCGCACAAGTCGGGTAAAATAATGACTGAGTTAGGCGACATTTTTTGAAGAGTGTTAGGAAATGTATGAAAGAAAATGGGGGACATTTTGAGAATCTTTTTTAGTTTCTTTAGTACTGTTTCATTAATTTTTATCAATTAAATGTATATCGCAATAATCCATAATATGAATATTTACTGATTAGCCATTATTAGTTATTTTAAGATTATAAATTAAATAGTTTAAAAAGCGAATTTATTTGATGTTAAACTGACAGTTCTAGTATACTTTGATAGCTATTTACCTGGTAGCTGGTGGTAATGAAATGAGAAAAGTAAATTTACCACTTAATTTTTAAGGGTGATTTACGTCTAAACCGTTGGGTTTAGCGATGTAAATAAAGAGCACCTTTTTTAAAGGCCTGGCATCAGTCTTTCAGAAATTATGCCAAAAACTACTGTAGCTGTCAACACTAAAAAATTATGACAAAAAAACAATTTTCAATGTAGGTAAAGTACCCTCTAGCGGCAAACAATCAATGTGAATTGTTACTAAAATGATGAAGCGCAGAAGACTTAGCCTATCTTTCAAATATTAGTCAAATCGGTTTTCCTGTAAGCGAGTAATTTAAAAAACAAAAAATAAAAACTTGAACTTGGACGGCTTGTAACTCGAAAACGAATGACATTTTGAAAAAAAATTATATGAAGCTCTACCCTTATTTTGTCAAGTAGAATCACCACCTTAAGTTTCGTGATCGATTTTTGAATCACCCTGTATATATATATATATATATATATATATATATATATATATATATATATATATATATATATATATATATATATATTCAGGAACTACAATAGTCCAATAATAAATTTAAAACAGGCACCAAGAAAGTATGGTAAAAAGGTAGTGTCTATATTCAAAGTGTAACCAATCGTTTTCGATACCTCTCGGTTTATAAGTTGATATTTTATACTTTTACTCTTTTTAAGGCTTTAAGAGGAGTTAAGAATACGGCCTTGAATCATAGAAATATAGATTAGAGAAAACCATAATTCGACCACGCTTTCCTAAAACCCAGGAAAACGTTTAATGCCATAAAATTCGTATAACCCCCTCAAAACTGTATAACTTTTATAAAATAACATTATTTATCAGTAACTAGTGGCTAAATGTTAAGGTGACCCTCAAATATTTAAATTGTAAACCTGTTATTAGCTATGACATAAGTGGCATGCTTCAAAAGAAATCTAAATCTAACACCGCCAAATTTAAAAATCTGTCAAACATCCTTACTTTGAAAATTTTTCTGTGATGATAGACAGGAATCATGAACTCGGTGTCTTCGTTTGCCGATTGCGGAAAACCAAGTTACGTTTCTTTGTTCTATAGATTTTTTCCAAAATTTAGCGGATTATCTTCTCTAAGATACAAATTACCTTTTGTTTTTGATGAACATACTTAAATATATCTGCTGAGAGTAAATTTATTTGCCTTTTAACAATATTGTTCATATAACAGCAATTTTTCTTTATTTGTGGTACACCATCTTGGCACCTAGACATAAAGATGTCATGCAATTTGTAAGAGGTCAGGTCTGTATCTATGAAACAGACCTTAAGAACTGTTTCCGGTTTAAATTATCTATTTTATTTATCTAAACTAACTGTTGGTAAAGGGTTTTGGTCACCTCATTTTACTGCCTAGTTTTATGTTTTTTAGCACAATCACCAGGGTAAAAGTATCTACAAAGTTTCTGCCATTGTACAGTCTATAAATTCCTAAGCTGGTAGAATGCTTATCTGAGGAATCTTGGTTAACAAACACTCTGGGGTCATTGGAGCCAAAGCTATGTGGAGAAGGATATTCGAGTTCCAATCAGTTTCGTCAGAAGGACTACACATAAGTTTAAATTCTTTACCTTTGACTTATTTGAAGCTTATCTGTGACATTTTGTCTCCACCTGCAAATCTGCTCCAAGTTTAAGGAGCTCGACCATTCTTCATATTTCATCGTATCTTTGTAGATGAATTATCTCATACCCCTAGCACATATTTTCTTTAAGTGTCAGGCTTTATCTGATTTATCTTATTATATATTTTATCGACAAGTCTATTAAAACGTATCATTGTTGTTTCTTGTGTAATCGGTTAATATTTGACCAATTTTCTTCTCTCGTTTATTACTATTTTAACTTTCTTAACTCTCTTATTGCTAATGAAACTTTCTGATATTATCCTATCACTATTGTAACTTTCTTCTTTTATCTTTTCGAGATTGTTAATTTTAATTTCTGAATGTTCCTATGAATTTAAAAAAGTTATAGGAAGGAAACCTATTTAGTTTTTCATATACCACAGGATTAGCGCAAAAAGAATTTTTTGTTTTTCTTGATACCTGTTACAAAATTTTAACTTTTAATTTTGACTATACAAATTATTTTCAATTTAAGGTTACCAACCATAGAGAATGTTATTTTAATGTTTTGTATAAAATCATTTTCAACACTTATTGCTAATAAACTGTTTATTGTTCGCACACACATTGTTTCTTCTTAACCCTAGATTTTCTAAATGCAGATTGGAATCCCCCTGAGGATAACTATTAATAATTTGTATGGGACACAAATATCCTTCACAGAGTTCTAAGTTTTCTTGTATTAGAGATAACGTTTGAATTACTAACCACAAGTATGTTAATTAAAATAAGATTTTAAAGTGAAAGTTGACCTCATATACCTTAATTTTTTGATGGAATTTTTCAGAATTGTGTTGGTTGCATATTAGTTGTTTCTTTTTTTGTCTAATGGAATTACATAACTTCATCTTTTAGGTTTTTTGAATGAACTAAAGAAGTTTATATAGAATAGAAATAATTAATTTTATTAAAGTAATAAAACCCCCAGTTTAAAAATGTCATTAAACATTTCTTTAAGCGTCTTTGACTTTATAAGTACAACATTTGACCTTGAAATATATTTACAGACTACTACATGAACATCCAATGAAAAATTTTTTAAATAAAAACTGCAATTTAATCAAATAGGCTGGATATGTATAAAAAGGCTACACTATTAAATACGTCATAGTGTAAAATCTTTAAACGTCACCTTAAAAATAAAATTCCGAAGTAATACAATAAAACATGATTGGAAGGTGTTAATAATGTTTAAAATATAAACCAAACTTTGGTTTTAAAAATATTCTATAAACTAAGATTAAGAAACAAATAAATCTTCGTACGATTTTATACATTTCTTGAGTGACTAAACTGTTGGTTTTATATTGATGAGTCAACTTATCGTACAATAAAGAATATGAGGAATAAATGTATAGTTAACCAATGTTTAAATTACAAAATATCATACCGAAAACGCCTTTCTCTTTTCACTTCCATTAAAATAATACGCCCTGGATAAATATGTGTAGCAAAAAAATAATTGGTGTAAAAACAGGTATTTAAACCAAATCGGTAGTAGGAAGATATAACGACGTAGTTTAAATTAAGCTCTTCTGAATTATATTATTTTAGGGAACCAACGAACTTGTTCCTGTTTGAGAAAAAATGTTATTCCTTTAACAAGCTTTGTACATAAATTACGGGATTTATTTTCTGTAATTAGCTATAAAATTAGCGCTACAAATTTAAATATTTTACGCATATTTTAATCAAGTTTCAGTATCGTGGGAGTAAATCTTAATCTCAGAATCCCAGCAGTATATACGTCTCTATTGTAGACATGTTTTACGAGGGTAGTTTTTTATACTTCAGAAATAACAAATAACTAATATTTATCATTAATTTTTTTTTATTGCTTTCAAATATTGTCCACGATAATTAATATACGTTTGCATAGCATTTTTGCCACTGAAAAGATAGTGTTGCTAACACATGTTTTTTCACCACGAAATTTGTTCTTCATCTACGGGAACAAAAAGAAATAATTCAGTGCTAAATCAGGGCAGTAAGGCAGATGATTCATCAATTTGACGTTCTGAGAGTTTAAAGAGTCATTTGTTTGAACTCATGTGTGAGAGCTCGCACTATGATCTGTTGTCTCCGGCTTATTTTCCTCAATTCATCAAAGACTTATGGTAACCAAATGATTGGATACTATTTAGAACTGACCATTCCACGATTTTTTAAAAGTAAAGTTGCAACATAGTCAGTTTTTTCGAAAAGCCAAGGGATAATTTGCTTCGAAATGCTTCGTGTCCGTGTAACTTTTGTTGGCTTTGTTTCATCAATGAAGAATCTTACGATTGATTGTTTTTTATTTTTAGGCTCCTGCGCGTAGATACTAGATTCTTTACCTATCACAATCTTATAAATGTTTTTTGAAACACGGCCATAGCATTTTTTGGGAATTTTCTTGCATGAATCGGCATTAATTATGTCACTCTATTTTCACAGAAAATATATAAAACTGCTTACTATCTTTTTCGACGATTATAAGTAATTTTTTATATTATCATATGTAATAGTGTTTTTTATCTCTCAGTCAGAATCAGTCAGATTTAGACTAAGTTCATTAATAAAAGCACTAAAGTTGATATTGAAACAGACACAAGTGAAACATTAAAATCCAAATTTTGAAATTTAAAGAAATAAAAATTAGTTCAGGTTTGTAAAAAAGGATTTCTTGGTATTATTAAGTTAACTCACGGGCCTTCTTTTAAGCAATCGTCAAATTGTGCAGGATCCAACGAGAACTTGGCCTTTTGACGGTCAATTATTCTGGCAATATACTGTATACGTGGTGTTACTAATTCCCGGGAATTCTCACGATATGTCACATGACGATCTTGTATTATCAGTTCACGCACAGCATTGTTCTTTCCTTGCACAATAACTGATTTTAGATGACTTTCACGCGACTCGTCCATGAGCGAACAACGGTCATTAAACAGTGTTTTCTTAGGTGCGCCATATAAAGAATTAAGTTCATCGATGAATGTTTGTTGAAGATAACCACTTAGAAATTTGTGAAAAATAATTGCACAAAAATGTTCACGAGTTAATTCCATTTTCTGACCAAAATTAAATATTGAACTTACTGTAAACAGCACAAATGGCGTCAAATACTCTGAATACGTAAACCTTTTAAAATCTTACAGCCAGATTTACTAAGAGGATTTAAGATTTAAACCCGATCTAGTTGTCATGAAATTTAAAACTTATGGTAGGCCAGCTTTGTTTTGCTTATGATATTGTCAAAATTTATATTACATATGCCAGGAAATAAATGCTTACATTGGGATATTAAGGATAAGAACCTTGCGATAAAGCCTTGAAATATGTAAGAGAAATAGCTGTATTCCGAAAATATAAGAAGTTCTTCATTTTTGCCGGTTCAGTAGTAAAACAAAATGTTTTTTTGCTTGTATTTTAGGGATCTAAAACTTGCTTGACTTATTGTTGATCTTGTCAATTTAAGTCCTCTGCTGCTAAATTTTTCAATGGATATGTCAGAAGGCACTCAGCAACACCAATATTGTCAATTCCCGAAATATAAACCCTCATAAAAGAATAATTTATTTTTATTATTGTTGTCATCGAATACGTATGAGATTTAAAAGACCTAAAAGTACTTTGACAAAAAATTAAATTATAGAACTCGAACTTTTTAAATTATTATTACATGAAATATTTAGCCAAAAATGGTTTCTGGGTACTATCAAATGACTCCAAGTGGCATTTTTATGCGAAAAATTCAGAGAGAGGCGTTTAAAATACGAGAATAAACTTCTAGGGAGAATTTACATTGAAAATATTTTTTATATATTATTTTCACGTAGCCAATGAAAAGTCGATGTTTGTAAGGTATTGTTGCAGGAAAGAAACCTGACCCCTAAATATCCTGCAACTGGTCCAAAACTTACTCCAGCCGACCGCCAAGCACGTCAGCATTTCCCACGGGATCATATGAATTGAACAATGGAGCAGTGAGGGTCTGTGCATGATCTGAGGTACAATTTCTATGGCAATACGAACGGACCTTTTTAATCGTTAGACCTGTCCATGGTCGAGAGACAGGAGGGTTAAGAGGCGTTCGATATATTAAAGAGATTCTAGCAGTACATGTGGTACCTTATATCGATTATATTAGCGACAATTTTACTTTTATGCATGACAATGTAAGGCCCCAAACTGCCAAAATTGTCCAGGACTACATTAGAGAAGTCGATTTTCGGGTTATGAAGTGACCGGTGCAAAGTCCCGACCTAAACCTGATTAAACATTTATGGGATGAGCTGAAACGAGGTATTCGAGCTAGGATTCGTGCCCCAACGTTGATCCCAGAGCTCATCATTGCAGTAGAAAAATAATGGTTTCATATTCCACAAAAAAACATATCGATTTTGATCAGATCTAGAACAAAAGGAAGTCATACCCAGTATTAATGATTTAATATTAACATTGTTATCACTTTAGTTGATTGTTAAGGTAGTAATTAATTGATAATTTGTTTCATTCATTTCATTTTATAATATTTTGCATAATAAATCATCTTTCAAATTGTACTAGAATTTATCTTAGTCTGATATATAATTTCTACAAAAAATACAGATAAATTCAGGTGTGAGGTGAGTACATTTCTATGCACGTAAATATATATTGCTCGAAATAGGAAGCGCACCGAAACCCAAAAAATGCCTTTTGTTCTTTACAGAGGTTACTGACCTCACAAAATTATTTACCCGTTGATTTGTCAAAAGTTTATTTAAATAATATAACGACGTGATACTTTTAAGAAGGAAGACAAATAATTTAAAAAGCAATTAGAAAATAAAATTAGCAAGTAATCATGTTTATTTTATTTAAACAAAATGTTATCTTTTCATTTCCAAATGGGATTAATCAACACATTCCAATTTTGTTACAACATTATATTGTGTTTTCAAAATTTGTTTAAATAATAAAATATTTTCGTTCTATCAGCCTATTGTTTAGTTTTCCTTTAAATAAATCACACTTACTAGAGAGCTTACTTAAGGAATGTAAAATATTTTGGCTGATTTGACAACTTGATTAGAAATAACGAAAATATTAATAACAACTAAAACATTAAATTGTAAATATTAACATATTATTGTAATCATCTCAGAGAAGATTTGAGATGTAACAATACAGAATTCGTGAAAACTACGATCGAAAACAATAAAAAAATTAAATTCTTGAGAACATAGAATAACATGGGAGAATCCGAATATATCAGCTCTGTAAAATAACACCTATTAAAAATTAGGCCCAACGACTGTGGCTGCAAGTCTACTCCTGACTTCTCTGATGATCTAAAACATCTGCTGTAGTATGGTTTAATAAGTTTTATGGCCTTTATAAAATATAAAAATTTCATTAAATTATACAAGTCAGTTTAAAATTTAATCAATTATTGATCAATTAATTGTTTCCTACGTGATTGCTAGTCTGCGAACATTTCAGGAGAGGGCACAGAACATAGTTACAAAAATTAGTGGCATTTTTAACCCTACATTATTGAACCTATGCTGATTCATCAGATGTAATGCTTAGGATGTATCATTTATAGGCACATTTATTTTACTCCATCCTCATCGCCACACAGATCATGACTTGGGTGGAATGAAGAAATCACGACAGGGACAGAATCTCATGGATAGCTCGACTGCCCGAATCAATTTATGAAAGTCTAGCTGTTACTACCATCGTTTACTCTAACTTGGGTGGTAAGTCTTCTCTATCTGGTAGCAGTGTGATTTGTCCTCTCGCCAAGATACAGATTCGCTAATTTCTGCTGTTAACTCCTCTGTGGAGTTTAGAGATTTAAGAATTATGCTAAAAATGCTATTTATAGCTTGCAACTGATTTTTGAAAATTGACATTACATGATGATATTAATTCAAGCGAAAAAATATTGATATTATAAGGGTGATAAGACTATAAGCTGTCTTGAATAAACAATATACAGGTCTGGAAAATCCATACCAGAAACTGGATGTTTCTTAAGTAAAATAAAGAAAATACGATATAAATCATCAAATCAGAATGAGACAGAAAAATAAGCATCGTAAGCATCGACATACGTGTAAATTACCAGTTTGGCCCTTGGATGAGGGGTAATTCAATGCTGGCGCGGTGAGAGCGGGCGGCAGGATACGCTATGCCCTAGCACAACAAGAGGATTCCAAGGTATTTGCTTTCTTTCAGGCCGCCGAAGCATAAATACCGTGTTTCGCGCCAAATTTTTTTGTTACAATGGTAGTTTATTCTAAGGAACAAAAAGAGCACATTATTAAGTGGTACACTATTCTGATAAATTATCGGCAGAGTTGTATTTACGTGCGAAAATCATCCTGTTCCTTGAAAATTTAGAATTTCGGAAATTATTAAAAAATTTCAGACAACCGGTTGTCTAAAAATTTGTAAAAATTGCACTAATAATAATGAGGAGCAACCGGTTCCTCAAATTACTGAAGAACGAATAAATCGGGGAGACCGTAACTGCTTAAGAACTTGATATGAACGCTCGAACAGTTCGGAATATTTTAAAGCTAATAGGGATATAACCCCTGAAGTTTTGGCAAATACGCGAACCGTTTTTTACAATAGACTGGGTTATTGTCTCGCTCAAAGTAGAGGCCTGTTTGAACACCTCTTGTAGACTTTTAGGTGTTTTTGTTGATTGAATTTAATTATTTATTTATTTACAATTACTGAACGTGTTACTTTTATTTTTTACCAGAATAAAAGTATATTTTTGAGAATGACTTTTAATTTTAAAGTGGTCTATTAGATTATTTACTTAGAAATTACCGTTGCATTTCACTAGTATTTCTATTAGAATAAATGTTTATTTTCTAACAGAAATATCAATTTTCTTTACGCTCAACGCTCAACAAAAACTAATTTTTTGGTATTTCGACTATTTGATGTATTTAAAACAATCAATGTATCAAATAGTCATTAAATATTAAAAATTCCGTCGATTACGTTATAAGTATAGACGAAGAGTAAATACACTCCCTCATTCGTTTCAAGGTACTGCTCGTCTTCGTGTCGCACGGAAGTTAGTGGGGGTAATATTGCGGTAGGCGTTCCCTACGATCTTCTGTCCGAACTTATCTGAAAGAAGTTAGACGGGCTTAGTGGGTTAGAATTTGAGAAACGGCCAAAATAATTTCTAGTTAAGAAATTTAAAATAGAAGTTTGGCTATAGTAACATTTCTATTAAACTTCGATAATATGAACGGCCAGTCTTTTCTTTCTAAAGTTTCGTCTCAGGTCAAAGGCATCAGTGTTGTGGTTGCGTCGCGCCCAGTTATATTTGTGCGCCGCTCTTCTATTTGACACTGGATTGTCGAGAAACAAATACCAACGATTTTAAAATTGGGCTAAACAGAACGGCAGTAATATATTTTCGCTGTACTCTGGTGTTTAAAATATAAAAAAAGCATGTTATCCACATGACGAGTATCTAACTTTTACTAAATCAAAAGCCGAGGTTAAATTCCAAGGCTTACTGGATCATACAGTGGATCGAATTGTATTGCTTAAAATTAGACGCCCTTGAACAAATCGATAAATTAGATTTGTAGATATGAGTTTCATTTGCAAATGGGGCTTCGGTGGAACGTCAGGTCAGAGCCAGTACAAAATGAAATTCACTGATTCGAATATTTCTGATACAAACTTATTCCTAACCTCTCTTATTCCACTTCAATTAGCAGGTATTAACACGCAAACTCAACAAAAACAGATTGTGTTGTACAATTCCAAACCCTCGTCTACTATGAATTGCGGGCCTCTGAAATTTGAATTTATTAAGAAAACCGAACAAAAGTCTTTAACGAAAATAGAAAATCATGAACTCGAACCAGACAACTTGCTCCATATAATAGAGTTTTCTTTGCCACCCGAGCTTCAGTACAGTACAACTTATCTATGACGATGATAGATGGCTAGGTGAATCCTTTGGCTGGAGCGAAATCGGTCCAACGTTGTTACCTCTGCCAAACAACATCTCAGTTCAACAACATTGATACTGTGTCCCAGTAAATACAGAGTATTTCAAGCTACAGCCATTATAACGAGAGTAAATCGAAAACGGATCCTCCGGTTTCCCGTCATTTTGCAAACTATTGGAAGCAGACATTAAACTGCAATAGAGAAGTTTTGGGAATACAAACTTCAAACAGCAAGATTATTCTTTAAAGGATATTCTTGGTACAACATTCCAATAGGAATCCACAAATGACTTACATCATTGACCAGACATCATAGCATTTGCAATATTACCGATAGGTAAATTATCGAAAGATGCACAAAAATCAACAGACAAGTTGATAAGAAACTATCGCCTAGACTTTGCCCGAGAATCTTCTCGAGAAAAAATATGGAGGATGTATTCCAAAACTTTTCGCGTCGATGGATCCTTACACTGTTTTTGACATAGTAAGGATTCGGATAACAATTCGTACGTATTGGAGAATGAGAAAATAGCTGTTAACAAAGAAGGCAATGATTAAAATGTTCTTTTTATTATTTTTATTACGGTCGTATTATTTATTCATTTATGTAAATCAATTAATAATATATTACTTACAAATTATTTGCATTGGTATTTATTAAGAAGTCTTAAGCAGAGAAGAAAAAGTACTTTCGCCTTTTTAACTATTATCGATATCCATGTATTTATTATTATTGTATTTTTTTTTAAAGAAAATAATTCTTAGACTACCTAATGATAAAAATATTCAATTATTTTCCACCAGAACGTTTCTTTAAGATACTTCGTCTTTTACCTGATTACATAGACGCTTTGTTACTGATTTTAATCAAGGTCGGAAACTATCCAATTAACTAATTGCTTAATAAATTATTTTGCGCATTACAGTGAATAAGCTATTCTATATCTGACGCGTATCAAAATATTGGACCAATTTCTTATTAAATATAAAGGTTCCTAACACAAATTTAATTATTAACGTTTGACTTTACTTATCTTCTATTCTTTAGAGACTAACTCTTGACTAACTTAGTTGTAACAGTTTAGTAAAAGGATAAATTGAATTTTTTTCGAAAATGATGCCGTCCATGTGAATTTATATTAAAGCCACTAGGCTTAATTAATTAAAATAATTAGTTCGGTGATTGGATAAAAATGATTTAAACTAAAAATTTCCTTCTCTTTATGTCCCATACAACTAGTTTTAATAATGTATTATTTATATAATAATAATTTGCTATTTCTTTTTTAGTTAATGCTAAAATTTAAAAGGTTCTCTCCCAATTTAAGGAATATATGAGTAGAAAAAAACAGCAGTATTTTGTAACTTAAAAGTACCTTTTAAACAGTGGACATTTTGTTAATGTAGTATAAGGAAAAATTTAGTATACATCAGCAACTATGTTACATATATATATATATATATATATATATATATATATATATATATATATATATTATATGAATGAGAGTTTACCGAAACGTCAGCTTCCTTACAGTCCTGAGAGGGACTCAGCACATATCCGAAAAACTTCGATTACACATCACACCCGTGAGAATATCCGACATAACATATATATATATATATATATATATATATATATATATATATATATATATATATATATATATATAGATAGATAAATAGATAGATAGATAGATAGATAGATGCCCGAACTACTTAAACAATAGAAATCCCCAACGGAATGGACAAGATAAAAGTTCACTAACCGAAGCCGTCCAGTTCACGACATGGCACTGAAGACATCACAAAGAATCAAAGCAGGTATATTGATCATAAGTGAACCAAACATAAATGCTATTAGAGGCAGGAAAGATTGGATATGTGATGAAGACCAATCCACTGCAATCAAAATCATAGATCCTAGACTGGTAATTGAGACACAAGGATGTGGCCATGGATACACATACATAAAAACTAAATTTTTTACCCTGTATAATTGTTATTCCTCAGGGAACGATGACCTGATAGAGCTAGAATTATTGTTGGCTGAAATAGGGAGCCGTATTAGATTAAATAAGGAAAAAGCGATTATAGCAGGAGATTTTAACGCTTAGTCTCCACAATGGGATATGAAATTTACTGACAGAAGGGGTCATATTGTCACAGAATGGACTGCTTCCAACGACTTGTCGATTATAAACCAAGGAGAAAAGCCCACCTTTCAAAGAGAGGGATATGGATCTATATTGGACTTGACAATTTCAACACCAAATCTTAGATCAAGCATCACACATTGGGAAGTAATAGATGATGAATCCTTAAGCGATCATAACTACATAGCTTTTGATATAAGTAAACCAATACAGCCCTCAACCGGAACGAACGCTCCCCAGGCAAATGGATGGAATGCAAAGAAACTCAATATGCAAAAGCTTGAGAAAGCCTTAAATCAACTTCCGGAAGATGTGGATGCCATTTCCTCTATAGAATTTTCAAGACAGCTTGACCAGTTATGCAACGAATGTATGCCTAAAAAGAGCATTTTTGCGAACCATCGACCAGTGTATTGGTGGAATAACAACCTTGCTGAAATTCGAAAGGACTGTGTACAAAAAAGAAGACACTATATCAGAGCTGCCAAAAGTGCGCTGGCAGAGAACAGTCATGACCTGTGGATCACCTACCAAAACAGTAGGAAAAAGCTAAGAAATGCAATTAAAACGGCCAAAAAGGAACACTGGAGGAGAATATGCCACGAGGTAGATAATGACATATGGGGCGACGGTTACAAGATTGTGATGAAAGGCCTGCTTGGTTATCCTCCTAGGACAAACTTTACCATCCAGAGAATGAAAAATATAGCAGATCAACTTTTCCCAACTCATAAGCCTGTGACATTCGTCTGTAGAAATGACTTTGAGCCCCTTGTTTTTGGCATGAAAGAGCTGCAGGTGGCAATAAGCAAAATTAAGATCAACAAGGCCCCGGGACCTCGTAAAATACCTGCCGTAATACTAAAGATGCTGACTGAGAGGAAACCAAATTATGTCCTATCACTCATGAATGGACTAGCAAGAAGAACCGAATTCCCGGCAGAATGGAAAAAGGCTAATTTACTCTTAATTAAGAAAGGCGATAAGCCATTGGAACTAGCCTCCTCATACAGACCAATATGCCTGTTGGATGCAGAAGGCAAACAATACGGCTTTAGAAAGGGTAGACAAACGGTAGACGCCATAAATAGAGTGATAGCGATAGCAAAAAGTGCGGAAGAGTACAGCCATGCACATCGCAGGTTATGCGCCATGATCAAAATAGACGTGAAAAATGCTTTTAATAGTGCAACCTGGCAGCAGATCCTGGATAAGCTTAGAAGTAGGAAAATTGACGAGACTCTGATCAAAATTTTGGCTTCGTACCTTTCCAATAGAAATATAATACTCGAAGCAGATAGTGAGAGTAAAATTTTAAATATATCTAGTGATGTCCCCCAAGGTTCTGTGCTGGGACCAACCTTGTGGAATATTTTGTACTATGATCTTCTCGAGATGGAAATGCCAAGTGGAGTTGAACTGGTTGGATTCGCGGACGATGTGGCAATGATGGTGACATCAATAAACGAAGAGATTTTAATGAACAATGCTGAATCAGGTCTCCAAAGGGTGTTAAACTGGATGGAGGAGAGAAACTTGCAAATAGCTTCGGAAAAAACTGAAGCTGTACTACTAACCAAGAAAAGGAAAGTAAATCCGATCACGTTTACCATACAGGGTGTTAGAGTGAATCTCAGCAGAGCAGTGAAATACCTAGGTGTTTGGATTGACACCAAGCTAAATTTTGCCGAACACATAAACAAAATCTGGCAGAAAGCCGATAAAACCATAACAGCACTATCAGGTCTAATGCCTAGTATAGGAGGCCCTAGGTCATCCAAGCGGCGTTTATACGCAAGCGGCGTTTATACGCAAGCGTCGTCCATTCTCAGATGCTTTATGGCGCACCGGCCTGGTATGAAGCTTCTCGAAATCAAACTCTTATGTCAAGACTCAACAGTCTACAAAGAAATATCGCCATCAGAGTAACATGCTCTTATAGAACCATATCCTTAGATGGTGTGGGAGTCATAGCCGGTATTCCTCCTATAAGCCTGCTGATTATTGAAAGACGGGAGAAATACACAGGAATTGACAAAAATACTGCGTGGGAAAATCTGATGACCAGATGGCAAAAACACTGGACCAACTCTACCAAGGGACGGTGGACATACTCCCTGATTCCCATCATCCAGAGATGGATAAGTAGAAAACACTTTGAGGTAGACTACTTTATTACACAAGCTCTATCAGGACACGGATGCTTTAGGAAGTATCTGTTCGACCGTAGAAGGTCAATCACAAGCAGCTGTGATTACTGCAAGGATGAAGACGATGTTCAGCATACACTCTTCAAGTGCTGTAGATGGAAAGCAAGCCGTGAGGACTACCATAGTCGCACAGGAAGAATTTTTAATCCCCTCAACATGATGGAATCTCTGTTGGGAAACGAAGAAACCTGGAGCTACGCCTATAGTACCATCAGATACATCATCGAAACCAAAGAAAAAGAACAGAGACTGACCAGACATGTGCCTTAGCTTCGTATATAAGAGAATTGTGATATTTCAACCTGTGATAAAGCTGCAAACTATGATATATTGTTATAATATGAATGTATGTGTTCTGTTTTTTTACTGAGTCTTATCCGTCTAGTCTTTCGTTATGAAATGAGAATTGAGTGACGTTAGCAAACTAAAACCCTACAAGGTGCCATTATTTGAGTGAATATTGGACGGCTTCTGCCTTTGAAGTAATGCGAGAGCGGTTTCCGGAGGCAGAAGGGAGAACAAGGGGGGTTTTAGTGGGTATACTCATCTGAGGAGTCCCACACTATCAGCCCTCCGCACTGCGCGGCTGGTGGGCATAAAGCCTTTCCCCTCCTACAGAAAAAAAAAAGATAGATAGATAGATAGATAGATAGATAGATAGATAGATAGATAGATAGATAGATAGATAGTTTCTCATTTGAATAGGAATTTAGTTTAAACTTTGTCCTTGCTAGATTATTATTAGGATTAGCTTTTCATATGTATAAGTTTGGACATATAAACTAATTTAATTAAATATATTGTTTCCATACAAAGTGTTTGGTAAGTACCTACTATTTTCTCAGAAGCATAAAAGGGAGGTCAAAATAATCCTACTTTGTCAAAGAAAAAAATTCCTAAATGCCACTTAACGGATATACAGACTCCTAAAATGGTATCCAGCGATTTACCTTATCGGCTCTAAGTTTTTAATCGACTTGTATAATTTAATGAAGTTTTAATATTTTATAGAGGCCATAATGACTCATTAAACCATACTATAGTAGATGTTTTAGATAATCAGAGAAGTCAGGAACGGATTTACAGCTACACTCGTTTGGCTTAATTTTTAACAGATGTCATATCATAGAACTAAAAGCCAATTTTTTAACTACTCTGGTCATTCCTCTTCAAAAAAGGTTTTCTTAATTTATTTCGATAAAACTGGCGGTTTTAGAGATAAATCGGTTTTTGTGGAAAACACGCAAAAGCTACTAATGCTAAGCACAAACAGGTAAAAATCAGGTTGTTATTGTTAAGAATTACTATTGACAGAACTTGCCAAAACTGCCTTCAAGTAAAAATAATTTTAAAAATGGAAGAATATTCAGGCAGAGTATGCTGATCTGCATTTCATTTATGGTGAAGCGCTGTCAAATTCTTCGAAGCCAAGAAGCCTTTATGCTGAAAAATATCCAGCCCGAACATTGTCAAGTTCAAAATCCTTTTAAAGGGTTTACGGAAACCTAAGGAAAACAGCTACAAGATGATTACAAAATAATTATTAGAGTTAAAGTATTAATTTCTTACATGTTTTATTCAGGGTAATTTTTTCCGCGACGTGGAGGTGAGTGCCCTCCCAGGAGAGTACGAGACCCTCACATAGAGGAACAAATTTACACGAAACAATATTACAAAATGGATTATATATGAAACTCTAACAGAACAGTTGCTTCACCCGTACTTGAAAAAGTAACGCTATGTCTCCAGATGATTATCCCGCAAGACTCCAATACTGCAAGTGGTTTATACAGCTAAATCTAAGTTTTTCTAACCTTATTTTGTTTACTGATGAGGCCAGTTTTACAAGAGACGGTATAACGAATTCTTTCAATTTACATTTTTGGATTGATGAAAACCCGCATGCTATAATTCAAAACAAAACAAATAAATTTTTATTGTAAATGTGCAGGTTGGCATTATCGGATATAACCTTATAAGCCCATTTGTTTTCGAACTAATACTCAATGGTGAGATTTATTTACAATTTTTGCAGCAAAATTTAAATAACTTATTGGAAGACGTACCTCTTGAAGAATACAAATGTGGTACATGCTCGATAGATAGGTCGAGGTGGGCCTGTTTTATGGCCGACAAGGTCTCCAAATCTAAATCCATGTGTTTTTTACTTCTGTGAACATCTATAAGAACTAGTTTATGTAACACTAGTAAATACTAGAGAAGAACCACTTACGAGAATAGCACAGCATTCTAACTAAGTCCATAATAATGCCGGAATATTATTTGCAGTGCAGCGTCGCTGGGTACACCTTTAGAAATCTGTACCTCCGTTAAGCGGCACTTTAGCAATTTTTTTTCTACGACAAAGTAGGGTTATTTTGACTTCCCCTGTATGCTCCTGAGAAATTAGGAGGTACTTACCGGACACCCTGTATAGATGATAGTTAATTTAAAGGGTTTTATGCTGTTGTGTGAATTGGTTTCTTAGATCGTTAAATAAAGAAAAATATACTGTTAAATTTTGAGTGTATAGCCATTACTTTTAGGAAATTTATTCATTAGCTAAATGAGCAAATTCCTTATAGAAGATAGGCCACAGTTTAAAAACAAAACGACAGATTATATCGCCATACATCAATAACATCCCTAATTACAGTAACGTATACAGAAGCCAAAAAATTCGTCGATCCCTTAAAAAAGAAAAGTCTAGTGAATCTGGGAACATACCTGCAAAACTAATTAAGTATGGTATATAGCAACTCTACAAATACCTTAATGTTGTATTATAGACATGTATTGGCGGCGCAGAAGTATCACATGAGTATATACTATCCACTGGAAAGAGAGCAAAGATAATTGTGACAGTTACTGCGGAATATCCTTTGTAATCTGTATTCAAGAATATATGAAAAGTTTCTTAGAAAAAAAATCATAAATTGATATGATGAAGCGGATTATTATATTATTTTTGTACGATATTATCTTAACAAAGTGGTATGGAAGTAAGTTATTGTTATTATTTATAATTAATGTATTTTGTGTCTAAACAATTTAGAAATATATTTAGGCTCTACCTAACCTCACAAAATAACAAAACTTTTCCGTTTAGATGTTTTAGTAGTGTCAATTACTGGATCAATATATTAGTATGTAACTATTATTAGTCCCAGTAACGTTTTCCTATTTAATGTGTTTAGTGGTGCATTGTCATTTCCCTTCACATTCATTTAAATAAGAGTTTTACAGCAATATAATATTTTTGACCAATAGAATATTAACCTCTGGATCTTCAGATTTTAAAAAATTGATGGTTACCATAGCACACGTTAGACGCTGATTTTGAATTATTCAGAACAAGACATGGAATTAGCGATTCAAGAGGTGGAAAACGAAATGTCATATGCTACTGCAGTCAAAAAGTATCATGTTCCAAGAATTACTCTTATGTATCAAGCCAAGAAAAAAAACTCTCCGCATCGACACCTGGGTAGCCAGTCGTATCTAATTAAAGAAAAAGTAAACATTTCAATGCCTTGGATAACCTAAAAAAACTGTTTTTTTTTCATACAGAAAAATCAACGTCGTAATAGCGTGCCATTTGGTTGATTTTAATGTGCACACATCATGTCATTATATTTTATAAAATCTATAAAGGTCAAAATTCCACACGTTCCTAACATTTATGTTGTCCAAGCATCAGAGCAGTCCATGCAGTAAATGAGCTCTACTTTGAAGTATGTGAAAATATTAGCTTTCAGTTAACGCTCCGCTTTATTAAAAAAAGTCAGTTGTTAATTAATTCTCGCATAAAGGATCTAAATTGTAACTAAATTTTAACTGTTTTAAAAGTTAGAATTTTTTACCCTAGTTTTGAAGGCAATTACAAAAATTAAAAAGTCTACGTTCATTACCATGTACATTATAATTTTAAGAGAAGGTTTAAAAAAATTAATATTTCATTTTCTATATTCAACATATCAAACTACTTTAAAGTCTCTATTGTTTCGAGTTTATTTTCATTCTCTACCGAGAAATATCAACTTTCAATTTGAACAGTATTTTACGACCTCCGTTAAATTTGATTAAACTAGAAAATAAAATAGAAGAATAATTTTTGAAGTGAGAAATAAATGTTGTACCGTTGGATTTTATAAGGGTCAATTAACTTTGTTTTTAATTTTTATATTTTTTCTTTTATTTTTTTTTAATACTTAATAATAATAAATAATTTCAATTATTGCATTTTTATTACCTCATCCTTCATTTTTTTATGGTGTGCAATGCGAACTTTATTATAGAGTATTGTGATTCATGTTCTCTAGTTTATTTATAGGTCAGGCGAAACCCCAAAAGAAGATATCTAGTATGTAGGTAAGTTTCATTGTAGGATCACTAGACTCACGATAATTTTATATCTGTCTGAATTTAAAAAATTCAACGCTAGTAAACACTTCGAAATGGTTCGAGCAGTACTTACACTTTTTACATTTTTTTTTTCAAAAAAATACTATTCGGGAATTCCCTTGCCTCGTTATCTGAGTGATAATGCTATATCAATTTAAGCATAGTTCAACAAAACAACAGTGTTTCGAAGAAATGTGACAAAAGTTTATGAAAATTTGTTACCCTTAGTGATGATAAAAAGACGATTTTCTCTATTTTAAGGTGATCTAGGAGTTGACTGAAGATCCATAAGGCCGTTTGAGTTGACTGCCGACAAAAACACTAAAGTTATAATAAAACTGCTGGTAGTACTTGGATGTAGTTAGATAGCAGAAATAATCAAGTTGAAACCACCCTATCTTCCGCAAGCATAGGCAAAATTTGTTTATCTTTTATATAGAAGAATAAAATAATATCATAAAATGTTAAAAAAATTAAATTGCCTCGAATGATGTTCTACACTATATCACGGCGCAAATTTCAGCTTAAGATTACTATGGCTAATTCGATTAATTTTACCATTTTTGTTGCAAATACCCATGTTATGGGCAAACACAATACCTTTTTCCTTAAGTATATTTCACTCTTTGAATAAAATCATTTCATGCGTTGCATTTTTGGTTTTATTACATTATAAACCTTCCTTACTAATTTCTTTCTCAGCTCGGTGATTTTCATTTTCCTGAATTCTTTCTACATTTTTACACTGCAAAGTATGGTTTTAATTTATATTTTATCGTCAGTTTGGCCATTATTTTTGTCATTTTGCTTGATATTGATATTTACTACACTGCGTATGGCTCTGTTATTAGATGCTGAATTTACTCTTACCATTTTTTCAGATAATTCTCGGTCTTCCTGCCTACTATCCGAGTGAAATTCTTGCTTTTATCCTTTCCAATGGTAGTTTTCTTGAAATTATTTCGAATAATTCCGTAGATTTTATTAATATCATTCTTAGCTTAAGGTTTGCATTGTCAGGTGGTTTCACACCACTTATTGACGTTGTTTGGGTTTCATAAATTTTTGGGGCTTACCTTAGCATAATCCTAAATTTACGAGGTTTCCAAACTTTCAGGCAATTGATCCCTTTACTTTAAAAATATACCTTTAATTTAAAAATAATGGGTTTCATTTATTTCATCCGACTGTTGTTGCCTAGGGTCATTTTTGAAAGGTCATTTTTTTCCATTAAACGCGCCTAAAAGAGGTGGCGTTGTGTGAAAGCATGGATCTTGTATATAAAATGCAGGCCATTTTTGTGTCGATTTTCATTCGTTCCCCTTCGAGGCAAATAAAAAAATGGCAGTTTTATATCTCTATTTAAATTTTCCATCATTTTTTACTTTGGATTATAAAACTTATTAAATTATACTGGCAACTGTGTTTAGTTGATAGGTTGCGCTACCTTTTGACTGTAGGGCGTTTTAAAGTTATCTTTACCGGAATAAATCTGGAGAGAGTGATTTTAGCAGTTTTGAACGTTTCAACAAAGGAATTCTGTTAAACCTTAATAACAACTACGATGAGGGTCCAGCAGTTACAATTTATTAAAGCAATCTTTCATAGATTTCTGATTTATTAAGATTTGAGTTCAAAATCTCGCCAAAATATGGTGTTTTAAGTCTCATTACAGCCTAAATTGATTACATTAGTCTATTATTAAGTTTTATATACGGCCGATTGTGTCCATGTTTTTATGATTATTAATTAATTTTCCTTTAATTTTCCAAGTATTTGGTATCGCTACTTTGTATATTTAAGAGTTAATTTTGAGACTACCTCTGCCACTTAGTGTAAAATTTACTATATTTTTTTTTGCAATTAGTCTTTGGATATATCATGATAGCCTCAATTTGTTGAATAATTAATTTATCTTGTATATTTTAAAATATTTCTGAATTTATTAAACCTGTTGGCTACATTCTGGCTTTAAAATTGGTAAGAACAGAATAAAATAGCATCGTGATATGTCTTGCCTCGATGATTTTCCGTTTGACTCCTGTATTTTTTTGTGCTCGAATACCAAGTTTACGTACCTGAGACCAGTCGAGTTTAGTCAAAATGAAAAAAATATATCAGCAGAAAAGTCATTTATTTTTATTTTGTTTTATTAGTACGATATTTTCGCGAAATTTCGAACTAGAGTACGGGTGTTTAAAGATGAAGAACATCCAACATCAATTAAATAATCACGATAAGTAAAAAGAAGGAGAGTTGCCTTTTTTCTTAGACCATTATTACATTTGAAAAGCAGAAGACCATCACATCCTCTTATATACGGAGAGAGAGACTTGATATTTATCTCCCCATCAAGATAAGCCGCTGGAAAATCGAACGGGAAGAACTATAGATTATTTGATGAAAACAAGAACCGACTTAATGAGTTTGCACTTCACCGTTATATTAAGAAGCAGCTAAAGAGTAATTTTTTGCTTTTTAAGGAAGTATTTGTCTAAATTCGATGTACGTAAGCACGGTAGCTAAAGGGGTTATTAAAAAAAATAAAAGAACTGTTATTAGACAAAACTTAGGTAGCGATCTACGTTATATATACGACAAAATCTAGCTGAATTAGATATACAACTGCCTTATTATTAAATTTTATCCCCAATTTAAATTAATATTATTATATTTTAAATACCATTTAACATTACACTCAAGAACTAATGAAGTTTTGCAGGTCTACTTAATTCAATTATAAAGTTGTTTTCTGAGAAAAGGAATGCGTCATTGAAATAAACATTAAATTATATGTAAAAAGGTATGTCTGCATATCGTTTGTATATATATATATATATATATATATATATATATATATATATATATATATATATACAAATATATATATTATTTAGTGCGATAAAATAACTACAAATAGAAAATATATCGTAGAGTAATGTAAAGTATGGTGTATTAATTATTAATATTAAACACAATCTTAAAGAAAACTGCGGTTCTTATAATTTAGTTTCGATTAAAAATGTCCAGGAGCTCTATTTGATTTTACTGTAAGTTTTTAGATATAAACTCATTACATGTTCTATTTCTATAGTTGGGGCAATTAAGTTACATGATTCCAATTTAACCAAAACAGCATATTTACAGAGTCATGTATATACCCAAAATGAACGCTATACATATATTCTTGCAAATGCAATATTTCATAAACATGTAAATCCGATTCAAATAACAAACTTTTTAAATTTTGTCAGACTGCAATATCAACGAAAAAGCCTAAAGTTAAATAGTTTGTTCATTTCTAATCTAGTTTCCTTTTTTTTTATTATCGTCATTCTCTCTCTTTTCTCCTCTCAAAATCTTCTGAAACAAAATAGAAATTTAAGCAGCATATCAAAAAATGACACATATGCTAAGAGAACCGTTTATTTCTGAAGAGGTAAAATAATTATAAAAATAATAAGATAAACTAGAATGGCGAAATAAACAATCACTAAAATAAACTCGATAAAAATGGGATAATATGGCATATTATTGACGCATAGTATGGCGCTGTTCTTAGCACAAACGTGCAGAAGTATAGGCAAAGCCACTAGTTAAGACACTTTTTTATCAGTGTGGAGAATTGCCACAATAGAAACTTGTTTACTTCATATAAAAAAAAAACAGGTTTTCTTAATAGATACATAAGCCATAGCACTAATCAAATATTTTTTATTAAATTGGATATTATTATATCTAAAGCACCTAGTTTAGACAGGAACATACCTGAAGGACTGGGACCCTTATAAATAGTTTTTTTAGAAAGATTAACTCTTTGCAAGAAACTTATACTAGAAATGTACTTAGAACATCCTCTTAGTAGTATCCTCTTCAACATTGTACACTGGAAAAGGCATCAAGAATTCTCATCGTTATTAAAATTTATAGGCAAATAACCCCTATTTTTTAATATTGGGTTTGTAACAGGATGCAAAGGTATCCTAGGCAATTAAATAGCAAACCTACTTGCAACACATTTGCTGGATCGGTATCTTTTTTCCATTACTAAGACTACTATTTATTTGTGTATATCTTGGTTAGTAAACCACAAATATCAGATCCACTGAAAGAACATTGCGGGCTACATGCATAGCCAACTATTGCTGAAAAAACCATTCCACAAACAAAGCGTCAAATTCTGCGTTTAAGCAGAAAACATATTAGGCAGGTGACAAGACTAGTACAGCCTAAGAAAAAATCTACACATAATCATAATTTATAATGAAGAATCAACATGGAAACAATGTGACGGACAGGACGAAACAGTCTCACACATCATATTCGAATGCGGAACTCTAACTTACTGATGACGCTTCCAAGGACCATTCAATCCAGAAGATTAGCCCCTAGAGGACAACCTAGTTGACAGGTTTCTAAACTTGGTTAAGGCTACCAATCTGTTCACATAAAACAGATATAACTGACGACACTATAAGTAAGTAGGCTGCTGTGTAATGGTCTCTCCATCCTACTATATCATTCAGTAATCTTCCCCTGTTAATCAATCTATTTTGGAAATATTTATATGATATCAACCCAAGGAACCCGTTAGAGCATGTTAGAAATTTTATCAAAATAACTTCTATCGACAGTCAATTAAAAACTGAACAAATTTCCTCAGTTTGTTCAGGTTTTACATTATCTTGTAAATATTTCTATAAGTCTACTCTGAAGAATCCATATTGAAAATTTCATTATAATAGTTCGCTTCTATTAAAAGTTATGCGTACATATACCTCCTTTGTTAACGTCAGCTAAATAAAAGTAATATTTCATATTGATCGAACTTTTTCTATAAATAAATTAGTTCTAAATAAACCATATTAAAACATTTACATTTTATTCTAACATTTTTGCATGATATAAAGTTTGTATTGTAAGAGTTCCAACAACTGATATATTTCGTACAGAATTTCGTACAGCTTTATTGCAGAAATAGAAAGCGTAGAAAATTTTGCATACAACGAATGAATAACTTTCAGGGTCAAATATCATGGGAAGCTCCAATGTGCCTTATAAGTGATTTATTAAAAAAGTCAGCATATAGTACAAGAATATAGCGTTATTGGGAGAAACTTTAAGCACAAAAGCTTTAACGACACATAACGTTGACCTTAAAACAATGCCACTTCAAAGTGAAGTTGTTTTTTTCACCAAAAACCCATATTTTTTATTGCAATAATGGAAAGTGAGGAAAATTCCGCATCTAAAGATATGAATAACTTTCAGGGTAAAATATCATCTGAAAGTTATGTGAAGGGAAACTGTATTTTGGTGTCTTCGAGATCAATTGCAAAGATGTTTATGTATGCTTAGTAGATTTAATACCTGATTCCAATTCGAGGTATGTTAGCCAATTTACAGTTCTGGTGCAGGACAAGGACAATCTACATAATTTTCCAAAAATCGAGCTACAGAAAGAAATCTGCATATGTCCTATACCTGCGCAATACTGTCTATTAGCAATAACACAGTTCGTCCAATTTTGTACAACTTTTGTAATCAAAACTTTCCTTCATATTATTAACTTTCCTTATTATCAGCTGATTATTTTTATTGCTTCATCGAAAAACTACGGTGTCTTTCAAAGAATTTTTAGATGGTATTGTAACTTTTATGTTAGTCATACCGTTGTTTGCGGAATTTTTCCCACTTTTCATTTCTACAAATAAAACTTTAGGTTCCTATAAAAAATCATCCTAACCTTGGCATAACCTTAAGCGTCGCTATCAAGGTCGATCGCAAAGTCACCGTAAGATAACCCGTTTCATTTCCTGCAATTTTGGTGCTCAAAATTTTTCTCCATTATGCTTTGCTTCCACACTATAAACTGATTTTTACTAATTCACGGAAAAGGAAAATTTGATCTTCAGATGACAATTAACTCGCCACTGAATGAGAAATTTTCTAACCTTTCCATCTCTGCAATAAAAAATTAATGTTTTAATCTTCCTACCAGATTGACAGTCAATGTCCCATATATTATTATATATTAAAATATTTTTTGAACTAGAAAAACTGAAAGTTTAATTAAATATTTTTTTTAGTTATTTCAAAACTAATTTGGAAAGGAAATATCAAAAATATAATGAATAAATTAAAATAAATATGAATTAGAAAGCCGTTGTAATTAAAATTGCTTCCAAAACAAACTTGACGTTATTAACGTTCGACTACACTTGGGGTATAAAGGCCAACTTTTGGTAACTTAGTTGTAACGGTTTAGTAAAGAGATAAATTAAGTCCCTTCAGAAATGATGTCGGTCAAATGATTTTCTATAAAGGAGGATTCTATCACTCTGAAATTACGTTGAAGCTTAGACTTAATCAATTAAAATTATTAAAGCAGTTTTACAACACATGCTTTCACGAAGCGCTTTACTTTACACAAGGTAACTTATTATAATTAGTTTTAATCGTGCTAATAAACTAATCTGAACTTACTTAAAAGCTAAAAGCTTTCTCTCTAAAATGAACAATGGAAACACACCAAAGCCAGCTGTGACGTTCCTCAATATATGACAGATACCAAGGACGACCTTGGGAAAATAATTAAGTTAGTTATGTATTATTATATTCAAAAGTTTCAAATTTAGCTTGTACAAAAACATAAAAAAATATAAAAACTCTATGATGAGATTTAAATAGATGTTAGTAACAATTTTTATAGCAGAATGTAGATACTCAGAAGAAAATGAACACTTAGATAGATTATTAGACTTTCTCTGATGTCAAATACTAAAAACTGTATTGATCATCATCGATCATGAGAATGACTAAATAATGTCTAGGGTCACAATAGAGCTAAATAAAAAACTTGAATGACAAAAACTTCAAAAACCAAGAAAAAAAATAAGATCTGAAGATGTAAAAAGGTAAAAACAGGGAACACTAAATAACAGCAGAGGACTAGAAAAAGATTAGCAACAATTAAAGATAACCATCAACACAACGTCGACACCATGAATGACTAAATAATATAACTTCTAAACGACTTTTGTAGAAGAAATAAGGAAACAAATCGTATATACGGAGAAGCTAAAATCGATGGCTACACTAAACAAATATTAACACTGCCTAGAAAAAATTAGACGCGATAAAACAATTAACAATAATACACAAATTCACCGATAAAGTTGGATTATAGGAAGCTAAGGAGTTTATCTAAGATATGAAAGTGCAGGAGACGATAAAATAAAAATTGAAGTGATGAGAAATAGTAAAGTGTTATTAAAGAAGTAACAGCTTTAGTCAATAAATAAAAAAAATAGTAAAATAATATACCTGCATAAAAAAGGTAATAAAAGGAGACTAGAAAGTGGACCTATAGTATCCTCTCTCATATATACAAATTTCTAACAAAATAATAACAAACGTATTAAAAACAAAACCGGATATAGACCAACCAACTGAAGAGGCGAGTTTTAGAATGGAATTTTCAATTATCAATCATCTGTTATCAAAAAAAATATATATTAATAATATATGAAATTATTATAATATGCATATCCATTTGGTAACTGTGGATTACTAAATAGCCTTCGAAAGCATAGAGACATGTGCAGTGGAACAAACACTTCAAAAACTATAGAATATAAAGCCGGTAAATTGAGTACAGGAAACTAACAGTATCAATAAACCAACATAACCGATTCACCGACGTATTGGTAGACGAAACCCTACAAGAGTTATAACACTTGCATGATCAGGAAAGCTAGGCTTAAGAATAAGACTCACAAGGAAGGTATCCCATCTCGACACCTCCGATTTCAAAAATTTTTTGTACACTACGATGAAATAAGAGAAAAGCGAAATTTTCATTTGCATAAAAACCCTTTAAAAGGGTGAAATACCCTCCTAAGTTTCACCCTCGAAAATTGATTTTTCAATATATCTTAGGTTTTAATTAGAATTTTGCAATGGAACAAATTGCGTATTACTTCTGATGTTAATGTGCAGTTTCAATGATAAAGGTTGCAATTACAATGGTGAAGGATCAGATAAAATTAATAAAATGTATAATCATTCAATTAAAAGCCTTTGGAAGGCCAAAAAATATATTAAAAAAAAACCAGCATTTCACCCTCAATAGTGAAAATATCTATAAAAATAGTAAAATAATCAATATAAAAGAGAACAGAGGAAAGTAACAGATGTGATCATACAAGCCGGTATATCGACAAGATCTTTTCCCGGACATAGCGTCAGGGAATATGAAAATTAATAGGATAAACAAAGTTTGTCGCGGAGGTCATATAATCATTGAAGGGCAAAGGGTAAATACAATCTTGAGTCTAAGTTGGATAGTTACAACTCAAGAAGACTGAAACCGAAAGCAGAAATACCAATAGCTGATATCCAAAGATTATTAAAAGCTTAAGCAAGAAGAAAACACAAGAATCAAGTAATTTTGCATGCAATACAATACAAGGCAATTTTCACAACTTGGAATTAAATTAAATGTTTAAGTAAGATGAAGTTTTTATTTATATCAAAAAATAATAAAAATAAAAGCTTCTTTAGTCTAACTGTAACATAAAATAGGTTAAATTCTGAAGACATGAAAAGCTCTGAAAAGTAATATATGGAAAGAAATAATGAAAATATTTTTGAATGCATGTTCGTCAATATAGTAAAAGATTCATATGCAAAAAATTCATGAATTTGTATGAAAAAAGTCCATTGTAAACCAACTTTAGAGAATTTTGTTTAAAATTTCATAACAAACAAGAAATGTAAAGGGGAAAAATAAATAAATAAATGGGCGATGAGATAAGAGAAAAGTTTAATTAGTTTAAAATATAATGGATATAATCATTTGCTTCCAAGTGCGCGAGTAATTTTTGTTGATTTTGGATTATCACGGAGGAGCTTTCGGGCTCATACGCATAGATTCCAGATTCATCACCTGTCATGGTCTTATAAATATTTTTTGAAGCACAGCGACCGTATTAGTCGAGCATTTCCTTGCACTAATCGACACAAACCTTTTTTTGAGCGATTGTCAAATTGTGCGGGATCCTACACGAACAAAGCTCTCTCACGACATGTAATATAATATACACAGACTGTTAAATAAAATACCACTTTTCCTCTCTTTCAGGTTGTTTAAAGACAGATAGATAGATATACAGATTATTTTCAGCGAATTAAAAACTCACCACAAGTAACTCTCCATATAAAATCTAAATTCCAAGACATATTGGCAGGATATTAATCACTAGTAATACATCGGAGTAGTGCGAAACCTAAAAATTAAAATTTCAACAATATACAACTTTAAAGTTAGTTTAATAAACCACCGCTTTTCTTGTCCTTCAAATCGTTTAAAGGAAAAATACATACAGCCAGTTTTTTTCCTGATTTACTGATGAGTTCATTAGGTCATCGGGTGATGCGTATAAAGAAAGAACCAGATCTGTATTTGCAGAAAATAAACTATGTCTATCTTTTTTCTGTCAAACGACCAAAAGGGGGGAAAATGGCAGCTTATTAAACTAATTCTAAGGTCGCAAAATATTTCTTTATATCTTGCTGAAATATTGATTTTCAAGTATCTATTAAAATGCGGCCTGGTTTGTCTTGTGTAACTGTATGATCTGTAAAGACAGTTCGATCCTAGTACAGTTTGAATTATTCTCCAGTATAGGTTTCGGGCTATAATCATACTATGACATTTTCTCTACCTGCAACAGTTTGAATTTCTGTGCCAACTCTTGATGGTTGATTTTCTCAGTTGATTCGTTTCTCTAGTTGTACTCCTATAAGGCAAATGCTTGGCATTCCCCTATTATGTGCTGGATTGTCTTTGATATTCGATATCCATATTTGCATTGATCATCAAGGATTGAGAGGTCTCTGATTATGCTTTATTATAGACGCCCCTCGCACTTCCTCCGTGTAAACAAAGACGTTTTTTATTACTATTAGGTGTTAAGATAAATTAAGATTTATCCAATCTGGTCCAGAAATTTTAAAATATATCGACAGTAATACACTGAAAAGCAGGTTAAATTGTCTCTAAAAACATACAGTATCTCAAGTAGTTCTAATCGCGGAAATGTAAAATAATGCCGCATCTGTAGCTGAAAACTGAACAAAAACATACATCGCGCTGATATTGAAATCCCTACAGTTATATCTTCGAAATTATTATCACTTTAATAAATCAGCAAGTAAACATTGAAATTTAATAATGCTTTTCCACTTCTCTCGACCTCTAGCCGGTCTGTGTCAAGACAAATCAATGCATCGTGTGAGATTGTCGCTTCATTTCAATTGTGGTTTTCGTCTCGTTCTATGGTCCAGATACGGTCGCCATAATGTTATTCCACCTTTTATCTTGGTATCTCTCGTTGAGCCGCGCCATCCCCACTTATCTTTAGCTGCATGGTCGACCACATCTATTACTTTGCTGCAGTCTCTTATCGAGCTATTTATTTTTTGTATTTTAAAGTCGCCACAACCAATTGTCTTTCCATTGCGCGTTGAGTTTTGCGTAGTTTATCTGAATTAGATTAGAGAAATATCCAGGTCTCAGCTCCATCAGTACGAAGGGATAGTATACAACTGTTATATATTTTGGCTCAAAGATGCATAAGGATTTTTAATTTTTCGAAAAGTAAGATAGTTTGGCGATGGCCCTATGTATACCTCGTTCTACCTTGAATTTCTGCTGTTTGATTATTTTTTCACGTTGACAGTTGTTCCAGTTGTATATTTTCTTAAACTTGTTCTATTTCAGTAGTTTTAATTATAAATGGTGTTGTGTTATTTGAGATTTTCATAATTTTCTTTTTCTGAAGGTTTATCACAAGCCTTTTTGCTTGGGACATCACGTAACCTAGACATTTTTTTTGTTACCTAAGATCAATAGTATATAATCAGCAAGTTTTAGATAGTTAAGATGTTTACCGTTGTTTACTATTTCCATGTTTTCTCAATTAATGCCTTTAAACATATCCTTCAGCGCCAAAGTAAATAGTTTAAGAGAGAATCCGTTCATGCCTCGTTTTGTTCTTATGCTTGAGGTTTTCAGACTGTTGTCTAGTTATATTGACATTATTTACCTTTTATTGATGTGTTTACTAATGTTTGTTATCTATAATTTATTCTACAGCTGACCATTGCCTCTTCTATTGACTAAATTTCAATGGTTGATTTTCTTGATCAGAATTTTGATCGCTATAAGGTGTACACATGCTGAATCTCTTTCTAAAGCCAGCCTGCTTAATTATCTGTTTTTTTTTTTGTATAAAAGATCTGATAGAGCTTTAATCCAATCTTCAGGTATAAATTATTCGTAGAGACATATGTTGAAAATTATCTGTGGAAGCTTAGCGACAGTTTTTCTGCTTTCTTTGATCAGTTCTGGGATGATATCATTTTTTACTCTGGTTCCATTTTGTTTCATTTCGAAAAAATTGAATATACAATTCAATTTTTTTGCAGGTTATCTCCAGAATTTCTTCCGAGTTTACATCTATAATATTTCTTTTTGAGGATTCTATTGGTTTTCATTTTGTGTCTTATAATGATCTGTAAACATTTTCTATAATGGCTAATATTTCAGTAGATACTACTAAATGATAAGGTAATCACCAACGATAAGTTAATGATTACCTTATTTCGTTCTATAGCCCCCTGTATCTGCTGTTCTTCATGATTCTCTACATTTACTCTTACTTGTTTTAAGAAAGTTTTGTTTAGTTTAGTGAAATGAGTGATCTTTCTATTGTTTTGATTGTCTATTTTTAAGCAAATTTGTGACAACTGAATAATTTTACTGTTTTTGAGTTTTATGTATGCTGCAGTTGAGCACAATCATCATTGTATCTATTTATTCTTTTTACTTAATAATATTTTTTTCAAAGAATTAGTGTAAAATGTTAATGAAAATTACAGATATTATAGAGTACGAGCAGAGTAGGTTATCATTATATAAGAAATTATGTAACAAATCTGTTTAGAAAGTTTTCATCATTAATGCTTCCAAGAATGACAGTAATGTTCATTCATATAAATTTACAAAAATCATTATTAAAATTCGTATGTATCCGTATTTCAACTCAGTGCATACCCATAATAAGTGCTTGTGCCAAAAACTTTTTGGATATTTACCTAAAAAGAATGATACTTAGATTGAATGAGGTCAGTGTTAATTTCAACTTTCATATTTTAGCTGCCTTATCTCTCAGGTTAAATTACTAAAAATATGTTCTATCTTTTCATTTTATTTAAAATGGAAACATTAAAATATATTTCCTCATGAATAATTAAATGTACTATCGTTGGTCCTTTCTTTCCGTTTCTGCTTTACGTATAATAATAATTGACAAAACCTACAGTATCTGCTTATGTAATAGCAGTCAGGTCAATAAAAGAGGTGACTGGTGTTAAGCATATTTTCTTAATATTCTTCTGGGGTTTTTCTTCGATTATATGAGGCAATGCAATTTTTAAACCTTAAACAGCACAATTTCATATACAACGACAATAATCGTTTATTAGATTTAATTTTAAGCAATAATGATTTATTTTCATGTAGAATTAAAAGGGCGAAAAAACTAATCTTACCTGAAGTGTTGCACCATCCTGCTTTATTGTTCTCATGCACAGTGACTCGTAAAAAAAATTACTAAACAAATAATTAATAATGTATACTATAATTTTAAAAAGGCAGATTTTATGCGTCTATATGAGTATATGTGTGATATTAGGTGGGATTTTTTGTATCAGATTAATGATGCTAATGAGACTTGTAATTTGTTTTATATTCAAATATACACTGCCCTAAATAAATTCGTACCTAAAACTAAAAAACCTGGAAATATGATTTGTGGGGAAAATACTTATAGAAACCATGCAGACATTGCAAATGCATTTGCTGACTTTTTTAAATCTTCATATATTTCATCGAGCAATGCTTTTAATAAAGATATTCAAAGTTCTGTCACTCAAACTATGCAAATTTGTAAGGTTAGTGAAAATGAAATACTATCTTGCTTAAAAGAAATGAAACCAAAGGGAACAGTAGTAGGTCCGGATAAATTTCCATCCTTTCTCCTGCGTGACTGTGCATGCGTATTAGCAAAATCTCTTTCTATTATCTTTAATCTCTGCCTAAATAATTCACAGTTTCCTGATAAATGGAAAATTTTCAGAGTTTCTCCAATGTTTAAAAAGGGAGACAAACAAAATATCGAAAACTACAGACCAGTCTGTATAATAAATAATTTTTCTAAATGTTTTAAAATGTTTTTGCATGAGCATCTATTTTTCAAGCTGAAACACCTATTTAGTGGTTCCCAACATGGCTTTATAAAGGGTAGGTCCACAGCGTCCAATCTTTTCTGCTTTACTCAGTTTGTGGCTGATGTCTCGGACAGGGGAGGTCAAGTAGATACAACATACACAGACTTTTCAAAGGCGTTTGATAGGCTTGATCACGGCATTCTGCTTGATAAACTGCATTGTTTTGGACTTTCGCAAAAATTAATTCTATTTTTTAAATCATATCTCTGCGATAGGCAGCAAATAGTAGAATTCTGTGGTCAGTCCTCGGAACCCCTGAGTGTGATTTCGGGAGTTCCTCAAGGGTCAATACTTGGTCCTTTATTATTTAATATATTTATTAATGGAATTGTGGGTGACTGTACAATGCTACTCTATGCGGATGACGCTAAAATTTTTACTTCTGTAAAAAATGATTCTGATTGTCAAAGACTACAAAATAGCAATAAATACCGTCACCGATTAGTGTAGCGAAAACAGACTGCCTCTAAACGTTGGTAAATGCAAAGTCATGACTTTCACATTAAAGAAAAATGTGCTGGTGTATGATTATAAAATTAATGGAACATGTGTTCCACGAGTAGAATGCTTTAGAGACCTGGATGTGACATTTGATAGCAGACTTTCATTTGTTCCTCATATAAATGATCTTATACAGGTGTGTTTTAAATCATTAGGCTTTATTATTATAAACTCAAAAGAATTTTCTAATCAAAGTACACTCATTTTACTTTATTACGCTTTTGTAAGATCTAAATTGGAATATGCTTCCATAATATGGTCTCCTTATTATCAAAACCATATTAATGACCTTGAGAGAGTATACTGGAAAAAATAAGTTTTCTTGTACCTAGGACGTCAGCTCGCCAATCTGCCACATTTTATTGTCCTACACCTCGTACAAATGTGTGTAACTACTCTCCTTTATATAGGATGTGTGGAAACTACAACGAAAATCAAAATAAATTCGACATTTTTAGCTGCAGAATGGCCCAAATAAAAAGAAATTAAGTATGTAATATTTTGTAGTTTTGTTTCTAGTAATTTGTGTATGCTTGCTTTGTCATTGTAAATATTTAAGTTTTTTTTTCTGTTATACCCATTTGTTAATTGGTTTTTTGAACTGTGAAATGTGTTTAAATAAATAAATAAATAAATAAATAAATTTCGATATAAGCTAGACACAAAAAGGTTCTGTTTTCGTGTATCATTTTTATAATTAATTAATAGAAGTGATTCTAACGCTATCCAAGAAAAAAGAGCCGTAAGTAAGTTTTCCAGTAGAGGCCTCTACTTTGAATATTTAAGAGGCATTCATTTTCATTTCAATTCCATAGTGTGCATCCGTATGCCATTCATTAAAATTCGTCATCAAAAGAAATCTATCAAATTTTTTTTTCATAAACCTAACTACAAAAGTTTAAAAATCGCAACACGAGTCCGCTTTCGAAGTAGGGTTAACACCAGATCTACAAGCTCTGTTAGAATATCATCAAAAATATTATATGACAAATGCTTTTCCTTAACTTATTTTCTCATAGTAGAATTAGATCATGGTAGAATTAGATCATGTATTGTATCAATGTTTTTTTGAATCGTAACCGTTATCAAAGGTCTACCTGAATTCACTTAGTCACCGTTTCACACCAACATAAGGAACACCATAGTCAGCCAAAGTGTCCAAGTTCTTGTGAATTTAATTTAGTTTCATATTTTTTTCATGAAGGTATTTTATCGCTGCTCTTTGCTTGATACGTTCTATTTTAATATTAATAAATGAAATTTAATAGCTGAAAGTTGATACGTAACATTATAAGTCAGGGTTAGTGCATAAGACACTTGTGAATATCATTATTAAGATAATCTTGGACTAGTTCTAAATATAAATTATTAGTATGATTTTGTTATGCGAAGGACAACTTGTTGACTAGGGCTGCAAAATCGAAAGCATATGAGCAAACCGGTCAAATTCATTAAGCCGTTTTCCAGCAAAATATGAAGCATTTAGATTGCTGAGAAATTCACAAAAATACTACTTTTTTTGTGTCAAATACAGAACAATTATTATGTTTAAGATAAATTGCAATAATTATTTTTTCTTATTTAAATTGTTGCCTGGAAGCAATTAATATGAAAGTTGTTTTTAACTGCTCCCTTTATTCATCATTCAAACAAGTTATTTAATAATGTAAATCAAAATATTTGGGAAATTAATCACTCCCTAATAGAAAGGATTTACGGCATTATATTGTAAAGTATTTTATACCGGCTTCTTATTTATTGAATTAAGAAGAAAACCATTCATGGCAGGAATTAATTTTTATTGTTTCCAAGAAGCGTATCCGAGAAGTCTAATTTTAAATGTCTAGTAGACCGAACTTATTTGAATATAAATGAATCAAAATGAAAAGAAAATTCTCTTCTCGCTTTTGGAAGGTTTTTCCTAGAAAACAATTCGTAAATAAAAGAGTACCTTTGTAGACCGGCAAATAAATGATAAAAACTATTTTACTACAACTTAGGCAAAATGCATATTTGGAAATCTAAAAATAAACTTTGATATTGTTGCCTGTCGATTGTTTTAACATATAACATAAAATTTATAATACAAACAAAACAAACATCACGTTAGTATTTGGTTTCAACTTGCTTTACACTAAATTTATAATAATAAAAGTATTCCTAAAAAAATCTTACATAAATGCGACGGTATATTTTAAATAAATGTTTAGAAAGTAAGAAAGGCCAATGTTCAGGAGATATCTTGGGGAAGCGTTGAAATATATTAGGATAGAATTGGGAGGAATCTCCGTTCCAGATAATTTTAATTTTTGGTGGTCCTCGTATGAGCTTTTGATTAAAAAGAGGTTCTTAAAGTTACATAAGTATACAAGAGAGAAGAGAATTGAAGCAACAAAGAAGTTGTCCATAATAGAGCTTTATCTGCTTATATATTCTTGGATTAATATTCTTTTCTTAATTTCATTTTCGATGAAAATTTTCCCGGGTAGCCCAACAAATTTTAGGTTCATAAATCAGGTTCATCTATGGGTTATTATCACGGTTCAGCTTAAGTTTATTAAGGCTTATTATTAGATTAATTTTACCTTCTTAATGTAAATCCTCAAGGTATAGGCAAACACAATATCATTTTCTTCAAGCATTTATCATAAATTCCTTGAATAAAAAACATACCATTTTTTTTTGATTGGTTATACTACGAAACCCATAGTTCTACTTCCTTTCTAAGTACTTTCCGAGCTCGGTAATTTTTATCTATCTAAATTTTGCCTACATTCTTACTCTACATAGTACCTACATTTGATTATCAGTTTGACTCCTATGTTTGTTGTTTTGCTGGGCATCTACAAGACAGGGTGGCTATTTTTATGCATGCTGAATTTACCGTTACCTTTTTTCAGTTAAATCTCGATTTTCCTGCCTACTATTCGAGTAAAATTCTTCCTTTCATACTTTTTTATGGAAGTTTCTTAAAATTAATTTAAATAATTGTGTAGATTTTATTGATATTAGTTTCAAGTTAGGTTTTGCGTCTATTCTATGACTATCAAACTTGATAATAGTTCCTTTGAAAGTGGGACATCTAGCCTATAGGGTCTCAAAACTTTTCGGAAATTTATTCCTTTCCTTGAAATGTGTTTAGTTAATTTTAAAAAAATTGATGTGTTACTTACTTAATTTTGAGGCGAAAATGTCAATAATTAATGAATTGACTTAATTATTAAATTTATATTGGCTGACTTTTGTCTCTCAGGATCATTTTTGAACTGTCACAGCTTTTTAAAATTCTGAGTACATCTGAAAGATAAAGCGTTCTGCACGAGTATGGCTCTTTGATATAAAATGTATTCCATTTTGCGATGACTTTCACTTTTTCTGCTGGATTCAACGAAGGAAATTGTAGAGTCTTTCATCTCAATTATTTCAATTATCTTTTGGGATTTTGGGCTGAAAAATTGTATAAATTTTTCCGGTAATTAAGTTTAGTTAATTAATTCCCTTATCTCTTACCTGTTTGGTGTGTTTGAGTTAATTTCACCGGGATAAATCTGAAGGAACGGACTTTGCGGTTGCAATTTCAAGGAAAGAATTCATTTAAACCCAAAAAACAACTTAGGGGATTTTTCCACTGGTTTCTCTTACTGGTATTCCAAGTACTGGTTTTTCTTGCCGATCCAGTAGGAACTGGTTATACCTATAGATTTTATCTAATGGCTTTCTTTCTGATTTATCTTTTGCGTTTACCTTTTTGATGTTTCAGCCTGATTTATTCGAGAGTACACTGCTAGCATTCTCACCATCGGAATAATAAGCCAACTTAGTTTTTTTTTTGGTATTTTATTGATGACGCATAAATTTTGTAAATTAAATATATTTCATCTATGAAGTATTAAGTTTCAACTCTGCATTTACTTGCATTTTTTTTTTAAGAAGCAAATTTTTTAATATTTTGACGTTGGAAATTGTGTGATTATTTATACTGAAGATTTTATTTAAAATATATCCAGCTTTGTGCTATTAACACAGCAATACAGTTTGATAGTCAATTTGAAATTTTTTTTTTTAATTAATAATGAGTTTTATTTGCTCCACGTGTTTACTTGAGTATTTTTTGGTACTTGCTTATCTATAGGAGTAAAGTCGAAAGTTATTTCCTAATGGTATCGTGGAAGGCTTCTGCATTCAGCTTAACTACAGATGCAATGGCGCCATGAATAACGCACCGCTACTCTCCGGTATAGAGGTTCTTGGGTTTAAACAGTATAAAATTGGAATTATTATCCAACGTTTTGCCTACGAATGCACGAGAAATCTTAAGATATCTTTACTCCACGAGATTAGAACACTTCAGTTTTGCTTTATTATTTAATAATATTATTTAATTCCCTCTCACTTAATTGTGAGATTTTCTCTCAGCATTTTAGCATTACTTTCTGTGCAAAACCTAGATGATAAAATGTGCCCACAGGAAATGTAGGTGGCAACTTAATCTTTTGTAAATTTTTTTTTTCAGGGCTGGATAACATTTACTTTCATTATAGAAGGCGCAACTTACTACAGTGTTTAATCAGTGTAAGATAGAAAAATATAGGTTAGGAACGATAGTAATTAAACTATTTAGTTGTTAGGATCCATACATTCTGGTAACTGACTTAGCTCAGAAAAATAACTAAAAAATTGACCTACATCAATACCTAGATATACTTATAGATCGTTTTCTGTTGTCGCTTTTTCATTACCATACGAGAGTTTCGTTCACATTTCGAGCATAACAAACAAGAACAAATGTTTATCATTAAAAGTGGTTTTATTGTTTTTCAAAATATTATCCGCCATGATCAATACGCTTTTGCAGTCGTTTGAACCAATTCGATAAACATGCAACTGTGAAGATGATATTCGCAAAATATGCTTTTTGAACGAAACAGCCGCATTTTCTGGTAGCAACGAGGCCCATACGAGGACGCAATAGCACTGTCATCATGTTTTAGACTCGAAGCTTATCGACTCTATGTAATGGCCTGATAAGTTCTATACCTAGCTATCGTCATTTTTCGGACCCCGACCATCTCCATTATCTTAGAGTTCTTCGCATTTGTTTACACGATAGTAATGTTTGTCAACTATCTTATGTCTGCACAGCAGAGAATTTTCTATTTTATTTAGATACACAAGCACGAATACTTATCAAGTTTTTTATATATTTGTTGGATCAAAAAACACGCAGCAGCTCTCAGGGAGAGATTGTTGGTGCAACACCTTGCAATATATATATATATATATATATATATATATATATATATATATATATATATATATATATATATATATATATATATATATATATATTAATAGTTTTAAAGTGTGTTACTTTAATGCATAGTATTTAACGTGAAAATGGATATAGTCAGCGATTTGTTGCGCGACGACTGGATATTTCACGTGCACGATTCAAAAGGTGTGCGAACGTTATGCAGAGACTGGATCCTTTCATTGGCGCGTCAGAACAAGCAAAAGCGACGTACAACGGAACTTGATTATCGCATTATTATATCCAAGTCATTAAGGAATCGTCGACTCAATGCAGTTCAAGTGCAATAAAAGCTGCGTGAGGTCCGAGGAGTAAATATTATTCAGTGGACAGTAAGACAAAGACTGCAAGAAAGAAACTTAACCCCTAAATGTCCCGCAACTGGTCCAAAACTTACTTCAGCCTACCGTCAAGCACGTCTGCATTTCGCACGGGATCATGTGCATTGGACAATGGAACAGTAGGGATTTGTTCTGTTCTCCTATTAAACCAGGATACGTCTCTATGGAAGCGATCGAAGAAAAAAAGTTTACCGGAGACCAGGAGAGTGATTTGCAGAGTGCTGCATTGCAGAAGAGATTAGCTAAGGCGGCTATTTGCGCATGATCTGGGGAGTAATTTCTATGACAGGACGAGCTGACATTGTTTTCATCGCTAGGCCTACTCATGGTCGAAAGAGAGAAGGATTAACAGGCGTTCGGTATATTGAAGATATTCTAAAAGTACATGTGGCACCCTTATATCGATATATATTGGCGACAATTTTACTTTATGCATAACATGCAAGGCCGCATACTATTATAATTGTCCAGGACTACATTAGAGAAGTCGATCTTTGGGTTAGGAAGTGGCCAGCGCAAAGTCCCGATCTAAATCCGATTGAACATTTGTGAGCTGAAACGAAGAATCCGAACTGGGATTCGTACCCCAACGTCAATCCCAGAGATTATTATTGTAAAAAAAAACATATCGAACCTGATAAAATCTATGCCTAATCGTATGCTAGCTGCAATTCGAGCAAGAGGAGGTCAGAGATTAAGTTGATTGTTAAGGTATCTTTTTTTGTAGTATTTAAATGATAATTTATTTCATTCACTTCATTTTATAATTTTTAGCCTAGCATTAAAGTGATTTCAGTAAATTCATACCACATCATGAGTTGGCAAATCGATATACGTATATCGACTGATACCAATTTTCATCCTTTCAGCTGATATAACCGATATATCAGTCTAAGCATACGTCGATCACTATTAATCAGTCCTCCTTTTGTATTTTTGATTTAGAGAGATTTTTAAAAACCGGTTCTTATTGTACATTACCAGGCTGAGTGCTATGCCTTAAATTTCAAGTTTGTAGCCATACTGCTGTAAAATAGCAATATAATTTCAGGATCTTCTAAATCGCAGATTACGGCAAGAGCTCGAAATCTGTGAAACGGCTTTGGTCAAGTAATAACATTCATTTCGATTGAAAGCCTTTTTATTATTATAATATACAGGGTGTTCGGAAAATACGTTTACAAGGTTTGATGGTAGACCCTTGACGTGAAAATAGGTCAATTAGTTATATCCGATAGTACTTCACTTAGGCGGTAGAAGACGTCAAAGTTTTAAGAAAATATTGTTTTTTCTCAAATTTCTTGAAAACATGCTAACTGAATTTAATGGCTTTCAATGTGTTTTAACACTATAACATTATATTTTCTAGTCGTTTAGAGATCATAATGTGTTAAAAATGATGTCACTTATAAACATCACTTCTGATTTTTTATGTGATGAACATTATGGCAATATTTCTATCGCATGCATTTGGGTGCTTTTTTACCTCCTGAAAAATCTTCTTTGAATGAGCGGTTCCGCCAGGAAAGAATATTTTCAAATACATGCATTCACCTATTAACCGTAAAAATTACCTGTAGCAATAATTTTTCGAGTCACTTTATTACTATGGCCTTTAATAATTTGACTATTGACAAATTGTCATAGGAGTCTAGCTAAACATTTTAAATTTCTAAGTCTATTCTGCTATTAAATATGGACAACTATACGCACTTCGAGAAGGCTGGCATGCTCTTGGTGTATGGGTTTTGTGAAGGATTACATGAAGAATTTTTCTGACCGCCGAATACTAAATTATCAAACATTTGTCAATATTGAGTGTTATATAGCACTTCAAACAACTAAGAAAAAGAGAAAGTTTTGAAAAGAGATAAAGAAAAATCAAGTGATAGTACTCGCAGCTTGGCACGTGAGTGGGATATCCCTAAAACAATTGTGAATGATATTTTAAAAGAAGAGTCGTTACATACATATCACGTTGAAAATTTTCAGGTATTTTACTGATAGATCCCCTCATTCACCTAACATTTTGCGAATTTATTCGAAACAAAATAATTAGTGATCCAAATTTTGTCAGAAATATTTTGTTTATTGACGAGACTGCTTTACAAGATCTGGAGTCATCAACCTGTACAACAAATATGTTTATAGGGATAAAAATTCATATGGTATTAAAGTTGTACGCCATCAGTATAATTTTAAAATAAATGTTTAAGCAGGTATTATTGATCGCTTGGTCCTGTTGTGTTTCCAGACAAGGTGAACGGAAATAAAAACATGTAACTAGTTCTTCTGGAAAATCTGTCTATTTCACTTCGGCGAGAACTATGCTATATGCATAATGGTGTTTAACTCCATCTTCATGTTGTTTTTCGGTGGATTGAAACGACTGGCTACCAAGTTCTCCAGAGTTAAATACGTGTGACTTCTTTGGCGCTTTTGAAACAGAAACATACATGACCAGTGAACACACGCGAAGAATTATTGATGTGCATTTTAAACGCTAGTAATTTTTTCAATAATCCAGATATATTAAACAAAGTCCACGTCCAAGATTTATTTATATTTATTTAACTTCGAAGAACTATTTAAACGTGAATAATGTCCAATTTGATATTTTAAAATTAAACTTAAATTTAATATTTAAAAAACACTATAGTACATGAATAAATGCAAGTGAAATAAATTAATTCTATAAAAATTTGATTTTTCGATATTCTTTAATTCTGGTTTATTACATATTATACATGCTTGTGATGGGATTGTTATAAATAAATCAATTTCGCAAGTCCTGCATTGCAGATTTTTTTCACAGCATTTAAAGGACCGTTTATATTTACAAAGTTGTGTTTCCAATTGGACAATATAGAGCATGTACACATATTTATCGTGTAAGGTAATTAGGTGTCAATATTTTATTTGATTTATTTTTGCCACTTTCACTAAACCCCCTTATCTGGACCCGTTTGGAACACGATTATCTTCTATCCCGTCATCATCTTCATCTTCATCGTCATTTTCGAAGTTATTTCAATTTATCAATTCTTATTAGAGAATCCTGTCTTGCTTGAAAGTTTGCCCTTCCAGTCAAGTCAAAATGAGTAATTTCATGTTTATACACTCACTGGAACATTTCATCGCAAGCGAAATCTAAGTATACTTGTTGAGTCATTTCGAAGACTATCCGATGAGCTGAATGTAGGAAATATGATTAACTTTTTTAAAGTATTTTTTACTACAACATTTTTTTATATGTAATGGTGGACCGTCTATGTATTTTTGATATATTGGGTAATGTTTAAAACAATGCAAATTTAGCTGCAATTCCTCGTCACTTCGATAATTTTTCGATAATCTATGCCAAATTTGTTGTAAACTGAGTGAATCAACGAATGTTCTCAAATAGTTGATGAGAAAGAAGACTAGAAGTCCCTCTCTTCAAAATCAGAACGACTTTTTTGGTTGTTTTGATATGAAATTATCCGTTGACCTACACATTTATTAATTTTTTATTTTTTCAGTTCATTGTTTGATATCACGACCGAATAATGTAGCTTACTCAAATTCAGTCACTTAAGTACAAATGCTGTGATGGAGAGGAAGAAGGCAAGAGGTGGAGCAAAAATAGGCGGAGTTTACATAACAAATCAATATAGGGGGCGAATTTGGATAGCCAATCCGAACCAACGTCATTATTGGCTGATCAATCAAAAAGTGGTGGAAGGGATTAAGTAGCAGCCCCCTATGTCCACTACTTACAAGTCAAATATATCCTTAACATAAAGCAATTTATTGCAGTTTTTTAAATTCCTTCGATTTCTTTGGTGTAGACCATACTTAGTCGAATCATAATTAAATATTTTCTTAGATCAACATGTGTGTAGTTTATTTTTATAGTAGAAATATAAAGCCAGCAAAATATTTATTCAATTTTCAATTTTCATTAGACACAGTGTAACGTATTTTCGTGTGATGGAAGTAATTTTCACATCCCAGGTAATGCTAGTAAAGATGGGACGAATTTCAGCGAGTTGAAATAACACGACATATAATCGAAATCAAGCAATTAACAAAATGACATTTTTCGGTCGGTGTTTTACAAAATTAGATGTTTAGAGTTAGTCGAGGGAGTTTGACAGGATAAAAATATAAACAGAAAATGAAAACTGAATCACAATGTGGGATATTTTGTCATGAGAGAAATAGATGAGAATCACGTCGTTGGGTTAAATCGACTATGTAGATATAGATATCGAAAATTTCAAAAAAAAACTATAGCTAATTCTATATGCCGCCACTGACCATGGCGAACAAGAAGGAGCCACTAACCTGGCTGGTTGTTCAACAAAATTAATGTTTTTTAAATCAAATTCATACAATGTATTTAATTACCCTTATTAATATACATACATATATCATGCTTAGTACGAGAAACCTGTCTTTTTGAGCCTTGAAAAACCTTCTAAGTCAAGGCTGTATCCTACAAATCAAATATCTAAAATCTAAATTCATTTCGAATGCATTTAAGATTTGAATATTAAAACCACCAAGTTTTCAAATTGAGACTGTGTAATAAAATACATCCTCTAATTTATGGTGGTGGAATTTAGTTTTTATATCTTCTCATAGTTCATAAATAGACGTACGGAGTCCTACTATTGGAGGAGCGTACTATGACAAAAAATATTTATCAATAAGAGTCTTAGAGCCAGTTTTTATCTAAAAAGATAAAGTAACTATATTTGTCATCGATTAAGAAAAGCTTTTGATAGTGTCCAGCATGGAACGCGTTTCGACATGTCAAGAACCTCGGGAATCGATTGAACTGCGTATAACAGAGAACTTGTATTGGAAGCAGAAAGCAACTCAAATATCTGGGATACTCATCACAGAACTAGACCCAAATAAAGAGATTACGTGCAGAGTCTCGTACAACATTTCTGAGAAATCATTCTTCTGTAATGAAAACTTAAACCTAAAACTGCATCAAAGAACCATCAAATGTTAAATTTGGTCTTGTATGGAGCTGAGACGTAGATCCTGAATGCTGATACGATCAACCGCCCAGAAGCACGCTCCGAATACCTATGACAGTTATGCAGATCAATGAAACAGTGTTAAATAGAGGAAGTGCCGTTCGTGAACTATTTAAAACTATTAAGATGGGAAAGGCATAATACCTAGGGCATGTTCTTAGAAAAGACCGATCCGTTACAAAATCCTTCAGCTTATAATGAAAGGTCAAATCGAGGGCCGCAGAGAAATTGGAAGGAAGTAGCTGTTATGGCTAAAGAAAATCCGCGATTGAATCGAAATAGACAGTGCAGAATAACTATATAGAAAACTGCGAACAACTCGCCAATGTAATTGCCAACGTTAGTAGATCTGATATACCACTGTAAGAAAGAGATATTTGTCATTTCATAAAATAATTTGAATATGAAATATGAGTATATAAAAAAATAATCAAACCGGACATAAATAAATTTGACTGCAATATTATTTTTCAAAACAAACTTTAGCAAAACCGCATATTCGTAGAAAGTTAGAAAGATAGAATGTCAATATTATACTAGCAGCTTGAGGCTTGAGGCTAAACATAATTATAAGATTTAATTTAATATTAATTATCTTAGAGTTAAAAAAACTGCAAACTTTCATGTTTTGTGGATATTGGTAATATCAACTACTAAGCGACACTAATGATCAGATAGAAATATTTTGAATTATATTGAATATATAAAACATTTTCGAATTTAATGAAATATTTAAATATGGAAATTTTATAATTATTTTGCAATATACAAAATAGAGCGCAAAAGTATGTCAAAAACATCTTTTTTAATAGTTTGGTGGCCTTCATAAATTTTGATTTTATAAAAAAAATATTAGAATAAATGTAACAAATTTCATTTCAAAGGTAATTCTCAAATTTCAAAATACATACTGAAGGTCTTAGAATTCCATCAAGCCAGAGAGAAAAAAAATGCCCTCCTATCCATAAAAAAATTAACTTGGTTGACCTATATAATATATATATATATATATATATATATATATATATATATATATATATATATATATATATATATATATATATATATATATTCCAAAATTAAATTCACCATGGAGACAGAACAGGAAAGAAAACTACCGTTTCTGGATATCCTACTGAAAAGAAAAGAGGATGGCTTGCTTTCGCACACTGTCTACAGAAAGCCCACTTACACCAACAGATACCTCGACGCCGATTCACAGCACCACCCCGCCCAATTATTTTCAGTAGTGAAGTCACTTGCATTTCGATCGCAGTTCCTTACAGATTCAGAAAATTATCACAAAGAGAACATACTGCAAGACGCCCTAACAAAGAACGGTTATAAAAAAGAACATATAGACAAGGCTCTAAAAAACAAACACTTGGCCCCAAAAAATCGCGAAAACCAAGAGAATAGCTCCAAAACTTTTGTTCCTTATGTGAAAGGCACCACAGACAAGATCGCAAGAATTCTCAGGAGACACAACATTGAAACCATTTTCACCACAGACCGTAAAGTAAAAGATCTCTTGAACCGTCATACAAACAAACAAATTTATATTTGAAATTATAATTTCAGTTTTATAAAAAAAAATTATTTTCTTCAAGTAATATTTAACTTTATTTTATTTGATATGAATTTCGAAATATTGTAGAAAGGGTGCTGTCTGGGAATGCCTATTATTTCCTCGAGAAATATTATGCTGATACACCCTGATTTGGGGTATTGAGTTTTTATTTAACTCTCGTCAACTAGTGTATTGAATCAACTTTGTTTTTATCTACTTTACACTTTTGTGCACTGTGCTTTGTCAACAAGAATTAGTTTCTGTCACACTAAGGCTTATTTGGAAGTTGGATTTCAATTCATTTATTTATTATCTAAGCACATATAGAGAGGTGAATTAATTAGACACTTTTTTGTCAATGTCAACGCAACAGACATTTTCATTCAAGACTTCAATCGCATATCGATAACATACATTTCAAATTACAGAATATTTTATTAGGTGTTCCAAGGTTAGCGTGGTCAATTTGTAATTTTATATTTTTTCGGCAAAACACAAATTATGTCCGTTTCTTTGACATTGACAGAAAAGTATCTATTGTCGAATTAATTCACTTGTTTAATCAAAAATAGAAAGCTGATTACGATACCTTATTTCAAGAATTTTATTCTTTGGTGAAAATTAATTTTTAATTATTTTATTAATAAACTACCTATTTAGGTCATGTTTCTATTTTGGAACAACTTAGTTTAATACAATTTGTAAAAAATTACAAATATCAGTATTTTATTTAAGATTAGTTCTACACTTCGATCATACTCTAGATATAAACAACAATAGATTTGTCTGAAGGCTATTTATGGTCGGTGGGGGAGACGCTTTTTTGATGTTTGACAGACATAAACATATTTACATATCTTGTCTTTCAGTTTAATTGCTTGTCGTGAGTTTTTTCGGTGTTTTTAAGTGTTAGAAATTACTATAAATGCAAAATTTACAATTAATATTAACAAAAAGAGGATTTAAAAACTTATTTTTATCGGTAAATATTGTTAGATTGTTTACATATTGAAAATAACAATAATAAAAATTTATGCAACCATATATTCATACTTTGTTTTCAGAATTGACGTACCCAGGGGTATGTTCGAAGGACGTACCGATGATACTCGTTTAAATAATACAATTAGAAAAGGATAGCATAAAATCGGCATGTCTGTACCAAGAAATTAAATATCTACTGTTTATCAACATTTTTTGAAATATAAATAAAAATATTATTACGTTATTCAGCGTTCAAACAACCGGGCCCTATTTCTGACGTTATGCTACTTCTACAGGGGTATGTTCGAAGGTTCTACATTTTAGAATATATTGATCACCCTGTAAATGTTTAATTATTAATTTTTTTATTTCTGTATTTATTATTTACATACATAACAAGCAACTGTTTAAATAGTACAGTGAACAGAAACACATCTAGTAACCCAATAGATCATCAAATAACAATAAAAATTTATCCAATATAAAAAATAATTTAGAGGTTTGAAGTAATAAAGCCCAGGTTTCCAAATATATCTTAAAGCCAATTAAAGTTATACATCTTCTTCATTCTGTACCTTCTATATGGTTTGAGAAACAGTACTAATAATTTACCAAATTTTGGTTTAACTAGTTAAATGGAAACTGAATTTATGAGGATAGTAAAAATGGTGTAAACTATATGTGCTAGCTATCTCTAAAAATTTGACAGCTTAATACCATTCGCTTAGAAAAAATGTTAAGGAAATATTTGCGAAAATTGGAAAAACCAGGGAAGTTACATGAAAAATTCAAACTTCAGTACACATAAGAAATATCAAATCAAAAGTTTCCAGAAGATTTTCCCCAAAACTTTGAAACCAGATTTGACGAAATTAAAAGTGTTCATGATAATACCTATTGGTTCTTTTTTTTATTTAAATTATATACTTTTTCTCTGGCTTTACCAGAGCTTTTCATAAATTTCTTTATAATATATCTATAACAGAATTCAATATCAATAGATTAAAATCAAATTTATTGAATTATGCATGATTGTTCTTTAATTATTTAATTAATTCTGGTAAACTCTGTATTACGAAAAGTTTTCTGACGTTTAAAAATCCTGCCGCAAGCCTTTAGATTTAATTAAAAAGAGGAAAATTTTCTTTTAATTTTGACTCGTATATTTAAACAAGCTCGAAGAATTTTAACTTTTTGGATACGGTTAATTAATAACATAGAAACAAATTTTTGGGAATAACAGCTTTCCCCTTAATTCAATAAATAAATATTTTACCCAAAATCTTTACACCGCAAACGCTTCACATTTTATAAAGAGTAACTTTCTTAACGTTTTGACTGATTTATCTTTAAATTACTTTTGATGCTGTTGGGATTAAATTTTCTGGATAAGGCTAATCATCGCAGTAATCAAAGTTTGTTTTTGAAATTTTATAAAGAGTTGTAATTTTGTAAGGGGGCGCAAGCACTGGAAAAAACTTTTTCGTATTTTCTTCCCTAAAAAATGAATGATTTCTAAATTTAAAGTTAGAAACTTTTTGTTAGTTCGGTTTATTCTTAAATCAAACTTATCATAATTATCTTTACAATGGCGATACGAGCTCTTACGAAAACATTGTAATAATAATACTGGGTGTGGTAAAAATACATCATGTTTAGCATACCATTACTCTATTCTGAAAATAGATAGTTGGTTAATTATACTGAAGTCTCAAAATACCAAAATCTTAAGACTATGCATAAAAAAAGATTAAACAGATGCACGCAATTTGGCAGAACTTGAGATATTTTTATTTACTCTTCCCTACATAGAAATTATAGCTATTGTCATGAAGTTCCAGTTTTAAGTACATGAGCATGCTTATCGAGATTTAAATCATTTACTCTACATCAAAATATAATTCTTGCGTGAAAATAATACTTAAGATATTGGCCTTACCGTTTGATATACAGGGTGTCCGGATAAATGTGGGAAATCTCCCAGATACGAAAATAACACGTGAAAGGAATATTACAAGTTCATATAAACTTTTTTCCTATAGGCCTCCTCTTCGGAGATATGGGATTCCAAAGAGTTGCAATGGAATCAAATTTTTCACACATAATTATTGAACCACCAGGCATATTTAAACTTTTTTTAATATGAAGAAATTGTTGTGAATTACTCACAGTTGCAGGGACGGACTAGCTGTGACACTTATGACTCTATTTCTTTACGCCCTGTATGATAAAAACTTTGGACAACTTTTTAACATACTTTCAACTATTGACTAAAAATTACGTATTCTTCATTCATGTCGCTAAACCTAACCGTATTCGAAAACACGTCATTTTACTTACACTGTTAATCCCCTAACTTCAGTCGGGTTGAATATGAAAAACAGGAATTTTCCCCCGTCACCATAATTTCAATAAAAGTTAAAATAACGCTTAGTTAAAAACTTCGTAAGAGGGCTCAACATGGGCTCCGTGAAGTCTGATGACACTCGCGAGCACGACGAATTAAGGACTGCTGTACACGCCACATTAACTCAGCATTGTCCCTTATTTAACTAAAATGAAACGCGATTCTCAGTAAAATTTCCTCATTGCTATGGACTGAAGTGGAATACACCAAGGTTTTGAGGTATCCCCAATCCAACGGCGTTAGATTGAGAGATCGAGAAGACCAGGCCCCTGTCTATCCAATCCAATCAAAAAATTTGCCAATAGAACCTGCCTAGACATTAATTGATTGAAACTGATGTTGATAATAGGAAACAATTGTTGCATGAGGATTTGCATCAGCCCATACATGCTAGTTGTGTAAATTTATGATACTATTTTTGGTAAACCCTGCTTCATCCGTGAAGAGTATAGGCCTAACGAAGTTTACATGAGTTTGCAAATTGCATTCTACAGACAAAATCTTCGAGGATGAATTTTTGAACCTTATTCAAGTAATATGGATAAAACAGCTGTTTTCGAAAAACTTCATGTACTATTATTTTCGCTGCGCTAATAATTTTCGATTGCTCGTTGAAGTAGTGTCATCTACAATACTTAAATTATTTTCCTCTAATTGCGGCGTACGTACTGTTTTTTCCCGACTAGCATCAGTAAATCTTTTCCCAAAATTCTCTAAAATTATGATAAAATTTAATAATATTACCTTACTAAATGGAATCGCCTACCACTCTCCCTTAGACATTGGTCAACTCGTTGAAATGTTTTCTGATATCGTGATATAACTTCGTGGTTTCCAAAGCATTACAAGATGCAAGACCATACATAAGATGCATATCAATACTCAATAAACGTTTAATTATTTACACCACTAAATCCAAAAATCAGTTAATTAATATCCAAGTAAAGAATCAATGTGTCAACGGTGTGAAAATTGACAAGTTTTAAAATGCAGTATATTTATTTTTTCGAACTTCGCAACGTTTACAACAACAATACTTTATTTTTGGTGCCGATAAAATAAAACGCACATATTTTGGAAACCTAGGTCGAACTGCAATTCACAGAATTAGACTTTGTTAACTAAAGAGGTAAACTCTAATTTTGGATCGAATTTTTCTTACCATAGGGTTGAAGGTTGAACTTTTGATAGGAACAAAGATGTATCATTTATCGAAATACGCCAAAAAAATTATGTTTTTTCGAAAATAGTTATGACTAGCAACATGAATTAATTATTGGCCAATAGTCAAAGGTATGTAAAAAAGTTGTCCGGAGTTCTTATCCTACAGGGCGTAAAAAAATAGGATCATGAGTATCACAGAGTTTGTCCCTGCAGCTGTTAGTAATTCACTATATTTTCTGGGATAGTAATTTGAAGGGTCTTACCTGGTATACATCATATTAAAAAAAAAGATTAAATATACCTGGTGGTTCAGTAATTATGCGTAAAAAACTTGATTTCATTTCAGCTCTTTGAAAGCCCATATTTCCGAAGAGGAGGCCTATTCGAAAGAAGTTTATATAAATTTGTAGTATTCCTTTCACGCGTTTTTCCATATCTGAGAGATTTCCCATGTTTCCCGGACACCCAGTATAGTTTCACCGCGTTATATATCGGGAACAAGATTTTCCGCGTTTTCTATAGTATTCAACTATAAAAATATAGGCCTCAGTTCTGCGTGCGTTAGTCACTCATGCCACGATCGCCAGGAGCGTAGTAGAACCATGGTGGGGAGATAGACCAGCATAAATAGCTAAACTCACCATTATTTTGTGCAGAAGAGTAGTCTAATACAGGGTCTGGTCACTCCAGATGTGTGAGGGCGTTTTTAGCTTGCGAATATTTCGATAGATGGTGCTAGAATCCATAATTTACCGACTTGTTATTTTAAATGTTCTATCACTTTGTTCAATATGGCGATTTCGCCACATACAGAGAATTTTGTTTGATTTCTTAGAAAATTATATTATACTAAAAACTTTTTGGCATGCATCACATAATTTTTAGTCCAGTATGGGATGTTCAGAAAAATCAGAAAACTTATTTTGGAATATCAAAAAAAAATTAAACAGTTTAATTAAAGTTAATGGAAAGAGAATTTTTAATCTTTATTATGTAAGAAATAAAAATTAAAATTTGTTTTTTTTTGTTGAGTTATTTGCTCAAATCTGTAAAGAAAAGCTATAAAATATAAGCATTCTGTTTTCGTTTATCGTCAATATAATTGATAAACGAATAAAATTGACAAAGAAAATTATTCATGTCGAAAATTCTGGTTTAGGATTATAATTTTGAGAGTTTAATGTAAACCAATTGAGTCACCACAAAGCTACTAAAGTAAGAGAGCGTAACTTTACAATAGAAGAGAAACTATAGCTGTAGCTCTGCACAAACATTCTGGCAATAGCTATCATTTTATTGCAAAGGTTCCACTTAACATCAAAGACAACATTGATGAGATGCATCAGTTATTTATACCATCTTAAAGGAAAAGTACAAGAGCAACACATTTTAAAACGAAGGATCTGCACGCGGATGTTTGTTTGATGAATAATGCCTAGTACTCTTTATAACAAGCATGAAGACCAGGAAAATGGAGTAATATATATCGATATTCAAAAGTGTATGCAAGAAATGGAGGCTAACGTTTTGCTTCATACACATTTTGCAAAGGGTACAAAAAAAGTACCTGCAAATAATTTCAGATCTATTCAAATTTTCAGTAAAATTTGTATAATTGTTCATATTTTTTATAGTTTTCCCGGTTTTATGTAAAAATTTTAAAGAGTGTCAAGAAAATATATATTTTATGAAATTTGTGTATTTTATAATATTATCACAGAAATTTTCCTCTATATTTTATATAATACATGTAGATATAGTAAGAACTATAAATATGTTTGTAATGGGTGTTTTTTTTTTCCTTTAAAAGTTAGTAAATGTTTAAGTTCTAAACAAAATCTAATAAAAGATAAGAAAAAAAAACACCCAGCCAACATAGGCAACATTATGTTTATAACCAAATAAATTATTAAATGAGAATGTTTTTGTTATTTTTTGTTTATAGAGTGGACGACCGATTTTTATGACGTACAAGAGTAACTTTAACATAAATATTAAGTTAAAAAACTAAATTAAATATAAACACAAAAGGATGTCTTAATAAAAACTTTTTATATTTGTATCCGAGGAGGCCAAAACAGCTGATCTTTACTCATTTCTCTTTATGTATTTCATAGAATTTTTACATTACCTCATAAATGTGGATCAATTATATTTTTCCCCACGCAGCTGCGAATAAGCGAACATTTTGCCAGAGGGCTCAGAACGCGATAACTAAAATTAGTACTGAATTCTTATCTATCCATACATCATTTATTCTATAGTTCGGTAGCTTAAAATTGAATGGACTAACCTGAGAGCACCTACCGGACCGCGTCTGGTGTAATGAATGGGGCATGTTTCTAGGTATATGCTACTTTATTATGTCCTCACTAGTCTGTTGACGACCCTCTGAGTATAAACAGACTATCTTCCGAAGGATACTTTGGAGGTTCTGACTAGCAAAGGTAATGTCATTCCTTTTCTTCTATTCTACCTTACTGATCAACAATGCCATGGAACCATGAAGCCCGTATAATGTTTTAACGTTTCTTTTCATGCTACGGCTGATAGTATCACAGACTACTAAAGAGTGTAAAATGTAGTTATTTCCTTCCTTTCCTAATGTCCTGCCTCCACTGCTACTCACAGACATGTAAAACCGGAATTTGTTGTTAAGTTCCATAGTGCCAAGAACATGTTTATCGCTATCATTGCCGTTAATAAGAACATAATAACTGCGCACCGTCTCGTGTAAAAATATAGACGTAGTCACTGACCGATGCATGGGTTTGCCGTCGCCGTATATATTGTACCGTGCTATATTGCCGTATTACTCCGCGCCGTCTAAGCATTTTTCCCATTCAAGCTGCAAGTCTGCTCTCTAGCATGTAAATACAGAAGGTTGCAACTGAAACTATTAACCGATCAGGGGCGGATCCAGCCTCTCTCTTTGGGGGAGGAGGAGAGCGGTAATATCACAAAAGTACAGTATGGCAAGCGAAAGTTAGTTGTCGACGGGAGACACCAGCAGCATTCCCATTTCTAGTGTAAAAGACAGAATCGGGTTTATTTTTCTGAATTTTAAACTCTTGGAGAGGAGCAGCATATACATCCCTAGTACAAAAGGCAGAATCGGGTCTATTTTCCTGAATTTAACGCTCATAGCCAGCAGCATACACATTCCTAATATAAAAGGCAGAATCGGTTTTATTTTCCTAAACTCAAAGCAGTTGGGAAGGGAAGGGGCGATTGCAAGCATCCACATTCCTATACTCTATTCAAGAACTAGACAGAGTAATAAAACTGTTATCGAAACCTCCAACGTACCTGCTCCAGTGCCGCAGGTAACTGAGGACTGCCGTAAATCTAATTATATTTAAATATTATAGGCTTTTATAAATTTACTGCAACAATAAAATTTCTGACAGTTCAATTTAATTTCTGTCAGTGAGCAAAGTACACCTTACAGTGTGTTCTTAGTAATTTATCTTGTTTGTGATTGTTTTTATATATTATTTGAGATTAGTGAGATACCCAACTGATATGGCTTCCATATCTATATTTACTCCAAAATAGTTATACCTGGGCATTTTTCCTCAACGAAAAACTTATTACGACGAATGTTTATGATGCCTTAAGATATCAATATCTTGATACAATATTAAAAGCTTTATCAGGATGTGTTCCAACATGACTGGAGCTAGAAAATCTATTATGTACCGAATATTGAAGGAGAAAAAAACGACTGGAATTGTTAGTACTCCTAAGCTACATTCGATCACAGGCAAACGAAAAACCTCGTTGGAAGAAGAGATGAAAACTGCAGTAAAAGAAGTTGTACATACATTTTATTATGAGAAGCAGATCCCAACCGTTCATAAAATTCTAACTAAAATCAATGAAGATCGGGATTTGCCTGAAATTAAAAGAACTGAGCTCTGGAAATTACTCAGAGAACTTAATTTTTGCTGGGAAAATCCAGACAGGAAATCTGTTCTTATAGATCGTTGAAATTACAAAATTAGTAATTTAACTGAACTTTTGAAGGATTTTTTTGAATAAAATTACTGCAGGATATTGGAAATAATCCATATAAGAAAAGAATAAAAGAAAATTTGGAAACTCGATCTCATGATCGGTGAGATAAAGGAACCAATTATAATTAATTTGAACAAAGATAGCTTCACTGACTTTGATTACGATTTAAGAAATAAAAAAACTGAAACGTCAAATATCCTAAAAATGTATTTAATTAATAATAAAATGACCGATAGCCCCAAAAAATTCTAATATTATATGGACGAATTTATTTTTTTTATATATGTTTCAGTTCTTGTATTTTTGACAATGGGTATTTTGTATGTATTTAAATTATAACTTAGAATTTTTTGAAAGAAAAAGGATACGTTTTAGTCTGAATGTGCCCAAAACGGTTTCAATGCAAAAATTAAAAATAATAAAAATACAGTTGTGATTTGTGTTAAATATGTTAAAATTATCTATATTTTCTAATGTATGCGAATTATTAAGAAATCATAAGAAATAAAATAATACTATAAAAATTTTTCATTTTAAGTTTATTACAGGAATAATATTTTATGCCATAAATACTTAGTGATAAAATAAACCTCCTTCCGATGCCTATGACAAGAATTAAAATCCTTTTTAACACTTCACATATCCAAATATCTATTGTTATCCAACCCAAATAGTCCATTATTATGGACTGATGTTTTTGATTATAAAATTTTTAATCCATTTCTAAAAAACATATATCTGTCTAACAGATTTTGCCAAAGACACTGGACTAAAAACACAGGTAGTTTGCGAAGAAAAAGAGGTCAAAAAATGATTTATTACTCGCTTTAGTTTTTGAATAAAATATAGTATAAGAGGCAAAATCAAGTCTAGTTTCCTCAATTCAAAGCTATTAGGGGGAGGGGATCGCCCCCCTCCCTTGGATCCGCACCTGTAACCAATTGATAATTAAAGTTGAATCTCTGAATATTCTGGCCGATGTATAGTGCAACAGTGGAATATCTATCTTTAAGACTAAAAAATTAGTTCGAATATATTGAAAACAGCACTCTCAAATCGTTGCCTTCTTAACAGTTCTCATTTATCTTACTATAGTATTTTATTTAATAAAATTTTAAACTAGTAAATCAATATCTGTCTTCAAAATTAAATTGTGGGACCTTAAACAAGATACGAATCTTTACTTTCATACTTTTCAAAGAGGATTCAAGTCAGTTAATTTATGGACAAATGGCTGGATTTTAAAAAAGCTTAAGCTGAGAAGAAAATAAAAAATATTTCATAAAAAAAGTAGGATGATAAATAAATCTCGATGATATATGTCAGATACGTCAAAGAAAAAGTGAAATGGGTCATTGAGTTTTTTTGTACAGATAAATTTATCCCCAAATAATAAAACTCAATAAAATTTTTATTTTGGGAGAAATAAGTGTTATTTATGAATTTATTGATTTCCCTAAAATTAGGAATATGTTGCTTTCTTCAAATAAAATTGTGTTCGATTGTTTTGCAAATAAATGGAATAACAGGGTTCTTACTGTTACAAGCTTAACTGGGACTGGTAACAGAGAGATAGTTTTCTTATAAAATACTTCATCTATACAAGGTAACTTATAAGTTTGTTTAAGTTCATTTTCAAATTCAGTTTTGAAAGATTACATACACTTATTATAATTTAGTTTGTTTCTTCTCATTAAGAATAGCTTTATAGTTAGTTTAGGGTAAAAATTTCCTATTGAAGATAATCCTTGTCCGGTTTTATGCCGATTTTTCTACTCTTTAATGACCCTTCATTTCATGATTTTTGTGCCGCTTACCTTCCTACCCCAAGAATAACAGGTGATGACGCTTTTAGATAGTTCTTTGGAAATTTTATTAAAGGCTATGTCTGATGATCTGCTTTAAGCACGTCTTTTTTATTTTACGTCATTCCACAGTGCTCATTTTTGAAAAATACGAGATACTGTATTGCTGTTAAAATCACATAATTTAGTTTTCTTTATATCTATATTACCTTTTGACATAGTACACTGCCCTTTGAGATAGGATAGTAGCCCCCACAAAAACAATAGACTTCGTGAAAAGTCCAAATATTTCCGATTTATGTGAGATAAGGGTAAGGTACAGTTGATCCAGTGGGAGAATACCCATGCGTAATCAACCTACGGACATATCTAAAACAGGCTTGTTTATCTTAATATAATATATAATAAACTTCTCTTGGTCTGTTCGGTGGTGAGAAGCAATATCCCGTTCCTTCAGCTGTAGCTGCGTTGAATCGTCTGCCTCGCATATTGCTCGATGTAGTGTGGAAGAGTCCGCTAACCTATGGAAATAAGAACGTAAGTTTATTATTTGTTGTTTAATTATTATTATATAATTTATTACCGGTAAGTATTATTTTTATTAATTAACCTGAATTAAGCCTTGTCGTATTAATATTTCTGACCTTCAAATCTGTCGTGGATATTTAAATGCCAGACAAACGTATATAATTTTACAATGTTTTTTGCACCACTTTATGCAGTTGTAATAATTAGGCATTAAAATTTATAATAAAGCCCTGAGATTCGATTTGTCATTTTAGATAATGCGCAATAAACTTCTTCATAGCAAGCACAACAGCTTGTGCCTAATTTGTGTGAGTATTTCGTGTTGAAGAAGGTGGTCCTGTGGAATTACTATTACGAGAGGAAAAAAAGACTAATTTTAGTTTGAAGTAAATACTGCACTTACAATTTCAAGGAAATTCTTATATGCCACATTATAAAGAAAAGAAAACGATCCAATTATTTCCTCTTCTGGAAAAAAATAGACCTAGTCGAAAAGAAAAAAAACTACGGATGTTTCCGAAAAATCCAAAAGGGAAGTTCGCAATACTTAGACCATCCTCAGGGTTCAGATCCTAGAAACAAGAGAATATGGTCAGTAAATAAGCTTTCTCAGTACTCACCAACCATACTTACTCGTCAAAGGGCACACCTCAACCTTGCTATTTGGAAAACAGTCTCCAACATCAGCTCAGCCTATACACAGTACAAGTATACAATTAAAACGAACAATCACAATTAAGATGAGATTCCCGATTGCGTACCGCGTGTTGCCAAGTAATTAAGCAGCATTTTTTATAAAGTTTATAGGAATTTAGATGTATTTTTCTTCATTCTTTTAATGTTTATCGTAATATATTTAGTATTTTTATTTTAAGTTTAATGCATTTACTATTCCTAGATAATGTATTTGTGCCAAAAATTTTATTATTTTTATCGAAATCTTGCGTTTAACAGGTATATGGTAAGTAATTTATCAATGAATGACGATATGCTGTGAACTAATACCCTCACGTCTCCCTCACCCACAAGCTTGTTCGAGTGAGACAAAATTCTATTTTTGGGTCTACATGTCATTGAATAATACTAATTTTATTTCTTTTTTTTCTCATAAAAGTTGTTATATGCATAGGTAAAAATCGGCCATGCTGGTTTCAATTTAAAGCCAAATAAATATTTTACAGACAGATTCTATTAGATACATAGTGTTTTGTTTTAAAAAATGCCGTAAAATGAAGTTGAAAATATCAGTAATTAAATAACAATTCTAGAGACTCTGTTAAAAAGACTGAGACAAAATGATCGTAACTAAATTTTTTCGAGAAAAGTAAAGAATAATGGTGTACATAATACAATTTTAAATGAAATATTGATTTCGACAATAAAAATATTCAAAAATTTAATAATTTGGCAAAGTGGAATTTTAAAGCCAAAATAGTTTATGGTTAAAGAGGGAATTGAATAAGACTACGATAACATTTCTTAACAATAACCAAATTTCCGTGATCGATTCTAAAATTATTTAGCCTTTTACCCCCTAATTCACTAGCATGGTTTAACTTTAAAACCGATCTAGATTAACAGTGGAGAATTTAAATTGACAAGGGTAACAATAAGTCAAGCAAGTTTTGAACCTTTAAAATACAATTAAAACAATATCATAAGAAAAACAAAACTGGTCATCTAGAAAATCTAATTTCCAAGACAACTAGATCGGGTCTAAGTCGTAGACCTTCTTAGTGAATCCGGCTATTAATGTTTATTGAAATTTTTGGTTCCATTATAACAAGAAATACATTCATTCAGTTGATAACTTCTGTAATTTCTCATTTTTAATACTTAGATAGATCTAAAAAATCTCTGTTACTGTGCTTTATCGATTATTTTTATTATTATTTTGTATGTTTTTTTCCTGAATAATTAAAAATGTACAAATATTAAGCTTTTATTGAAAAAAAAATATTGAAGTAAAAGTAGAAGCATTTTTTTATACATGGTACGCCCGAAGTCTCCACCTATTAGTCATTTCCCTAAATTTTGAATCGATGTTTTATTTCTCATCAAGTAGTGAATATATTTAGTAAATACAGGGTGTCTCAAAAGAAAGTACACTTTTGTTTTGCTTATTGCGTGAACGCAACTATTCCGAGCGGCGCGGGGGGTATGTCAATCGGTAGCCTGGCTCTTGGGAATTTAGTCGCTATGGAGCGTTTCTCGGGAGCGGACAGTGCTTTGTGCGTACGTGAGTTTTACAAAAACGGTAATTCGGCGACTGTAGCGCGTAGAAAATTCTGAAATTTTCGACATATTCGTCACTTAAATGATGCGCCAAGCGCTCGGCTTATTGGAAAATGGGTCCAGAAGTTTGAAGAGACCGGTTCAACACTAGATAAACAAAAATCCGGGCGTCCGCGGTCTTCGAGAACGATCGAAAACGTAGAGAGTGTTACTCAGTCTGTTCGTGACGACCCAAACGTTTCGATTCGTACGCGTGCTGTTGCTTTAAATGTGCATAGGTCATCATTATTCCGCATTTTACACAAAGATTGAAGTGCAAACAATCCAAAACACAAACATCAAAAACCTCTACATTCGCCGAAAGTGACTGTATGGTCTGCGATGTCGGCGCGAGGAATTATCGGCCCGTACTTTTTTGAAGATGAAAGGGAACGCACAGTAACAGTGACTTCAGAGCGGTATGTGGAGATGTTAGACGACTTCTTCGTGCCTGAACTGCAAAATTTTCCTGGCTATAACCAAAGAACATGGTTCCAGCAAGACGAAGCAACTTCACACACGTCCAACATGTCTCTGCCACGAGTGCGTGAAATTTTTCCTGGCAAATTGATCTCAAAGAAAGGTGACATAAGTTGGCCTCCACGCAGTCCTGATTTATCACCTATGGACTTTTTCCTATGGGGTTATGTCAAATCAAAAATTTATGCCAACAAACCGACAATTAAAAGAAAATATCCGCAACGAAATGGCAGACATCACGAAGAATACCTGCCGAGCCGTCATGGGCAATTTTAGTGCTCGATTAAATGAATGCCGTGAGCGCAACGGGTTACATTTGGACGATATCATTTTTAAAAAATAAATTCCCAAACAATGTATTTTAATATGTAATAAACATTTTTTCAATAAAGTCCTGACTTTTTTTTAAATCGATTTTTTAAATGTGAACTTTCTTTTGAGACACCCTGTATTATTATGACAAATTATTAAAATATTGTTTACCATTGAAAAAGTAGACAACCGGAAAACCTTTTTTTGACATATTTAGTTGTATTTATGAAAATCTATCCTACGATATTGCACTCGATGGTGTAAACGAAAGCAAATTATTTTCATTCGGACTTTTCATAAGGGGACCTTTTGTCTAATCTTGGCCCTGCGTTTGAGTTTGTTAAATGTATGTCCCTGTAAATCCTAAGCCAATAATAAATGTATTTTTAAATTTTATTGATGGATCGATGAGTAGATTCACTCTACAGGAACATTAAATACCTCCCATAGGACAAAATACTACATAACGGAGAATTGAAGTGAGCTACATAGAGAAATTATTTTTGTTACCAAAATATAATTTATTTAAGTAATGGTTTTTAAACATGTAAATTGACATTTTTTGACTGTTTCTTTGATAGACTCTAAAGTCATTTAACCTCAGGGAAAATTTTGCTCAACAGTTCATTTTTCCAAGAATACAGTTTATTGAGCTAAAAAATGTTAAAACCAACCCTGGCGTTGTCAAAACTCACTTTTTTATAAAATCGTATCAAATCACTGGTAAATAGCCAATTTACTTCAAACTTTTTTCCACGGCTCTTGAAAGATAATGAAGCCCGTTAAGGCTTTCTCAATTAAAATTCAAATATCTTGTGGTATTATATAAAGTTTTTACTCCGCGTCGGTTATTAATTAAAAGTATAAAGAACCCTTTCTTCGAAAACTGTTATATCGAAAATAACAATTATTAAGTATTGATTTATTCAATAAAAAATACTATTTTCAAATGAGGTCACTGATAACTGAGTTTTACGATTCAGCCAAGTTATAGAACTTATACCTTGTAAAATAAGGGGAAAGCAAGGCAATTTATTATAGGAAAATAGCTTTGAGTTGATGATTCAATTTAAAGTCTATACCTTATTGATCCGAGCTGTCCAATTTCGGACGATTGCTTCTTCACATAAATGTCACCCTTTTAATTATTTTTCAAATGAATATAGCGAAACCCTATGAATTTATTTATGTGTGTCTATACAGTAATGGACAAAATGTGTGAATAAAATAACAATATAAACTTAATTATGCTTTAAATGTTGTTCATATATATATACGGAACCTTATTTTTCCAAGCGACCAAATTGTCCAAAATTCAGTGCGACTGACAGCCTTCTACTAGAACTAAAATTTTAGCCTATGATTTCTATTTTTTTGTAGAGTGTTTATCTTCAAAAGCTTCATTGAAAATAGTCTCAGAATATAAACAACAGAAGTGATAATTTTTTTTTAATAAGAGTCTGCGAAAAGGTTTCATCAATTTTGAATTTTAAGGAAGTCACTAAAACTGATATCTACAAATATATAAAAGGCAAAAAATCTAAGGCTCAAGGTGTTGACTACGTACATAGTTTTTTTTTTTAAATTATGCTTTCCCTTCTTATTACCATACGTAACACATATAACAAATTTCTGTATTCGTCATTCTGAATATCCACAGTTATGGAAAAAAGCATTGGTAACACCGATTCCTAAAACTTCCTCTGCGCAGGAATTTAAGGATCTCCGACCTATTAGTATTCTACTTTGTGTGTCTAAAATCTTGGAAAAGGTCATAAACATTCAGTTGACTGAGCATGTTGAGTCCAATAATTTGTTACCTGAAACTCAATCAGGGTTCCGAGAACACCATGGATGCTCAACAGCATTAGCAAGGGTTATTGACGATATTTTTGGAGCTATTGATAAAGGTAAAATTACAATTTTGGCATTGTTAGATTTTTCAAAAGCCTTTGATACTCTAAATCACAAATTACTTCTGGCTATTCTTCATTATGTTGGTCTTTCTGAGAAGGCAGTTAAATTCTTTTTTAATTTTTTAAGCAACAGATATCAGTCAGTTCAGATTGGTAGAAGAGTGTCAGCTCCTGTAATGATTAACAGTGGCGTACCTCAGGGTTCGGCTTTGTCTCCGCTGTTGTATGCCAATCATAGTTCTTTCATTTTAGAGGCTTGACAAGTATGTTCTGCTCAGTGTTATGCAGATGACATGCAGGTCTATCTATCATTTGATAGTGCTGATGATGTGGAAGACTGTAAGGCTATAAGTAAAGAATTAAGTTTATTAAGCAAACAATCATTAGAACACTCTCTTATATTGAATCCTAAAAAATGCTGTATAATGGTCTTTGGCCGTAGGGTAGATGTAGAAAATTTCAAAGGTTTGATTAATGTAGAGATAGATAATACAGTGTTGCCGATAAAAGACAATGTACATAATTTTGGGGTTATTTTGACAGTTCTTTAATATTTAGTGCCCACGTATCTAATTGTATACAGAGGGCTTTTGTGAAATTAAAAATACTGTATCATAATTGCCATTTTTTTGTCACCACATGGGAAGACCCTATTGTGTGACTCATTGGTGCTCTTCGTGTTTAACCATGGGGACACTATTTATGGTAAATGTCTTACTGCTGTAAATAAAAATAGAATCCAACTTACGCAAAATTTTTGCTTGAGACTTAACCATGGAGTGAGAAAATACCAACATACTTCACATAAACTGACAGAGTTCGGCTGTTGTTCTTAATACGTTTACATATTTTTTGTGTTAAACTCTGTCAAGCGCTTTTTCACAGTCAACAAAACAAAGAAAGGCATAATTTTGTTCATCTCAGCAGTTCTGAATCAGAACCCGGATACCGAAAAAAACCTCTATCATTTCCATTCCAAATTGAGCAATTTTCAGGTTGGATTCACATTTTCTAAAAATTTTATTATGTAGTATTTTAAGTGCATGGCTCATTAAACTGATTAAGTGGTGCTTATTCTAGCATTTATTTTTTTAGGCAAGGGGATGAAAGTGGATTTCAGTCAGTCAAAAGGATATCCATCTGCATTATATATGTTATCAAAGATCATTTCCAACATAGAAAGATTCTCTTTATCAATCAATTTAATAACTTGTGCTGTCAGACCGTACGGCTCAATCGCTTTGTTATTTTTGGACTGATGTATTGCTTCATGCAGTACGGTTCTTACTACCAGAAAATTATTGTTAGGAATTGATTATTCAGGATGATATTATTTTCATCTAAATTACAGCTCGATGGGATTAAAATTGGTTAAGAAATATTGCACACAGTTTAGAAAAATATGTGTCTCTTTTTCGTGTATAAAATGTAAAATTTTGTGTTAACCTTGTTTCTACGATTTCTGCTCCACACAATAGTATTTCCAGGTCATACAAAAATGATCTCAGAGGCTTTTACTTATTTCATCATTTTCACCTCGGCCATCTATACTCGCTACTCGTCGGTTTCTTTGCAAAAATTGAAGCAGTTGAGTAGCAGTTTGATGTTTAAAAATATCAATTATTTTCATAACAGTTTGAGTTCATCATTGAAAGTACAAATAGCAATATCTGTATCAATTAAATTTTGCCTCCTTTTATGGTTTTTGTAGCTATTGATCACATAACTGCATTGAACCTTGCATTGCTGTTCTGCGTGTATCCCAGAGGTAATTGTTATACAATTCGTCATTGCTCAAATCTTCATAAACTGACTTCACGGCTTCACAAACTTCTTTATTCACGGGCTTCTTATGACTATAATTCGTTACAGTTCCTTGCGAGATGGTCGTGTAATACGTACACCATGAATCCTTGTCCATAGAGTATAAATCATGCTGCAGTTCTTTGTCGGTCGAAATTTCATGGTACAAGGTAGCCTATATTTCGTTCCTCATCTTTTCAATGGAGTTACAATTTTATTGAATTGCAGTTCTATAATACAAAGACAATTCGTCATTTAATTTGCCAGTTAGCTTGACTTTATCACCAAGAACTTTAGTATCCGTGTACCCATACGCTTTTGCATATAACCCATACATTATTTTTCTCGCAAAGTATCGCTATAAATACATTTATAGATGCCATTTAGCTATTACACCATGTTTGTATAATTTTTGTGATAGTAAACTATATATCATTTAAATCAAAAAACAGAAAATCGATTTTTTCAACTTTTTGAACTGTACCTCCCCATTAATACATAGCAATGGTAACCGGGAGATATGTGAAGCAGATAATTCAACATCGATAAGGTTGAGAGAATATGAATTAGCTTCGCATTACCAAAGAGACCAAGACAATCTTCAGACCTTGCAGCAGAAGCCCTTTCATGGATGATATTCAAATCATGTGAGTCTTTAGAAAATGCGTTAACGTCGAACTACTAGTTAAAGCCAAGGCAAATTTTTTCCCAAACTAAAAGCTTTTGATTAGCTTTTCAAGACCAGATAATTCTAATGAGAAATTATCTGCAATATATCATCCAATCATTCCTCAATCCAGAACGATCAATGGATGTCGAATATTAGAGATAGTCTATCATATAAAGCTAAAATACCAAGAATTTGCCAGTACAAGGAGGGAGATTCATATACCAAAATAATCCATTAGTAAAAAAATTGAAACTTTTGCAGAGGCAGAGAAAGTGCCATACTATAATTACTGTCCGAAGCTTACGCTGGAAAATAGCTAGTTTAAGCTGTACTAGGATCGAACTATTCTTGTTAACCATACAGTTGCTCATAACAGACCCGACCTTATTTTAGCAGATAAAATATCTAGTTGCAATTGTCATGGTTCAGATATCCGTTTAAGGTTACTATGGCTAATTCAGTTAATTTTACCTTATTTTTGCAAATACTCTCGTTAACGGCAAACGACATCATTTTTCTTAAGAATTTCTCATGGATTTTTTGAATAAAAGCATTTTAAAAAGTACAGTGTTAATTTTAGTTTTCAGGTTTGACCATTATTCAGGTATTGCACTACACTGTGATTAGTTTTTTTTTCTTAAATCGATGCTGAATTTATTGTTAGCTTTTTTTATTCAGACAGATCTAGTTTTTCTCTGCCTAGTACTCCTTGAGCGAAATTATATGTATTTTGAAATGCAGGAAATGTATTCCTTTATTCGAAACGTATTTCGTTAATTAAAAGTTAATTAAAAAATAACTGTCGAGATATTTATTTGATTTCCTTTTTTTTAAGCAGAAATGCTAATGATTACTGAATTTGCTTATGTAACAAATTTATTACAATCGACTGTTGTTACAGCGTAATGCGCAAACAGGGTCTTGGTTATAAATTGAGTCAACTCTTTACTGGTTTGAATCGGCTGAAGCAGCTGCAGACTTTCATCTCAATTTTTATTTGCCAATATTTTGGGATTCTAGGATGGAAAGTCTTTATTATCTGTGTTATTTTGTTGATTTTTTGGAGTAAACGTATCTTTTACCTGGTGGACGGTTATGTTTTTTTTTTTACCTGGATAAAACTGGAATCAGGGATATTGGGCAGTTTGCACATGTCAACGAAGCAATTTTTAGATCCCACCAATATCAGATAAGATTCATTAATTTACAGTTTATTAAAACAACCTTTAATAGATTTTTTGTAATTCAGTAATATTTAAGATAATAATTCATTCTTGCCACCGAGTCTATTGAATACCTAATTTGAATCTGTCTTCAGCATGCTGCTTAAAATTTTATTTAGACCTAAAGTGATCGCAGCGGATTACTATTAGGTTTGATATCGGGTTTTAAACTCGATTGTTGTTTGTTTTTATGAATATTGAGTTGTCCCCATTCTGGGCTTAAATGGGTGAAATAGAATAAAATAGCATCGTGATATGTCTGTTAACTTTCAATTTGACTCCAGTTTAACTTTTTTTTGGGTCGATTACAATGTTTGGGCATTAAAAACTCGCCAAATTAATAAAATTATAAATTGTAACGGCAGAAGTTCATTTAATTAATCTAGTTAAAATTTAATGCCAAAATGTATGTCCTGGCTTTTCACATAATATTGTGGTAATTATGATGATTATATTTTGCGTATATTTGTTCTATTGTTCTTGCAGTGAAGCAAAATTAAAATTGTATTTGTTTTGCCAGGTTTGGCTATTTTCTTTAAGAGTAATTGAGATTAATAAGCTAGATATGTGGCGTTATCATACAGTGGTCTCAATTTTCGAAATATTGTCCAGTTTACTTTATCAATATCTTCAGCTATATGTTGGTCAATTTAATTTAGTAATTAATTATTTTATGTGGTAACTCCTTTGTTTTATCCCATATTAACATAATTATTGGTGACTACCTGGAGTCAAGTTCTCTTTTACTGTATGTTTATAAATTTGTGTCTGGACTATTATCTATCCTGAGTTATCAGCTGAAGCAGTTAATTACTATAAATTAATTTTTTTGTAGTGCTTTTTAGCGCGATTTCACCTTAATGGTTATATTAGTACTGGTATTCACCTTACGGGTTAAATTTTTATTGGAGTCATCCCTACGAGGCATTTTATTGCTGGCTGTTATTACTGTTCGTGTTCTGCGAATACCTGTTAATGTTAAGATGGAACCTATACCGTTAAGCAGAAAAACCACTGGCAGCCTCATCATTTGAGAGGCAAACTTTAGTATTATTTTATTTTTTAGTAACGTATTTATTTTTTATTATTGTAAGGCGCTGCGCTATAATCCAGAGTACTATCTATGATCAAAAAATGAAAAATTTGTATTTTTCCAAGATTAATATGCTATTTTGCTTGTTAAATCCTATTCAATACAATTTATTCGTTGTGTTTAACAGAGAATATTTTTCTATAATAATACATCTAGCTTAGCCACGATACCACTTTTTAAATTTGTAATTAAAGATTTTTTTACTATTACTATCTTTACCGAGTTTTATTTGCACAACATGCTGCTTGCGTTTGTATATTTTTTTATTGTGCTTACTACCTTTTAGGGAAGAAACTCAAAAGCTAGTTCCTAACGACATTGAGGAAGATTTCTGCATTCACCCTAGCGTTAAATGCAATGGCTCCCTAAATAATATCCCCTTCCTCTCCGGTATAGCAGATAGATTGGCATTTTTACTTAATGGTACTGCTACTAGCGTTCAACAGTATTCTGAAATTTTTTTATATAAGGCCTCTTCTCATGTAATCGTGAGTTGTTGCGGTCTTAAATACCACAGTATAATGAGATCGACGAATACAGGGACCTTGAGGTACAAATAGGCAGACAGTGGAAAATGGGTGGCGTCTAGATGATTCTTAAAATTCCATCATAAACTGGTATAATACCAAAGAGTATTAGGCTTAATATGTATCGGGTCTTAAAGACCACCTTCATAAGACAATGCTATTTGTGACTGCTCGAACTGTACAGAGTTTTATGGGAAATGCAGTTGACCATAATGTCATGGAAAAGATCTTTCATTTTGATATTTGTGTATAATTTGGGATGAGTGAATGTTTCCTGAAAGGAGTGTAAAAGCCGTTTGGCTAAGTATATGGAATAATAATAATAAAATGTTTTTATACTAGGCGAAATTCAGTAAAACTGTTCTGCTCAACCGAGTACAATAATACTTTATACAATATACACGTAGTTCATATTATAAACATTAAAATTGAAAAATGGAACATAATATTACTAAATACATCTTCTATACAAATGCACTATAATTATATTGTGCTTCGCAATAAATTAAATTAAGATTAAATCAAACTAAGAACAATTTAAATTAAGAACTAACAGCCACTTTGGGAGTTAGAAATAAATGGGTTTAGAAATATTCCCTAAACAGCCTATTAAACTAAAAAATCATTTTATGATCTTTTAAAGCTGTAAATTAATTTTGACTAGGAATCGAATTTTAAACATCCACTACAATTTAGCTGTTTTAAAGACGTTCTCTGCCTAGGAACATCTAGCAAATAAACATTTTGAGTGTCTGTCGATTAACTTTTCTCTGAAATATAGACAAGAGTTTGTTTAAGGAATTTAATAAATCGATGACGCTCTGTGTAATTTCCGTCCCTTACGAATGTTAATTCACTTCAATTGTGCCCACTTAGGAGGAACATGTTTCTCTCTTCGGACATCATATATACATCTTATACAGAAGTTTTGAATTTTCCTCAACAATACAGCTTGAGCGAACATTTAGAAAATGAGCAAAGGCCACATCTGCATAATTGTCATGTTTCAACCCTATGGTTTCGCATGGCTTTCTCTTGAAACTCTCGCTCAGTATAAATTTGTACCCAAAAAGGTTCTTTATTGCTGTATATACTTTTTGAATTCTAAAACGTAAGTTTCTATCAATATATAGCCCAAGGTTCTTAACATTGTCCATAGCTTGAATTTATACCCCATCGATGGCAATATGTAACTCCAATCCTGATAATGCGTTACTAAAATTAAATACTGCTAACTTAGATGAGTTTAATTTAAGAATATACTGAATGGTATATGTACGAACTCTTTTTAGGGTATTGTATAGGAAAACAAAGACCTGCTCAATGTTTCCCTTGCTACAACTAATAAATCGAACAGTCTTCAACTCTATTCATTGCATACAGTAAGAGTCCTAGTATTGATCCCTGTTATAGATCTAGGCTGATAATAATTTAGTTCTACAAACTGACTACTATTCAATAAATAGTTGCGAACACCTTAAATTATTTCATCTAAAAGACAACAGTAATGAAGTTTCACGCGGAGTAATTAATATCTAGTAGTATCAGAGGCTTTGTCGAAGTTCAATACGATCAAAAATGTTAAATTAATCTGAACTATTTTAACACAAATTATCTCACGAGGATCTTACAGATATTACTGCCAAGAAACTAAAGGAGACGAAGGTCAGAATACTGTTCAATATTAGAGATTTTGGGTAAAGGTCGCACTATACACTTTTCCAGGTGTTGAGAAAATAAAAAGCTACAAGACAGGAATTTTGAATGTAAGTCATACAAGGAATTATAGAGTTACCACACATTCGTACCATTAACAAACTTATCCCACTTGTGCCTACGGCGTTGATATTATGGATGCTATGGCATATTCTATATCATCCATCTGGATAACTTCAATCTCGAATGCGCCATTGTTTTAAACGGTTTTATTATGCAAATAATAATTTACAATATCTCGATATATTTTCTATTAAGATTTCTTTCTGATAAATATGATTATTAAAAAAAAAATATGTTGCCAATTCTATGCAAATCAAAATTTTTCCTATAAATCCACTCTAATCTCTGTAAGTTTTAAACTGAATATCTAGCCTGAACATTTTTACTTTTAGCGGACAATACAAAAGCTGCTGCTCAAATGCCTCATGCAAAGAATATCGATGATCCGTAATTCGAGTGAAATTTTAATGGTTAAGATCAAAAATATATGGAAATTCAGAAAACAAATAAGTGTGTGTGATACATAAGATGGAGATTAACATTCCTAATAAAATTAAATTAGTTACCTTCGGAAACATCCTAGAAATTAAGATTTCTGTCATATCCAAAGTTTGCCGGATATTTTAATTTGGCGATCAAAAAATTGCCCCAATTTCCAATGAGGTGCCATCCAAGTTTATCTTTACCCAGAGCTGTTCAATAAATATTGGCGAATGTGAATGCTCCTCCAGTAACCCCGGTTGCAAAGATATTCTGATATAAAACCAACCTCCCCTTCTCTGTGACCATCAAGTTTATCATTCGAAAAAACAATAATTAGGAGGCTTTACAATTTGACCATGTTATGGTTAAAGGGAAGATATATATGTTTTCTTTTTTTAACGAACACAATTACATTTATAAACGATTAATGATATTATCCATTTGTTCTTTGTTAAAAATTTTAACTTGTCGTTCATTGTTTACGGACATGGATTTTACTCGTCTTAAACAGTAACAAAAACTGTGGTTTCTAAATTCACTTGTTTTTTTAAAGAGTTTACCAGTAGGTTTCGGAAATCTTCGTTTATATATATATACTTCTTTTCTCTCCTTATATGCCACAATGGATCGTTTTTAATTTTGTCCTCTGTTGTCTTGATTCTATAATATTTTTCTTATGGTTAGTACTTTTAAATTTCCAAAAATATGTTTGTACTGTGGCTAATTATGCGAGGCTCGCCAAGAAAGTTGCTGTGATACCATTTGCGGGACCAGAGCCTTTCTGTGAAGTCAGTAGTAGCGTAATTCTGGAAGAACTAAAGATAGAAGAAGAAAGCAGGACATCCAATTATTAGACGAAGCTGCAAGGAAGCTGAAAGATAGTTCGCTTTCAAAATAATTTGTTCTCATTTTAAGCAAATTTTGCGCTTTCTTATGTTTTCTCTTTTAATTTTTAATCTCTTTGAAGGGCTTCTGCAAATTATCTGTTAGGTTACTGTTAAAATTTATTGGATTTTTTATATTATCGAACTCCTTAGATAATATCTGAAAAATTTACCTTAGATGAATTTCACTTTGTTAATATAACTTCAAAATTACAATGTTTAAACTATAGCCAAACGACCCCTTTTTAATACTCTTTGGGCTATCAAGGACCTTATAGTTATCGTCAATGTTTTTAAATTGAGAGTCGTTCTCAGAACTTTGAGGGACCAGACACCTATTGAGCTTAGATTTTCTTACGTGATTCATATCCCTTACTATTCACCTTGCTGCATTCTCTATGGTACCAGCTCTCACATTAAACATGGCACTAGATGTTATTTGGTGTTTTTGTTAAATTTTTATCCAATATTTGTGCTTAACAAGGAGTGTCTTCGTTTTCTTGGTCATTTTGCAACAATCTGGCGGCACTGTTGGGTTTAACTTATCAAATGCTTGACCGTTAATTGAAACTTCGTGTTAACTTGTTTACCTTATTTTTGGTCATCAACAGATCTTATTTCGTATCTTAATTAATGAATAGATAATCTTTCCGATATGTTAATTAGGGCTGTAGCGAATTTTAACTAACACAACGGTATTGCTTTTAATATTCTTTACAGCCATTATTTTTATACATATTTCAATTATTGGAGACAAAAAATACGTCTTTTTACCTCGTATGAAATTATCAATTCTTATATTATTGTCATTACATAAAGCTGTGTAAAATCTCGGACTACACAATTTATTATACTGGAAAAAGTTGGTGCCAAACCTAAAGTTGCCTAAACTCACTTTTTCTGAAAAATGGATCAAATTACTGGTAAATAGCCTATTTACCCCAACCTTTTTTTTCTGTAGCTCTTGAAAGATAATGAAGCTCGTTAAGGCTTTCTCAATTAAAATTCAAATAGCTTGTGGTATTATACAAAGTTTTTACCGCACGTCGGTTATTAATTAAAATTATAAAGAACCCTTTCTTCCTCCCTAAACTGTTATACCGAAAATAATAATTATTAAGTATTGATTTATTCGAGAAAAATAAGCTATTTTATAATGAGAATATTGATAAGTGAGTTTTACAGTTCAGCAAAGTTATAAATTTTATATTCTGTGAAATAAAGGGAGAGCAAGGCAATTTATTACAGTAAAAGAGTTTCGCATTGATGATTCAATTTAAAGTCTGTACTTTATTGATCCCAGCTCTTTATTTTCAGACGACTGCTCCATCACATAAACGTCACCTTTTAATCATTTTTTGAATAGATACTGAAAAATTTTATTACAGAGATAGTAAATATTTAAATTTACAATTTCTTAAATTAAATTTTTCTTTTTTAGGTTTCGGTGATAATATTACTTTATAAAGAATTAATACATCTTTTTATTATTACGATTTGGTTTATTTTCCTATTTAAACTATTTTAGAGAATTAAATTGTAAACAGGAACAGAAATTTGTATATAAAGTTTAAAAAAATTCTTACCGACAAAATATAAATTCTTACTCCCGTTGACAATTTAATTTTGTGGAGATGGTTTAAATGATTAAATAAACTGAAATATAGGAACTAACATATGTATTAATTCCATATTAAGTAATAATACTACCGAAACACGAAAGAGAAAAATCTAGTTAATAACTGCATGGTCAATAAAAAGACATACATTAACACATGTATTAATTCCATATTAAGTAATAATACTACCGAAACACGAAAGAGAAAAATCTAGTTAATAACTGCACGGTCAATAAAAAGACATACATTTATTTAAAATACAAATCTCTAAATTTTTTTTTTAAATGCAGTTAATTAATTAAAAATTATTTTTCTTGTTATCTTCCTACTATATTGTTTTGAATTACAAATTCTAGACATAATCTATTTAAAATATTATACTCAACGGTGTTTAAGTTATTGGTACCAGAAATTTAGATATTTACGAAAATTGTGTGTTTGAAAAGATACATCTTCATACCACATAGTTTCTACTTAAAAATCTCCGTAATATTAAAACTTAAGAAAAAATCAATTCAATTTCATTGACCTTAAAAACTAAAGTTTTAGTTATAATGTGAGTTGGCATTTTCATATAGAAAATAGACAGAGAAATAACACTATCAAAAATACGGGTCTAATGTTTTCTATGCATAATTTAAATTAACGTTTTAATATTACTCTTACCTCTTAACCTTTGGAGTTAACTTGCGGCACGCACATACTAAAGTAAGTGTACTGATCGTCGAATAAACAGAAAATGTCTGGACCATGCTATGCGCCATTTTGGGGAAAGTGTGTGTTATAATAACATTGAATACGCTATCGCCACTGAAAAATTATACCAACTAAATGTAATCGTTTACCTCCAACTAGGTTTGAAGCAATTTGCATACCGAATTTTCATCGATTTAAGTAGCTGAACGAAACGAATGGTAGAAAGAGATAAAATGACAATATTACTCCAACCCAACTGATCCAATTCGTGTCAGTTGATTGTAATCTGTGGATGTCTGCGATACTATTGGTCGGTCGTAAAAATTAATTAAAAATTTTTAGTATATTTTTAGTTGTTAAACATAACTAGTCATTAAAAAAAGCAATATGTTGATGAACCGCTTCTTCAAAACGTTTTATTTTTTGAAAAAATAGTTGAAATGTTAATAAGGTGGTACCCCGTCTTTTTTTCTAATTTTTAATTAAAATATCCTTAGAAATTTGAATGTCTCGCAAATTTCAAGTAAATTTGAGATTATAGACATACAAAATTATTATACCAAATTCTGTTCATATCTCAATAGTATGAGCGTGCTGTTTAGAAATTGTTTTCCTATGACTAGTTCTAACTATGGATTTAACATAAATACTTGTGTCCATATGTCCATAACAGCCGAATATCTTAGTTTTAAACAGTTGAGTGTCACATAATTGTGTTCATCAACACAACTTATAAAAAATTTGAGAAATAACAATTTGTAACATATTTGAAACTTTTATTTCAATAAGTAACGTTAAATTTGATATTCAAACAATGTTAAATGCAATATACTTCTTTACGCACACTATACTACACTACAATTAAATAAATATTATTATGATTATAATTTATTAGGATATATAAATTTGAGCCCTATAGGCGAAGAAACGAGGTCCTTCAGAATAAAAACCTTATTTATAATACATTTGATCTTCAAGTCCCTACAAATCTTTACAAAATAATAAAAAAGGTATATTAAAGGTTGAATTTGAGATCTGCCAGTATCATTAATGGAGGTCTTCTGGCTGGTCTATAATTTCGATCGCTGGTCGTACACAGTTCCTCTATCACTGGTCAAGCTTCAGGTTTTCTTTCAAATTTACTTGTCAGGACAGGAAGTCTTGCAGTAAGAGACTAGATATTTAGTGAATTCATACAAAAATCGATTGGACGGTTTATGTATTGGATTGCTAGAATGATGGATTTTAGTCATACTATATAGAGCTGCAATTTCAACCATTTTAAGGTCTATCAGTACTGACTTCCTGCAATTACTGTATGTAGGGGGCATGTATTCCAATTAAAGTCAGTATATTGCTGGGTATATATGAGTTGTTTTTCTTGATAGTCCTTTTTCATTTTATATTAGACTCCTAAGGTATTTAGCTCTTTGTATACATTTTTGTCTAACAGTTCTAAAGTGCCAATTTAAGATAATTTTGTGGTTTGTAATTACACTCAAATATTTGATGTCTTGGTACATTTTACTTGATTGTTAAGTCATATAATATAAACACTATTTTTTTGGCTTTTGACCGTTAATTTGACGTGCCGAAACGTCACTTTCCCCCATATGGCGCCGAGCATACTTCGCACATTTTTCGATTCACAGTTCCATTACAATCTGTCATCCATTTTATTTTAGGAAATCCGTGACTTTTGGTCTCTTGCACCACATGACTTGATGTATGCTGATATTTCTTGAACACATTCGGGATGGAACTTGCGGTTTCGAGTAGCTTTTTGTATTGATTTACTCTCTTTAGTATTCTAATAACAGTTGTCTGATATACTTCTTTTCTATGTACATTTAATTTGCGGTCTGTAAATCTGCAAGTTACCTGACCGCGCCTCGTCTATTAGTCTATTAGATACCTCCGACTGAAATGTATTTAATAATGTTAATTTTATTACGTTAAGAGACATAATCGTATCTTCCAAAAATAGCTTAAATGTTCGTATTAAATGAAACAAAAGCCATTTTGATCATTTAATTAATATATAATTTGAACTGTTTCGTACGATAACCTAAACATTTAATTAAGTAATTTGAACTTTATTATACGATTTGTAATAATTATCGGATTTGTATTACGATCCTATAATATAACTCGTTTTCCTAATTTAAAACAGACTTGGGTCGATCAGTTTTAGTTTATTCTACATTTCCTGTTTCATCAAACCGTTATAATAGCCTTTCAAAAGCGCGTCTATGTGGTTGATGTGTCGGGATAGATATCGTGATTGAACTGAATAACGATTCGTATTTGTGGAATTTTGCATCAAATTTGTTTTTTCTTCGTATTAATTTTTTAAAGAATATTTAGAAATTCTTATGATTCTGTATACTGGAAATTAAATAAAACGTCAGTTTGAGAAAAAAAAAACATTTGTCGTAATAAAATGCTGCTTAAAAGTATTGGATTTCTAAAAGAATTCCAATAAATCCTGAATAAGTCTGTATAGGCTCCTACAATCTACAGCCAAGAACTTTATAAGGAAGCCAAATGATGTTTTTAAAGAACACAATGGCAATACCGGTAGAAAGAACATTATCTAGCATGAGATTAATACCGCAAGTGCACAACTAATATACCAGCTGCCTAGAGGACTTCTTATAGCTAAACGACAGGAAGTGAAGTTACTTATAGACAAAATGCTTAATGAGGGAGTTATAAAAGAATCATCTATACCTTGATCGTTTTCTGTTGTATTGGTAGCTAAAAAAGATGGAAATACTAGTTTTTGTGTTGACTATAGAAAGTCTAATGAGGTCACTAAGAAAGACAGCTATCCACTTCCTAGAATTTAAAAACATTGGCTGGGTCTCGATGATTCTTCACATTGGATCCAGAAAGTTATTATTGGCAAGTAGGCATTCAAGACAAAGATAAGGAAACAAATTGCTTATTCCACTGGCGCTAGTTTGTATTATTTTAATGTTATGCCATTCGGTCTTATATATTATAATAAAAATCGACAAATAAGATTTCAATACGTGGTGGATTTGACTACAAGGAACTCTTAGTAATACCAGAAGTACATCATTAGAGGTTTCAAAGCTATATAAAATATACAGGGTGCCCCATTTGAATCTTGTCAGAAAACTTGAACCCAAGGTTTTTGAATCACCATGTATACTGAAAAAATACCTGAAAAATAGAATAGATTTGCGACTATTTTCTAATATGAAATGATAATATGCTAACTTACTAAAAAAGGTAGATAGAGATAAAACATTTTGTATAGTTCTTATAATTACCGAGCTAGTACACTTGAACCAACTGTTGGACCACCTTGTATGTACATTATTTTCTTTGAAAGTTAAAGAATATTTTGAAGAAGTGCCTATATGAGTTTTTTACTTGTCATTCATAGAATTTTAATTTCGATTTGACACCTACTGTTGAATTAAGGGTTTCTTAAAAAAAATTTAATGAATCATAGTCACCGTTTAACTGAAGGTGACGTTATATTAGTTTATATTGGAATATTTTAACATATATTTCCTTAGTGTAATCTTTACTAGAAAGAATAAGAAAACCTGACAAAATTCTTCAGATATTAGATCAGGTTGTGGAATATGCATATAATCTAAAAAAACATAAATTTTACATTTTGTATATTTATTAAAGTAACTAATAGGTAAGAAGGGGTTTTCTCTGTAAAGTTTAAATACAGAAAATAAATCTCCAAGATATATTATTGAAACTGGTTGATAGGTTTTTAACTTACCGGTTATTTACAAAAGATATTAAAAAAAAATTTCCGGTTTTCTTAATAAACTGTTTATAAACATTTCTCCACACGGAATGTGTTATTCTAGTTGTGAGTGGATGCGATGTATCTCGCGAAATCATAATTCTTGTCATTATTAAGTCGAAACATATTTTTATGTTGACAATGGATCTTTTTAAGAACGAGAATCGATGAATCAATAAAACAGAGGGTGGTGATACTAGGACATCGATGCCTAGGCCTGTATTGGACCCTTTACTTTTCACCAGAGCTGCAGGTTATTCGATCGCCTTTGCAAATCCAAGCAGCCTCGTTAGTTGAACTTGCCTAACTGCTTCCGATTCGCAGCTCTATCCTTCCTAAGTAACATTTGTCTTAGGTATATGTATTTCCCACTCGATTCTTGCCGCTTATCTTATAACAATTGGATATATATATATATATATATATATATATATATATATATATATATATATATATATATATATATATATATATATATATATATATATATAAATTGCGTCTGTTATTTTCCCCATTTATCTAGTTCTTCTATCCTTCGTTGGTTGCATGGAAAATAAATTTTTAAGTCTATCTTGTAGGAATGTCATCGTTTTTCAAGCTGAACCTATGTTGGAGTCTGTTTTGGTAAAGTAGCATATGGTCCGTTTTATATATCACTTCATTTCCATCCTGAGTTTGATTTTCAGATTTCTGTTTATTGATATTCCTATTTTTCCAAAATCCAATATTTCTTAACACGATGTAATGGTTGCTTGCGCATTCAGTCTATATGCAGTGACATCTTTTAGTAAATCTTCCTATGCTTTTTTATCAACGTGAGATCTATTATAGAATTTGGATACCTACTTGGCTCTTTTCATGTGAATTTTGGGAATAATCTTGTGTTGGAACAATGTTACAACTATTCATATTTTCTACACACATCAACGAGTGCTCCAAATGTACCTAACTCGTCCTTCTTTGCCTCTCCAACTATGCTGTGTCGATCACCTATAATAATAAACTCTGTTTGATAATCTTCACTTTATTTAACGTCGCTCAGTCTACACGTTTTTCGGTCATAAAGTCATTATTATTTACTTCATAGGCTCTTATAGATATTTTTTGATTATATTCTCCATCTCTATTCTTATGGTTTGCTCATTTATTAGTTTGAATCTTTTTTGATCAGAGTTGGCTTATTTCGATTTAGTTAATACACTCCAGATATGGTGATGATTTCCTATATGTTTTTCACTAGATCCCTTCTTTTTTGTTTCAGACATTACTAACACATCCACTTTCATTTTTCTAATCTCACTTATAATTTATTTTGTCTTTATCCTTAAGACCAGTATGTTTCATGTTTCGATAGAAAAAATCCTTCTTCGTCGCCATATTTATATTCTTTGTTATTCGTCCTGTTTTCGATGCCTATTAAGGGTGTTGAATGCTGTTAAAAGATTTTCCAGAACATGAGCTCCAAGGCAAGGATGTAGACTCCAACAATATTTAATTTGTCTTGAAGAAACACTCGAAAAATGGTATAAAACATGCTGTAGACTGGGCATGCCCACTGGAGTATACACAAAAACTAAATTTTATTTGCTAATGATCAGATAAACTTTGCACAAGATCACGAGGATATGGTGGGTTTACATATTAACCTTAGAAAGAAATAATATATGTATGAAGGAGAACAAAGAACAAGCATATAGAAATATTTCAAAAATATCAAAAAAGATGGATGTATATATAGGAAAGATGTTGAATGGCATGTAACGATTGTTACGGTTAAAAATTGATCTTAAATAATAAATATTTTTGTTAACATTTTTCAAGATTAAATTACAGGTTCAGATTACTAAAGTCATAAATAGATTTTTGTTTTGTACGTAAATTTACAGTAAACGATGTTTTCTACTATAAAACTAATGATTACCTTTTGTTTTTCATTCATTAATATTGATTTCATCTATATTCAGATCATTCCTTTTTGTTTACATTTTGAAATTTTGATTGACATCGAAACTTAACATATTTCTGTAATTTATAAATATTTATTTATTGTCACATATTAGTCAGGCCCACTCAATTCTTGAAAAGTTTTTAGGGTTGCCTATAAGATGGCACATTAGTTGAATATTATCGAAATGCTAAATTTAAAATGAGATGGTATCGATTTTTTTTTTCATTATGTTGTTTTTAGTTTATTAGTTGAATATTTCTCTTTACTTTACTCGTTAGAATTTTTGGTAATTATAATATTGTAAATTTGACCCTCGAACTAATTTGAACTAAATGGATTTTATTTTTAAATATTTCGAACCCATTAAGTAGTTTGTTATTGGATATTCATTTTGTAGGACGAGGCAGGTTAGATTATTAATATATTGGTTGTCTCGGTCTGATTTTAGTACTGGCCAGTTTAAAGTTGAGATAGAAGAATTTTTGCATATATTTTCCGGAAGTAGTTCAAATTGTATGATAAATGTCAAGGGTTCGAGATTATGGCTACGAGATTAAGGTTATTTTTTTTGGATAGATTTTTGATAGACGTTTTTATAAAGTTTTTTGGTAACTTCCGTTGGAAGAAATGTGCTAGTGATTTGAGAGAAATCGTTCTCTTTTGGCTATCTGACGCAAGAGCGTGAAGATGTGGTTTTAGTTCTACTGCTTTCCCAAGTTAAGGGAATTGGTCATAAAGGGCCGATTAAAGTGACAAAACCTAGTCGGGGTGCAAACAATTTTGGTGATTTTGGTCGTTTCACTCTACAGCCAGTTTGGCGATTATTTTCTTCAGCCAGCCAGAAACAACGGCTTGTCAGTTAACAGATGCCAACATTTTCTTGAGTTCGAGGGTCTTTGGAATGAATATGTCTTAGGAATAACTACTGTATTGTCTTTGGGATAAGTACAATATGTATTTGGAATAATTATGTCTTTGGATTTCTTCAGTCTTTTTTTGGATGGATATTTATAATGTACAGATTGGGTTTCCGTGCTGCACTTCTGGGATTGTGAGCCTCTGAAAGGGACAATCTCCATATTGAGCCAGGTCAACGTCCTTTCTGGGGAAGCCGTCTATGTCACAGGCCTTGTTCAACCACCTGTTTTAAAGTGGCTCAGCTAAGTGCCTAATTTTAGCCAAAGTATGTACACAGGAGGTTCTGACTGTTAAGCCTAATGGGTATTAACCCTGTATTTTGAATCGTTTAGTTATCTAAACACAGTTTTCTGTTCGATTACCTAGAGGGCTAACAGGTAGGGGATTCTTGTGTATATGTTTTGAACCTTTCTAATTAATAGACTTTAAATATTTGGACTTTTAATGATACTTATCTTTTGGTAATTTACCATATCATATATTTGCGGCGAACCAGTAAACTATGTAAGGTGAAACGCAGTCGACTTCGTTGCGCTACAGCCTCAAATTTAAATGTTTTATTTTTGCGATACTTTACTGTAATTGAGGTTTTTTTTTATGGTTCTGTTTTAGAGTCCCAGAGTGGCCAAGTACCCATTTAATTATTGTTTAAAATAATGAATATTATAGTGACCCATTTATTGAAAATTTTAATTGCTTAACAATTGAATATTTTGGAAACTAGTTATTTTGTACAAATTTGTAACACAACTTTTCAGTAAAATTTTATTAAGATTTTAACCACTTGAGCGACAGTTATAAGTTGATTTCTATGATCTAATTTTTGTAATTATCTATCACTTTTTTTGTAATTTTCTATTGCTTATATTTTTATTAACTGTCATTTAAACACTCATTATCTCTCTCCTTATCAATTTTCTAATTCTTTCTCTCTGCAGATATTTTTGGTAGTTTTTTTGATATTGTTTTTTTTTATTACTACAAAGTTGATAGTCTCCTGCATTGTTGGGCTTATGGACCTTCATAGTCTAGTTTAAACTAGAGTGTGTTATTTTCTTCTATAACTAGGCTATGTCGACGTAAACCTTCCAAAGGTAGTAGTTGATTTATTTACTTTTTGGATCGGTTTGCCGTTCACTGTGCAGGACACTGTCAAGTTTAATTTATTCTTTTGTTTTAAATATTCACATTTTGCTACGTCATAGAAAGACAATAACTTTCGACTAAGTCAACAAGGTTTTTTTTATTGCAATTTAACATTTGTAATCGCACTTCTATTAGATAGCCCCATTAGAGGAGCTTGCAATAATTCACATGGTGATAACTTTTTCCAGGGGTTGTACTTAATATCTGGGAAGGGGTATAACGTGAGGAATAAATGTATTGGCCTCTATTTAATTGGTTTTATTTCCTATAATTTTAAACTAGGATATTTTTAAGTACTTAGACTCTGCGATTTATTTACTCGGATATGACATATTAAATATTTATTCTTTTCCAAGTTTTCTTTACTACAATTGCTCGTAGTATAATCATTAGGGCTCATTCTAAAGTAAAATTTGGTGGCGCCTTTTTCCCGATTTAGACATTTATAAAACTTACTCAGGCAATATATTAAAAATAGTGGAAAAATATAAAAACAACGAATCTACCCTGAGATGAGCTAGCGTATAGGTAGACTCCAGTCAGCATTAGGACAATCATTAGGTAAGTCTGAACTGAGGTACCTTACAGGGTGTTGCCAGGATTTGGTAGGACGTTCATAGTTGGTAATAATATAGTATATTTCTTGGTAAAATTTTGAGATTTCATTAGAGAGCAAAAATTCAGAGTTTCACTGGCGCCCACGGGTTTCTTTTTCCATTATTTTTTTAAATAGATTGTGATTTTTAATTTTTTTTATATAAAGCTGATTTTGGTAAATTTTGCTGTTGTAAGTTTACTGGATTTGACATTTTTTTTATGGTATTGTGATATTATTTGATATATTGGTCTTATATTTGATTGATTTATTGACAATTGATCTTTGATTGAGCATATTTTATTTTTGATTTAATTATTTTTATTAGAATATTTTTGTAAATATAAATATTAAGATGTATAAATTAAATGTTGACCGTTTAACCAAAGATGAACTAGAGTATGAAGTTCAGGTTAGGGGTATAGATCCTTCCGGTACGGTAGATTCCTTAAGAAAATGCTTAAGATCTTTATTAAGTTTAGAAAAATCTGGGAACATAGTTCAAAGTTCAGTAGTTCTTGATAATGAGCAGGAGATTGCAGAATGCACTCGGAAACTTACAGAGTTAAAAGATTTTATTTCAAGTTTTTCTGGAACTAGCAAACAAATTTCGAAAATTGAATCAAAATTTGCCCATTTAGTAGGTCGAATTAATAGAATTTCAGATGAGGATATTACTTTTAAAGATAAGCGTTCAAAATTATTAGTTGAATTAACTTCTCTTTTAACTGATTTTGAAACTAAAACAAAGCTGCTTTCTACAGATATAGGATCAGAGCCACCATTAAATCCAAATTTTTCAGATCAATCGGGTACTAGTAATTTAGCTAATTCTACAATGGCTTCTGGTCAAAATTCACCAATACCTAATGTTAATATTGTTAGCAATCAGTCATCTACAAATAATTTAAATTTTAAAAGTGTACCAGTTTATAAATGGGGTATTAAATTTTCAGGGACTTCAGGGTTAAGTTTTAATGCGTTTTTGCAACGAGTAGATGAACTTTGTATTTCAAGGGGTGTTAATAAAATAGAATTATTTCATTCAGCTTCTGATTTATTTGAGTCAAATGCATTAAATTATTATCATTTAATTTCTAAATATGCTACTGATTGGGATTCTTTAATAAAATTAATGAGAAATGAATTTTTACCAGCTAATTTTGGGGATAAATTATGGAATCAAATTTTAAATAGAACTCAGGGATCAGATGAACCTATAGGTATATATGTTGCGGCAATGACACAGTTATTTGATAGAATGCCAGCTAAGGTATCTGATTGTTTACGTTTAAAAGTTTTACGCGCTAATATGTTACCTTTTTATCAAGAACGATTAAGCTTACATGAAATAAATACTCCTTTTGAATTGATTGAATTATGTAGAAAATTAGAAGAAACTAGGTTACGCGTAGAAGAGTTTAAGCCGCCAAAAAAGGGGAATGTCTCTCTTGAACCAGATTTAGATTATCAATCGGTAAAACGTGATTTTACTAAACCAGCTGCTAGTGGAACTGTTAGTGAAGTTCATTTTTCAAATGTTGATAATTTTTCACAAAACTCTAATGCAAATTTTAATAATTTCAATTTTAGAAACAATAATAATAGACAAAATAATATTTCTCAAAACAATAGATTTTCTACTTCACAAAATAATAGAAATAATTCACAAAATGTTAGGCAAAACTTTCATAACAATAATGGACATAACCAAAGAAATTTTAGAAATCAAAATAACTTAAGAAATAATTCTCAAAATCAAAATAATTATCAAAATTTTAGAGGTAATCGAAGTAATGTTAATGTTTCTTGTAATTCTAATCAAAATAATTTTAGAAATAATAATTCTCGTTTTTACAGTAATAGCAATCATAATAATTCAGGAAATTTTCAAAATAATTCTAGTAATAGACAGAATATAAATAAAGATTCAGATGTAAATTTATGTTTCAAATGCAGTCAACCTAATCATTTTGCTAAGAATTGTACTGCTAAGGATAAGAAATGTTTTAATTGTGGAAAATTGAACTGCACTAAGAGAACGTGTCCTAATTGTAATAGTACTCAAATTTCGAGTCAGGGAAACGGGTCAAGAAGTCAAGTTTAGGTCGAGGGTTGACTTCTGACATACAATCGACCACTGATAATTTGGATTTTAAAGATAAAGTTGTTTTGGATTATGTATTGACACATGTAGGTCCTGGGGAATGTCCTTATTTAAGAGTAGATATTTTGGGTTTAAATTTTTATGGACTTTTAGATTCTGGAGCAAATAAAATTTTTGTAGGTAATAAAGGTTGGGATAAATTGAAAACCTTGGGAGTTAAATTGGATGTAAATAAGAGTACGCTTTGTAAAATAGCTAATGATAGTTCTTGTGAATGTATAGGCATAGCAACTGTTCCAGTAAAGGTTAGGGATATAATTAAACTTGTAGATATTTATGTGGTACCTGAACTGCGGCATGAACTTATTTTAGGTATTGATTTTTGGATAAAGTTAGGTATTGTTCCGGACATGCGCAGAGGCGAATGGTATTTTTCATCTGAAGTTTTAGGTAGTCCAGAGATTTCTTTGATGCAGTGTGAATCAGACTTGACAGAGGAGCAGAAAGTTCGGTTGAATGATTTAGTCACAGCTTATTTTGATAAAATTGGGGATCGTTTAGGTTGTACCTCGATGGTTAAACATAAAATTATTACAAATAGTGAGCCTATTAAGCAGAGATATTACCCAGTTTCACCCTTTAAGCAAAAACTTATAGATGAGGAGGTAGACAAGATGTTAGCAAACGGGGTCATTGAACCTTCAACTTCTGCCTGGTCATCTCCAGTGCTTTTGGTGCCCAAAGAAGAAGGAAAATAGCGCTTTGTAGTTGACTTTAGGAAGGTTAATAATGTCAGTCAGAAAGACGCCTATCCTTTGCCTTATATTTCTTCCATTCTAGATAAATTAGGGGGAGCTCGTTATCTTAGCTCGTTGGATCTTCAAAGTGCGTATTGGCAGGTAGAACTAGAGGAAAATAGTAAGCAGTATACAGCGTTCACAGTTCCTGGACGAGGACTTTTTCAGTTTCGTAGGTTGCCGTTTGGTTTGCACAACGCTCCAGCTACATTTCAGAGATTGATAGATACAGTTTTAGGTGCTGACTTACAACCTTATGTTTTTTGTTATCTGGACGATATAATTGTAGTCACTTCCGATTTTGATAAACATTTAGAAATTTTACAGCTCGTTTTTGATCGTTTAGACAAGGCAGGGTTAACCTTAAATAAGGAGAAAAGTAAATTTTGTCGAGCAGAATTAAGATATTTAGGTTATGTTGTTAATAGACATGGTATTTCAGTTGATCCCTCGAAAGTTGAAGCCATCACCAATATTCAGACTCCAAAAACAGTAACAGAAATTCGCAGAATTATAGGAATGTTATCATGGTATCGTCGTTTTGTTCCAAATTTTTCAGACTTAATATCACCTTTTACTCGTTTACTTCGTAAAGGCGCTAAATTTGCTTGGGATAAAAATTGCGAGGATGCTTTTCAAAAAATTAAAAATGTCTTAGTTTCAGCACCCATTTTGACTTGTCCAAATTTTGATCATGAATTTATTCTTCAGACAGACGCAAGTGCATACGGTGTAGGCGCAGTTTTATATCAAGTATACGATGGAAGAGAACACGTCATCTGTTACATATCTCGCAGTTTGACTCGTCAGGAAAAAGTTTATTCTGCTACAGAAAGAGAATTGTTAGCTGTACTTTTTGCAATCGAAAAATTAAGATGTTATTTGGATGGTGCAAAATTTTCTGTTGTTTGTGATCATTACAGTCTTCAGTGGCTGGATAATCTTAAAAATCCTCAGGGTAGATTAGGTCGATGGGCTTTGCGGTTACAACAATTTGATTACAAAGTCATTCATCGTAAAGGCAGAGAAAATATTGTTGCGGATGCTTTGAGTCGTTCTGTTCCAGAATGCGATGCCTTGGAGATTTCTAATATTGATCTACAGGAAGTACAAGACAAATGGTATATTGACCTCAGGAAACGTATATTGAAAAATCCTTTAAATTTTCCGCGTTGGAGAGTAACTGATGGTAAGATTTATAAGTATTTTCAGCTAGATTTTCCGGACTTGCGTGATACTACGGATTATTGGAAATTGGTTGTCCCAAAGGAAAAGCGGCGTGAGATTATGGAATCTTGTCATAGTTCTACAATTGGAGGTCATTTTGGGGTTCAGAAAACTTATTTAAAAATTTGTCGTTTATATTATTGGCCTTGCATGAGAGCTAACATTACCAAATTTGTTAAACATTGCTTAGTATGTCAAAGAGTAAAACCTGAACAAAAATTGCCTAGTGGTTTATTACGCGATAATTTAATTCCAGAACATTGTTGGCAGGTTATTAGCATGGATTTATTTGGTCCATTACCAAAGAGTAAACACGGTAATATGTATATTTTTGTAGTAACTGACGTTTTTAGTAAATTTAATTATTTCTTTCCTATTAGAAAAGCAAATTCAAAAACAATAGTTAATCTTTTAGAAGAGCGTATATTCTTGGTTCATGGTATACCACAGGTCATTAGGTGTGATAATGGGGTTCAATTTAAAAGTCAGGAATTTCAGGGGTTAACAAAAAAGTATGAGGTTAGAACACTTTTTAATCCAAATTATCATCCATCGCCAAATGTTACTGAAAGAGTTAATAGGGTTTTAAAATCAATGCTTTCAGCTTTTATCTCAGATAATCAAAGAATTTGGGATGAGAATTTAGCAGCATTAGCTTGCGCAGTTAATACCGCCGTTCATGAAGCTACAGGGCGTACGCCATATTTTGTTAATTTTGGTAAAGATATGATACTTCATGGTAGTGAATATTCTAGGATAACAGATGTAGGTGATCCAAATTTTAAACAGAATAATTTTTCTAAAAGAGTAGAAGCTCTTGCAAAATTAAGAGATTTTGTAAATAAACGTCTTCAACAAGCTCATCAAAGATCAAGAAATCAATATAATCTTAGACGTCGTGATGTACAGTTTCAAGTAGGAAATTTGGTTTGGAAAAGACTTTTTGCATTGTCTGATGCTGGAAATTATTATTCAGCTAAACTTGCTGGTAAATTTGAAGGACCTTTTGAGATAGTTAAAAAGGTTGGTTACAATGTTTATGAGTTACAGGATATGAATAGAAAGTCCAAGGGAAATTGGCATGTTCAGGATTTGAAGCCATACTATGATCCCAATGATAATTAGATTAGATTGTTATTTGTGTAAAAAAAAAATTATTTCATAATTTTTTTTTTCCTTAGAAAAGGGGGTGACTGTTACGGTTAAAAATTGATCTTAAATAATAAATATTTTTGTTAACATTTTTCAAGATTAAATTACAGGTTCAGATTACTAAAGTCATAAATAGATTTTTGTTTTGTACGTAAATTTACAGTAAACGATGTTTTCTACTATAAAACTAATGATTACCTTTTGTTTTTCATTCATTAATATTGATTTCATCTATATTCAGATCATTCCTTTTTGTTTACATTTTGAAATTTTGATTGACATCGAAACTTAACATATTTCTGTAATTTATAAATATTTATTTATTGTCACATATTAGTCAGGCCCACTCAATTCTTGAAAAGTTTTTAGGGTTGCCTATAAGATGGCACATTAGTTGAATATTATCGAAATGCTAAATTTAAAATGAGATGGTATCGATTTTTTTTTTCATTATGTTGTTTTTAGTTTATTAGTTGAATATTTCTCTTTACTTTACTCGTTAGAATTTTTGGTAATTATAATATTGTAAATTTGACCCTCGAACTAATTTGAACTAAATGGATTTTATTTTTAAATATTTCGAACCCATTAAGTAGTTTGTTATTGGATATTCATTTTGTAGGACGAGGCAGGTTAGATTATTAATATATTGGTTGTCTCGGTCTGATTTTAGTACTGGCCAGTTTAAAGTTGAGATAGAAGAATTTTTGCATATATTTTCCGGAAGTAGTTCAAATTGTATGATAAATGTCAAGGGTTCGAGATTATGGCTACGAGATTAAGGTTATTTTTTTTGGATAGATTTTTGATAGACGTTTTTATAAAGTTTTTTGGTAACTTCCGTTGGAAGAAATGTGCTAGTGATTTGAGAGAAATCGTTCTCTTTTGGCTATCTGACGCAAGAGCGTGAAGATGTGGTTTTAGTTCTACTGCTTTCCCAAGTTAAGGGAATTGGTCATAAAGGGCCGATTAAAGTGACAAAACCTAGTCGGGGTGCAAACAATTTTGGTGATTTTGGTCGTTTCACTCTACAGCCAGTTTGGCGATTATTTTCTTCAGCCAGCCAGAAACAACGGCTTGTCAGTTAACAGATGCCAACATTTTCTTGAGTTCGAGGGTCTTTGGAATGAATATGTCTTAGGAATAACTACTGTATTGTCTTTGGGATAAGTACAATATGTATTTGGAATAATTATGTCTTTGGATTTCTTCAGTCTTTTTTTGGATGGATATTTATAATGTACAGATTGGGTTTCCGTGCTGCACTTCTGGGATTGTGAGCCTCTGAAAGGGACAATCTCCATATTGAGCCAGGTCAACGTCCTTTCTGGGGAAGCCGTCTATGTCACAGGCCTTGTTCAACCACCTGTTTTAAAGTGGCTCAGCTAAGTGCCTAATTTTAGCCAAAGTATGTACACAGGAGGTTCTGACTGTTAAGCCTAATGGGTATTAACCCTGTATTTTGAATCGTTTAGTTATCTAAACACAGTTTTCTGTTCGATTACCTAGAGGGCTAACAGGTAGGGGATTCTTGTGTATATGTTTTGAACCTTTCTAATTAATAGACTTTAAATATTTGGACTTTTAATGATACTTATCTTTTGGTAATTTACCATATCATATATTTGCGGCGAACCAGTAAACTATGTAAGGTGAAACGCAGTCGACTTCGTTGCGCTACAGCCTCAAATTTAAATGTTTTATTTTTGCGATACTTTACTGTAATTGAGGTTTTTTTTTATGGTTCTGTTTTAGAGTCCCAGAGTGGCCAAGTACCCATTTAATTATTGTTTAAAATAATGAATATTATAGTGACCCATTTATTGAAAATTTTAATTGCTTAACAATTGAATATTTTGGAAACTAGTTATTTTGTACAAATTTGTAACACAACTTTTCAGTAAAATTTTATTAAGATTTTAACCACTTGAGCGACAGTTATAAGTTGATTTCTATGATCTAATTTTTGTAATTATCTATCACTTTTTTTGTAATTTTCTATTGCTTATATTTTTATTAACTGTCATTTAAACACTCATTATCTCTCTCCTTATCAATTTTCTAATTCTTTCTCTCTGCAGATATTTTTGGTAGTTTTTTTGATATTGTTTTTTTTTATTACTACAAAGTTGATAGTCTCCTGCATTGTTGGGCTTATGGACCTTCATAGTCTAGTTTAAACTAGAGTGTGTTATTTTCTTCTATAACTAGGCTATGTCGACGTAAACCTTCCAAAGGTAGTAGTTGATTTATTTACTTTTTGGATCGGTTTGCCGTTCACTGTGCAGGACACTGTCAAGTTTAATTTATTCTTTTGTTTTAAATATTCACATTTTGCTACGTCATAGAAAGACAATAACTTTCGACTAAGTCAACAAGGTTTTTTTTATTGCAATTTAACATTTGTAATCGCACTTCTATTAGATAGCCCCATTAGAGGAGCTTGCAATAATTCACATGGTGATAACTTTTTCCAGGGGTTGTACTTAATATCTGGGAAGGGGTATAACGTGAGGAATAAATGTATTGGCCTCTATTTAATTGGTTTTATTTCCTATAATTTTAAACTAGGATATTTTTAAGTACTTAGACTCTGCGATTTATTTACTCGGATATGACATATTAAATATTTATTCTTTTCCAAGTTTTCTTTACTACAATTGCTCGTAGTATAATCATTAGGGCTCATTCTAAAGTAAAATTTGGTGGCGCCTTTTTCCCGATTTAGACATTTATAAAACTTACTCAGGCAATATATTAAAAATAGTGGAAAAATATAAAAACAACGAATCTACCCTGAGATGAGCTAGCGTATAGGTAGACTCCAGTCAGCATTAGGACAATCATTAGGTAAGTCTGAACTGAGGTACCTTACAGGGTGTTGCCAGGATTTGGTAGGACGTTCATAGTTGGTAATAATATAGTATATTTCTTGGTAAAATTTTGAGATTTCATTAGAGAGCAAAAATTCAGAGTTTCACGATGAAAAAATATGCGACAAGAGCATTGTACGACATATTATCAAACGGAGATATTAGACAAGATATAAAGAGAAAAAAATTTCATAGTATTGTTGAAAATATAATAAACTACGTTGTTGACATGTGGGCCCTCATAATCAGAATCAGAGATAAGATCGGAACCGTAGAAATGGACTACGTGAAAAGATCAGATCCGGAATAAATGATTGAGACATATGGGATTAATTTCTTCCATCACAAAACTACTTGAAAATAGGTTTGTTCAGTGGTAAAGAGATGTTAAACGTATGCCCGTGTATAAATGGCCAAGCACAATAATTAAGAATAGAAGGATAGGAAGACAAACTTCAGAATAGGAAATACAATCAAAATACAATGAAAAATAAATACCCACAACCTAAGGATTATTAAAATCAAGACTTATGGAGTCCCAAAACGGATTACTCCTAAATTGAAAATAGGCCAAAAGAAACATGTTATAAAAATAGAATCAAAGTACATATATTTTTACTTCAGAAATTACTAAAACTGTATATTACTTTTGTATTTTCCTGCAGAAAGAGTTCTTTAAAGTAATTAGTAATAATCAGTTGGCGTACTTAAACTCCACTTTCCTTGATATTCATTTTTAATGCCTATAATACCTTTATGAAATCTGAGTTCATGTTCACCTTAACAGCTTCAAAATTTGCAAGAAAAATGTAAGTATAAAAATAAATGTACTTTTTCAAATAGAATTTTTGTTTCGGAAACTTTTTTGGCAACAATTTCATATTTTCATATAACTTTACTATTTTGGCAGCATAAGCTATTATCTTCTAAATAATACTGAAAATCCAACACGTCCATCAGAACATTAATCTTGTTACAGAATTCTAAATTACTTTCCTGTCGTACCGAATCTCTGTGGCCACTAAGACCTATTGTGACCCTCTTTGTCTCTAGTGCATTTTATATAGCTAGATTTGAACAGAGAATCCTTAAAGGCTAGTCGTGGTTTTCTGGATATATCTAGTTTACATTGGTAGAAGTTGTGTCCATTACTTCGAAATGTGCTCTAGAAACGACAATGCATTGGCACAAGATATGTTCTGTCGTTTTCTCTTGTTTTTGACACAAACTGCATGTGGTTTCATCTTCCTGCCCGATTAAGTTTAAATATTTGTTTAAATGGTAGCCAGATTATAAATTACTTATTTTGGTCCTGTTATGTCCAACCTCTATTATTTGTTCTGTAGAATATTAGATGATTGTGATTTCACCATCAAATATTGTGGGAAGTCTTCCTACAGATGTTGATATTCTCCTTTCAAATTTTGAGCCGAATATTGGTACATCTATATATCTATATCTTGTTCGGTTCTTGAAGCCTTCTAAGTATCAAACTATTTCGCATCTTACTTCTGACCTCTTGTCCATAGGTCACAGCTTACTAAATAAGTTTTGAATTCCTTTTCAAAGCTGTACGTGAGACTGAAATAATCATGGAGGTGCTCGGTGTTATTCTCCATTTATTACTGATTATTGTTTTTTTCTTACATAATCTGCGACTTCGCCTTTAATAAAGATATATATTGAAAATATGTTTAGATGACTCAAAAATAAAATTAATAAACGAAATAAATGTCAACATTGAAACAGTACTTTATAAACAAGAGCATCTGTAAAGTTAGGCTCTTGTCTTTTTTTGAGTGTCTGATCTGGTAAGCAACCCTTATAGTTTTGCTATGTCACACTTTTGCACCCTCTACAAATATGTGTTGACGATATAAAAGGAATAATTGGGTACGACATGCATGGATGAAAATATTTTTCCGCTGTCCCTATCGAATGGCATATCGATGAATAGGTCTTCAAACCTGCAATTAAATAGGTCATCTAATGTTTGTTTTTTACAATACTTTCCACTCTAGTTTTCTTATAGATAGCTATGTATATGAACAACCAATATTACTTTTGAACTAGGTTTAAGGATTTCTGTACTATTTGAAAATTTTTCTGCGATGTGATGTAAATGAATAAATAAGCAAATATATGGTTAACTTAATCATAATTTTTATACTCTATATAACTTTTTATAAAAAATCATTTTTGACGCAAAAAATAATAGAAAGATAGGTACTTGTCAGTGGTAATTAAATTACCAGCTCAAACTAGATCGATTAAAGTGTTTTACTTTGTAGCTCGACTGAAATAGCTTTGGACGAGCGCTCCATCACATAAATGTCAACTTTTAATTAATTTTCACAGCAGAAAATCTGAAATGTCAGAAGATTGCTTTTTATATACCTAAGGGATTACGATATTTTAGGGTAGTTCAAAGGGCTAAAATAATGTCTTTGTTATATAGAGATATATAGTGTGACAGGCAGCAAAACTTTGTGATTTGTTTAAATAATAACTGCATGAAAAAAAATCGTTTTATAATTTAATTGCGTTCTTGCTTTGTCATTAGTGAGCCCATTTAATTCAGCATACCGCAATTATTTATCATCTACAAAAAAGAAATTAAGCAAAAAAATACTAAATTTTCAATTTTTTAAAATTTTTATTATATTAGGGGTTCACGGGGGAAATAGAGCCTTGATTATTTGAGTATCATATAATCATAGTTTAAATTTACGACCTTTTCGTGATTAAAGACTGATTTTAGCCAAAGTACCATAAAAAGAATCCTCAGTAATTATTATCTAAGTTCTTAATATCTCAGAAATTAATAAATCGAGAATTTTTAATATCCAAGACGGGCAGTTGTGGTAAGTGTAGATTGTAGAATAGATGCCAGTTATAGTATGTAAGAATTTGTATATAAATCATGTTTTAAAACGACATTTAATGCCTATAATTGGGTAATGACATGATAAAATGTATAAAAATTAGAGTGCAAGGTTGGACATTATTGCATTTAAAGCAAGAATAATAAACATATTTCACTCCAAAAGACATAAAACATATAAACTTATAAATAGTAGATATTTTTAATAATGTGTGAAGTGTTATTGATCAGAGACAGTGACTAAAAAAGGTATTTTAACACAGTATAGTGAAATCCACAAAGAAGAGAATCTTGAACACCCATTTTATAAATGGTGTGGGTAAAGAAAATATTAGTGAGAATAAAGTTCAAATAATAATCATTTAGTGAAATATAGACACTATTGAACAATAATTATTTATAATATTTTAATTTTAACTAATTTCAACAACAATATTTATAAAAACTTTGTTTAAAATATGTAAAACTAATATAAGAAAACGTAGATTATAAGTTAATTTTAAATATAAACTAGAATAAAATAGTACTTAATTGTAGTGAAACATATTATTATAATATTAATAAAACAAGAATTATCAACCTCAGCAACTTACAATTAAAATTTAAATGTATATGTAAATTTTTTTAGATGTAATCAAATTTTATTTATCAATTTTATGTGCTCAATATTAACCAAAAAGAAATTGTAGATATACCAAAATGTCGGGAAAAGTCCAAAATTTACATAAATCATAACTTATTTTCATCAAATATAATATTTAGTTCATAATATCAATAAAATAGTAAAATTTTATCATAAATTGACAATCAGGAATCCATTTTGATTTTGTATTTCAAAGTTTAAATTCCATTTTGCTGCCAGTTCACGTTAGATAGCCGACCAAGTTTTAAAAAAATAAAAGAAGAAGTGCAGATCAATCAGTTGTAGAGTAAACATCGCTAATTTTATTCGTAAAAAGTAACATAACCTCAAAATTTTCATTTGTTATTTTTAAAAAACAAAACGAGAGAAAAAGTACATATTAATCCATTGTAGAAAAAACATCGCTAGATTCATTAAACTAACATATCCTCAAAAGATTTTTTAAGTTTTGGAAAGAAAAGAAACATGGAAGAACGTGGATTAAAAAATTCTGGAAATTAAAAGACAATTTTTAAAAAAGGAAAAGGAGTTTACTAAATTTATAAATTAATAATATCACTAAGCAAGCAGCTCTGAAAAATATTTAACAAGATAGTGCTATATATATATATATATAAGAAGAAAAGTTACAATAGTTGGCAAGGGAGAAAGGATTTTTAAGTTTTAAAAAAGGGAGAAACCTAGAACGTGGATAAAAAATTCTGGAGATTAAAAGTTGACAAAGGAGAAAGGATTTTTAAGTTTTAAAAAAGGAAGAAATCTAGAACGTCGAGATTAAAAGGTATTTATTTAGCGCGTAAGAGGTAGAAATTTTAGACTCGCCCGAAAATAGTTTGATAAAATAGATATATACTAACCTTATAATGAATATTTGTAGTTAGCAATAAAATAAAGTACTTAATTTGCACTGTAACAATATCACTCTTAATATTAACGGCACACACAAATATTTTTTAGATTGTTTAAGATAAAAGAGCATATAACAAGACATTAGTAACTTTTAACCGTTCAGACATTATATACAACGTTGCCAGATTTAATAATCTTAAAACCAACAAAAGAGAAACAGTGCACATTAAATAATATTCAAAACTTTTAATTAGGAATAGATTAGATTATTTATAATAAATATTCCATAAAACTGCACCAACTGACACATCTGTATTGTTTTAATAAAGTTTATACTTGTGTTTATGAATCATTGGTTTGACTTTTCTAATAATAATAATAATTTAATCTGAACTCACCTGAGAAAGGAAAAATTGATCTGATTACGCAAAACGGGGTACATTCAGAAATACAGCACATATGTATTTGTGAAGTTTTTTTTTTATTAAAATAAAAAATTTGGTACAAATCAATTATACTCAGGTATATTTATTTGTGTCTGGCGCCCAACAATTTTAAAAAAGGAAAAATAATAATCATATATATATATATATATATATATATATATATATATATATATATATATATATATATATATATATATATATATATATATATGTGCTGTAAATAATTTTTTTTACTAATAAATAAACAATTTGGTTAATTTTTCTTACGGGCACATTACGCAGTCGCGAACAGACGACGAAACATCGCTATATATATATATATATATATATATATATATATATATATATATATATATATATATATATATATATATCTTGTACTTCATTACAACAAGGAATAGATAAATTGAATGTGGTACTTATAAACCCATTAATAAACTGTATTTAATGTTTCAGAATGACTTTAATATTATGTTCCATACATCTGGGTTAAACTCAGCTGTTCCTGAAGTACTAGTATTTGGAAATCGAATTTGATTTTCAAGTATTACTATCATGCACGTATTTGAGATAGTAATTAGAAATCGTTTAAAAAGGTGAAATTATATACCATCATAAGTATTTTGTTCAACAAGATAACAAAAATTGTTTTTTCTAATTTTTATTATTATTTTAATTGTTTTTTACCCTATTTTATATATTTTGAGTTACAGTTTCTCATGTATCGATATATTTGTAGATTTTCCCCTAAATTGGTTTCACTAGTTAACAAACTAGGATACAAAAAAATAACGAACTATCCGTCAAATTTGCCAGAAACGATTGATTTTCACTAAACAAAAGTTCACTTATTCAGTCTTTACAAGGCTGAGAAAACAAAAGCTCGTCTTATGTAGGTGTAAAATATTTTTGCCACTTCACTTAATGTTATAGAAATTTTTTTTATGGGTTGGTTCCAAAGCGAATCTTCTTTAAAGATAAAATAACTGTAAAGCTGTGTGACCCTGTCGGTAAAGAAGTAGCTTTAAAAATGGTCTAGACGGATATATCTTTTTACATTACTCACACAAAATCAGATTATATAAGACAAGCCTTAAGAGAAATGTCTTTCTCTTCGTCTCTCTTAATTTGTAGTTTGTTGTAAATCTCGAAATCTCGACGAAATCGATTTAACCTAATCTTGGGATTGGTTTTTTAGTGATAAGAAGATGGTAATTTTATTTTTCTGGATTTTTAGTATAACAAAAGAAACCTTCTCTTTTCGGAAATGTACTTTACTAAAATGATCTCCGGCATGATAAGCATATGAATTGTATCCTCAAATTTAAACACGATAATTACTATTTTGTTTCTAGGTTAACTTTTGCCATCGTCGTTTATACAGAGTGCCCGGGAAAATGTGGGAAATTTCCAGGATATAAAAAACCACATGAAAAGAATACTATAAGTTCATATAAACTTTTTTCGTATAGACCTCCTCTTAGGAAATATGAGTTCCCAAAGAGCTGCAATGGAATCAAGTTTTTTAGACATAATTATTGAACCACCAGGTATTATTAAATTTTTTTTAATATGATGTATACTAGGTAAGATCCTTCAAATTACTATCCAAGAAAGTGTTGTGAGTTACTCACAGCTGCAGGGACGGACTTGCTGTGAAACTAATGACCTAATTTTTTTACGTCCTGTATGATAAAAACTTCGGACAACGTTTTTTACATACTTTTAACTATTGACTAAAAATTAAGTACTCTTCATTAATATCATTAATTCTAACCATTTTCGAAAAAACGTCATTTTATTCACACTGTTAGTCTCCTAGCTTCTGACGGGTTGAATATGATAAAGAGGAATTTTCCCGTTACTGTAATTTCAATAAAAATTTAAACTAATTGTTTAGTTAAAAACTTCGTAAGAAGGTTCAATATGCAACATGCAATATTTTGTTGCTGATCCAATAGCCCAAACTGCATTCTACGGAGAAAATTTTCAGGAATTAGTTCATGCACTTTTTCAATTCGTCTACTATGTATTTTTTTATGTATGTACACCGATTACTCCGGAACGGCGACACCCATTTGAATAAAAAATTTTACGTTATGTTCAGGAAGTTGTTGCGGTGGTTTCATATTCATTTGGACGAATTTGGTCCAATAAAATCGAAAATGGCTCTGACAATATTGCGGCCAAAAAAATTAATTTTGTCCAATTTTCTCCAAAATTGGTATGTAGGAATTTCCGGGGTCGTACACGACAAATCTGAAATTATTTTTAAAAAATTCAATATCGAAGATCCAATATGGCGGAAAAAAAAATTTAATTTTGTCTCATTTTTTCCAAAATTTTTGTGGGGGAGTTTTCGGGATTGCACCAAGCGAATTCAAAATATTTTTAAAAAATTCGATATAGCGGATCCAATATAGCGGACAAAAAATCAATGTTGTCCAATTTTCTCCAAAATTGGTATAAGGGAGATTTCGGGGTCACACATAACGAATCTAAAATTATTTTTAAAAAATTCTATATTGCGGATCCAATATAGCGGACGAAAAAATCAATTTTGTCCGATTTTCTCCAAATTTGGTATAGGGCAGTTTTTGGGGTCTCACATAACGAATCTAAAATTTTTTGAAAAAGAATTCAAGATGGCGTATCCAGTATGGCGGATAAAAAATTAATTTTGTCCAATTTCCTTCAAAATCGGTATGGGAGAGTTTTTGGGATCGCACATTACGAATCTGAAATTATTTAAAAAAAAATAAATATGGCGGACCCAAGATGGCGGATTAAAAATTCTACATCTCTCAATTTTGTCTAAAATCAGTATTGGGGGATTTTTATTAGTGTTAATTACGAATTTAAAATATTTTTTGAAAAACTAAATCTGACGGATTCAATATGGCGTCCTAAAAATGAGTGAATATAAAATTATTTTAAGAAAATCTAATATGTCAGATGTAATATGACGGTCTGAAAATTTGAAGTTTCCAGTTTTCCTTCAAAATTGCTATTAGGGAATTTTTGAAGTGTCTAGATTTAGGTTAGATTAAGACGTTAAAGTTATTTTTTTGAACTGTAATATGGCGGATCCAATATGGTGGGCTGAAAATTTCACCTTATTCGCATTTTTACAGATTTGGTATTAGGGGGTTTTCGGGGTTGTGTATTACGAATATGAAGTTAATTTTTTACAACTATTAGGTTGATAAGATACAATATGAGAGACTGAAAATTTTACATTTGTCTATAATTGATATTGCGGAGTTCTTGGGATATATACAAACTCAATATATCGGGCTAAGAAATTTACGTCTCAAGTACTACTTTAAATATCGATATTGGAAGGTTTTAAGGCCAATATTACCAATCTAAAATTAATTTAAAATAAGATTGTGGATTTACTATGACAAACTAAATATTTGCTTGACACAATTTCAGTGGTATCTGGAGAACTCTAAGAATCAAAGAATTTTTTTCGTGGTTCATGTCAAGGTGATTTACAACTTTGGATAAAACGGGTACTTTTTTGCTACCTTGTAGTCATTGCGAGTTACACTAATCTCGATTAATACTTAGTTCAAATAATTTATGAATATCATAATGAATTCAAAACTAAAAATCCGAAAATAAAATTTTTATAAAAAAAAATTTAATCGACTTCTAAAAGTGCTCTAAAATGTGAAAAATAACTATAAATTTTTATATGAAATTGAAATTTTTGAAATCAGCGCCCAATTATTTCTAAATGAAATTTCAAACTATTTTTAATCTCTTTATGCGAATCGCATTTTGTCAGATATTAATTTGGCACCGACTTCAAAAATTTCAATTTGATATAAAAATTTATAGTTATTTTTCACTTTTTAGCGCACTTTTAGAAGTCGGTTCAATTTTTATATAAAAATTTTATTTCAAATGATATAGATATAACAGCTATTCCTGAAGAATGTCATGTACTATTGTTTTCGATCTATTAGACCACGTTGATAATTTTCATCTGCTCATTGAGGGAGTATCATCTACAGCATTTAAAATATTTTCCTCTACAACCAGCATCAATAATTCTTTTCCCAAAATTTCCTTAAATTAGGAAGAAATTTAATAATATTACCTTACTAAGTGGAATCGCCTACCATTCTCCCTCAGACTTTGATCAACTCGTTGAAATGTTCTCTGATCTGGAAGAGTAAGATCAGGATATCTGTCGTGATATAGTCTCCTGGCTTCCAAAGCATTGCAAGATGCAAGACCATACATCAGAAGTATATCTGCATACTCTATAAATTTGTATTCCATATTTCGAATAATTACACAATTAATTTCACCACAAAATCCAAAAATCAGGAAATTAATATCCACGTAAAGAATCAGAGTGTCAGGGATGTGAAAATTGACAAGTTCTAAAATGCAAGATATTTTTTTCTTTCTTACCTAGCAACCTTTGTAATAACAATACTTTGTCTTTTGGTGCCGATAAAATAAAACGCACAATTTTTGCCAACCTAGGTCGAACTGCAATTCACAGACTAAAACGTTTTTAACTAAACAGGTAAACAATTTTGGATCGAATTTTTTTTATCATAAGGTTAAAAGTTAAACATTTGATAGGAACAAAAATGTATCATTTATCGAAATACGCCAAATACATGATGTATATAAAATGAAGTTTTATCGAAAACGGTTAGGATTAGCAACATGAATAAAGGGTACTTAATTTTTAGTCAATAAATAAAGGTCTGTCACAGCTAGTTTCTCCCTGCAGATGTGAGTAATTCACAACACACCTTTGGATAGTAATTTGAAGGATCTTACCTGGTATACATCATATGAAAAAAAAATTGAAATATACTTGGTGGTTTCATAGTTATGCGTAAAAAACTTGATACCATTGCAGCTCTTTGGAAGCCCATTTCTCCGAAGAGGAGGAAAGAAGTTTTTATGAACTTATAGTGTGTTTACCACATTTTCCCGGATACCCTGTATAGTTTTTATTCGTATATTATTGAAGTTTTTCTTTTATTTGCAATTTCGTCAGTTCAACAATAAAAAGTATAAAGAAGTATGAAGCTACTTCTATGTCGAAATACATATTCTTTTTGTGTTCGTGTGAAATGAAGTAAAATAAAAAATATTCCTGTGGAAATGGTGATTCGAGTGAAAGAACTTTATATGCATAGATGAGCAATAATTTACTTAATCATAATTGCAAAAAAGGCTAAAGTTATGAATGATTTAATCAAAATTTGAAATGTGTGTAAATGTCAATGTAATCTCTAAAACTATATCCTTTATGATCAGAAAAATAGTACAATAGACTAGGTAGCACCCCTCTATTACAATCGCTTTAATAGGAACTTATTCTACTTTCAAGATTTCTAGAAGTTTGACCTATATATACTTGGTCACAATTAAGGCATGGAATTTTATAATGTTCTAGTTTTCTTTCAGAGAGACAGGCGTTTTGGTTCTAGAGTAACTACCACCAAACAAATTAAAGCAATCTCACTATTTTACTATAGAACCTCTAGAAATCTTTCAAGTAGAATAAGTTCATATAAGAGCGATTGTAATAGAGGAGTGTTTTCTTGTGCTCTTGCGGAGCATGTTTTAAATGCGGGTCATATCATGAATTTTGAGAGACCAAAATCTTAGCGAAAGAAAATAACTTTAATAAAAGAGTCTTCCTAGAAATGGTTCACATAAAGAACGAACCAATTTCCATATACAAAAGAGAAAACACAGAAAACCCTATCATAATATATAACTACTTGCTAGAACTAGAAAGCAATGAAAAACCCCCACTGATCAATATTTTCAGTCAGATACCGTTTAGTCACTGTTCTGATTGTTATTATCATACTTATCCAACTGGGATTGCCTTTCTTGATTTCTAAATTACATTACACTATGACAGTGGCGACTAATTTAAGTCATAATCTCCATCCTTTATCTGCTTTTCATGCTATAACATAATACTTTTCAAAAATCGTTACCTCCTCCCCCAAAAAGAGTACCTGTTCTTGAGCAGTGTATACTTTATCTATTAACATGGACTTTTGCTTTTTAAAATATTTCTTTTTATATTATGTGATCTTAGTATTAAGTGCATAATGATTGTCTCTGTTGAACAAAACCTGGCTTTTTATACATACTCACTTTGGTAGGTATTTTTAATTATTTTTATTTTATAGAAAAAATTTAAAGAAAGCTATTTTCTCTTTTATAGAAGTCCTCATGAAGAGAATAAAATTTCTCGAAAGCTAAACTAACAAAAGAGAGTTTTCTTTTCTGATCACCCATCCTTTTGACTGCAGCCCCACAAAAGTACCTTAAACCTTTCAGTTTGTTTAGTTATATATATATATATATATATATATATATATATATATATATATATATATATATATATATATATATATACGTATAGAATTTTTACATATATCACTAACGAGGTAGCCCAAAACATTGTGGTACTTTAAGACATCTGCCTAATCAAAATCGTCCTTAGATATTATTTAACTTGGCCTTAGCAACTTTGCAAAACACCAACAACTGATATCAACAAATTTTTAAAAACTTAGTATATGAAAACTGAACATACCAGTAATAGAGACTTTATTAGTCAAAATTAAAAAAAAATTTTTAAAAAGAGATATACGTATTAAATACCTTAGTAAGTTAAATTAGTTCCAATTTAGGAAGCAAAAAATAGACACAGCTTTCGCTTATACAAAAAATGGTTTAAATCAAAATTAAAAGCCACTTAGTTTTATTAAAATTTCCTAAATAATTTTCAAAAATAGATAATTTCTTAAATGAAGCACAGGTATGTAAACCTGAAATAATAAACCCACATTAAACGGAAATAAATAAACCCAAAATTAAAAACTAAACAATCTGTCACAATAAAGTACATAAAAGTATACTGCTAATTTATTAGATTGTTGCCAAAATAAATTATTTTTGTCACCTGCATTATGGGACAACAAATCTAAAGCATTCTCAGAATCTGAAACGGTGGTATCAGTAAGCGAAATTGATTTCTCACTTTAATTTATTTCATAGTTTTCATTTTCTTCTTTATTACTTTGATTTTATTATTTTCATTTTTATAATATATTACTATTTAGTTGTTTTTTTCATCTCACTTGATTTTTTTTCTTTCTAAGGTTATAAAAGGTCACAAAAAAACAACATCGGTATCGGGTTATTGAGATTTGGAACTGGAAAGGAATATATACACCAGCACACACGCTTCTCGCTTTCGAGTCGACTGAAGCATTGTATCGACACAATGCACTGGGTAGACTGGATAAAAAAGGGTTAATACAAAGGACAAGTAATTGGCCCTACACACAAAGCATGTCAATTACTAGATAAATCGAAACTATGATATCGATATTTATGTGAGATTTAATTCAGTCTAAACAGACCGGATTTGTTTTAAAAAAATGATAGTAAATATGTTTTCAAGAAAATAATCTACAATTGACACTGATGTTAATTATTGGAGAGAGAAGATTTCTTTTTCTAGTAATTGACACACCCACATACATTTTCTAATAAGAAAAATTTACTAAAAAATATACAGAAAATTAAAAATGGAATTTTTAGTTGTAACTAGTAAAAGTGATAAATTTTTTAAGCAAATTTTATGTAAATTGCTCTACTTACTTTAAAGTCAGGAATAAAGAAGCAATCATGAGGTAAATTGCTTTTTAATTTAACATGTTTGATGGCAAGCGCTAGTTTCAAGTTATTAACTTTGAAATTGGCAGCTACTACCTGCATGAACTAAAAATGACATTTTAAGATTGATTTTTGTAAATATTTTTATGTTAAGGCTCAGAAGTTATATATATATATATATATATATATATATATATATATATATATATATATATATATATATATATATATATATATATATATATATATCATCATCATCATCATTTTCAGCTATTATCTACCATTTCTAAATTATGGTGCAGCCTCCCTTATTAAGTTGTTATTATGATGTTCCTCTATAGTTATTTATTGTTATTATTTTTCTTGTTTTGCTGTTATTACTATTACGTGTTCTTATAATCATTACTCATTTGTGCCCAACTCTTTCTATCGATGGTTAATCGGGACCAAGTTGTTCCTG